>JAGQAX010000003.1:11553991-12153991 GCA_019142605.1 Cephalopholis sonnerati
GCCTCCTCTCCTCTTGCCATAGTCCTCTGTTCTGTTAGATCAACATATAGAAAAGAGTCAGCTGATTGAACAGCGCTTTCTGGTCTTCCAAGATTTAGGGGCCGTACACATGCTGCATCTTAAATTCATTCTTTACAATGTAGACAGCGGCTGGCGTGCTCAAACGCCAGAGCAACACTGTTGCAGTGTGCACGCGTTCCCGAGCGCCCATTTTTCAAGGCTCAATGGCTACGCACCAAGTTCAACTTTTGGATTGCAGCAGGTTGCACCGCATGTCATGTGACAAGAAACAACCAGTCACAGCTGACAGATATCTTTCCCTTCTTCCGTAAATGCCAGTCTGTGATAAATATGGAAAACGTGCAGAGCTGCCAGAAGACCAGCTCTGCACTCAGGATTTCAGGTGAACAGACTATGGCACAGTGCTTGTAAAGCTTGCTTAGCAACCTCATAGCAACCTGCTGCCGTGTTCTTAAAAGCTGTCACAGAAAAGGCACAAAAGTAGCACACAGCGACCGACCTCGCATTTTCCAGGCGGTTAAAGATGCGGCATGTGTACAGGCCCTTAGACAAGTTTTGGTAAAACAAAGGATGTTACAGTTCCTGATGTCCCGTTGGAAAGTGATGCAGCTCGGGGGTCATCCAATTTATCATCTGGTGCCTGGCTAGCAGGATGCTCAGTCGGCTTCTGCCCTTCTTCTTCATCTTGATGTTTACATTTGAAAACCTCAACGTGACAAACACCAAAAAGCACCCAAATTAAGCAGGTCTGACAGAGAGGCAACTGGAAACATCTGCCTTGAGCAAATTAGTGAGATGCTAAAAGGGCGTACTCTGAGAAACATCAACAGCAGTTCTCAGCACTCTGACTTCGCTTCTGACTTGAAGGGTCTCAGACAGATTAATAACTTTAAGGCTCTGACACACAAAGCCGACGGTCAGCCGTCGGTCGAAGTTGGGCCGTTGATCAAGGACTGTCGCCCCTTGTCAGTGCCGTGTGTCCCACGACCTATCCCCTTGCCACCAACACACCAACGGAGCCCATTGGTAATTGAAATCACTTTGATTGACAGCTCAGCGCACAAGAAGGGAAACAGAAGTGAGAACAGTAAACAAAGAGCTTAAGTCAAGATGGAGTAAGACCAAATGCTAACTAGCATCAAAACGATCTCCTGGTTTCTCCTTTTGAACGAGGATTATGGACAACCGCCATATGCTGGTGTCGGGAGTTATTTCCTCTCATGCAGGCACAGAACGTATGTGCTGGTGGACTGTTAGCTATAATCTTTGCGGTGTATTCATGTTCAACTCTTTTGCAGGGAGCAGCACAAGAACCTGAGGAAACACGCCTCAGACTGCCATACCATCAGTACCGGTTCCCCTCAGGGCTGTGCCCTTCACCCTCTGCTCCTCTCCCTGTACACCAACAGCAGCAAATCCAGTCACCAGTCTGTCAAGCTCCTGAAGTTAGCAGACGACACCACCCTCATTGGGATCACCTCTGGTGGGGATGAGTCCACCTACAGGTGGAAGATTGACCATCTGGTGACCTGGTGTGGACATTTAAAGTTCCACTTAAACAGTGGAGATGGCTGTGGATTTCCAGAAGAACACAACTCTAACCTTAACAGCTGAACATCAGCTTCCCCACCAAAAAAGCACAGCAGAGGATGTACGTCCTGCAGCAGCCAAAGAAGTCCAGCCTGCCAAAGACAATGCTAGCACACTTCCTCATGACAGTGCACTTCTACGCTGCTATCATCAAGCCCATCCTTACCCCCTCCCATTACTATCTGATACGCTGCTGCCACTGCCAAGGACAAGGCCAGAGTGTTATTATTCATTCTGCTAAAGCCTCCTACAGTAAGGGCACGCTACACTGGGCAAATGGATCTAATAAACTTGGGTACGACATCAAGTTTGATGTGTGCAGACTGTGCGATGACAGACCCTCCTGAATTGCAGGGTATGACACAGGATAGCTTCCCATATTGAATGTGCTATGATGCTGCACTGGTTTTAACTTCTCCAACGGTGGAGCACAACATAGAGGGTCACATTAACAAAGAACCCAAAGTTTTGTGGGCACTATATACGGCGATGTGTCTGTGTGTGTGTTTGCTAGCTGCCAGGTTGCTGGCCTGGCAGCTGCAATCTCACCACAATTTCCTTCCAGGCTTCATCCTTCTTTACATGATCATGATACGAGCTGGAGGACACATAATACAGGCAAAGCTTCTGCTGCCACAACTCGACAATGTTTTCCTCTTTGCTGGAATCCCACACATTTCTTTTAGCGCATTTTGCCTCCATGGCAAGCTGCTATCTGTCTGTTTGTTTGGATCTGGCACCAGCGCATCATTTCATGCTGCGTTTCTATTGGTTGGTTAGTAGACGTAGGTCACAATAGCAGTCTCACTGCAAGACGGTCATCCCAAATTTCTGACACTGTCAAAACTTTATCCCAGGCTGTCTTTGATCGCAAGACTGTGACAACGGCCATTCTTGAACCTCTCACTGTGTGACGTAGGATCCCCTTTTTAGAGCCATGGCCAAAGATATCCCCACATTTCTTTCACGATGGTCATCTTTTGTCTGGGACAACCTAAAATCGCAGTGTATGCCACCCTAAAGAGTGTGACTGGCTTCAACCTGCCATCCCTCAAGGACCCTGAGGCAGGCACGCCTTCTACCCTAGTCACAAACAGCTAAAAATTAGAAGCTGCTAGCTAAATATTTCGCAGACTGCTCTGTTTTAAAGAATTTAGCAATTTTTTTTTGTGTTGGAAATTAGTGTGTATATTTTGCCAACCTTCATTTTGCCCTTATTTTTTTAAATTCACACATGCTAACTTTCACTTGCATAAGCAGACAATTAAAGTAATGGCTTATTTTAATTCACACAACACTTTCTTCAGATGTCACAGGATATTTCCTAACAGAGCCAATGCTTATGCAATATTTAGCACCTAGTACACTGCGATGAGTTGGATATAAATTATATGAAGAAAGAACAGTGTTTTCTGTTCTTTTTTAGGCTGATAGATTTTAAATCTTATTTTATTGTTGAAGTTTGAATTAATCACCACTGTGAGCATCACAGTCAATCCAATAATATGTTCTCACATCAATTTCATCATTTATTATATTGAAAAATCTGCTCCCTATTTGATTAAGATCAACAGCGTACATGCAAAGAATAACGAGAAGCTAACTCTTGTTAAATTCCTATTTGCTTATACGCTGTTTGTAAAGCATTATACTGGATATTCATTTAATCATCCATGCAGCTTGCATTAGTAGAAACTGAAAATATTGGAAGGGAGTCTCATGATTAATGCTGTGGTTGTACGTGAATGTTTTTTTAAATTCTTTTTCCCCACTCTGCAAGAGGGAAAAAATCACGTCTGAAGGCTGATCCAATGCGAGAAGAATCTTCTCAACAACTTAGGCTCCTTCACAGTGTTTCATGGTTTATAAAACAGATTTTAATCTCTTGGCAAAAAGGAGATGATAAATGAGTAATGCTTTATAGAGTGCTCTTGGTAAACAAGAAGATGTACATTTAATTTCTTTGTGTGCGTGTTTTACCTTGCGCTGCTGTGGCCTTGACATTAATCTAATTCAGATGTGTCAGACATTATACGAGATCAAACTCAGAGAGACTGCCATCTTGACCTAGGCACTTATTCAGACATGTGAGCGACATGTGAAATTGCCATCTCACTGGAGTATCAAGATGCATGTCTAAAAGGGGCTAAACCCTAATAAATAAAGCAAGACTGCGCAGAGATGTTTGCCACTGGAAATCCAGGCAGTGGGCTACCACGACTAAAGCAGACACACTGAAACATAATGCACAAGGCAGTGGGAGTGGGAGGAGACAGGAGTGTATGTATGTGCAAGCCTGAACATGTCAGACATATAATCCCATACGAAGCTCTCACTAAAGCCTTAAATACTAAAAAATAAAAAAATTCACCCACGTCTTTTAAAGTGGCAAATGAGTATAAATTTTTAGAGGGGTTTTAATGAGGTAAACATCAAAGACATGATGACATAATTGAGTTAAGTCAATGTGTTGCATGTATACATGTATGCACTAGTGTAGTCCATAAAAATCACAAACAAGGGTAACGTTTGGATCAGGCACCCTTACAACAGACACACAAATATGTGGGCCTGACTCATTTATTATGACCAACATGTGAAATGCAAAATACAAATTTAAACAAGCCAGTCCTTCTAATTATCAGCATGGCAAGATATTAATGATGAATAACAAACATTGTGTATTCTGATACTGAACCGATCATATTTCTTACCACTCGCATTTACAGTCTGAAGCAAAGAAACCAGCTGTAAGTGGCTGAAACTGGTTCTTATAGGTTTGGTATGATGTGAAAAACTTAAAATCAGAAGAGAAATCTTAGGTATGGACTTTTCCAACATCAAAACTAAAATACAGGATTGGAGACTTTTATGAGATGTATGCAATTAGGAGAAACACACACAGCACTTTTTTTTTTACATTGCAGAAAAACCAGTCAAGTCTGCATGTAAATTTAGCTCAAATCTATCTGTTCAAATATATAAGGATTGAGGGTTGAACTTTTAATCAATATTTACACGCACGTTGTTACGTGTGCTGGAAACAGTGGAAAGCTGTATATTACATGGCTTGTTCACTGATACATTTATGGCAGTGCATACTGTAGCTCTCCTCTACCAATAATAATTGGCTCATTTCTCACCAATGGTGTGGAATTATTTTTGAATAGTGAAAGTTAGAGTTACACAACATCTGGCAAGAAAACCATTTGCCCTATAACATTTATCAATGATGTAATGTGGTAGTGACGCAGCTCAGCTGAAATGAAAGGTATGATACTTCTTTTTAATACTGCTTATTGTGAGCAATTTCAACAGTACATGTATCTCATTTATGTGGTTGAATTCACTGATAATTATATTTGATAACACAGAGGCAAGAGATTCATAAAGCTAGTGTTTTCGTGGACCTATGGTGGCTCATGAGCAACAGCTGCACAGCACTGACTTAGCCTACATTTGGCACCAAAGCTGTATAAACCAGGGCTGAGAAGGGTGCCACTGTCAGGCACATAAACTTATCTTTTTCTTCACATGAAGGACATCTGGAACTCTCATTTTTAAACTATAGCCAAGCAGAACCTCAAATGTTCCTACATTCTCATCTACTATGAATGTGAATATAGCTAGCCCTGCAATGTGTTGTAGCAGTTGTGCGATCAATAGGAAATTGTCATTGTTTGTATTTACAGAGAGGCAGACAAATTTAGCTGTCTAACATCTACAGGAAAGCTTTTGAAAAATGTAGGAGGAGCCTTTCAAGGCTGCTTCCTCTTCAGTGGAAAAAACACACAGTGTAATGAATTGCAAGTGCACCGTCTGAGCACTGCCACTGGGTGAAGTGGGGGAGGTGAAACTAGAGACAGGGATGTACCATGTTCCCAAAAGGTAAAAGGAAACCTGAAACAGTTTACATTGTGTGGAAAAAAATGTTTTTTAACATCACAAATATGATAAAACATTTCAATTCTGCCAACTGCCAAATTCCCCAAACTGTGGATGACTTTTGGCTCTCAGGTTCATAGAGCAGACATTGAGTTGGTCACTTATCTGTACATCACTTCACCTAAATCAAAAAAGATGCAGATTTTTTTTCTTTTTTGGAAACCCACAGGACAGGGCAAAGACGAAAAAACTGCTTAACTCGTGCATGCATTGATATTAAGCCACACCCACATCCTAGGACAGTGTGGTGCATGGAAAAATACTGGGGCTGTACCATTTTAGACCAAGAGGGGGGTGTAACTGCACCCTGTAGGGAATGCACCACTTTCCTCTTCACTTTAGCCCATTTTTCTGTAATCTGTGCTATTTAGGCTTCAATTTCGTGCTGATTTTCAATTTGGGGACATTCTCTAATCTTCTGCTTTAAATCTTAGAAATTTATGAAAGAGGCCACAAACTCTCCATTAAAGCTCTACCAAGGGCAATAATTAAAGTGACAAAGCTAAAATGTTATTTTCCTATTACCTGGATTACCTCACTATCACAGGGTAGTCAACTTCTCCTCAATGTCTGTCTTCCTGTATACCCCTCTTTCAAAGTGTCACCTCTGTAGCATGCTGGATGTGCTTGCTGCCTGTTTTAGCACCAATGCACTATAGTTGCTTCACCAACTTGGTGGGATTGAAGACATTAGTGAGGTGCAATTACATCGGAAATGTAAATATTACCAGTTGCGAAACAGGGAAGTCACCTAAATATGTTAAAGTGCTTTGATTTATTGTATGAGACTATTGACAACATGAGTGGTGTGAGGGCATCTCTTACTTGAATCAGCAGATCTGGGTCATCTTTTTTCTTTTTGTTCATGTGCTTGTGTGTGTACAATCATTCGTCAATATAGTAACCACTACTTAGCGGCAAGCAAAGTAACACGCTTCAAAAGCAGTTGCGTGCAACAGAGTTCATTTTTTGCATAAAAGCAAAGGTCACATTAACATTAACAGTATTTTAGGAAAAAGTTGCCTTAATGTAATATTTAATGGAAAATCAAAAAGAATTCAGTAATCTGATAAAAGCAATTCACTTCATCGCGAAACTCGCGAGACTGCTTTCACAAAAGAGAAAACTTTGAGGATACAGGAGTTGTAATTAAAAAAAAAAAAATACAGTAAAAGAGGCAAAAACACTGCTGTTATAAAAATGCTATACGTGCATAATAAACAGAGCTTGCAGCTAAGCAAGTGCTAGCTAACGTTGCTTTCTTCGCCGCTAACTCACTGTGTACCAAAATCATAAAAAATGTAATACATGACCAAATGTTTATACTCATAAGCACAATAAGTTTCAAGAAGCATATTATCTATTTGTGTCAAATATAAAAGGCAAGTGAGAAGTTCTTTGCTAGCATGCTAGCTGCAATGCCACGACTCACCGACTTTTCGCGTCGCCTAACGATGCTCCCGCGATTTTCCTTTCCGTCTCCTCCGAGGCAGACTCCGTGCTCCTCCTCCCGCAGCTGTCGAGCTCTTCCGGACCGTGTTGTGTGTAACTCGTAGCAGTCACAGGATGTGGTATCATGCAACATTCACCGCAAAAACTAATGCTGTGAAACAAACAACCGTGTAGTTTTGCTTTAACGGACTCGACCCACTGCTCTTCCCTCTCGCGAACAAATAGACTCCTCCTCCTTTTGAGCACAAAACCCACTTCAATACGTCACCGTCGGTGGCGGTTGGTCGACAGATTCGGTCGCGTTGACCAACCGTTGCGGTCTGAACGTTAATGTTCTTCAGCGACCCGCGACGTTGCTGAAACCGCAACTGGCAAGTTATGAAGGATCAGCTCCGGGACGGGAGAGGTCGGTTTGTATGGAGGGTCTGTGCGGACTGGCATGAGTGTGTTTTACAGCAGCAGAGCCGACCGTTGGAACAGGGACAACAGGGAGCTGAACATTAGCATGGAGAGGGAGGGGTCTGTGATTTTTGTCCCCGACGGAGAAAAACTGCGGGGCTGAAGGGGGAGGGATCATGGAGGAGGAGGAGTCGGTTGAACAACAGTCTGAAAAATTGTCTGCAAACTTCAAGTACAATCTGTAGTTATTGTAGTTCACACATCACAGGAATGTAGTGTGTCTTATTTGTACTGTAGGCTATGTGAGCAAGTCCCCAGCATTTGAGTGACCTTGAGTGGATCGCGCTTTCTCTAATGATGATTTTTTTAAAATAGTAAAAAATGGCACACATGAGAGGAGAAAATGGTCTAACCCAAGGTAACAGGGAGAATACTAACACAGCTAGTGACAGGAAAGGTCCTTTTTCCCTTTTAGCCTGGGCTGCAAATAATCTTTTTTTTTTTTTTTTTCCAAATATGATTTTATGGACTCTCACAACAAGACAAGAGAGCAAGGTTCAAATCTTCTCAGCTTCCAGCAGATCAAATCCATTACATGGACATATGGTGTATAGCTCTCCTCTGACATTATACAGCACAGTCAGCCATTTTGTTGACTCACTTCTGTGTATGAAATGTGTGCTTCCCCAGGAGGCCAGCAGAGGGCGAGTTATGGTACTAATCATAAGCGTTAAGATGTTCCTCTCCTTATGGATAAACCCTTGCTCCTGCTGTAGTCTGTCATAGCTAGTCCCCTCGCAGGTTCTGTGTCCGTGCTCCAAAGTCCATGTGATGTGGAGCAGGAGTTGGTAGGTGTGCTCTTCCTTATCCTGTGATTTTTCACTCACACTCTCTTGCACACCAGACAGGGTCTGCAGTGCTAGTCAAAAAGAAAGAAGCCCTGAGGTTAGGCAAGTCTCTTTTGTCATCTTCATGTGTGTGTACAAATACAGCGAGGCGACACAGTAGCATATCGCCTCTACATCGACATGGAAGGAAATACAGAATGAACTGACATTTTTTCAATGTGACAGAGCTCTTATGTTTAGGGAACACTATATGCAGACCACAGGCTCCATTAGGCAGCACATAAAGCAAGATTATTGTTACAAGAATCTGCCTGAGGATCAATAATACAACTGGAACTGCTATAATACCCAATTAAACAATGGTTAAAAAAAATGACTACAGATGACGCAATGGTTGAAGAAGAAATTACAAAAATTTCTACACAGGCTACCCAGAAAATTAGAATGGTTAGATAATTACGGTTTAATCTAATACTTTTAAAAATTTAGTTTTTATGTGCATTTTCAAATGTAACATACACAATGCTGTCAGCATTACTGTAAATTAAAGCACCTGTGAAGCAGATGAGCTTTGTACGCTTTTTGTTTTTGTTATTTTCTGCATTTTTACCTTCAGCTCGAAGTAGAGATAGACATGAAAAATGTGGTGAGAGCAAGGTTTAGGCAGTGCTACGTTGTGCTTAGCATTTGCTTGTTGTCTTACTTGTGGAGGAAGAAAGGAAAAAGGGGAAGTGAAGAGTAAGGAGAAACTGCACGTAAAAAATTGCCATGCTTAACAGAATGACTGCCTCTAACCCCAATACAACATGATGAGTCAGCCAAAAGCCCACTGATAAGGGCAGATGAGTGCCAAAGGAAGCAGACACACCACAAAACGGTTTATGGTCAGCCATGGACACGGTGTGCCAGGGTCTTAAGACTCTCAGTAAGAGCAAATTTAAGGGAAAACAACAAAGACTTCCCCATCAGGCCAGCTGAGGGCGCAATAGTTCAAAATAACAAATTGGACAATAATTAGGAAAATGATGAGATAATGGTTACTAAAGAGACACACTTCTATGAAGGTTGTCTGACTCTGTTCAAGTAGGGCCAGGATCCACCTCCACTGCACAGCTGTGACATAGCTGCTGAAAATGCGAGGTTAGCAGACTGACAGGGTGTGTATGTGTATGTGCCGTCCAAGCTCGTGATCCTCTGGGGACACGGGGCTGGTGCCCTCCCCAAATTATGGAATATGGACTTTTGCCCCTCATCCCAAAGGCTAAAAACTTTCCTCGATAGTCAGTTTTGAACTGACTCCAAAACACACTTTTCTTATTTTCTTTTTATTTTCTGTGTTAGGAGCATTTATGAGCATGTACCCTACAGCGCTCAGTGAGGTTGGAGTTTTATAAAATGGTAGCAACCAGGTGCTGTAAGACATCCAAGAGACACAATGCAGAAAAAACGCAAATATAGCGTGGCAAAACTCTAAATGAGTGAATCTGGGGTTGGCTTTCACTTTCACTTTTGCTGTTAAGTATGTTTACAAACAGTAACAGACAGTCCTGCATAGTAAACCAGTTTTACTGCTCACATTGATGAAAACATCTGGTCGGACATTTTGAACAGGCTGGCAGATTTTGAAATCTGGGTCTGAAATTGATGTGTCAACAAACTGTACCGCTAATAACCAACCAGGTTATCATCGTGTTGTTGGTCAAAATGCACACTTGCTCATGGGTGGCAAGTCTGAAACATGTGTGCACGTTGTCTATGGTCCTTTATGCCCTGAGGATACAAGAAGAAGCTAGTTCAGGCACAGCCTCAGCTCCTAGATCAGCAGCAGTAAACATAAGTAGGCTACTATATATGAAGAGTTCATTCGCAAAAAAAAAAGATAAAAGCCATTTTTGAAATGAATAACTCAACACCAGTTTGATGGGTAATGCCTGAAATGCTCACACACAAAATATGATTTAAGAAAATAAATAAAAACAGATATCATAATAATAATAATAATAATAATTCATAATAATAATAATAATAAAAATTATCATTGATTTTGACAAATCAGAATAAAAAAATCAAAGGTGCAGTAACAAATTAAAGAAATACAGTTGAGATGTATATCACAGAATTCCATACGAGTACAAAATAAATAAAGAACAGCATTATGAATAACATAGAATAAATGCAGCTCGAAGAAATTTAAATATCAAAGTGTAACATTGAACTTTATTAAGGCAGAATGAGTAGGATTTGTCCTTTGCAGTTTGTAAACACAACATTCAAAGTTGACCACTCCTCTCCGGCTCAACAACAGTTCCTCTTGGGTGCGTGCTCATGATCTGGCACCTGGTCCCTATGTTTTGTCCCCCTCCCACATCCTGCATGCTGTTATTGGTCTGGGGCTTCACACAGCTGCCCAAAGTGCGACGCCCACGACTGTCCCAAAAACAGCAAAATGCAAAATAAGAAAATACAGGCAGAGGGCAGGGGCTCTGCAGACACAAACACCACCACATACTATAAAGTGATTGACAGGGATTTTTTTGTATTTGTCTGTACATCGTTTTTGAGGCAAATCCTACTCATTCTGTCTGTAAACATATTGTCACGGTTAATACTGAGAGACCAGTCATGGTGTTAAGTGCCTGCTTGTCAATTTTTTTTGATGCTCTGCGCATGAAGACAAGAGCTCCATAAGGGACTTAGCTGAGATGTGTGTCCAAAAAATGCCCGGATGTCCTTAGTTTAGTGACATCTAGAGGCAGTGGTGGGAATCATATTGCTTCATGTATGAGTGTGTGACTTTCTTTGGCACAACGACTGTGACGATATCATATGTTTACAAATTGACATGACATTTTGTAAAAAAACTGCTGGATCGATTGTCCTGTAGAGGACAGGGGTCACTCGGTGCAATGACATTAATTAATTAAAACTGATGAATATTGTTTCATGCCAGAGATTCACTCAGGTTTACTCCAGAAGAGGGAATTATTCTGTATTCTTTCCTGAGAATAAAAGTGTTTAAAACCGAACCCCTTACTGCTGCAGCTTCACATTAAAAGCATTTAACTGGTGAAAACCAGTGGACTGTCATTATATATGTTTGTCAGTGAAATTCATACAACTATCAAACATGCATCTACAAGACCATGATCATTTTTGGCATTTGCTGGCAGCGGATCAGTTTGAAATACGCTTGGAGCAATGGAACAAGAACGAGCAGCTACAGTGAACTGTTGAAGAGCTGCAGGTGACGGGCTACACACCTCCAACCTCTTGGCAACGTAACCTATCCAATTCCGTTTCCTTCATTACTGTTGCCAAATAAGTACTTTTGCTTTTCATTTTTAAAACCAAATCCTTTGCCATCGTGTTGTTGGTCAGCTTTCCGTTATGGTGTGTTCACAGGCAAAGCGAGTGTTTCGTGTGGCCTAATTACATACAACATAAATGCAAAGATGCAAATAGATACAAATTTGCACCAGGCCAAAATGAATGACACAAACATGCGAAATTTGCACTTTTTGTGCAAGTTGCAAATTCCCAACTTGCGCAAGAAATTCTCGTGGACACTGTGTTGTGAAAGCCTACCAGCATTGAGATATGGTTGAGATTCTCCTGAGCGTACTGAGAATCGGAAATGAAAGACAAACTTTTTGTCACGGTCTGTGGGCACCCAGAGCTCTGTTACTCAATGTCAGTATTGTGCAGAGACAGAACGATAAAGGAGAGGGCTTGAAGAAAAGTGGGTGAAGCCACAGGACTACATAAGTTCTGAAAATATGTATTTGTGATTTCTGAGTTGCTTCTTAGCAAAATGCTTTGAGTAATTGAAGTTGCTCTTTTATTGTGGAAGGTAAACAACAGGAGTGTAGCAGTAATGCACAACTATGGACAATATAGAAAAATAAAAGTATTGCCAGTTTAGTTCACAGTGGTCCAAAGCATGGAGTCTCTATGTTTAACATGCTGACATCACTTGATTCTTGCTATCAGGTTGTTCTTTACTAAGAAGTTAGCCGTTAGTTAGCACAACCATTGAGGGCGAATATTTGCCAGCTGTGCAATACTCCCAAAAAACACTCCAGTGGCTGTATTGGTGAGATTAATACGAGGCCAACATTCGCTTCACATTTAGTTTGAACACACCATTACTCCAGTCATGTGATAAGTTAAATCTCACTCTAGCTACTCTGCTGCTCTGCTGTGACTCTAAAGGAGATTACCTCCCTGTCGTTGTATATGTCTCTGTGCACCAACCAAGTTTCTCCTACAGTTTGTCTGTGAAAACATGGATGCTTCACACACATCTTCCCCACGGCAGTCAGCACTGTTTCAAGGTGGACACCCAAGATTAGTGTCACCAATTCAGTGTCTGACCAAATGTCTCCCCCTCTGTTCCTGTGATACAACACTGAATAATAAAGTGTTTTATGCAGAACATTATGATGTCACAGTGAAGTAGATCTTTGACCTTTTGGATATAAAATGTCATTACTTCATTATTTTATCCCATTAGACATTTGAAATGTGGGTTGAGTGGCATTCTGTAAACTCTACATTGTATCTGCTTTGTGAAGAAATGCACTTGTTTGCTTGTCTGTATGGTAATCAGACAAATCAAACAAATTTTGAAATTTTGTCCCCCACATATTTGGACTATTTTTCATCAGTTATTCACTCTCTGTCAAGTGCATATGTTGTAGCTACCAAGTGCTGCAGAGCTATAGCTTTAACCCACAAATGCGTTGAAATAAATGATTTAATTCTACACACCTCTGACATTTGATGATATTACAGTCATACGATGGCAAGATACTAGCACATACAGATTAGAGAGAGAAGACATGCTAGCGCAAGCAGTGAGATAGTATAAAGCCCTAACCTTAACAAAAAAAAGGAAGCAAAATCCATACAAGTATTATTATTTGTTTTATCGTTGAATATTCAACTTAAAGCAATAAAACATTTAACATCTCAACATCTCTCATTTCAACTTTTCTTTGATAATTTTTCCAATCACAGTAAGTAATGCTCAACCCTGCTGCTGCTGCTAATGCTGCTAAAGGAGCATGGTCTGGGTAAGCTGCATTTGGGCATTCTGTTGCTGCATTGTTGCTCTACTCCTCTCCATCCTCACTCTGCCTCAGTTTGGTCTGGCCCAACCTCTCCTTGGCCCTCCTTCTGCCCTTTTCAGCTTTGGCCTGATCTGCGTCGATCTCCCTCTGTTGTTCCCCTTTTTACATCCTCTTATTTCTTCGGCGACCTTCTGCTTTTCTTTCATTTCCTCAATTAACTGATCAAATTCAGTGATTTCAATGGGCGTCCCACTACTCCTCTCATCTTTACTATTTTCCTCTTCTCTTTCTCCTGGAGCGGGGCAATGTCCTGCCAGTCAAATTCGAGGGGCTGCTTTTACCCAATAAAGGGTGGGGGCATGACGCACTATCGGTGAATTCTATTTGTAATTTACAGATTGTAAAGCTTTGATTGACCAAATAAAATAATAATTGACAGTTACTGCACCCATTCAAATGAGACCCTACCCTGTCAAAGTCTCCTGTCTGCAAGGAAAAAAGAACAGGGTTTGACTTTAGAATCTTACGACACGTAAGCACCGCTCTCTTGGGTGAAGGTCTGTGTTTGTTGGACCCATCCACCGCCAATCCCAGCTACCCTTCATCCTTGTCCCATTTCCTCCTGACGCCGTTAAACTATAACGGCCACTGGCCATGTATCATGCCAACGTTAAAGGATGCCTTTTACGTTGGTTTCTGATGCCACGTGTCACTTCCTGTGCGCCGGATATCAATGACCTTGGAGTGAGTCCAAGCTTCTGAGCTGAGGAAGTAACAGTGCCACAACGATGTCTGTATTAACATGATACCTGGAAGGACAGGATCATGGGCGGTACAGGTGTAACATTTTGACGATGTGTTATGCGTGCGTCCCACCACGGTAGATTTAAAAAGTATCCTGTAGCAGTTAGCCGCTAACTCACAAAAGAAGAACAGCAGCCAAAAATGTCCAAAATTGGGAAAACAATGAGGCCCGGAAGCTCCTTACCCTCTGAGCAGAGGACGAGATCAGCAGTCATATAACTGAGGTGGTAATGATTGTTACTGACAATTTAATGCCATTGTTATTGTTTATAAAGCTATGCCGATGCATATGTTGTGTTATACTAGAGGCCAACACTGATGTCACACCTGTCATGCCTCTTAAATTCTGCAATGCTAGCATGCTATTTCTAATCAGACACAGGGGGCGGCATGATGCTGCCATCATTTAGCTGTGTACAAATGCAAAGGTGACGTAAAGATGGGACTACGTAGCAGCTCTATTGTGTGATCTCTGGATAAAAAGGGCTAGTGAGCATCCGTCGCCCCAGTTTTTGTGTTATGCTCTGTACCATTGGCACTATCCTGCCCTTACTGGCCTTTTTTTGGCTGATTCAACAACCCTGCAGAGCCTGTAACTGAGTGAGATCAGTAATATTGGCAGTTCAACTTGGTACATGAGAATAGAAATGGAAGTGAGGAGAGCAAACAAACAGCTTAAGTCAAGAGGGCGTGAGATCGAAACAAACTTATTTCATTATGTAAGATTGTTTTCTAAGCCACTGAGCTCACTCACTCACTCAGGATCTTGGCTCTAGTCACGTCAAAACTGTACTGGATCGATGGTCTCGAAGCTGTGATCGTGGGTGATGCTTGGGAGCCATCACTGCTACCTGTCTGGGGGAGTGATATCGTCACCTGCTGCACTGTCTTACTGAGCCGCTACCACTGGGGTTGCCGCAACCCGTTTTTCAACACGCTGGCAGGACTGGCATTCCTCTTCCTCACAGGGGTGTCAAGACAGTGTGTCTGCATTTGGTGTGAAGGCAGGTGGCTCGGTGGCAAATCTCAAAGTTGTTGTCTCTAGCCACTGGGCCAGCTGCCCCTCATGTTCTTAGAAGTTGAGGAGCCAGGTGAGGGATGCATGGTCAGTGTGAAGCAGGAACCTCTGCCCATAGAGGTATGGTCGAGAGTGGTGGAGACCCAGGACGACAGCCAGCAGCTCTTGATTGGATGACACAGTAGTTCCAGCTGGCAAAGTCCTTGACGAACCTCCGGTAGTAGGAGGCCAGGCCCAAGAGGCTCCACAGCTCTCCAACATCATGAAGAACAGGTCAGTTCCTCACTGCAGCCATCTTTGCAGGGTCGGCGGACACTCCTGCCTGCACTGACAACATGACCCAAGAGGGATGTCTCTCATCAGAACAGATGACAGTTCTTGGGATGAAAGTGCTGGCCAGCCTGACAAATGGCCTGGAAGATGTCCCTCAGTTTGGCCGGCGCACTCTCAAAGTCTGCAGCATGGGCGAAGAAGTCATCCAAGTAGACGCCGCAGCGGCTCCAGCCAAGACCCTTTCCATGAGGCGCTCAAATGTGGCCGGGGCATTGCAAAGGCTGAAGCGCATCACCTTAAACAGCCACAGCCCCCGGCCAATGGAGAACGACGTCTCTTGGTGTGCCTCTGGTGCATATCCACCTGCTGCTCCACCGAGGGAGCTGAACCAGCGAAACACAGCAATTTTGTCAAGGGCGTCATTAACACAGAGCAGTGGGTAGGAGTCTTTGGGTGTGACTTTATTAAGAAGGCGGTAGTCAACATAGAAGCACTAGGTGCCATCTTTTTCCTTGACCAAGACCACCAGAGCCGCTCAGGGACTAGTTGAGGGCTTGATGATGCCTGCCTCCACCATGTCCTTGATCTTTTTTTCCTCCACAGCTACTTGTTGAAAGTTCTCAGGGTCGTGCTGTACTAAACTGGTTTGTGTACAGTCCTTATCCCTGGCTGCAAAGATGTCAGCAAACAGTTCCAGTAGCTCTTGAAGCTGGCGTCTCTACTCCACCTTCAGGCCCTCACAGCTCCTGTGGTACAGGTCATTGATAGTTTGCTTTGTCTTGATGGACGGTGGCTGGGGTTGCTGTGATGGTATGGAGGCCCCTTTGGCTGCTATGATGGTTGTGATGCAGTAGACCCCTCGCATGATGGCGGTGCAGTGGGCCCTCTAGGTGGCAACTGATGATCTCTTGGACCCGCCATCTTTGGGTGGTAAGGTAGAGGGCTCCATGTGTGGTAGTAATGACACTGTGGACTGACTCATTGTTGGTGATGGGGAGGAAGTGAGGTGAGCTGCAGTCCTCCTTCACCTGTGGTGTGGAGCGCTATGGCTTCAGAACCCACGTAGTGCATAGCTCTTGCTACATCCACCACAGCTTTCCACTTGACTAGCAGGACAAGCCCAACAATGCAGTGGCCTTGGATGCTGGCTTACCAAAGCTTGTGGCCAACAATTTAGTTCATAACGGTCGCTCAGAGAAATCTTTTTCCTGTCATTCTGGTGTGATCACCAGTGACTATGGTGATACGGAGCTGGGTGGGCCTCCAACCCTATGATCTTGAGCCATCTGTGCCAGGCAGGGTTCCAGAGTGGACCTAGAGATGGTGTCCACCAGGGCTCTGCATGGGGTGCCATTAAGGTTGAGGTCTACATACTGTCCATGAGCATGGCTTGAACAGTGTGAGTGACCTGAGTGACCTGACCTCGCTGTGACCTAGCGAGGGGGGAGGAGATGGTTATGGATGGCATATCACCCCTTGTGTCATCCCGCTCTAATTTGATGGTGGCTGAGGCACTGGGCTTCTTGGGGCTGGTGCTGGGCAGTGACGTGTGATGTGGCCTGGCTCTCCGCACCGATAACATCACTCTGTAGACTGGCAGGCGTCTCTTCTGGCTCCCACTTGTGGTTGTCGTGAAGGTGCACTGGTGACTTGGTGAGCTGCTTCTTCGTCGTTGCTCCCCTCATAGTCTGGTTGGTATACCCGGTGTCTAGTGCTGGGAGGGCAGTCACTTCTGACCAGTACTGGCTCAACCCACTCTGCTTGAGGGCCTCAACCAAGGTTTTTAGTGTGCACAGGCAGATGTGTTCTTGGAGTCATTCTCGCTGGAGCTCCTGGACGAAGGCTTGGAGAGCAAACTCTTCCTGTGCTGCAATGTCGAAGCTGGGTTACCCCTGGCTTGCATAAAGAAGGACACCTGCAGTGTAGGCACCTAAACTTTTTCTGTTTTGCCTCCAGCAGCTGCTTAGCTTGTCAGGGCGTCATCAGCATAGGCACAGCGGCCAAAATGATGCTGTATCGATCTCTCAGTAGCAGGCCAGTTGACTCACTTTTGTGGTTGGACGACTGTGAGAATCTGCAGGGCTTTGCCTTCTCGGGTGAGGGCACCTTGTACTGCTGTCTCTTCCGCTGACCAGGAGCTAAACTGAGCGGCCAGGCACTTGAATAACGCAAGCATCTGGTGGCTCTTCCCCATTATGATGTGGCAGCTTCATCCCAGCTCATTGGGAGCCCTCTGGTGGTGCCAGTGGGGCTGGCAGCAAGTTGTCAAGGGTGATGCTGTTAACTGGCTGTCAGCAGGGGCAGAGGTGTGTGGGCCATCACCAATTTGAAGGGGGGGGGGCAGCGCTGTCCCTTATTGCCGACATCAGTACAGGAGAGCTGGCTATGTCTCGCAAACGAACTCCCACCTCTGGCCAGGGGTCACTGGCTCCACTAGGCTGGCTGGCTACGTCTTCCCCAGGGTGCGTTGTCATCATAAGCAGGAGTTCAGTCTTCTTCAGGTGGCCACCCTCGGTGGCATGCAGGTATGTGATAAGTTCTGCTATTGCTTCCATCATAGTTGCAGTCTTGCGTCTCACTTCTGATACCAGTGCAGCCAGCTGTGACATTTTGCCAACACAGAAGAAGCAGAGATAGCACGGAACCAGGAAATGTTCTGTACTTACCCATAACCGCCTCCTCACTCAACCCTCTGATAACTACAAAGGCAGGACGTCAGTAAACCCGTGCACAGATTAACCCATGGTGCAATATGTCACAACATTTACCGTAACCCATTACAACCATTATGAAGTGCACAAGCATTAATCACTGCTTAATAGGTAACATGTGAGGGATTTAAAATATATTTAAACAAAGTTTGCTTTGGCTCATGGCCACATTGTCCCACGGCATGCTGGGAAATTTCACCTACTCATCCCCTAACAAGCCACAATATTAAAGACATGCCTGCGGGTATGTTCATATGTACAGCTGTGAGACATTTCCACAACTGAGAGTTTAACTCATTGGGTTTGAGTGTGAATCTGTGTATACACAGTGTCTGTTTTACTAAGACCGCAGCTCATTACGCTATCAGCTCCTGGGACTGCCCTCCAGACATACACTGTGAGTCAAATAGAGGTCGCAGGGCGCAGTTCAACATTGGGATGAGAACAGTGCAGCCTGCAGTGGTTTAACAGTTCATTGATGATTCAGGTTTGATTAAATCAAACCAAAACCGTCCACTATTTGATGCGTTACAGTGATGAGATATTACGCTAAATAATAAAACCACCCCCCACCTCCATCTTGCTCTTGACTTTGAGATTCTTGAGGGTCTTGTAAATGTTCATCATGTATTATTGTTGAGACATTAATGAAAACAACTCTTTCAAAAAATGGGAATGTGCTTTTATTAAATAAAGAATAAATTACAATAATAAGACATTAATGTATAAATAACTCAATATAACACTGAAAATTATATCTCAATGTGTCACAGCAACGTTGAGAAAAATGGTTATTAAATAAATAGAATTCATTGCGAAGTTGTATTGATTCAAGGGGATGAGTGATATGTGGATAGTGGGCTGTCAGTTTAGTTACAGGAGTTAAGACAGCAGCGTTTTTACCTCATGAAATAGCAATTTAATGTACACATCACACATTCAGAAACAGATGATAAGTCGATGTAAAGTTGCAGTGGTGTGTGAACTGATTTGCTGTAAGCAATCAGGCAATATGAACACAAGCATGCACACGTAAACACTGTTTCAAATTTCTGCTTGAAACCTTTGACTGCACTACAATCACAGACAACTATTATCAGTTTGTTGCAGACGTCACATTTCATATCAAAATCGCACAAACGTGTATAATTGTATAAAACGGAGGATTCAACTTGAAACAAAAAAAGATTGATAAATATTGAAAGATTTAATTACTTGTAGTTTTGGCATATTTGTGCTCTACTGCAGACACTGCATGGCAGAACAGTATAAATGTTGAGTTCCTGAAGAAAACTTGGTAAACATGTTCACAATTCAATAATTCAAATTAATTTGGAATAATTACACCAACACTTTGAGTGCATACCATTAGGGTAATATGATTAGAGCTTCCTGTAAACCTGATCTGGAGAGATATATTAGTTATTAATGGCAGCAGCAGATCATCCAAACTTTGTAAACTTTATCAGGAATAAGACTGGACTGAGTAAAAATTTACCTAAACAATCTCAACAGTCAGGATGTCTGAAGACTCAAAGCCAGGCATATGTCTTGTTCTACTGAATCACTGCTAATACATGGCAGAGTGCTGCCCCCATGTGGTGAATATACGAATTTCATTTTAAATTGGCATTAACACAATTATTGGTCACCAGATCAGAGTTCTGTCTGTTCACAAAAACCTTTGTGCGAGACAATGAAAAAAAAAAAAAAAAAAATCAAGTATTTTGTTTACCTATTATCAGGTGTATTGATTACACCACTGCTTTCTCTTGGGTCAGAAAATATTCTTTTTATGGATGGCTGGTGGGGACGGTGAGAAAATGCATTAAATCTACCGAGCCTAACAAAAAACATAAGCAAAGGGCAGTGGTTTTCAAGGATTATATATGATTTACCCCTCGCTGAGTAAGCTTGTGTACACATTTTTTATGGCATTATTGGCCATGCTACTCCCTAATTTCTATAAAGTAATGCAGATGACATTACATGCTGCAGGCTTTTAGATTAATATTCAGATTGGATGCACGTTGTCCATTTAGCTGTCAAAATATGTCACAAAGTCAATATGAACCAGGAAAAAAAATATGCATTATTTATTAAACCACTGATCTGTTTTATAATCATCCTTTGGTGTCACTGCAAGAGCATACACAGCTAATGCAAGTGAGCACAAATGCGCTGGACCACATTTTTTTCCTCTAAACCCACTGTGATGGAACAAAGCATGCTGAGCCGTATCATCCCACAGTGTTGAGTTTGTGTGCACTATTATGGTGAATCATGGAGTCACAGAATCTGCAGTATGCACAGTCATAGTCAATTACACACACACACACACACTGCCGCCCACAGAATTGCATTCAATATGTGACTGATGTTGCAGCTTTTTCTCATTTTAGTATGCAGGTCTGTGCAGACAAACTATTTTTAAATGGAAAATGAAATGCGAGCAGGGCCGGGGAACATTAGAGAAATTTCATTTGTTTTCTTGGTGAGGGTGGGTATTAAAGAAGACAGCGCAGCTTGCACTGTTTGTTAAGCCCTCCTGACAGTAAAACCACAGGGGAGTCTCTCTTGGAATGAATGCTGAAGAGAAACTTAAAAAAAGAAGTTTGTACAGAGTCAGCTGCAGAGATGTCTCATGCATCACTACTGTACAGAACTTATGATTTTTGTATTTTGCAACTCAAATTAATTTCATTTTTCTGAATTCAGACATGAGTTGCTGCACAACACTAAAACTTAAAAGGTGACTCTTATAGCTAGCCTAATAATGTGGCACTTTCTAATCTTACCCTACCTGCTCAATGATAAACAGCAAGGCATTGGCAGTCGATAAAGTCTTAATTTTACAATGGCACTAGGTTATCTTTTTTTGACTGGTCTTTCATTCAAATATTCATAGGAATGACTTTGAAACCAGAAGGGTTTGATATGTGTATGTCAGGAAGAGAATGTAGAGGACAGTGTATGGAGTTAGGAATCAAAACAAAAAAAACATGTTTAAATGACCGATTTTTACAGATATAAATGTTTCCAAGCATGCAGCGATGCCGCAGGTGACGATGATAATAATATTCTGTAGAGTCATCTACCAGCTTCATTGCACTGTTTTTATTCACACTCTGACTGAACTGACTACAGGTTGCTTTCTTGGGTGTCATTAGAGGATATGGGGTGGAGACCTCCGTTCTCATTCAGTCTCTTGGCACGATAGGTTTCATAGTGAATGTTGTGAGTGACCTCCTTCAGGTCCTGGAGGTGAGACCTGAGAAAGAGAGGTAAAGGAACACAGAGAGGACATGTTAATTGTTACGTATACATCTGTTTGACAAGGAGGTGTCAGATTTATGTATTTGTTGTTTGTTTTAGGCCTAGCCCACACATACACAGGTATTTTTTAAAATACAGTTTTTCTATGTGTTTTGGCCTGTTGTCCAAACTGCATTTCAGGTCACTAAAAACTGACCTTTTGTAATTTCTTCCAGGGTGAAGATTTTCAGAAATGTTTGGCTTGTGACATCAGAGTGTGCGCTGTTATTTCCTTTGTGAAGCAACAAATGAGGCAACATTTCCTGCAGTTGTGGAGGTGGCCAAAATAGTGCTTACTTTAACCTTGCTAACATGACTCTTTAAATGTTTACACAAAGTGGCAACCTGCAGGGCTGAAAAGTGAGACCAACAAGTACCAAAAACTGCAGTTCTCTGAATGACCACTTGAGGCTGGCTCCAAAAGCCAGTCAGTCCCCATAGACCTCCAGGTTAGAATGTCCAACTTTACAGCAGAAATAAAAATGTTTACAGCCTGGTACAAAAAACAGTTTTTGTCTCTACAGCTAATTAACCTGTTCGTGACAACTGTAAGGTGGGTGAATTTTTTATATAACTCGCTTATTTAAATGTTAGTAAGGCTTAAAGTTATGCATAATCAAGGCCATGGCCACTTTGAGTGCCAGGTGGGTGCTGTTCGTCGACAAGTTGTACCACGCTATGTTGGTTAGGTAATGTAACAATGACATAACCCAAGATTCACAGAGTACAGGTGTAGCAGCAGCTGTCGCTCTTTCAATTTGTATTCTGTTTATAAAAAGGTAATTAGTTACCTAAAAAGTTCAGAAAATGAAGCTGCTGTCCTGTATGGTTTCAAAATTTTGGAAATACTTTGTGGAAAAGTCTTGTTCAGTGTTTGGCTGTACTAAACTAATGTTCAGTTTCTCTGGTAAGCCCAGTTTGTTTTAATGGTTTTAAGTCTGATTTTGAAAATTAGCATCAGCATTATCGCAGTTGACCATAGCTTGTAAAGGCATCAGGCTAATCAAGCTAGCAGCTAGCGTTACGGGTATCTCCAACCTCTCATCCAAGTATGGTCATTTCTGGCTCCAAAAATGCAAGATGGCAATGGCCAAAATGCCAAATTTGAGGCTTTAAAACGGGAGTCCACAAACCAGTGGGTAACATCATGGTAGCCACGTACATTATTTTATACAGTCTATTGTTTCCACATGAATGTACAGTAACTCTTCCACTATATTAAGGAACAGAGGCGTCAGAATGGGCTACAAAAGTCACTGCTACATAATTAAACATTCCCATGACACAGACACCGCCCCTACAGATTGCCGCCTGTTGGTCTGCCACGCTGTTCACAGCATTTCACTTGTGTTTTTGCATTTTAGTGCTTGCATGGACAAGATTTTTTTTTGAGAAGGAGGAGGAAAAACCCTGTTTTCAATAAATAAATAAATAAATAAATATGTACATGTGGACAAGACCTTAGTGAGAGTAAAACATAAAATCATACGCTTACAAGCAAAGAATTATACAGAATATATACAATTCAAAATGCTTATTATGTTCTTATTATGCTTTTTTCACATTACGTTTAACAGCTGAAATTAAAAATTTCATTATTTTTAAAAATATTTCACAACATCTTACATACAGAACAATTATTTGATAATTCAAGAAAATAATCTGCAGATTATTCCATAATGAACATAATCATTAGCTGCAGCTCTATTACACCCACAATTCATGCTGCTAAAACACATGATGCAGACAAAATTTCCCAGTGGTATATCCCATTGTTTCTAATTGCTCCTTAAGTCCAGTGCATTGTATTAGATTTTAATAATATATTTAAAAGACTATTTTACCTGATCAGGAAATCTCTCAGCTGAGCAAACTCACAATGGTTTGGATTTTCAACTGCAACAACAACAAACAATGGACAGGCTTAAATATCATATCTTGTCCTTTGCCTGACACCATCAGTATTATTTCTGTGTATCATGTCTGTAAATGTTACTTATTAAGAAAGGCCACCTTCTACAATGCCCCACGCTGTCTTCCTCCCCAGAACTCGTTTGCCATTCACTTGATATTCTTTGTCGCTGCCCACAACAGCAAAGGGCATCGCCTCCTAGGGACAGAGACATTTCAACATCATTCACTGCACCGAAGAAAGCTGCACAAGGTTTATGAGACGAAACAAACACACAACCCCAGTGCCCTGGCATTCTGTTTAGAGGAAGCAGTGCATGAGTGTGTAAGTAAGAGAGTGCGTCGAGCTGGGTGGAAAGGAGGGGTCAGGAGACTCATTGGACAAATGTGTGTGACAGAAAGAACAGAACCACTTACTCTGATCTTGTCATTGTCGCTCTTGTCCTCCATGTCCTCATCAAACTCCTTCTGTGGGTAAAACTCAATCCCGCCCATCTCCAGCTCCTTCCTTACCTACAGCACAGAACAAAGCAGGGAGACAACACACATCTGTGACATGTCTTCATCTGAGCACTGTCGTCAAATCACTTGTGTACCCAAATCTGTGAAGAGGCTGAGGGATCTAAAGTCTGTCCAGTATTGGAATTTGGAGACAGATACAAAAACTGATTCTTATAAATAATCCTATAAGCTGATATCAGCCAATAGCCTTTTTTTTTTTACACACACACAAAACATAAACAGTAGCTGAACAGGTTGTAACACAACTTAAAACCTGATACTTTCCCCAACTTTCTTGGTTGCCTTTATCAGCTTGTGGACTGATTTCTATGTGAAGGACTGGGGAAGGTTTTTATTGGAAAAATCCAAAGGATGTGACGTTTATGCTCTCAAGTGCCTTGTCCCTCTTTAGCTCACTACAGCGCCAACAATGTGCAACAGAAGCTAACATTAACTTAGAAATGAAGTCTACTAACATCAAGAAATGATCAGCACCCATCACCACTCCACACATGTTGTTTTTCTGTTACATACATTTTGCAGAGCCGAGGGTCTGATCCCACACCTCAGCAGCATCAAGAGGAAACGTGGCGGTACTACATCGTAAATTAAAGGCGCAAAAGACCAAGAAAGGGGGGGTGGGAAGAGTGGTGGATGGGTCAAACAACCACAACTTTCACCTGGGACTTCGGTGTTCGCTTCCTGTGTGATTGTAAAGCCAAACCCTGTTTTTTTTCCTAAACCCAACCATGTGCTTGTGCTGGCTAAACGTAACCACATGCGTATGTTGTTGAAGGAAAAAGAAAAAAAAAACATCAATTCACGGTGTTGTACCGATATAGTGTGTTTGTTTTGATAGAGACTGTACGTGGAAAACACACAATGCATGTAACAGGCTGAAGTTGACACACAAAACATAAACAGTAGCTGAACAGGTTGTAACACAACTTAAAACCTGATACTTTCCCCAACTTTCTTGGTTGCCTTTATCAGCTTGTGGACTGATTTCTATGTGAAGGACTGGGGAAGGTTTTTATTGGAAAAATCCAAAGGATGTGACGTTTATGCTCTCAAGTGCCTTGTCCCTCTTTAGCTCACTACAGCGCCAACAATGTGCAACAGAAGCTAACATTAACTTAGAAATGAAGTCTACTAACGTCAAGAAACGATCAGCACCCATCACCACTCCACACATGTTGTTTTTCTGTTACATACATTTTGCATAGCAGAGAGTCTGATCCCACACCTCAGCAGCATCAAGAGGAAACGTGGCGGGACTACATCGTAAATTAAAGGCGCAAAAGACCAAGTAAGGGGGGGTGGGAAGAGTGGTGGATGGGTCAAACAACCACAACTTTCACCTGGGACTTCGGTGTTCGCTTCCTGTGTGATTGTAAAGCCAAACCCTGTTTTTTTTCCTAAACCCAACCATGTGCTTGTGCTGGCTAAACGCAACCACATGCGTATGTTGTTGAAGGAAAAAGAAAAAAAAAACATCAATTCACGGTGTTGTACCGATATAGTGTGTTTGTTTTGATAGAGACTGTACGTGGAAAACACACAATGCATGTAACAGGCTGAAGTTGACAGGGTGTCTCAGAACGTCAACAACCAACTTACCCAGGGAACCTTGCGTGTCATATGTCGACATGGAAACATCCATGACCAAACATCAATATGTGACAAGAATGTGTTGGAAGTTATTAGCAAACATCTGCTTATTTACACATTTACACATCCAGCAGACAGTTAATAACATCAGCAGTCATTCGTGTCTCTGGTCACATGATTAATGTAATACTGACTTGATTTTTTAGTCTCCACCAACTTCTGAGAGATGTATCTGACTCTTTAGCTGCTAAATGCTCCATTTTGTTCCCCAGCTGGTCGCTAACTGTGTGTGTCTGTGATTTGGTGCTGAGCAGGTAATGCACATTGGGTTTATCAAGATTTTTTGAACCAAAAAACTCTCATTTTGTCACTATGAGCATCACTGTTCTCATTAGACATATTCATTTGATCCATTAGTAATGTAAATATAGTGATGTGAGCAGCTTTAAAGACCAAAATATGTACTGAGCAGGACATTCTTAAGTTAATAAAAAACTTGTCTCAGTAGAGGAAAACAGTGCAATGAAAAATACCTCAAACATATCTTGGAATTTCTTGATAAGTATAGGCTATGACACTGACA
This sequence comes from Cephalopholis sonnerati, assembly GCA_019142605.1. Taxonomy (NCBI): domain Eukaryota; kingdom Metazoa; phylum Chordata; class Actinopteri; order Perciformes; family Serranidae; genus Cephalopholis; species Cephalopholis sonnerati. Next base: position 11,580,046 of record JAGQAX010000003.1, read on the forward strand.
TGTAAACGGATACTGTTTATCATAAAAAAGCTAATATCAGAGGATATAAACGCCTAGAGGATTTATTAATCTAGCTGTAATGGGATTTTCATTGGTGAAACTCACCCGCTGTTTGAACTCCTGTCTCTCCTCAATGGTCATTGTGTCCGCCTTTGCGATGACAGGAATGATGTTGACTGAGTGACTCAAGCGCTTCATGAACTCGATGTCTAGTTGCCGAAGACTAGGACAGACAAACAGACAGGGAAGAGAAAAGACAGAGACGGAAGGTGAGTAAGTGGGTAGATTTAGGAGCTTTGACTCTTCCAGAAGGCTCGCATGCGACAGTGAAAAGAGGGTCAGGCTAACAAAAAGCAGAGGGAGGCACAGGGGTTTTATTTGTCATGTTTCATACGTCTCATTACCTTTCCCCGGTCTTGTAGCAATCACAAAAGACTTACAGTGTGGATGCTATTTGAAAAGTGGGCTTATCATTGGACAAAGGTTGCGTCCCAGTTCTTGTTCGCCTGCACACAAAACATCCTGTCGCTCTCAATTACCCCGGCTAAGAAGGATGGGATACACTGGCTGTAATACACAAAAGACTGTATCCGTTTATCCATTAAAGAGCAATTTCACAGTTGTCAGTGGGAGCTAATTGTGAGGTGTTCAGAGGAGAGAGTGTTGTCTGCAATATAAAGCAGCTCTCTTGATGTAAGGCTTTGTTAATCTGAAATGAAATGTTTTTGGATAAAGGGACACGAACACTGGTACGCTGTATGGACGCTGCTCTCTTTGCCAACAAATTACTGAAGACACCTTTTAGATCAGATACTTAACTCTACTAATCTCTAGTTCTGACAAGGTTTAACTCACGAGTGTCCAGTTGGGGAGATGAAATAGAGACAGCAGTGCACCCTGGTGTCGGGGATGCGCTTCTTTCTGGTGATGTTGACCTCCTCCTTCAGGAACTTCTCATACTGCTCATTGATGTACTTGGCAATAGGCTCCCAGCTGTGGATATGGCAGAAGAGGTCAGCTTGAGAGAAAAAGATTATTTGAGCAAGAAAAGAGAAGGAGAAGAAGACGACTATATTTGAGTAGGACCATTTTTAATACTGTTTCGGGGAACTAAATGCACTGTCGCATTTTGTAAGGTGACAAGTGAAAAATCGTTTTCGGTAAGATGAGGCAGTAATGATGACATTTATGAGTCTTTAATGATGGAGGAGTTGGAAAGCTCACCAGTTGTCGTTATTAATTTGGTCTCCAAAGCCTGGAGTGTCGACGACTGTCAACTTCATCTTCACACCACCCTCCTCAAGGACTGTAAGAAAAATACACACACACAAAGAAAAGAACAACATAAACCACAGCTGTTGCTTTGTATGTGCAAAATCAATTTTATGCAGCGGGTCTGTATTTGATGTATATTCGCTGACAGAATATTCAACATATTGAACAAATGTTTATGTGTGGAATAAACAGAAACAACGCTCATGCTTAAAACACTGCAAACCAAGTACAAATGATCTGATTGAGATATTTTTAACACGTCTGCTGTGTCTCTCTGGCAACGTCTCTCTCTGGCAAGAGCATAATGATGTCAGGTCACTGTCAACCGCAGGCGATGTGTGCATGATCATATACTAAAACTGTAACAACCAAACACTGAGCTCTTTCCAAGGGTTTGACATTTCACCATTGTTTCTCTGTCGCTGATAAATCATCAAGGATGTTGATGAGTTCAATCACTTCTCCAGTCCCAGATTCCATAATGAGCAGAGTACTACTGAATGCTACATAGTGTAGAGTCCCCAACTGATTTCATAAACAGCACGCAGAGCTGTCTGGCAGTGACTGATTTGATACTAACACTGGGGGAGGGGTGCCAAAGTCAGATATTTTCAAATACTACACATAGTGACTTTAAATAGGAGCAATCGGCTCTGTATTCTAGCTAATTAGGGCTCTTTTCAAACCTAAATCATGGCGGATTCTTGCTGCACAGTGCGGTTTATTCCTGCAGAAAGCCTGTGTGTCGTGGAAGAACATCACAACATGAATGTTTTATGAGAGAAACTCAGCGATGAGCGAAACAAGCCTGACTCCTCGCTCTACAACATTGTTAGCGAGCCACAAATTGAGCCATGTTTACCTCTTTGTGTCATTTGTCAGCAGGGGTCATTCATTGTTGCCATGGAAACAAAGCCTGCAGTTCAGAGACTGTCTGGTGTTATGGTAGTTAACTTTTAAGGACATTCGTACCTTTATGCAACTGTCTAACTTGTGTTAGGCAAACAAAGTAAGTAAGCCTAAATACTAGAAGAATGGAGTTCTTTTTTCACCAACTGTAAAGCTTGTGTGTCTCATTTGACATGTCCTGTTATAATAAAAATGTCAGACAAATGTATACTGGCTGGATAGTTCAAGTCTGCACTCTGAGAAGGTGGAAAAAACCCTGGGCATTGTGTAAAGGCCAGCAGGATGACCGACATTGTGTGTTTGGCTGGGTGTTAGGGAGAAAATAAAATATCACAGTATTTTTGACCAAATACCTCAATAGCAATATTGCAATGATATTGTAGGGTTACACAATCAGGTTTTTGATAAATAATCATTAGTAATGTGGATATAATAGGTAAGTGGGTAAAGGCAAATAATAGAACAGCTAGAACAGTGTGGCAAGTTCAGAGAATAACATCACTTCACTGTAACGTAGCCCTTACAATCAGTAAGAAGGCATTTACGATATTACAATATCCAAAATCTAAAACGATCTCGATATGATATCAATTTATTGCCAAGCCGTAGACAATTTCAAAAGCTCAGTCTGTCAAACAAAACTCAAATGAAAATGAAAAGAAGTTCTGATGCACCCACAGCGTGTGTGTGTGAACAAATAGTATCTGGGCTGAAGATCAACAAGTCTGTCCACAGCCCTGCATGACAGAAAAACACTTTGAAAATCCTCACAGTTACGGACATATCTCCTAGGATTAATGAATGTGTGTCAAGTAAAGCTGTCAGTGATCCAGTAGGAATCCGTAGGTCCAGGAACAATCTGTACTTGCTGATGACTAAAAACCATTTGTCATTACGTTTTAATCAGGTTACTTGCTTTTTGGGACCCTCTGCTGCCCTACCTCCACCTTTTTGATTTGGTTGCCTGTCTTGACTGACCACCTTTAAAAAAACCCTGATTTGTACCATGGACACAATACATTTCTGGAAATCCAGAATGTTTAAACTTATGCAGACACACTGACATTTATCAGAAAATTGAGCAACAGCAGCTATCCTAGACCCAGATTGTCACAACAATATAGGTAGCTGATCCTATCAGCGAATAAGAAGACATTTGCCGATAGCACTGGTCAATGTTTTTCTGTTGTGTTACATCAATTTTGTGCAGACTAAAACAGCACAGCTCCAGACTAACATTGTCCACAAAAAAAGTGTTTTCGGACAGACAGAGATCTTTCCCGGGAGCATGTTTGCGTTTCCTAGAATAGTGAAGGCATGACCTGCCCTACTCTGCCTTAACGGAGACACAAATTAATGCCGCACTGGGCTGACGTGCCAAGGCAAACCAAACCATGCCAAGCCAGCATGAGTGTAGAAAAAGGGCATTACTCTGCCTCTGACTGGCTTACCCTGACATTCTTACCCTATAACTAACCAATCCCTCTCCTCTTGCCTACACCTAACCAACCCAACCAAGCCAACCAACGAAGGCAAAAAGTACTAGCCAATCTGAGGTACAGTAGGACACATCATGCCTTCGCTATCCTAGGAAACACTAATTAGCTTTCTGGGACACATTTGGGACAAAAGGACGCAGTAAACTGACCATCCAAGGACACACGCTATTTTTTTTCTGACAATAATACATTGTGAACAACAAATCCATGTTTCATTGGCAGAAGGACAGCTAATTCACGTTAGCTTTTAGCAGCATTACATTACAGAAGTATTTCACTGCTGGAAAGATGGCCTTTTAATAAAACTAGGATGTCTGTGCAGTAAAAAGAACAAATACTAATACTAATACACAAATACTTGGTGCTACAGAAACAGAGAGAACAGAGAAAATGGATGCTTTTACTCAAGAGAGAAAACCTACAAGTACCATAATGCACTGTGCCACAACAGACCAATAAACACTCCCGCTCGTGGATGACATAATGCAAACACATCTGTTTGAAACCATGGTGGCCGGCTGGATAGAAACAATCTCGTATTACAGTAAAAAAGTGGCCAAAACATGTTTCTGAAACATTTGAAGCGAGGAATAGGCATGGATGACGTAATTTCTGTAATCTGGTGGAATTTTGCTGGGGTCCGAAGAGGGATATCTAGGCACTGGCCAGATGGAGGGAAGTTTACTACAGTATGTACACATACCACTCAGGATATTGTTTCGATACAAAGCTGGTCAAAAATCGTTAAAGTATTGCTTTAAGTTACATGTTGATGTGTTAAATCTCTATTCAGTGAAACTGAGTATTGGACAAAGGTAAATTATAATGTTATCATGATGCGCTCAATTATAATCTTGTAAAAAAATATAGTTTTTGGCCTGAAACTTGAAAAATACAGTTTAAAAAAAAAAAAAAGTTGATGTTTTCACCACAAAATAAAATATTTATTAGAGAGGGAATCACAATATATTTCATAAAATAAAAAGGCTTTTACAGCTGTCGGGCAGGTTTTTTATGATGCACAGTATAATCTTCCAGAACAATGTATCCAGAAGGAAAATGTATTCTTGTGAATTGTGAGGGAACCACTAGCTGTGACAGTAAATGCACAGTCCCAGTAAACAAATCATCAAAGCCTCTCACACAAAGTAACTGTAGAAGACACAGAAGTTGGCCAGCGCATCCGTAGCTCAACTAAAATAAATGAGAAGCTCACTTGGCAGCTACCAGGGTGCACTGATAGACTGTAAGTAGGCTACATGGGACTTTTAAGAACACGGTCAAAGATTGTTAATTTTCTCTGTCAAATTAAAAGCTGCTATAAATGTCTGGCTCTAAAGAAAGAACAGAAACTCTCTCCCTGTACTCACCATGAGACACTGCTTTGATCTCCACAGTTTTGGGGATCTTCTCATCACGGCCCCATCCTGCGCTCCTCCTGCTCACCTGGGACTTGAACAGGGTGTTCACCAGAGTTGACTTTCCGAGACCGCTGTGACCTGAGACAAGAGGGGAGGGGAAAAATGTAATGAACACGGCCAAAGAGGAGGCAAACTTATGATGGTATGAGGTATGAAGGAAAAATTAAAATTGCTTTTCTCTTCTCCAAGAACAAAAATCAAGGACAAAGAATCCATCCATTTTCTAACCGCTTATCCTCACAAGGGTCACGGGGGGCTGGAGCCTATCCCAGCTGACATTGGGCGAGAGGCAGGGTACACCCTGGACAGGTCGCCAGACTATCGCAGGGCTGACATGTAGAGACAGACAACCATTCACACTCACATTCACACCTACGGGCAATTTAGAGTCACCAATTAACTTATCCCCAACCTGCATGTCTTTGAACTGTGGGAGGAAGCCTGAGTACTCGGAGAAAACCCACGCTGACATGGGGAGAACATGCAAACTCCACACAGAAGGGCTCCCGCACCTGGGATCGAACCAGCAACCCTCTTGCTGTGAGGCCACAGTGCTAATTAAAAAAAATAAAAAATTCTGTGACTTACCGACAACCATTATATTAAAGTCAAAGCCGGTCTTCATGGTCTTCTTCCTCATCTGCTCAATGATGGTGTCAATGCCGATGTACCCCAGCAGAGTGGATCCACCACTGGAGCTGTGGGAGCCTCCATGCCCATGACCTCCATTGTGTGCTGCAGTGTGACCTCCACCGTGGCCCACACCGTGGGTCACTCCGTGACCCACGCCATGACTCACACTATGGCCCACATTATGACCCACAGCGTGGCTCGGGCCGTGACTCCCGATGGGGACTGGAATGGCACTTGGAGGAGGAGCTGAAGTGCTCCTCTCCCCTCCTCCTCCTCCGATGCCCGGGCCCTGGGGTGGGAAGGGGCTGGAGGGGGACGGACCCCCCACATTTGGAGGCTTGGCAGGGACAGCTGGTTTGGGTCTCACTTCTGGAGGAACTACGTCTGACATGTCTACAGGAAAAAAAGGAGAGGAGGATAAAAAATTTATTGTTTCATCAACACACATTAGGAAGTAGGCCAGCACAGCAAGCTGAGGCCTCTCCTCCTTTTAACTTGTTCTACATTGAAGAAATGGGTAAGTTGCCGAAAGTACTAAACTAATATATTGCTTTCACGGAGAGAGTTTGGGTTGCAAGATATTTGTCTTCAGTTTGTAAAAATAGATGTTGCTGTTGAGCATAATTAAGTGAATTAGATGCTGGTCCCAGATCCACAATAAATACAGCTTCTTCATCAATGTCATTGTAAAATTCAGTATTTCCAATGTCAGTCAGCGCCACCAACTACATTTCTAGAGCCACAACAATTGCTAGTTATAATAGGGCTGCAAATCACAAGTTTCATCAAAGGGGGATACTATATCGATTCAATACAATTTGATACAATATTTAGATTTCTTAATCTCAACCTGAGCCTGACAGGTCTCAAAAAGCCCGACGGGTACCATACCATGCTCTCTGAGGGAACTTCTCTGGTGTGGAAATACAGTGTGGAGAGACAGTGATCCACTAAGCCTGTCCATTTTCCACTGGAGATGTCTGTAGACTAGTGCTTTTTGGGGGGGCTCAGGGATTAGGGCTTGGTCGGGCTCAAGCTCAGTATTTTATATGATGATCTCAGATGGGCTGGGTTTAGGTTTCAACTCGCATGGGTTGGTTTGCCTCGGGTTGTAATTTTTTTCTGCAGTATTTGCTAAAGTCTGCCAAGATAAGATATCTATTTGATTCAAGTCAGGGGCCTGTGATCAATATGAGACGATAGCAGCAAATATCCTCATTGTCTTTTCTTGGCTGGTTACCATTGGCTGCCTGGCTACGCTGCTAGCACTGTTTGAATGGAATAAATTACAACATAAAGTGTTTCTTAAAGATGACAGTAGTATTAATGTTTTGACTTTGCATTAATAATATTGGATCGCTGATCACTGAATCAATTTGATCCAGATCGATGTATCCTTACACTGCTAGTGTGTAATAGGGTTTAGACTTAATAAGCTAGGTATTAGATTGGTATTCAGGAGAGCTAGAGCGATCCACAAGCTGGGATGACATCAGTCAATATTAGCTTATTGCAGATATACTGGTGTCGGTGTATATGTTGGCTGATAACAAGAAACTTCAGCAGAGAAATGCAAAAGATGTGTCTGAAGTTATTTAAGAAACAGTGTCATCATTACAAAGTTTGTCCACCAGAGAAAGCTGAAAAGTTTTTTCAGATTATTATTATTATTCATTGCAAAATGTTCTGGTAACAACATTAGTCACAATTTAAAAAGAATCAATCCCTATCAAAAAATGACCATAGGTTGATATTCTGTTATCAGATTTATTTAAATATTCAAATATCAATAAAAGTATCTGTCTCAGTATAGGGGTCAGGCTATGGTACTAACTATTTGCAGATACCCAGAGTTCAGGTGTCCCTAAATGTAATGTTTTTATACTGTGAGCACCACAGCTATGACAGTTAGTCAACTTATCAATTTATTGATCAACAGAAAATTTATCAGGAACTACTTTGATGACTGATCAGTTGTTTTGAGTCATTTTTAAAAAGAAAAGGCCAAATTTCTCAGCCTCCAGCTTCTCACATTTGAATGTTTTCCTGGTTCCTTGTCTACTGTGACAACACTGAATATCTTTGGTTAGAAAAAACAATACATTTTAGGATGTTACAATGGACTCTGGCATTTTGTGGATATTTGCTGAGAATTTATAGATCGAATGATTAATCAAGAAAATAATACCTAAATAAATAGATAATAAAACTCATCATCAGTTGAAGCACCAGTGAAGACCACAAGAGAGACTACATTTATCTCTTTTCAATCAGGGTGGCAGCATAAATCTCAAAAATAGACATTAAATGACTATCTGCATGTCTAGACACTGCTGCAGCCAAGTTAAAAAATACTGTACATTTGTGCGAACTGATCCTTTAAGTGAAGCAAACAGTGCGGGCAGGCAGATGGTAACAGTAACAGGCATGTGGTTGATCACCTCATCCCTGCAGGGTGTACACATGGATCAGCCTGCTGCCATGCTTAAAATCAGTGCTGCCATGCTTTAAGTCAGTGCATCCACAGTGGGAGATACAGATGATACAGGTCACTGAGGCGGTGGCTGTCGCTTTGATTCATGCAGCTTTACTCCCCCCCTCTCTCTGCCTGCCCTCCTGCCGTCACACATAAAATCAGATTTACAGAACTATGTTAGCATTACTGTGGAGCTAAATAGTGCAAGAAAATCACACTTGAAGACTGAAACATACAGCTGGCATGGAAGCTACAACCTGTTTCCTATCTAAAATACTGGATCTGGATCTCTGCCTCTCCTCTCGTCCCTCTCCCTTCCTCTGTGTGTGTCCATGTCATTCTCCTTTCTGTGTGCTTCTTCAGTGTTTGTGTAGCCTGTCCACTTCCCAGGTCACATGTCTCAGGACTCTAGCTATTTGGAGACACTTGGAAGCTGCTTGACATCCTCCTGGATCCATCTTTTTCAGATGTGTTCACATTCTGTAACATTATGTCTTATTGACTGTCTATAATGTTATTTTATTGTGCTGGTCCTCTGCACAGGACACCTATTACACGTCTGTCCGTCTAGGAAGAGGGATCCCACATCAGCTGCTCCTCCTGAGGTTTCTTACACTCTTTTCCCCTGAAAGGGTTTCTTGGAGATGTCTAATTATCCGAGGGGAGGGTCGAGAGGACAGAAGGTGTCATAAGCTGTACAGATCATGAAGCTCCCTGAGGCACATTTGTGATTGAGATGTTGCTATATAACTGCTATATAACGGCTATATAACGGTAAATAAACCGAACTTGACTATAAACCGTTATTTGTGCTGGGTGGCCGCGCATATTAACCTTAAGGCCCACGCACTATGTCTCCATATTTAAGCTAACCATATTTGATCTGTTTTAACACACCACACGAGGTTAGCTCCATCACAGCCAGCCCACCCCCATTGTCTCTCTCCACTCATGCTGGATAATAACGTTAACAGCCAGCAGCAGCTCAGTGTTAGCTGCTAGCTACAGCCCGCTAGCTAACGGTCGGCTCGCGGCGCTGATGTAGTGTCACACTCACCGATTCACGTTCAGCTGAGTCGCAGATCCGCTGTTTAGCTGACTGACGGATCAATAGTCGCTCTGACTCCGAGAACAAACGATGTATATCCAAACACAGAGGTAACAAGATGAGGAGCGGTCATGTGATTAGTCTGGGTACCTCTTCTCTCCTTCCCCCTGGCCGTGAGCCCCCCTTTTCCGTTACCAAGGCGACAAGAGGAGAGGGAGTGGGGAGATGCAGCGCGCATGCGCAGTGTAACTTTTCATCAGAGGGACTTCTTTTTTTGTTTCAGTGCCTTCTGTCAGTGATACAGACTATTTTTAGGGAACATTTTGGATCGCATTATAATTAGACAAGTACTGCTGAAATAGGTATTCAGATCCTTTACTTGAGTAAAAGTACCAGTGCTGTTATGTAAAATAATACATCATTACAAGTATAAGTTCTGTATTTATAATTGCACTCAAGTAAACGTGATAATGTATTAACAGCATAATAGACTTATTATCACAAGTAAAAGTCCTCATGGAGGCACAATGGCCCCTGTCATTGTTAGGGTCCGGGCTGCTAAGCAGCCAAGGACCCTATTGTAATCGGAAGATTTCTTTCTTTCTTTCTTTCTTCTTCCGAGGAAATCATACTTCCCATGGGCAAAAACTCACCAAACTTTACAGAAATGTCCGACCCCATGCCAGATTTACTCAACTCCAAGGACATGGGCACAATAAACGTTTAAATTTAAAAACTTTAAAAATTCCTACCAAACCAACGATACATGCTACAGTTTTGAAACTTCACCACAATGTAGCCCCAGTACTGCAGATACTTTTGTCCATTTAGACTCATTACAAATTATGAAGTCCATCACTCTGTTTTTTCAAAAACTGTAAAACTTATAAAACATATCTCCTCCCACAATTTTTGCTCAATTGTCACCAAACTTGCTAGAGAGCATCTCCAGACTCCACAAAACTTGTTTCTCGGATTTTTGATTCATCAAAAATTGAGCCTACAGTGCATGAAAACGTTTGACTGTAAACACTACTGTAAACATACACCATCCAATTCTTGCTAAATACATTTTCAATCTTCCTGAAAAAAATTGACAATATTTTGGAGTCGTGGTTGATGAAGTTTGGCAAATATCAGAATTTTATCTCCAAAACTGAATTTTCTAGAACATTTTGAATTCTGCTCTCATGGGAACAACTGGAGTCAATGTAAAAGTGTATTTTTAAACATCACATTTTCTCTTGTGAAGCAAAACACTTATCATTAAAAACAAATCACCAACATGTCCATGCTGTCTACATGCAATTTATGTATTGTCAGATTTTTGTTTAGATAATAGAATTTGTGACATTTTGACTATTTTTGAAATCTGCCACAACAACTGCAGCCTGGTAGGTGACTTCCTGAGTCTATTTGAGAAGCCACACACCAGGTCTCACCTCCAGACAATTAGCTCAGTGAGTTAGGAGCTGGATCACAGTGCTCAGGACTCTGGGTTCAAGACCCAACAAAACTACAAAGAGTCTTTGAGAAACAAATGTTCCACTGATACAAAAGTGTACTTTGCAAATTTATTCCAATATTCAACCACTTTTACTTTTCAATTGCTGCAATACAATTTCCAGATGATGCAACCTGCAAAATGACTCAGCTGATGCTAAATGCAGATTGTAATATCAACTTCCTTGATGTCTTCCTATTCTTCTGCTTGTTGCTCAGAATTGCCTAAAAATGCCCGGACCCGACCCATCGCTGTGCAGCAGCTATAATTGTATTTGTGTTTCTATGTGTTACATTATTAGAGATTACCTATGCAGAGCAAATTTTATACACAGAAATATATCATAGCCCTACATATAAAACCATATTGTATTTTGTCATAAAAAAAATCGTACTATGTAAAGATTAAAAATCAAGGACCAGGAGCTATAACTGCAAGGTAAATGTGGTGAAGTAAAAAGTGCAATATTTCCCTCTGAAATGTAGTGGAGTAGCAGAAAATGATTCAGCAAAGCATCAGTACCTAAAACGGTACTTAATGCAGTGTCTGAGTAAATGTACACAGTTACATTTTGCTGTGCTTAAGTTAATATCAGGCTACCTGAGTGTAAAAATAATCCATGAAAAAAATACAGAAGCTTCAAAAGACACAAGTGTCATCAACAAAAAGTACTTTAAGTTTTAAAATTACTCACTGATTCATTATATTAATGGTGTATTATGATGCATTATCATTTAAGCGGCATTTAATATTGTAGCTGGTCTGAGTGTAGCTCATTCTAACTACCAGCAGGTAGTTTGTTTTATAGCACAATATTTTATAAACTAAACATGTTTTGTGTTTAAAATCTTAGTGTGCTAAATAAAGACTGACCAAATGTAGTTGAGTAAGAAGTGAAATTTTTCCATCTCATATATCACTGAAGTGAAAGTGTGAAGTAGCATAAAGTGGCATTATTAAAGTACAGTAAAAGTGCCTTAAAATTGTATAAACATACAGTTTTCAAGTACTTAGATATCCAGTGGTGAAACCTGTGAGGACAGTGTACTTAAATGAAGAATCACTATAACATTGGTTCCCTCTGCTACACAAAGTTAGGTTTATTTCCAGTATCTAAATCCACTTATAGCAGAATAATCTCTATGGCAACCGAGCAAACGCCAAGACAGTCGATATAAGTGGACCAATACTAAATATTGTTTTACAGTTTTACAATGAAGGGCCTTTAAAAGTTATTCAGATAAAACCATGTGACCATTAACTTTAACTGGACTACACAATCTGTGGCAGTGGGATGTAGATACCTAATGTTTTTTTTTAATGTCTATTTGTGTGATTTTACTGTAGGATTTACATGAGCATAACTTAATTTTAACCAGCTGTAATGGCATTTGTAAAATTGTTGAAAATTGTTTAATAAAACTTTTTAACTTTTAAACTTTTTACCCTAACTGCACCACTCTACTCACAGTTTATCTCTGAGTTGCCCTCCTGTCGTCCTTCTTTTGCTTTCCTGCCTGCATGTTTTTGTTGTGTTTGTTTGTCTCTGTGGAGCGCTGTAGTGGCATGTCCTCCTGGACTCGTCGTCACTTTGATAGATACTGCTAACCAACGTTGTCATGTCTCTCCTCAGCATGTCTGTTACTCTACTGATAAGGAGCGAGGTCTTAAATCCCTCTGCTTTCCTCTTTGACCGCCCCCTCGTCTGACTTCCCGCCCCCTTAGATAGAAAACATTTAACTCTAAATAAGACTAAAAACAAGAGATGAAAGAGTCGTGTGTGTTTTGAGGGATTGTTTGACTTTGTTTAGTTTAAGTTTTCCAAGTGGTTTGGGTATCTCTGTACTCACCCACGTACACTGAACCTGGGTAATACATGGTGACGTAATAGGGGTCCTCTGGCTCCTCCATGATAAATGCTCTGTCTGCTGGAGAGTAATTTGCTCGGTGTAGTGGAGGGGGAGCTGTTGTTGTTGTCTCATCTGCTCTCTGGTGCACTGTGTGCTGCGGCTGGGGCGGCAGGTCAAAGACCCCCTCTGAACTGATGCCAAACCTGTTTGTGTTGAATGGGCAGTATTTCCCTGAGGGATATTCTGGTAGCTTTGCGGGCACAGCATGATGGTCAGATGGTGCAAACATATGTGTTTGATTCAGTCCTTTGTCACTGAGGCTCACCTCTCCATGGCTTTTATTTTGTTTGCCATCAAACTGATGTTTGTGTGAGATTATATCTGGTTTGCAGAGGGTCATTTTTGAAGTGGTGCACTCAACAGAAGCCTCCTGTGTCTGAGGTGCCACCAGACATGTCTTAAGTCGATTTAATCTGTGCGCACACTGAGGAGACTCTGTCTCACGATCAATGTCTCTCGACTGGCAGCTGTAATCCTTTGAAACACAGTCGGACTGACTTACTGCACTCTTCACATCCATCTGTGTGGTTTGATTCTGAGCCTTCGACCAGAATCTGTGTTTCTGAGGAGGCCTGATGTGTTGAGATATATTGGCTTGTTGACAGAGTTTAGATGAATTTCCCGCAGTTGTCCTTGTGTTGTTTTCTACATGAGGTCTCCTGAGATTAGATAGAAATGTTGTATCCAGTTTTATTTCACTACTGAAGTCAAATCGTCTTCTCCTGGTCTGAACATTGGGTGACTGATTCAAGAAAGGCTCTTTGGAAGAGGACATTTTGGGAGTCGCCGGTGAAGCTACACTTCTCTCAGAACACATTCGTTCACATGATTGGTCACTGGACATGTAATTCCTCCTCTGAGGGTAATCTATATATTTTCTGTGAAGGTTCAGGCTCGACTGAGTAGCCGGTACATCAAACGCTGACTGAGAATCTTTCTGAACAACATTAGCAAACTTAATCCCTTCAGACTCGGAGAGAGATGTTTGTGTACCTGTCGCTCCACTTGGCAGAAATCCCTGTTGCTGTTTGATGTTTGACTTTGGTTTAGGGATTGAAGTAATCTCTATATTCCTAGGCGGAGGCTTCAGTTTATCTATCGCAATATTGTCTTTTTTACTTAAACCAACTTTGCCTTGCAATGAGCAGGAGTTCTGAGGCGTGGCTGCATGTCTCTGGGACTCAGTCTGATGTCGAGACATGGAACAAGCTCTCCTCAACACAGGGTGAGTAAAGTCCAGTAAAGCTTCCTGGTCAAGAATGTCATGCTTTGCTTCATTTAAAGACCTCTGTTTGCTGGACTCAGGCTCAACTTTAGTATTTGATATGGTAATTGATCGAGCACGTCTTTCTTTAGCGACAGGAGAAGGCTGTTTGCCTCCTTCCGAACTCGTCCCTTGGCACAGGGATGTCGGAGATGGGCTCAGTCTGGGTGTAGGGACAATCAGAGTTGGAGATACACTTGGCTTTGGCTGAGGCTGGTAAAGCAATGGGGAGGGATCACTGGGATGAAGAGAATCCCTTGGCTTTGGTTTCAGAGTGGGAGAGGAATTTGACTGTGGAGCAGGAAAAATGGAGATGCAGGGCCGTGCAGAGAGAGTTGGAGAGCTGTATGTTTTTGGCTTGGTTCGTGGGAGGGTCGAAGCTCTTTCCCCGTGGTTTCTTTGTGAATGCTGAGACGATTTACTCCAAGAGGGCTGACTGGATGTCTTGGAATTACAAATAGGGAGAAAAGATCTGCAGCCACAAGGGGGAAGAAAAAAATGTAAAGGCAAAATGAATTTAGAACAGGATTTACTTTAGTACATAAAAGTGAGCTGCAATAGAAGCTACAGCTTAATTTACCTGTCAGTGTTTGTCTGTTTTGTGTCATTTTCTTCATAGACGAGTCCCTTCTCATCAAATGATGGGATTTTAATGGCTTTCTTTCTGATGACAGGAGAAGAGAGGGACAGAGGAGGAGGCAAACAGACTGACGGATGTTCCTTTGTTGGTCTGGAGGATGCAGATACTTGAGGGATCAAAGGTGCCAGACGGTCAAAAACACTCATTCTGTTGTAAGTTGTGAGGGAAGAGATAAAAAGAAAGACTTAGATTCCATTGATAGGAGTGGAAAAATGGAAGAAAATCAAGTGGATAGATATCAAACATTTATATCTGTAACATTTTGCACATCACAATCTGGCAGTGATGGAGGAAGTATTCAGACTGTTTATTTATGTAAAAGGTGTCAATACTACAATGTAGAAGTGCTCAATTACAAGTAAGAGGGTTCAAAATATTCCTGAAGTGAGAGCACAGAAAAATGTGCAAGCACTAACAGTAAAAGTACTCATTAGCCTACACAAATATAGTGCCTGTTATATTACCATATTTAATATTAATGGCTTGCAAATACTGATACATTAATATGTAAGTAGTATTTAACTGCTCTAGCTGGTTGAGGTGGAGCCTGTTTTATGTACTTAATATACTGTTGGTGAGTTTAAATCATAACAGTGCATCATATTCAATAAGATCATCATGTTTTTTTAAATATAAAGTTTCAATCTGCTAAGTAACACGCAACCATAGCATAGCGTACAGTGGGAATACTGAGGTAAAGCACAGGTACCTCAAAACTGTTCTTAAGTACAGCTCTTACATAAATGTACCACTTCAATCACTGTCTAAATCTATATGGCAGATATGCGATAACACTGTAAATTCCACTTTGTAACAAGTCTTTATCATGAAAAGGCAACTTTTATAAAGTCACAATTGAGTAAAACAGACACAAACCTGCTGTGTGAAGCAATGTCTCTGTTGTTGACAAGCTGAGCGAGTAAATAAGTCGCAGAGTGCAAGACGGGGAACTCAGCAGTAGGAAGTAGTGGGCACAGAAGTGCCATTCTCTCCATTCCTCGACACTGAAGCTGCACTGTTTCACTCCCACTCTGGGCTCTCATCTTGTTTGGTTCATGGGCCGTCTGTGAAGACTGAATGTGATCTTATTGTAGTTGTCTGTCTGGTGCAGATCAGTGCTGGAAGAAGTACTCAGATGTTTTTTATTAAAAAAAAGTACTTGAAAGTGTCACAAGTAAAAGTGCTGGGCCCCTCATACTACTATGTGTCATATAGTTAGATTGTTAATACTGATGCATCTATCTGTAAGCAGCATTTTACTGTTGTAGCTGGAGTTATATGTAGTTGATCTACTTTAGTTTGTGTGGTTCTCAATTGGGTTGGGCAGCCAAGCAGGGTCAAGCAGGGTCAGCACTTGGACGGGAGACCGCTTGGGAATCCCGGTGCTGTAAGCTTTCCAAGACCTGAAAACTAAAGGGTACAGAGTGTTTGCAGTCAGGGCCCTGAGGCTCAGAGCAATCTGCTTGAGGGAATCAGGTCGGCTGAGTCAGTGATCTCTCTGAAGTCCCTTCTAAAACAACATATTTTTATTTGAGAGCCTTTCCTAATTTTACTTAAGGTTTAATTTCCTTTGAACTGCCTTTTATTTCCTTTGTTTTTATACACCAAATTGTTTTTTATCTGTTTTCTTTTAAAACCTGTTTATGAGTTATAGCTGTCTGTTTTATGTTGCTGCCTTG
Organism: Cephalopholis sonnerati; assembly: GCA_019142605.1. NCBI lineage: Eukaryota > Metazoa > Chordata > Actinopteri > Perciformes > Serranidae > Cephalopholis > Cephalopholis sonnerati. Next base: position 11,596,304 of record JAGQAX010000003.1, read on the forward strand.
TGAAGCACTTAGTAACGCTGTTTTGAGGTGGGATTTATAAATAAAAATTATTTATTAGAATTATTATTATGAATAGGAGGAGTTGTGAGATGATTAAAGGAGAAGCAAAGAAAAAAAATGACATGTTTTTTGTGTGTGAAAGATTGGACACTTTTAGATCTTCGGGGCTCAAACAGTTTAAATGAAAATGTGAAACATTTAAAGAGGAAATATGTCTTTGGTGGAACTGCCAGCAACTTTTTTGTGAGGATTTTGCATTGTTGTTTTTTCCCCTGAGCTTATTAAATGTTTTTAACATGCACTCTTAATTTGAAAAGTACAGCTGTCCCATACCTGTGGTGGAGTAGAAGTAGAAAGTAGCACTAAATAGAAGTAGATTACCTTAAAGTACAGCACTTGAGTAAATATACAGTTACTTTCCACCCTCTTGCAAATATTCATAAATTGTCAGATATTGTCCGATATGATCAGCTACATAAAAAGAGAGTAAATCCAAAGAATTGAGGATTAAACAGTTTTATTTTGTATGAACAAAGAAAGCATATGATCATCAAAAGAGGGTCATTACACACCCACAGTTTCCTCACCATGCTGTCAGGTAAAAACAATGAAAACAAACAAAATAATACACTTTGAGCATTACCAAATACTATTTTTCTGTAATCTTGGTCCATCTAGTTTAATCTTGGCACCTTGAAATAAATCCTGTCGCATTTATTCAGTACATACTATTTTAATAAAGTCACAACTAACACCATTTTGGCACAGTGGCACTAACAATCCACATGCTTCTCAGCAGCTGCCGTGCCGACATCACCAGAGAGAGGATTAAAGACCCTCCCTGCTGGCTGCCAACAAATTCATTGCACTTCTGTCATTCACTTCACTAATTAAATGCACAATATAAGTAAACTTTATGATTCATGTAAAGTGATTGTCAAATTACAAAACGTATGTAAAAGTTGGCACAAGTGTAAGATGGCGTGAAATTTACATCATGTTTTAATCACATTTCTAAAGGGCAACGTGTCCTCGAACCTCCTCACAGTCTCATCCTGCATGAAGTCTTCTCCTCCTTGTGCATTTGGCTTCCTCCCTCTACTTTTCCCTCATCTCTACATAAAGTACGTTAGAGATCAGAGAAAAGTTGGGATGATAGGACAGGGCAGTCTCTCCTCCATCTTTCTCAACCTCCTCTTCCATTTTCCTTCTCCATCTTTTAGGTGTTGGCTCCCATCCCGCCGGTGTCCTGGCAGCACCCCTGTCCAGATGGCCTCCCGCCCTGCTCCGCCTCGCCCTCTTGATCATATCAGGGCATTGCTATCGTCATCTCTGCAGTTCACACTGGCCACCAGCGGGTGATGCCGGACTGTTTTGTTGCTCCACTTGTGGGCATCCTGCAGCCCGGGCTCGAGGAAGTAAAGGCACGCTCCGAAGCCTGCCAGCACCAAAACCGACACCAGCAGGTAGAGCGGGACGAACCAGTCCAAGAACAGCCACGACATCACTGCTGTCAGAGGGAAGGGATGGAAAGGGTGGAGGAAGGAAGGACAGGGAATGGATGAGGTGATGGGGAGGAAAGACATGACGGAGAAAGGGAAGGAAAGGAGGAGAGATTTGTTTTGTTTTTTTTAAGTAATCCTTCAGGGTGAGATATCACGCATGACAAACTGCAGCATCTCAGTGTCCCATTATTTTCAGTCATTCCTTAGAAAGCCCTGCTCATTATGATCACAACTGTGGGACGAGACACTCAGGAATCAAGACATTACACAATCAGCTTCCAGCAGGCAGCGTACTGTGTCACTGCTTCTATAAGACCCAGACACAATGATTTTTAATTTGTAAAACACACAGGTGTTGCACTCTAAAAATAGTCCTCAGTAGTAAATAAAGGCATCATGCTTACCTGAAGACGCTGCCGAATCAGTTGCTCTCTCTGTGTTTGATGGTATGTGATGTGCAGCAGCCGCGAGTCTAATCAATCAGACTATTTCCAGCTCCGCAGCTCCGACTGTTGCATGCGAGACGGCAAAAATCACAGGTGCTCTCTGAGAGGCACAAGAGGCAGAAGCTGCATGCGGCTTCATCCTCCAAGCTCCTGGCTCTGACGTGCAAAAGGAGGGGTGGGGGTTGCTATGACAACACCCCTGCTGATGGCGGAGAGGATGGAGGGAGTGGGAGGGAAACTTATATAACTATAATCATTTTTTGGGGAGGGGGGGGAGAGTGGGAGGAGGAAGGGCCCTTCAGATGTCTGTGGATGCTCGCCGCCTTGCTGCTCGCTGCGTAAAATCAATTCCACTCCATTTAACAGCAAGGCCATCACACAGTTTATGTGACATTGAGAGAGAGAGAGGGGGCCATTTTTGTGTGAGCAGCACCCCTAATATCTGCCCTGACTGACAGCAGCTGCAGTGTTTTATGGAGTCACTCCCCAGAGTGAAAGTGGTGGGAAAAAGATTTTTTTTTTTTTTTTTTTTGTCTTGCTGGCTCCGAGACAAAAGCTGAGCACAGAGAGGATTGGCCTACATGATGAAAAGTTGTCAGAGGATGTCATCTCTTTTAATGACTGCCATTTTTAGCTCATTCTGCACAAGCATCAGATTCATGAAAAGCAGCCGAGTTTAAACAGATCAGCTTCAAATAAAATGATGACATGTGACGTCCTGGCCACACAAGTTACATGAAGAAATAACAGAACATTTGAAAAATGTACGATTTCATTCAGTTTACAGCTCTTATAAATATGTCCTGCACTGAAAGCTGAATCAGATCTGGCTCTGTGTTTGGTTTACTGACAGCACTGTAATGTATTTGTTTACCTATATTTATATATTTATCACACTGTGTCAGGGACAGGGCCAGGAAGTCTTGTCTTTTTATTTGTTTTATCTCATTTTACTTGAATTGGTTTTGTTTACTACATTGACTGAAGCACCCAATAACGTGGGTTTTGGAAAGATAAACATATTATATATTCTTTTTATTATTAAAGTCTCTTTTCCATCATTGTCCCTGGTGTCTTCACAGTCCACCAGTCTTCATCAAGATGCAGACAGGCACTCAGTGACTTCAAAAACATCAGAAAATAGGAGCTAGAACTAGAAAAATATCTATCATATAAAAAATAATAACTTTTTCTCAGAAGCAGACAAGCAGAGGGTATCATAAACAGCTGCAATGTGAAACCATGGTGATAACCAAACATAATGAAACTATGCAAAAAAACAAAACCTTCGATGAGGTACTGTAGTCCTTCTGCGTGTGTGTGTGTGTGTAAAGCTAATTTTAGTAACTGGTGTAAATTCAAATCAGCAGCAATTTCAGCAGTAATGGATTCACTTACTTCATATATTTAGATCTGATTATTCAAAGTCCCTGAAGAAACTTTATCGTACCATTCAAATAGTAACATATCAGAATTATGCTAATGACTTCTCTGAGAGAGATGAGAACAGCGTACTGAGACTTAATGAGTGTGTGTGTGTATGTGTCCACTACGCTGGCAGCTGCTGTGAGAGCACTTTGTTCCGCAGAAAGTCAGAAACAACTGGAGCAACAACTTCTGGATCATTCAGATGGACATGATGATTGCCTGACATCATCACCACCGTGTGCTGAGAGAGAGAGAGAGAAATGTTACAAGCAAAGTTGAGAATCTTATATTTCCAGTTTCTTTGTCTTCTGTCATTTCATGTTTCTTTTTTTTTTTTTATAAACAACTTATAAAGCCTTGGCAAAAGTTTACTGTGGAAGATCTGTTTGCCTTTATAATTCTGTTGGTTAATACTACATTAATTTGTACTCTAAAACTACATTTTGATGAACTACACCCGCTAACCAGAATCACTGTGCAGAAGGAAACGGGCATCTACTGCTAGCTCACCTAGCACCACTGGGCTAGCTAACGTTACAGCTCAGCCGAGCAGGGCGGCCAATACTGTGTTCATCTCAGGCTGTTACAAGCACGAGCCTTCTGTGTGGTGATACGGTTGGTGGTGTAGTTCTGTGGTAGAAAGAAAATAGTTCCTACATAAAACTGCCCACAACACGGTCTGTGGATTATCTTGAGTAACTGTGTCATGATCGGGTCATTATATATGTATATACGTATATATACATATATATATATATATTTATTTATTTTATTTTTTTGTGCTTTGAGCACCACAAGCCGAGTGCCATCTAGTTCCAATATATTGGAGAGCAGGCAAACGTCTCTACAGCTGATATATCTACAGCATTCGGCAACTCACAGCAAAACAATCCTATGTGATAAACAGCACTACAGGTAAGAAGAAATTTGATTTAGATCTAGACTGACTCTTTCAGTGTCCCAGTAAGCTATTCCATTTAGCCAGCACACACAATACCAGGACCCTGAAACTACTGCTAACCTCAGTGGAACATGGTGTTACTAAAGACACCTGTCTGCTGTGAAAAGGTCTATTTTACACTGAAGGAGGCACAGCTGAAACATCAGTGCATTTTTGCCACTGTGTTAAATTTTGACATTGAAAATGATAATCTAATTTGGTGCTTGAAGTCTTTTTGTACTTTAAAATTCACACTTACGAATCTTTCTGCTCATTCAGAGACACTGGCACTGAGGTACTTCTGTGCAGCTGCCTGCCTCAATGGGTTTAATAGATCAATACACAGACACAAACACACCTGTCCAAACTGTTTTACAAACACTACCTTCTTTTAGTCTAAATGTGTTGGTGCTGGGTGGGTCTGCTTGTCACCCACGTCAGTGCAATGAATGCTGTATTGTGACTTCACTTTAAATGGATGATGTGTATTTTACAGACTGTCTTAACCCTCACCCTCCTGCTACTGTGTTGGTTAAATCATCACCATAAACTTTTCCCAGCATATATTTAGATGTTTTTTAAATGCAAGATTCACACTCACATTTCTGTCGCGATATGCTTTGAGGAGTTTGGAGGAAGGAAGCTGCTGGTCTGATTCTGGAAATGTTGCACCAAAGCCTTTGTCTGCTCTGAAAAACAGATTTTAAACAGGTTTAGTATGACGTGCTTTGATGATTTTTATTAAGGCAGATTCAATTATTGGATCGGGACAATCAATTGTTAAAGTGTAATAAGTCATAACATTATAATGCAAACATTAATTTCAGTGTAGTGATCAATATCTTACAGAACAACTAGAACAGAGGCTTGAATGTTCGACTGCATCTCCAGACTCTGCTCCAAACTGATGCGCGGTATAGTTTTCTGAAAACATAAACACACATGTACTGTACAAGCTGAACGTTGAACCTCTGGTGTGGAAAATATACGCTAACAGAAAGGAGGTGGTGAATGTGGAGGACAGTTTTGGAGGTTAAAAGTGACTTACAAAATTAACTCTGATGTCTCTGGAGAACACAAATCCTGTTGAAGAGAAACACATTGAGCTGCCAGCAGATGAGAGAAAGAGAAGTGAGATTATTCCTCTCTGAGAGGAGAAGAAGAGATAAAGACGCACCTCCTTCAACTTGAACTAGACCTCGCTCTAAAAGGATGTGCACTGACTGTTCAGACAGAGACGGGTTTGCAGCCGACAACCTGAAAGAAATAAAACATTTGGGCAAACAGCAGCTGACTTTAGAGGTTTACTAGAAAGCTAATCACCATATCTTAATTTGATCTGTTTTACCTATCAGTGTGATTTATTATATTTTGTTAAATGAGTACTCTACACATTTAGCATTGCACTTTAACACTGTCAAACTCAGGATGGACAGTTTTTATTAAAAAATATGCAGTATAGAACCAGATGAATTGTCCTTTTTATTCCACTCATTCTTCTTCATTGATAAAATCTGTTGCCTACATTACACAGCGCAACGTTGACAGTTGTGTGATGCTGCCTTTAAATGGGGCTGTTTACAGGTTTACGAGAACAGTCCACATGAACCGCCCTGCCTTGTGGTATTCATGACCTTGGAAGTTTAAATTTTCTGAGAGCTCCTAGTTCAGGAGTTGTGAGCTGTTATCTGCTGTCAGAAATGGAACATCTGATGTTTCAGAAATGGCTGAGGCCATTTAACTTCATATTTTGGGGATGGTAAGTTAATATATTTTAATTTTAGTCATGCCTTGATTTATATATTTTGTATTTTATAATATGTCTGAAGAAAATGTTGATATTCCCTAATCTTTTTCCTGTCATTATGCCTTTGCATTTCCTGGATTTCACTGCCTGCTCGCTAGCTTATTATATTGTTAGCCTTAGTGGCTCCTTTGGCGTCCATGTTGCTGCTGCCTAGCAGTGGTGCTCTCACGACTTAATCACTTGAACACAAAGCATATCGTATATACAACATAAGATGTTATAATCACAAGTTCATTAGTTACATTTGAAGCATAATGCTAGTAGCTGCTAGCCTTAATCAGAGATGATGAGGTGTTACAGAGGTCTAGTAAACTCACTTCTTTCTAACTTCACACCAAGAGATTATTTTCATTTTCAAACATGTAGTCTCCAACTTCAACTGCAGCTGACTCAAGTGACATCACTTGAGGTACTAATCAGACTTAATGTTGGTTCCCCTGGAGCCACAACAGGCTTTATTGACTTTTTTAACATATGCAGTATTATTTCTCCAGCACCTGTAAAATCATTCGAGTTCCCCTTTCAGTACACTTCAAATCGGCACAAAACAATCCTACATGAATGAAGCTTTACTTAATTTTTAATCGGACATGAACTGGAGTGGTGTCGTACCTCTCAACTGCCTTTTCATAAGTGTAAACTCTTTTCTTCTCTTCTGTCTTTTTTTCATACTGTAGCATCTCATCCATCCCCTGCCTCATCACTTTGGAAAGTTCTTTCTGCAGCAAAAGAGACAGAAACTACTGACGGTATGAAGATAACTGAGGAATAATGCAACACTACTGTGGCAATCATGGACTGTAGATCATTTTCCATTTAAAAGCTTGTCATATGCAATACACTGTAGTGATAATAAAAACTGTTAAAGTACCGAATCCGTAGATACAAATCCAAAAGAGTCCAGCAGTATGACAGCATCAACCATCTCAGGATACAGTGCACTGAACTGTGGAAAACACAATATGGACCATATGTGATATCATGCAAGGAAATGCAGGGAAATATTCTCTGTATATTGTGTGAAAACAGTGATAAGCTGCATGTGATGAATCTTAGCTACCATTCCAGCGATGTTGCCACCTGAAAGAGAGTGAACAAACCCTCACGCTCAAAGGTTTAGACACTTGTCAAAGTCAGTTTTTGTCACTGAATTACTTTCAAGGGAATTCTGGCTTTGATTGTGAGGCTTGTCATCACTGATTAGTCTGTTGATATAGTTTTGATTGATCAATTACTCTTTTAGTCTATAAAGTGCTTCAAAAAAATCACTATTTGTTCCTACATTGTGTAACAGATCACACGAAACACAACAGAGTATAATGACACCGCAGTTAGAAATTTAATCAGCTGGATTTTACAAAGCCGCCTTGGAGGCGGACATCTGCTGCCTTGCATTTGCTTTATTTTGTTTAGCAGTTTCATGATATAAGATGTAAACAATGCACAGTGTCTGTATGACTGCACTCACCCATACTGTGGCCCATGATGGTGAATTTTGTCCACTGGAGACCTGTGGAGGTTTTTTCATAGAAAACACCATCTGATCACACTGAGTTTTACTTACTGCTGAACATCACAGTCACTAAGATGCATCAGAGTCCTGGAAGGATCCAACCTCTTGATACAATCAGATAGAAGTGAAACTAATGGTTAAAAAGTTCCTGCAACCTCTCGAACACACCCTCAACGATTCTGCGTATGTGCACCACATGTGTAGCTGCTCCATAGAGAACTCCAAGAGGAAGGTGAGAGGACAAACCATGACCTGCCAGGTCCACTGCTACATATCTGCACTCTGAAATGAAATGATCCAAACTGTTAAGAGCAAATACAAAGTACAAATCCCAACAGGCTTCAGTCTTCAACTGTAGGGCTAATAACTTTGGTGATCCTCCGACTCTTCATCTAGCGCCATCATCACGTCCAAATGTCATGGTTTTGTTTCACTATAGTGACATTCTCATGAGCCTCAGCTATATGTTGTGCTTTGTGCTAAACTAAAGTTGAACATGATAAACACTATGTCTGCTTATCATCAGCATGTTAGCATTTAGCTTAAAGTACGGCCTCACAGAGCTGCTAGCACGGCTGTAGTCAAACTGTTCAGAATTGATTGTATTTTTACTCTGCCTTGTCTCAGTCTCAGACCAAAGTCCCAAATCTGACATAGTGACCAAACAGTGGAATTACAATTTCTGGGTCCACTGGGCCCAAAAAGACTTTTTCCCATAGACTTACATTGTGACACGCACAATTAAATCATTTTATCCCTGCTGAAGTTAGTGAAGGGCTAAACTAGAAGTTAGCAGCTTGGCTAGTGAAAGTCTCCAATGCTCTATGAACCCAATGAGGTGGAAGATCTGGGTAATTTTACACCAGTGAGGGCGAACTTTTTTGGCCTCATGCACCGCTGTGCATCTGTCAAAAGAAACGAACAGAGCCCTGCCTCCCACACCTTGTTCTCTTTATACACCCATGCATCAGTTAGACTCAGGATTTAATTTCAAGAGCGGTCAAGACCAGGACCCTGGGGATATCACTAAACTGCCTGCAAAAAAGGAGTGTTGAATAAAAATGGTTCATTTCAGCTCCTTAGTGTTTGTTTATATTTGTTGTCTGACAGAAAACAAAGGAAAATTCCCCAAAATAAAATTCACCTCTGCAATACCTTTCAATTGTTTTATCAAGACATTTTTCATCGTATACACACAAACACACACATATGTACCGTATATGGGAAAACAGAAGTAATGAAGAGTAATCTTTATTTATTTTTCTGTTGGTGTTATTATGGGAATGTGGATCTTTCAGATTAATTCAAGTGCCTCTGATTTGCATGGTCCACATTAGTCTGGTCTTGGTCTTGATACCTTTTGTACTTGTTCATAACTTGGTCTTGGTTTTGGTGATCTTGACACCACTGCTACATACTGAAAACCTGCTTAGACTCAGTGGTGAATTTGGGACACAGCTTTACTTTTGTTAAAATGGCGGTACAAGGTGGACTCATTCAATTTAATTATTCACCACAACTCTGTCATAGTTTACCTTTAGGTAGCAAGGGAATGAGGGTGTTGAATGTGCCACAGTTGTCAGCCCATCCATGCAGACACAGCACAGGATAACCGTGATCAGGACCCCAGACTTTCCCTCTGATCTCTCCCCATTGCAATGGGACACACAGCTCTGAAACTGGACACGTTATATGAAACAGTAACGTCAGAAAACCCAAAACTACAGGATTTACACTTCATGGAAGTGGTGAAATGTTAAAAGTCCACTTGGCCTGTGTTGGGTCATTGAGAAATCCTACCTGCTTGTTCTATTGTAGATGACATTACAGTCTTCAGTTTGTGTCTCTGATAGTGTAGAAAAGAAAAAAATCACCTGCAAAGCAAAAATATTCAGCAAAAGCAAAGTGACTACAATAAACCTTATCTAAACAAAGCTTCAAACAAATCCTGAAATGCCTGTTTAACAAATGAACCATGAAGGCACACTCTGACCTTTGGAACCTGAAGGCAACATAAGTGTTTTCTGCAGTGATTTCATTGGACATTCATAATGACTGGCTTTATTTATGGCCAATCATCATACACTGTAGAGGCAGATCCTACCTGTCAACAAGCAAGGTGACATCCCTACTTTACTGTGCTTGTCTGTCTGCCCTCAGTAACACCTGTCAGGCAGTCTACTGCAAGGGAGATCAATCTGGGAAGGAGTGAAATCTGTTACCTGCAGAGAACAACACCACATTTCAGTCCTCTCTATAATGAGATCATTTTGAGTACATGGCTCTCCTGCCCAACTGTACTGTAAAATAAGTGCTGCCTTTATAGGTTCAATCAATCCATTGTTTTCAGGACAAAAGTTCAAAAGAAACCTCCCTACAGAAGATTAAAGATCTGTGTGGCCTGAACCCAACAATCATCTCTGTGAGGGGAAAACAGTTTTTTGCAGTTAGGGTGCAGGACATAATTTTCAGCTTTGGGTAAACATCGTTAATGTTACTTACTACATGACGACTAACATAAATTTTAACATCAGCTCCTTTTACAAACTATCATGAAACCATCAGCAAACAGAACAATCTGTTCCAATATGAGATCATCTGGACAGAAGTGAAGAGGGATTAAAGCATCAAAGACCTCTGAGAGATAGATCATCACAATGGGATGTGGTGAAATGTTCAAAGCAGACAGTGTGCAATTTACAGCCAGTGTATGCTATGAAACCTGAAGCCACATTGAAAAGAGCCTTGCACACAAGGAACCTGTAAATGTATTTTGTAAGCTGAACATTAACTGGAGATTCGAGGATGTTTCTCAGACTGAGGGGTTTAAGAGATCAGGCTGTACTTGTTTGTTCACTTCTGTGCAACAGAACACTGTGTGATTAAATATTTAAATATATTATTAAAAGTTAATCTAAAGAATTGGAAATAGGGAAACACTCTTCATTGTTTTCTTGCCCAGTGTTTGATGAGAAGAGTGAAACCAAGCTCATGTTTGTGTGGTAAATATGAAGCTACAGCCAGAAGCCAGTTAGCTTATCTTAGCATGAAGATGGAAAAGGGGGAGGCAGATGGCCTGGCTCTCACCTTAGATGTGCATGGAGAAGAAATAGTCTGGCACTTGATCCACTGTTAAACCCCAACTTGTGATCCTTAGCTTCTGTCCTCGACTTCTACTGGCTTGTAGAAGGAAAAGAAAGACTGACACTTTTCCCAGGAGAATTCATCGAAGAATCAAAGACTTCAACATTTCTTTACATTCTTCTTTTTATTTAAGCGAGAATGTTCATGAAGTTATTCTTAAAATTATTCTTATATGTTATAAAGAATTAGCTTTAAGGCAAAAGGGGAGACAGATTTCACACAGTGTGCTTTTATTGATTGATTTTATTTGATCAATTAAAGGAGCTCTATGTGAAATTCGGAGTTGAGCTTTATTGTTCAATGTATGTTTTAAAGTGTGTTGATTTGTGTGAACTGTCATGTGTAATCTATGTTTTAAAGGTAGATTAGAGGGGCTTTAAGGCAGTGGTTCCCATCCTTTTTCTTATGGGACCCATATTTTCACCATTGTAGACTTTGAATAAGCTTTTAATCTAACCCTTGAATTATTTTTTTGACACAAATGAATTAAATTCTGACACATAACATTAAAATCATTACACCCCTTAAAATCAAGATGGCATCGTGACCCCACCATTTAAGGCACAGCTAATGGGGATCACAACAAATGAAATAAATAAGTCTATGAGTTGTCCGGACATGGTTCTCAACATGGAGGTTGCTGAGCCAGCGGCTAGCAGCTAATGGTGCTAACTTTCTAATCAATGCTAAAGAACAGCGACAGTGTTGACAGAGTGTTAACCAGCAGGGACTGGAGGTTGGGTGCTATACTTGCATGACAAGCTGTCCCTGTATCAGTGGTCTCAGCCGTATGAGCGCACAAAATTCAAAATGGCAGAGAAGCTAGCCAGCGGGATATGCTCATGCACATGCAGCTGGACCAGCTAACCATAAGAAACCACAGAGAAACTCAGATTACAACACACACAGAGGTAGCACGACTTCATTCTCTGCTCAGGCCGCCTTTACTCCAGATCAAAATTCATCAGCATATCACAATGAAGTCACATGACTGATTTTCATTGTGGTCCTGAAGTCTAGGCTGGAAGTAGGCAGGAAAAAGGAATGACACATGTGCCACTAGTATCACATTCACAATGCTTTGTGTGGCTATTGTTGAGACAGTTGTTTTCAGGATGCATCAGAGTCTGGGTGGCAAACCACCTCTGCTCAACTTAACTGAAGAAGTAAAAACTCAAAAACACTTGCAGTAACTTTTTCCCCTCTCCATGCAGCTTGGCAGAAGGTGAAGTTGTGAGGGACGTCCCTCCTCTGCTTCTACAGGACACTTTGAATTCTCATGTCTTCAAAACTTTGGGAAGGTCAATTCAAAGACAAAGAATATCCAAGCTCCCTGATAGGGAAACCAGGATATTAGCTACATCATTTCTTCATTACCACTATGATTACACCTGCATAACCTGGTACAGTGGTACAACTAAAAGAACAAAGAATAAGCTTCAAAAAGCTCAGAACAAACTAATGAGCGTGGAAAGCCCAAACCATTTTTAAGAGTTTAAGTGGCTCCCCGTTGAAGCTAGAACTCAACATTTACAACCTGTTATGGTCTATAAGATTTGACATGGTGTGTCCAAATCATTTCAGTGGGTATTTTCAGCATCAGGACAGTCATGGCCTGAATACGAGGGCTAGTGAGTCTAACCTGAAACAACCCAAACTACAAAGTAAAGTAGAGGTACATTCCTCTACACATAGGGAGGAGTAGAATAAAATCCTAATGAAATTAAATCTGGCCATTTTCTGAAGAGTTTTATGGTGTTGATATTTTTATCTTTATTTTTGTATCATTATTATCAGGTGTATTAGTGCCAAAATGTAAGATTAATAGCACTTACATGGCATTCCCTATTCCTGCCTGTCTCACAGACCTCACAGCCGCAATGGAAATAAGTAACATGACTTAAGTGCGACATCCTGATAAGTTTTAGTGATGTATGCACATTTGTGTACTGTATTTAATCAAATAAAATCAATCAATCAATCAATCAATCAATCAATAATCAGCTTCCTTCTAAATGTTAAGTCTTACAAAACAGTGATTCTGCTGTGGTGACTTCACACGTCACTACTGAGTGTAACTAAAAAATGGGATCAACAAATTAAAAAAGAAACAGTTAAGGCTGAAGCTGATGTATGTACAGAAGAATGTTCGTCTTCCTTGTTCTCATTTGTCAATAAAGTTATAAAACACTTAAGGCTCCCCGTCTAACCAACTTATTCAAACAGCAATGCAATCACATTACGGAAGAAATTTGAAAACTATTGTTCACGTAAACACACACACAGTTTGTTCTTCTAAACAAGAATACACCATGACTCCAGTGTGACAGAGTGAGTGTGTGTTTGTAGTTTATAACTTGTGCTCTGTGATGTTTGGACGGGACAACACTTTGCTTCGCAGGAAGTCAGACACAAGTGGAGCAACGACCTCGGGTTTGTTCAGATGAATGTGATGATCGCCTGGTATCCTCGCCACAGTGTGCTGAAACCAACAGAAACAGAGGGGGATACTACTAACCGCAGACACACACAATCAATAACTGTTAAAGGGTAACTTCCGTGTTTTTCTTGAACCCTATTTTCACATATTGTTGTGTCTTAGTGACTAATGGGGACAACAGTTTTTAAAATTGATTGATTACAGAGGTGGACAAAAAGGTCCGCCTCTGTAACGATCCTTTCCATAATGTTGTCAGACACTTAGAATAACAATCTGAGCCTGTCAGTTGCAAATACGAGCACTTTCAGTGGACGTAAATTGACGATGCTCAGTTGCCCACAGGGATTTCATTGCAGTTGTTCTGCAGCTGCTGGTTTCAGCCCTCTCGCTCAATACTGTACCAGTTTTTAAAAAATGCTCTTCCCATTAGTCACTAAGACACAAAAACATAAGAAATACAGTCCAGGTTAAAACACCAAAGTTACCCTTTAAGATATTTTTTAAATTGTATTTTCATTCTGTACCAAGTTGCAAACTCACGTTTCTGTCCTGTAAGCGCTGGAGAAGTGTTGAGCAAAATTTTCTTGTAGCTGGCTCACAAAATATTTTATCGAAGCCTTCTTCTGCTCTGGAAAAAGAGATTTTGAACATACAGTGTGAAAAAAGGCCACATACTTTAGGATGATTGCTGATAGACAGTTACCATACAGACTGAGATTTTTGACTTACATACATAAAAAAGCAGCACATCAGTGGGGTGGGAATTTGATTTCCACATGATCTGTTAGCTGTATATCTGCTCAGGACATTAGCCAATTCTACGTGTCAGCTGTTATAAATGTGTCTGCTGTCACACTGTCATACTGCAGTCATAACATTATAATGCAAACATTAATTTCAGTGTAGTGATCAATATCTTACAGAATAACTAGAACAGAGGCTTGAATGTTCGACTGCATCTCCAGACTCTGCTCCAAACTGATGCGCGGTATACTCCTCTGAAAACATAAAATAAAACACACATGTACTGTACAAGCTGAACGTTGAACCTCTGGTGTAGAAAATATACGCTAACAGAAAGGAGGTGGTGAATATGGAGGACGGCTTGGGAGGTTAAAAGTGACTTACAAAATTAACTCTGACGTCTCTGGAGAACACAAATCCTGTTGAAGAGAAACACATTCAGCTGCCAGCAGATGAGAGAAAGAGAAGTGAGATTATTCCTCTCTGAGAGGAGAAGAAGAGATAAAGACGCACCTCCTTCAACTTGAACTAGACCTCGCTCTAAAAGGATGCGCACTGACTGTTCAGACAGAGACGGGGTTGCAGCCGACAACCTGAAAGAAATAAAACATTTCAGCCAGCAGCAGGTGACTTTAGAGACAAAGTACCTAGAAATGTGAAAGAAATCTTTGTAAATGATACCTCTCAACTGCCTTCTCGTAAGTGTAGACTCTTGTCTGTCCTTCTGTCTTTTTTTCAAACTGAATCATCTCATCCATCCCCTGCCTCATCGCTTTGGAAAGTTCTTTCTGCAGAAACAGAGACAGAAACTACTGATGAGGGGGGAAAATACAGAAGAGCTCATTTCTTCCAATATGATATGAGATACATATGTGAATAAAGTACAATGGAAAAATACAGCAGGAATCATTTTCACCACCTGAATGAAGATTATTTCAAGGCAAACCTCCGGTTGAATTTAAAAAAAAACAAAAAAAAAACTGCTGATTCATTTTTAGTCAAAATCTTTGATAGACATTTACAATAAAAGCACATACACATTTTATACATATTATACACTGAGCACACTGAGGTCTGGTCTTCTGTCAGTTTCTAGTTTTACATTCTGCCATCAATAAATTACATCTGGTGCACATTAAATGGTCTGATTTAGGGATTTTTGGAGTCAAATTTCCATATAACTACTTACAGCCACAAAAATAAAAACAAGAAAGAAATAAATAAATACAGGGGTCATCATTCCTAATCAGAATTTCATTTCTTGAATCAAAATTTAGGAAAGAATTTGACTGGAAATCTAAAATTAGATGTTCTAACACAGCTCTCATCAGTTCTTTATATGTGAGAGAACCTTCTGTGATATTATATTTGACACAACGTGGAAAAATCGGGGACCAAACAAATCTGGGATGGCCCAGTAATTAAATGATTCTGGACAGTGACTAACTAAAATCATGGGGTTTTGTCCAGATGGGCGGGGTTTTGCAGGATGTAGCAGAGCACGCTTCAGAGAGCTCTGTGAGCTGTTGGGAGAAGACTGCCAATATGGCTCTCTTCCAGACAGGGATTTCTTGTTTAAGGTTGAAGAAAAAGTATAGTTGAGTTAAAATGAATTGATTTCTGCCAGAGAGGACTTTCTTTCTCCCATATGGGCTCCCTAACCGTCTCAGCCTCGCTCAGCCCGAGTGCGTGTTCATGAGTTTTCCACAATGTAGGATGAGCTATGTTAGTTTTGTATCAATAATAAGCCTGTTTGTGTTGGGCATGATGCCAGATGCTACACTGATATCAAAATACACACCCCACGTCGAAGGAGAATTTGTTGTTGGACATAATTTAGTCCATCCAAATGTCACAATATTTTAGTGCTAATTTAGTTGTAGATATTTTTCAGTATAATGTTACAATGGTCTATTTGAGAGTTTATCAGCAGTGAGGTTAAAGGCATTTTAAAATCTACACGGAAGTCCATTATTAGTGGCAGTAGCAGCCATGCCAGCAGTACAAGGAACAAAAATCAAAACAAAAATTTAAAAACAATCAATGATCGCAAGAAAACCCCCCAAAAAATCATCTCTATTTGAAGTCACAGTTGGATGTGGGGTCTAATCTTTAGGTTTAATCTAAGGGGTAAGGGCAAAGATAAGGTTGAAAAGAATTTTTTTTTTTTACATTACTGTTTTGCTAGCTTGTCCAAAAAGTGACGAGATGACCCAGCACAAGCCGACAAGAACGCACATCAGGCACGAAACACTCCCTGTGCATGCCACTACCCATACTACCATACTGTCTAGTATGCCAGAAAAAGATTTATTATGTCCCTATACATGGTATGTCAGAAATACCAGGATGTTCTACAACATCCAGACATATTTTGCAGTATGCAAGCCAGCATGCTTTTCTGGCTATTCTGACCCACAATCCTCTGCTCAGCGGAAAATACGTCACATCGACTGAGCTGCAAACAGATGACAGCTTGACGACAGCTGTCAGAAGTCGCAGTGACAGATGACAGCGCATTCAAGTGACGGATGACCACTTGAATAGTAATAATAGAAATATTAATTCTTTAAATGAACAAATAATCATAACTTTAACTTACCAATAACAATGACAGAGAACTGAAAATATAATGTCACTGTCATGAATATAATATGTTAGAATCTGAAATGTATGCAGTTACAATTTAAAAGGTAAAACCACATACATCGCAAAGTAACAACAGCAGAGCTCTTCAGGCTGACCTCCATCTCTGACGAGGTCGGCGAATGGTGTTTTTGTTTTATTTCCAAAGTAACAGGACGTATCAGCAAAGTCGAAGTTCCAGGTGCAATATCATG
The DNA here is from genome assembly GCA_019142605.1 of Cephalopholis sonnerati. Taxonomy (NCBI): domain Eukaryota; kingdom Metazoa; phylum Chordata; class Actinopteri; order Perciformes; family Serranidae; genus Cephalopholis; species Cephalopholis sonnerati. The sequence continues at coordinate 11,613,111 of JAGQAX010000003.1, forward strand.
AGTAGTAGTATATCCTGATTGTGTGTGTACCGCATGCAGCAGTATGTACTTTTTAAGGGCAGCTGCAGTGCCTACTAAAAGCAAAAAGAAAAAGTACGTGTATTAGGATGCACACTCTGAGTGATGCAGCACATCAGACACAGCTTCCGGGTGAAACCCCGCGTTTTCTGGGAGTTCTGACTCTGGAAAAGTGTTAAAGATGAAACTGAGTAATATGATAAAAGTGACTGTCCCCTTAGATCCATAAAACTGAAATTAAAAATTTCATAAAAATATATTTTTAGATTATTCTCTTGGTGTCTGTTCAGACTGTCCTAGCCATGCATTTAACAACAGAGACCATTAAAGTCTCACAGTGAGTGTAATCTGGGGAGTGAAAATGATCCGTACTGAGTCTGTTGGAAAGAATCCATAAGCGTCCAAAAGCACGAGTGCATCCACCATCTCAGGATACAGTGCACTGAACTGTGGAAGACACAAAATGGACCATTTGATGAAACCACATATGAAAAAACTGCAAAAACAGCATCTGCATATTGTGTGACAAAGAGGAGAGAGATAAGACAACGACACTCACCATTCCAGCAATGTCACCACCTGTAAATAACAAGAAGCCGCATGTCATTTGCACGTTAAATGACAGTGTAACGCAGCGACACAGATGAAGATAAATTCTGCTCTGACGGTGGACTCACCCATACTGTGGCCTATGATGGAGAATTTCTGCAGCTGCAGAGCTGCGGGAGTTAATTTCACAGATCATCAACCAGGTTCAGTATCTCATCACAGAACATCGAGGTACTTTTTAGTTGCCACAAGTCCTTCTGTGCTTTAATTATATGTATAAATAGGAACATGAAGTCCCGTAGAGGTTGAACTTTTACAGGACTTCATGTTCTTCACTAATGTTTGGCCAAAAATTATTCTGCAACATAATGAGTTCACACACACCGTCAGTGACTCTGCGTACATCCGCCACGTACGTGGGAAAAGAGTAGAAATCTCCAAAAGAGCGATGTGATGATCGACCATGACCAGCCAAGTCTAACGCCACATATCTGCACTCTGAGAGAAGAGATGTGTCAAATACTCACACAGCACACTCAGCGGGAAGTCACACTGAATCCCAAACACAGACATCACAAGTCTGGGTAATAATTTATTTAACAGGTCCTTATTTTCTTAATTATTTCCTAATTACTTCCAAGGAAGTTTCCTATAGAGGAGAGAATTTGGTACTGATTATAAGCAAAAATAAAGACAAAGGTTTTAGATACTTACAGTAGCAATAATTAAAGCAGATCAGGGCTGCAAGAAATTAATTTTGTTACTGCTAAATCTGTTAATATTTGTATGATTAAGTGATAAATTGTTTAGTCAATAAAATGTCAGAAAATACTGAAAGCAAAAAATGCAAAAACCCAAATATATTAAATGTACACTGACATTAAAAAGCTAATGCTGATCTTATTTATTCAATTTTCAAAATGTTTTTATTACCTTTTAATATTACAGTGCTCCATGTTACTCTTTATTTAATGTATTTTTCTATATTAATGCAAATATTACTTTTCTATTCTATTTTAGTTTACTCATTTTACTAAATGTATTTTATTTTTATTGTGATTTTATCAGGCACTTGTGTTAGCTTTACTCCTTATACACTTTAGATTTATTACTTAACTGTTTCTGTCTTATACTGATGTAATTTTTGAGAAATCTCAGGCACCAGAATTTCCTTCTGGATTAAAACAGTTCTTTCTTATCTTTTTATTTAAATGCTTTAAATGCTTTAATTAATTGATCAAAACTGTTGCTGTTTATTTGTCTGTTTCTATTTTTTAAATACTCAGCTCCACTACAGAGGTAAATGTATAAATACCACATTGTAAAAATACTCCATTACAGGTAAAACTCATTTAATGCTTTACTTCAGTAAAATACACAAGTGTTTGAGAACAAGTGCAATTAAGGTATCAAGAATACAGGTACTCAGTATGGAAAATGTGTGTTTTATTCAGAACTTGAGTAAGATTTATTACCAAGTAGGTATTACTTGCAAGCAATGTGCCTTGGTGTTTGGTGCATATAATAAACATACAATAAGCATATTAAAGAAAATAAAAAATACAGGCAAAGTAAAAAATCAAGAGTATAAGTATACAATAGGAAAATTATAATAATATAGAGGCCTGTGCACTCCTTCAAAAACTTGTAGACAGGAAAATGTCCATAGGTGAAGAAAAAGGTAATTCCCTCACACTGTCCTGTTACTTGCAATAAACTTTATTAGATAAACAATGTTTTGGCCGTCAGACCTTAATCAGGTTAAGTAAAGATAAAGAAAACTTTAAAAATATATAGATAATGCCTGCTGAGGTGAGGCCAATCTAAGGCCAAGAGCTGACAAAGCAATCAGATACTATAAAAGTACAATAACAAATATGTATATAATAATTAACATAACTATATAAATATCTAATATCTGCGCATTAACATGTAAGTAGCATTTAAATGTTAGCTGATGAAGTTGGGGCTGATTTAACTATTTAACATTATGATTGTATAGTGTTCTTTTTTTTTTTTAAGTTAGCGAAAGTGTAGTTTTATTTTTTAAACCTGTTTCCGAGGGGAAGAAACTCGCTTTAAAAACTTGACAGCCTGGGAGAATCTTGAAAGAAGACAGAATAAAGGATCACTGCTTTTGAATTAAAAAGAAACAAAACAAAGTCACCTTACTCTAGAAAATTCACAACACTAGCTGGGTCCCATGCAAGAAGTTTGAAATGATCTCATTGTACTGAAGGAGTTGGGACTCCATGTGCAAAGTGTTAATCTACAAAGTAACTCCAGCAATCAGTGCAGTGAAGTAAAAAGCACATTATTACCAAATTTAAAATATGGAATTTACCAAAATTTGTACAATGTAAAGTAACACAAAATGTAAATACTTAAAGGAGAAGTCCAGTATTTTGCACTTTGAGCCCCATTCCTGGGTTGTTTATGATGAAATAGAGTGGTTAAGACCAAAATCTTGACGATTGCTCCTTCTCTGAGAATTTGAGAGAATTTGGCTTTCCCCTGCCTGGCTTAACAATGCTGTCTATGGCCATGTGTAAATCTGTCCTGAAACCACCTTAAACGTTTGTTTTCAAAGCCATGAAAGGGTACATAAGTCTTCCATTTGTGCGAGACACAGCCTCATTCAATGCAAAGTTGTACACCGTACCTATTACACTAAGGCTCGACTGGCTAGGATCTATGATGGTGTGAATCCCACTTGTGATAGGTGTAAGCAATTTCCTGCGAACTTAATTCATACGCTCTGGAGTTGTCCGTCTCTATATAATTATTGGACTGAGATTTTCAACACTCTGTCAGAGGTAGTTGGGGAGAAAATAGAGCCAAATGCTCTGAGTGCACTATTTGGGGTTGCTCCCCCTTCCCTTATTAAGTCCAAAAAGGATGTGTTGGCTTTTGCCACCTTGATAGCCAGGCGACTGATTGTAATTAATTGGAAATCAGCAACACCGCCTTGTCATGCCCGCTGGATTAGAGACATCCTTTACTTTCTCAAACTGGAGAAAATCAGACTATCTTTATCAAACCGCTCCAATAAATTTGGGAAATTATGGGGCCCATTCCTACAGTTTGTTAAGAGGACAGAACTTCCACTCACCCCTGACTGACATGTTGGAAGCAACTTAGAGGGGTAGATATTATCATTATACTATTTCTGTTGTGTTGAGGGTCACATGCTGCTACTTTGACTTAGGATGTCTGTTGCTATTGTAATTGCCTATTATTACCTGACTGATGTGTCTGTGTCTCTTTCTTTTTATTTTGTTTAATTTCATTTGTTTATTTTTCTTTTTTCTGGCTTATTTTCTTTTATTGTATATTTCTGTTTTAGTCCTACACCATTTATTTACTTATTTATTTATTTATTTTCTCTTATGGCTGTTCTAGTTTAGTGAGCTGTTCGGGTATGCAGCAATATTTCAATGACCACTTTCATTTTCTGTTGTCTGTTTTTCTTTATAAGAAAAATTAACCACTTTACTTTTTGTAAATGTGTTTATTCAATTGTACTCATCTGCAAAACCCAATAAAAAAAAGTTGGAAAAAAAAAAAAAAAAAGCCATGAAACTCACTGAGTGGTCAGTGGTGTTCGTTGATGTTCCGACATAGAAATCGTAGCAAACTGTGGTTTCCATCCGTGTTTTCGCTATTCATCTCGATTGTGGAACTATTTTTTCAGCTGCCTCACAACTGTAAGTAAACTTCTGCTTGATCGTTCGTTTGACCCTGAAGCGTTATACACTCCAGCCCACTTGATGGCGATAATGCTCCTTTACGTGAGTGTCGCCAACCAGCAGGAAATCATTGCAATGTAATGGGACACAGAAAGAAGCAGAAGAAGAAGAAGGTTGGCGTTGTGTTCAAAGGCATCGTACTGCGAAGGTTGTTTACAAGCGAGTAATAATGGGCAAGTTTTGTGTGGACTGCAGGAGAATTCCTCCGAAGAGGAGGAGCGCACACTTTCGCTGAGTTAAAAGACTACAATGACTACAACCTTGTCGTAAACAACCCCCTTTCCGTTTCCGGTGGCGGATTACTACCAACAGACAATGAGGCTTCCTATAGAAAATCAATGCATGGACAAAACGTCAAATAAATCACCACAGAAACCACAGTTTGCTACGATTTTTATGTCAGAACATCAACGAACACCACTGACCACTCAGCGAGTTTCATGGCTTTGAAAACAAACGTTTAAGGTGGTTTCAGGACAGATTTACACATGGCCATAGACAGCATTGTTAAGCCAGGCAGGGGAAAGCCAGATTCTCTCAAATTCTCAGAGATGGAGCAATCGTCAAGATTTTGGTCTTAACCACTCTATTTCATCATAAACAACCAGGAATGGGGCTCAAAGTGCAAAATACTGGACTTATCCTTTAAGTACAGTACTTCAGTATGTGTAAGTTTTTCACCACAATTGATTGGTCATCACAAAACATTTACTAACTGAGTATCGTTGCAGCCCTAGATTAAACTAAACAAAGTATATCAGTCAATATATCAACAAATTTACCTACAGCATACTTTCTACCTGACACCACATTATAAGCTATGTCTAGGAAACTGATAAATAATAAATCATTACTCAGTTTTGTTTACATAAAGTCTCCTGACCTATATACCAGTGATGAATTACCTTTAGGCAGCAGGGGAATGAGGGTGTTGAATGCACCACAGTTGTCAGCCCAGCCGTGCAGGCACAGCACAGGACGGCCGTGATCAGGACCCCACACCCTCCCTCTGATCTCTCCCCAGGGCACCGGGACACACAGCTCTGAAACTGACACATGAGACAGTGGAGCCTTCAGCCTGCAGCTCAAACACAACAAACTGTTTTTATTATTATTGTGTATTAAACAACTGACAGACACAAGTCACCTCACAGAACTGAACTAACTTAAACCCATGAAACTTAAGTCTATTGCGTAAAGATTTGACAGATAAGAGAAAACTGAACAAAACAAGAACTGAAAAAAACAAAAAAAAAACAACAGCTCCAATAATAAATGAGTTTAAAAAAATGCGGTTTGGATGCTGAAATCCAAAAAGACAGCACATTAGTTATATATCTGACTGTCGACAACTTCTCAACGTTACTTTGACTTTGTTACCTTGTATATCCATTGTAGCTGATGTAACAAGGTTCCTAACGCTTCGCAAAGTTTGTATCAGGGTTCTCATCTCTAAACAAACACAACAAACAGACCGTGAACATGTCCCCGGTCCATGGCATCTATACTGTTTACTAACTTCCGTGTTGCTGCAGCAGAGACATTTCATTGGATAGAGCGGAACAGATTCTTAAAGGGCCAGGCATCACTTTTTACACAGAGCTTCCATCAGTCAGGTGTCTCACCTGTGGCTGTTTCACTCATTTCAAACTGCTGATAGACTTTTAGAAACAGTGTCTCTGCCTGTATCTACCCAGTCTTTTGAATCTGGAGCTTTAGTTATTACGCAGCGCATTGCAATCACTCATATTCATCACACTAAGCTGCACGAAGATACACATTTCTATATATTTGGTGTCTGACCTCTGTCCTGTAGTTGGCTAAACATTAATCAGGAGTCAAAGTATTGCTAAAGCCTTAACCCAGGTGTCAGCAACCTTTGTTATCAGAAGAGCCATTTTTGACTGGAAAAAAAAAAAAAAAAAAAGTCTGTGTGCCTCAGAATGAAGGTAAAACAGCCTATCTGGTCTAAATTAGCCTATCAACATTAATAATAGGTCTAAATGACCATTTATTAATACATATAATACATTTACAATACATAATACATTAGCCTGTTCAACACTTACCACCACTATTAAGGTCTGGCAAAATTTAGAGCAAAAGACACCAGGTCGTAGCTGTATGGTGCACATTTTAGTTGACAAAATGTTAAAACTTTTTTTTATTTGGTGTATAGGCTACAGGGGCGGCACAGTGGTGTGATGGTTAGCACTACACTAGTGACTAGTACTGTCTCTTTTTATCAAAACTCTTAATAAAAAGAGATAAAAAAAAAAAACTAAACAAAAAAACATGTGAGATATGCATTCTCCTCTCCATGATCTTTGAATAAATACTCAATACCACGAAAAAAAAGGAGAAAAAAAAAATAGTACTGTCGCCTCACAGCAAGAGGGTTCCTGGTTCAATCCCAGGAGGGAACCCTTCTGTGCGGCCTGTTGTCTCCGGGTACTCCTGCTTCCTCCCACTGTCCAAAGACATGCAGGTTAATTTGCCCGTAGGTGTGAATGTGAGTGTGAATGGTCGTCTGTCTCTATGTGTCAGCCCTGCAATAGTCTGGCGACCTGTCCAGGGTGTACCCTGCCTCTCGCCCAATGTCAGCAGCAATAAGCTCCAGCCCCCCCTCAAAATGATAAGCAGTTACGAAAATGCATGTATAGGCTACACATTTTTATTGTTGGAGAATATAATCATTTATTCAGGCCTACAACAATGATAAATGAAAATTAAAAAGTTAAGAGCTAGTTAAAGTTAAAGAGCTGCTTGTTACTGCAGAGCCACACGTTGCCGACCCCTGCCTTAACCCCAAAGTGTTTGATAGATGTCCCTACACAAAGTAGGAAAGTGCCCACTTCCATGCTGCACTTCTTGTCTCCTTTGTAAATTTCCCTCTATGGAGTTAATGGAGTAGGCCTATAGCTATAATGAAATTTCCATGTTGTGTTTCGTTTTATTTTACTCTGTAACAGCTAGCATTGATGAATACTGATAGACAAAGTAGAAAATGTTTGTTTTATAAAACCCACAGGCTAAATTAACAAGATAGTGTTATCTACAGGGGAGCTTTATCACTTTAAATTCTTGCGCCCGCTTGTAGTGATTTTTTTTAAAGAGTTTTATTGCTTGTTTTCTCCATTATATATAACACTGAACAGGGACAATCAGAAGAAGACATTTCATATCAAAGCAACACAACAAAAGTTTCTTTTACTCTGAATATTTGAGTGAGTAGTAACGTCATGCTCCAAAAGGCATGAAGTTAAAGATGAAATACGCTTTTCAACATTTTAGGCACGATTACTGTATTTTTGTTTTGTACAATTTTACAGTGAAACAAGGAAAGAAGCACCATGCAATCATTTGGGCACCCCAAGATATTTGAGCTCTCAGACAACTTTTACCAGGGTCTCAGACCATAATTAGCTTGTAAGGGCTCTGGCTTGATCACAGTCATCAGAAAGACCAGGTGATGCAAATTTCAAAGCTTCATCAATATTCTGACTCCTGAAACCTTGCCCCAACAATCAGCAGCCATGGGCTCCTCTAAACAGCTGACTAGCACTCTGAAAACTAAAACAACTGACGCCCACAAAGCAGGAGAAGGCCATAAGATGATAGCAAAGTGTTTTCAGGTAGCTGTTTCCTCAGTTCATAATGTAATTAAGAAATGGCAGTTAACAGGAACTGTGGAGGTCAAGTTGAGCCCTGGAAGACTGTGAAAACTTCAGCGAGCTGCTCATGGGATTGTTGGAAAGGCAAATCAAAACCCCTGTTTGACTGCAAAAGACCTGCAGGAAGATTTATCTGACTCTGGAGTGGTGGTGCTCTGTTCTACTGTGCTGTGACACCTGCACAAATATGACCTTCATGGAAGAGTCATCAGAACAGGAGTACTCAAACTTTTGCTTGCAACTGTAGTTGTATTTTACACAACAATTATCCAGGATGACAACATTGTTTTCCTCTGCTAAAGGTTCTTCTGTGCTCCAAATTTTTGTTTATTACATATAACTGTCCACAGCCCCTTGACAGCTGTAAAACCACTGCATGTATCTTTAAAGATTTATTGGATGGATATCACAAAACACACAAAGGGAATTTTATGCGAGTGTCATGAATTAATTTTATGGGTAAATATTTACACCAGACAGGCTGTAAAATACATTACAAATATGAATACTTTTAATATTTAAAATGAGATCACAGAAAAACAAATGATGACAACAGATAATAACAGCAGTAAGAGGTAAAATAATCAAAGATTTAATTATTGCTTAAGATTAAAGGAACTGTAGTTTTGTAGATTTCCAACATAACCCTCCAAAATAATTCCTTCTTAATATAGCTTAACTGCTTTATTACCTAGAACAAGCTGTAAAAAAGATACTGTGAAACTATTGTGCACTTGTTGAGATTCATCCTCTGCTCTCTCTGTGGCACTCAGGTACACACACTCTCTCCCCACAGCTCACTAACTTTAAGATTAAACATGAGGACACACACACACACTTCAGAGAAATTGTGTAACTGCTAAAATATTTACAACAGGCAGCAGACTTCTAAGACACCTGAGCTGCCACAGTGCATTTCAAACAATCCTCAAAGACAGCGGCTACAAGGTGATAAAACTACTGCCTGCTAATACACAGCAGTCTGTACTGCAGGGCGGCAGGAGGACACCAAACAGAGTTCAGCAGCCTCAAAAACTAAGACGAACTTTATTAGGCACGCCTGTATAATCGAATGCAGTCCAACACAGCAGCTGAGCCACAGCATGTAAAGCTAAACATCTGTGTTGACACCGTCAGAAAAGTGTAAATTCAATTCACTATTGAGGTCATTGTTACATATGATGTTGTACTGGACTAGATCATATTGTGAGGTATTAATTTTCTTGTTTTCATGTCTCATTGTTTTCACACTGTTGTTAAAAGATAATAATTATGACTAAAGAAATCTGTATTAAATTTGATCTTTCACATTATTTTCTTTAAAGGTAACGTAAAGGAATTCTTCACCCCCCGTATGACCATCTGTATTTCAATTACTCACCCCACGTCATGTTGAAGAAAACTTCCTTCTTCTTGCATGTCTCCACGGGTAAACGAAGAATTCAAAAACAAAGAAAATTCTTCTGATAAATTGAAGTCATAGGGGTCTATATTTAACAACTGCAAAATTATATTAAATTATCTGTTTACAAACTCTCACACAACTCATCCAAGTCTTGTTTATCCAGATGTATGCTCAGTACTCCCCAAACAGACGGCCCCATCTGATGGGTAACTGAACTAAAAGTAAAATGTATCTATGCTCTCTTCAAAGCCAAACTCCGTTGACAAAAACAGTAAGTTTACTATGCTGGACACAGAAGCTGCTGGCTGACTGCTGCCTCAATCAGGAGTTTGTGTTATTGTGTAACTTTGGCACGTTCCAACCAATCATTTAAAACATCAAAGCTACACAGTATCACAGACTAGCTGATGGAGGCAGCAGTAGACCAGCACCTCCCTTGTTCAGTGAGGTAACTTCACTTTTTTTGTCGATGGATTCTGGATTTGACGACAGCATACATAACTTTTACCTGTCAGAAAATGCTGTTTGTTTGGTAAATACTAAGCATACGTCTGGATAATTGGGATGTGGTTTATACTGCACGAGTGGTGTGACAGTTTGTAAACAGATGTTTGGTTACAAGTTCGCTGTTGTTAAACGCAGTCCCCTATGATTCAATACATCAATAATGTTCTCTGTTTTTAGTTTCTTTGTTCACAATGGAAGCATGTAAGGAAACCTAAGTTTTCATCATCAATTCAACGTAACACAAGGTAAGTAACCCACATGCAAATGGTCATTTGGCGGGTAAAGTGGTCCTTTAACACCCCCTGAAAATCTCATCTTTGCTGACCTTCAGTCTTTCATCTTATCATCTTGCTGCAGTGATGTACAGGTGTACCTCAGGAGTGTATATTCAGGTGCAACAAAGCACACTTCTGACTACACCTGTCAGAGGTGAAAAAGACATGAAACTTTCAGCTAGAGAGGGCAGAGGAAGACTCTTCTGAAACTGCCCTTTTAAGATAAATTGTGCGTATATGACTCTGAAACAGCGTCCTTGCATAAATTATCACATGTAAATAAACTTGTCTTGCCTTACATTCCCCATCCATTTGGATGCGAGAAGCTTCAATAATCCTGTGTCTTTTAATCTGACACCATGTTAAAATGCACCAGCAGTTCATATTAACCTAATTCTCTCCATTGTCAGCTTTTCTATCAGTCCCTGTGTTCCACTGGTTAAGTTAACATTCAACTGCAAGCAGCGTCTGTAGTTGAGTTGCATTGTGGGTAATATAGGTGCCAGGTTTTGACAACTTGTGAGTTCAACAAGGTTATAGGAGTGTAATGCCAAAAAGGTGGAGTACTCCTTTAGGCTAATGTCTCTTACTGTATCATGCCATCGTCAGCCATTTTAAATTGTCTCAACACTTTGTGTGTTACATGAGTGACGTATCTGTTTAAATACACCACAAACACCACGTGAGAGCCAGTTGTTGACTCTTGTCAGCACCAAGGCCAACATCTGTCCAACATAGACTTCATATGAATCCACTGAATCCAGTGATATCTATTCACTGGATCAAAAAGCAAAAGATACAAACTGTACCAAAAGCATAGTTTGGCTGTTTTTGTTTTTGGCTGATCTGACTCTTCATCTTACCCAACATCTTACAGACCATCTGGAGGTAAAGAGAAGCAGCTTGGTGTAAAACATGGCTCATTTTACCCACAATGACTCTGACACTCAACAACAATACACATCGATATCTATTAACATATATTAAATAACTAAGGAGTCCACCAGAACTAAAATGAGTTGATGCTACGATAGCTGCTTGACACACTTAAGCTCCAAAGTTGAGTGTAAACTGTACAGTATAAATACACGTTAAAAAATTGTCCTCATTAGCAGTGAAATATCACTTAAGGCAAAACTGATGTGTGTGTGTGTGTGTGTGTGTGTGTGTGTGTGTGTGTGTGTGTGTGTGCTATAACGTTGAGGCCTGTTTTTCTGTTTCTTTGGCTGGCTGTTTCAACACTTTGGCCTGCAGGAAGTCAGACACAAGTGGAGCAACGACTTCAGGGTCATTCAGATGGATGTGATGGTCACCTGGTACCGTCACCACCGAGTGCTGAAAGAAAGAAACAATATGATGAGTGTGAGAGATTTAAGTGCAGCCAATGACTGCATATTGAGATGGGTGAAACACCTCCCACTGTACAAAAATGATGCTAAAATATTACAGATACAGCCTCTGCCATCTTGAGCTCATAACGTCATTTGGAGCCAGCCTCTCTGCAGAAATGACTTGCACTTTAATTTTTTTGTTTGGCCCATGTCCCACCCACTAACGTAGAGTAGGGGGGGTTATGACCTATTCTGCAGCCGGCCACCAGGGGGCGATGTTTTGGCTTCACTTAAGGGCAGCACAAAAAGGTTGTGAGCACAATATTGACATATCATCTACTTTTTAATTAATATGATAAAATTGTGTGCAAACAGCTGCTTATTTACACATCCAGATGTTACAGAGCATCACTAACATTGTTTTTGAGTCATGTTTGTGTCCATGTGAATAATGCAAGTCCAATTTTCACAGTTTTAGCTTTGTGTTTGGTCTCCATCTAACTCCTAAGGGAAATATCTAGCTCTTTATCTTTTAAATGCCTCACTATGTTCACCAGCTCTCCTCTAACTGAGTCTGTCTGACATTTGGTGCTGAGCAGTTGGTGTACAGTGAGTATTTTTAGAGCTTTTTGACTGAAAACAGCTGCCTGCTGCTGCTAAAAATGACACTGATACCCTTTTTCCACCAATTTAGCTCTGGTTCTTGAACCTTTTTTTTTTTAAAAACATATTTTTATTGTTTTTTTTGACAACATATAAACTGCCACACAGAAACACATACCCATGTATACATGTGCACACATACACACATATACAGATACCTGTGTGAATACAGGAATTTAAAGGAACAGGCAGTTGCACGAGATAAAGGCGCAATCAAGGCCTATCCTGTTATGATCAGCTACAAGAAAGTGTAGAACAAAAAGTAAATGTGACTTACTTCAGGTCAATCAATAAAGTGGGGTTTAGAGTCTAGCTTTTATATATTCCACAAATTAAATCCAGATTCTCATAAATTTATCAGAAGAGCTGTCTAATGTAAATCTTAGTTTCTGATGTTTGAAGTGCTGCATCACTGTCCTCAACCACTGAGTCCAGCTGGGTGGATTTCAAAAATATCTGACAGTGTTTTGAAGGTCAACAAAATAAGGACCCAGCCAGAATGAGTGTGCTAAGGATGCACATTTTAGAGAGTTTTATACTTTTGAGGAACGAAGGCGATGCAGGAGCTTAAATTGGATGAGGCCATGCCGGGCACAAATTGAGGCCGTGTGGGCCTCCTCAAGGGCTCTTCCCACTGCTCCACTGTCACAGCCACCCTAAACTCAATCTCCCACATAGACCTCAGATATTTGAGTGATGGGCCTTGTAAATTAAAAAAAAAAAAAGCTCATAGGCACTAATGCAACCCTACACCATCAGAGATGCAGACTTTTGAACTGTGCTCTGATAACATGCTGGATGGTCCCTCTCCTCTTTAGTCCGCAGAACATGCTGTACTTGGTTTCCAAAAAGAACTTCAAATTTTAAATAAATCTGACCACAGAACAGTTTTCCATTTTGCGTCAGAGCATTTTAAATGAGCTTTGGCCCAAGAAAGACGGCGGAGTTTGTGGATCATGGCTTCTTCTTTGCATAATACAGCTTTAACTTGCATTTGTGGATTGCATGGCGAACTGTATTCACAGACAGTGATTTCTGGGATTGTTCCTGAACTCATGCAGTAGATTTCCAGTACAGAATCATGTGTGTTTTTAATGCAGTGCCGCCTGAGGGCCTGAAGATCATGAGCATCCAGTACTCATCTTCGGCCTTGTCCCTTATGCACAGAGATTTCTCCAGACTCTCTGAATCTTTTGATGATATTATGTACTATAGATTGGGGGGTATTGAAAGTCTTCACAATTTTATGTTGAGGAACATTTTTCTGAAATTCTTCCACAAATTTAGATGCAGTTTTTTGCAGGTTGGTGAACCTCTGCCCATCTTTTCTTCTGAGAGACTCTCTCTGAAATGCTCCTTTCATATCTAGCCATGTTACTGACCTGTTAACCTAAATCATTGCAAAATGCTCCTCTAGCTGTTTTTTATTAGTACCACTTACTTTTCCAGCCTTTTGTTGCCCCGACCCAACTTTTATGAGATGTATTGCTGCCATCAAAATCAACATGAGCTAGCATTTTACATTAAATAGTAAAATGTATCAGTTTCTACATCTGATATGTTGTTTATGTTACACTGGGAATAAAATATGGGTTTATGAGATTTGCAAATCATAGCATTCTGTTTTTATTTACATTTTACAACATTTCTGAAATTAGGGTTGTAAATGAAAGATATTGCACACCTTGTGGTGAGCTCAAAAGAAAACAATGTTTGCATTTCCACCAGTATTGAGCAGAACCATTGTAATCAAGGCTGCATCATAAACAGAGGGCATAATGCACCATGGAAGTAAACAGTAAACACCTGTAAGCTTTTCTGCTGTTATTTCAGACATTTGTTTTCTCCAAAAAACAAGCATGGACCAACTGTTAATGATAAGAAGATAAAGAAGACTATTACGTGCAAGATTTCATCCTCTCTTTCCAACCTGTAGGATATGACACGCCCACTGATGTCATCATGGTTTGCACTTTCAGCCCAGACAAAAACAACAGCTATTACTGTAATTGGTTCCAGAGGGGAACCAGCTTTCTGGGTTTTGAAGCAACGCTTCGATCCAGGTAAAATTTAGTGTGCTAACTGCAAAAAAAACCCTTTCCATGACGGCTAAACAATTACCTGGCACGTTCTATAAAGCTCAATACAGCCAAGAGAAGCTCCACATTCAGGTGATAACTCTATCTAGGTCCATCCCTACGAGGGACTCCCTTTATTTCATTTGATCACTATTATTGTAAAGATATTGATTAGTATTCTGACATCCCAAACTCTCCTCTGCTGTACAGTAGCTGTTTTTTTTGTTTTTCTCACCAGCTGACTTGGAAAGAGGCCATCACTGGAGTTGTTCAGTTAAAGCACATCTTTTGTTCTTTCTCTCATCAGCAGCACTTGACCGAGCTCCAGTATGTAGGTCAGTGTTTGAGGTTCACGGCTATAAAGATTTCTGCTGCCTCTGAGACATTGAGCTCACACTATGCAGCTACTTTTGCATCTGTGCAGCAGTCTGTCTGTCTGTCTGTCTGTCTGTCTGTCTGTCTACTAGGCACAATTACACACACGCAGGCTTAACGGCTAAAAATAAACACCAAGATGCAAGCGTACGTACTTTACACAAACACTGTAAAAATACACTCACATTTCTGTCCCTATAGGCCTGGAGAATTGCTGATATAAGATGTTTTTGCTCTGGTTTTACATATAGTTTCTCAAAGCCGTCCTCCGCTCTAGAAAGACAAAGAAGAAAGACAAAGAAGAAAGACAAAGAAGAAGACTGAGTGTATATTTGGTGAGGTGTATTTTCATTGCACTGAGATTGGTATATGCAATAGGGAAATGTGAAGTGGAGGAATAACTTACATAACAACTAAAATGGAGGCTTCTATCCCCGACTGCAATGCCAGAGCCTGCTCAAAGCTGATGCGCGATGTATTTTTCTGAAAACAACAGTCATAACAATACAATGTACAACACTTTACATGCATTTTATGGGCTGCATACAACGATCGGTTGGTGCATTTGAGCAAAAACCTACCAGATTAATCCGAAAGTCTCTGGTAAAGACCACACCTGTGACAGAAAAATACACTCAGAATGTATTCAGAGAGTTAAGTCATTTTGTTCTATCAGGAGAGCCCATGATGAACATAAAAGCAGAGGGGAAGTGGAAGATAAAGACGTACCTCCTTCAACTTCAGCTACACCTCGCTCTAAAAGGATGCGCACAGAGCGCTCAGACAGAGTTGGGTTTGCAGCTGACAGCCTAAAAGAAATAAAAGGCTTCATAAGAAAACACTCACATTACTGGATAAGTGGATATGCAGTAGTCTTTTAAAAACAACATGAATAGGAAGGTGTAACACCTTTCTACTGCGTTTTCATAAGTGTAGACTCTCATCTTCTTCTCTACCGTCTTTTTTTCATACTCAATCATCTGATCCGTCCCCTGCCTCATCACTCTAACCGTTTCTTTCTGCAAGAAAACAGACATTAATGATCAATGGAGCAATTCAGAACCACTGACAAGAGTAGATTGTACAGCACAGCTCTGGAATATTATGGAGTCAGGCAATAATATGAAATGGATGCTTCGCACTGACCCAAAGGACAAAACTGTGTCAGCTTTAATTACACTGGTGACAAAAGCATTTAATGTGATGCATTTCAAAATGTGAAATGACCTGTATATATTTTTCTATTTATTAACAATCCAGAATTCATTAGAATAGGTTTTTAAGTTGTAGTCTTGTGGAGAGTTCGGGGGTCTCGTACTCAGATTATCTTGAGGGCATAACAGACGTTGTTCTCTCAAAACAGGAGATACTGCAATAGTGTTTTGGTTTTTTTTGTCTTTCCATCTCCTTCATACTTACTACCCTGCATGTTTGGTGGAGCGATGGGTTTCTGCAGGGTTTATCCACTTAAATCTAAGACTTTTAAAGACCTTTTCAACACCACACAGAACACTATTTAATACCTGTTCACGATCATACAAAGGAAAGTGTTAAATTATGACAGAAAGCCAGTTTGGATGATAAAACCTAGAGGTGTTTAATATTATGAAGGGCTGCACAATATATCATTTTTTGTTTTTGTTTATTCTTAAAATCGCCTTGTCGATGTTAACACGCATCATAAACATGCTGACAAATACTGCAATGCTGCAATCAGGGATTTTTTGAGTTAGTATAAATAGACAATTGGGAGAACTGCACTTAAAAATGTAACCCTCATCTTTTTTTTAATTGGTGTATTTTGTGTTAAGTTCAATGTCCATTTTTTTCCATAAAAGAAGGTTGTTTTTTTAATTTAACAAGCAGTTTGCTGTATTTTAGCAGGATACTGAAAGCAGCAAGAATGCAGAACTGAGTACACTTTAATATCTATTTGTTTGTCAGAAATTTTAATTGTTATTGCAATATCTAACAAGGTTATCATATATCCCATATTCTCCTCATATCATGCAGCCTTACTAATTTAATTACTGTAACCTGGATATGCAGCATAAAATGAATAGACAGATTAATGGCTGAAAAAATTCAGCTTAAAATTCATTAGGTTAATTAAGTTTTTGCCAAAATCAACACCTGAGACTTCAATATCTTCTCATGCCTTCTTCTTTACAAAAATAAAGTCAGTGATTTTTAAGACTTTTCAAGGCCTACAGATACTCTGGATGGTATTCCTGGATTTAGTGGATCTAGCGGCAAGGTTGCATATATAAAACTCCATGTGCCAGGAGTGTAGGAGAACTACAGAGGCTGACTCAAAAACGTGAATGGCCCTATCTAGAGCCAGTGTTTGGTTTGTCCAATCTGGGTTATGGCAGATATAACATAGCGGATTCCATGAACACACTGGACCTTTAAATCTATCTTTGCGCTAGGCTTTAGATTTACCAAGGGACATTTTTTGTGGCTGGCAGATGTGCAGATAGTTTGGTGTTAATTGTGAAATAAAAAGCCAGCTTCCATGGTCTGATTCTGAAGTTACTGATTGATACTAACATTAAAGAATGGGGAAAAATCTAATGCAACAATAAATTCTTAACATGTGGGAGGACTTATGAAATTGTTGTGAAGCCTGGCGTAACAAAATGTAATAAGATTTTGAATCACAATTTCAAAGCAGATTATATTATTCTTCACCCTTAACTAAACAACAAATTACAGCGCTGTGTTAACTGTAGTCTACTCTGATTTTAAAAATTACCGGATCTGTGGGTAAGAATCCATATGAGTCCAGCAAAACGAGAGCATCCACCATCTCAGGATACAGTGAACTGAACTGTGGAAAACACAATATACCATTGAAAAAACACACTGTACAGCAAAATACTCTCTACAGAGACAGCATATGTATCGTGTGAAAATAGCGGCCTGTCATGACACTGTTACTTACCATTCCAGCAATGTTACCACCTGAAATTCAAATAAGCAAATAAATAAACAAAGTGTACATATACCACAAACATTGTAATTGCTGTAATTCTGCTGTAAAGCTGCACTCACCCATGCTGTGGCCTATGATGGAGAATTTGCTCCACTGCAGAGCTGTAGGAGTAATTTCACAGATCATCAACCAGGTTCAGTATCTCATCACAGAGACTGTTTTTACTTGAAAGACAATGTTGCTAATGTGGTTTAACTGCAACACAGATGCACTGGAGCTGGGTGATTCAAATATATCACTATATTAATCATAGTTTGGATTTTAAGAATAATTTAATTATGATTGCACATGTATAAAATCTTTGTTGTGACAAAAATAAATGCTAAAGGGTTACTTTGGTATTTTTCAACCTTGACCCTATTTTCCTGTGTTTTTGCATCTAAGTGACTGATCAGAATAACCTTTTTTTTTTTTTTTTTTTTAATTGGTCCAGTTTTTAGTAAAATCGTTACAGCCAGCAGCTGTGAAACAGGTCAATTTATGTCCACTAAAAGTGCTTGTTTTTGCCACTGACAGGCTCAGATTGTTATTGTAAGTATCTGACAACATTATGGAAAGGGCTCCCTACAGTGATCGATCTATCTGTTGAAGAAAACGATCCTTTTTATTTTACCTGGAACAGCCCAGAAATCGCTATCACCAAACCCACCAGACTCCATTTAAATAAAGAGTCATTTTATCATAGTAAAATTCACTTCATTCAAAGTTGAGAGAAACAAACACACAAACAAAAGAAACTCACAGAAGCCACCTTCATTTGTCTCTCTACTGTTTGAACTATCACCAGCTCTGGTTTGGTTGAAATAGTTAGATGTGAAAACACGCTGGCTCGATACACGTTAAAATTACTGTTTATTTGTGTGGTCAGATTGACGATTGTGATTTCTGGGATGTTTCTGGTAAACAAAAAGGATCTTAACCTTTAACAAAAGGGATCCTCTCCAAAATGTTGTCAGACCCTTTAAATAATAATCTGAGCAAAATCACTTGTAGCAGACACACATTGACAGTGCTCAATAGCTCGCAGGAATTTCATTGCATCATGTTTCATTTTGCGAAATACTGGACCAATTCTAAAAACTGTTGTTCCCATTAGTCACTTAAACACAAAGACATGGGAAAACAGGGTGCAGGTTTAAATCTTGAGAGTAGCTCTCCACTGCTGTCTTCTTAAGAGGGATGTGGTACACGGCTACATAAAGAGCACGTTAGTGGACCTTGAGTTAAGAATTATCTTTTGTCAATTTATTGTTTAAGGAGTGAACTTTAACTCTTAATTACTGGTCAAGGCAATAAACTGAGTTTAACTGTAACACATTTATCAGGATAACTCTTAGAATAGGAATAGACACACCTTCAATAACTAAATAAATCTCATTTTATAATTAAATCTGCTCAGAATCATTTATTTGGGTTCAACCAAATTATCACCAAGCCCCACGACACACTGTATCCCCACAGAGATCTGGCTCGTTGCCCGAACTATCATTGATGTGTCATTTGAATTAGTGTCTAAACATGTCCTGCAACTTCTTGAACTCACACACCATCAATGACCCTGCGTACATCCATCACATACGCAGGAAAATTGTAGAAAACTCCAGCAGGACGATGTGACGACCAACCGTGACCTGTCAGGTCCACTGCCACGTATCTGCACTCTGACAGGAAGGACAGAGAGAAGGACTGAGTCTCACCAAGTGATCATTTCATTATCTCTTCATGGAAACAAAAACAAAAAAAACCCCTCAAAATTTTCTGAAGGAAATTTGAATGTGTTCACCTTAGCTGAAACACAGCGTGTCAGCACAAACACAATCCCTAATGTCTTGCTGAAGGGAAGTGGTAGTAATATCATTATCCAGCATCATGAATACAGGCCAGAAAAGAGTGCAAACTCCCGTCATTTCAGATAGGAGGCAGCTGTTGTAACAGCTGAGTAGCAGCACCAGCAGGGGAAAGATGCACTGCACAGATGCACACTGTCCTCAGGTAAAGTCTTAATAGTCAAACACCATACACCTGCATGAGCTGGGTACTCTTCTGAGAGTAGATCGAATAAGACAAACTCAATTGTCCAGACAGTGTTCTGGCAAGGGATGATGTCGGCAGGAAAGTTGGCCATACTCAGGGACAAACCAGGGGGCTTCTTTTCTGTATTTGCCTTTAATTGCTGTTGCTGTTGAGTATATAGCTGGAAGGCACGTCCACTTAAATAGTAAATACAAGTCTTAGCCCGGAGGCCACTGTCCCTGTAGTACCAGGAAGCTTCTTATTGTGAGGCAACTGCCCAACATGCCTCCTGGGTCAACTGATAAGCAGAAGTACACATTTGCATGTAACTAGCCAAGCACCATAAACATGTGTGAAACAGCAAGTTCTGAGGAAGACATGGAAAATGACCGCCCTCGTTCAGAGTATAACTTCCCTAAAAGGTTAACTTGTAGCTTAAGTTTTTCACTGTGAGTGGCAGCAGGAATTAACTGACACGTGTTGATATATATGGCATATACTATGTGTATAATAAACTAATTTAGAGAACATGAAGAAAGGTTCAGCTGTCAGTTTCAATAGCAGTTAATGAGAGCTTTGATGGTCCCTTACAAGCCCCAAAACCGTGACTCTTTTTTGGGGGGTTATAATTTACTTTTTGAAATAAATGAGGCTTACGGAAAAAATGTATGTACAACAATATAAGAGAGAAGAGTTGAAACTAGGGTGTTTAAAGCAGTATTAAGATTCACATGAGCAACATTTACCTTTGGGTAAAAGGGGAATAAGGGTGTTGAATGTGCCACAGTTGTCAGCCCATCCATGCAGGCACAGCACAGGCCGACCGTGATCAGGACCCCAGACTTTCCCTCTGATTTCTCCCCATGGCACCGGCAAGGAGAGCTCTGAAACTGGACACAATGACACTGTGGTTTAGTGATACGCATGAAAGGCTGTATCGTCTCTAGATCCAGTCTGGCAGTTAGTTTTAGTCTCACCAATAATATTCACAGATGCACTCACTCTTTCAAAAAGAAGATGTGTCTGTGCCAAATGTAACTTGTCACTGGAGTAGCTTTGTGACCAATGTTTGCTTTAAAGAGTTTCTTTTGTTTACTGCTGAAACAAATAACTGATGATATAGAATTGAATCGTCAACAATTCTGATGACTGAGTTAATACTTAGTCGTCAGGATTTGTTGCTTTTCTCTGTATCATATGGCCCAACACAAGCTCTGGGAGCAGAGGATGATGTCCTCAAATTGTTTGTTTGGTTCAACTAACAGTCCAAAACCCAAAGATATTTATTTACAATTATATAAATAAATTAATTTACAGAACAACACAGCACAAATAATACAAATGCAGATTCTTGTTTTTAGGCAATCTGACTATAATACCTGCATTAATGTCAAACCCAGTGTGCCTGCCTTTTTAAGTTAGATAAATAAATACACTGATGGTGTTTATCATCCTCAAGAAATCCATGAAAACATAAAGTCTCTGTCTACATCCATGTCCCCCCATTGCCTGTGTCCTGTATTACTATTGTGTCCAATAAAAGGTATCTATGAAAGGTACTTGACCACGGTGACATTACTTTTAAATTCCCTCTGTCTACAGGAAGACAGACACGTCAGACAGATATATAAGTTACCTGCTTGTTTAATGGCACTGGTCTGGAGATGTCTGACGCCTTTCAAAGCCTGCATCATGTTGGATAACACCTCAGCTGTACAAAAGATGGTTTTAAAATGTAATACAGTGAGAAAATAGCTTAAAACGTTTGACTTGAATGACTTTAGAAGCCGGTTTTCCGGGTGTTGAAAACCACGTGACGCGAGCTGACGATGCTATTGGATAAACGGACATGTGTCACTTCGGCCTGGACCAATCCCCGCTCAGAGAAGGAGGGGCTTACCTTTCACCGGTTTAACCAGCAGAGGGCCTCATGGTGTTTACTACAGCGGTCAGTTATGTATTTAACAACGTGGAGAGGAAACTCAGTGTGAGGACACCACATAACAAGATTGTTAAATAAATACACAGAAAACAGAATGAGGGTAGGAAATTGTTATCATCAAGTAGACACAGCTACAACAATAAATGGGAAATATGCTGTGCAAAAAACTTAAAAGGGTCAAAATATAAGAAAAGAGACAAAGTAATATAAAAAGACACATATAAGTAGGATTAAGTAAAATAAAATCCAGTATAAAACCAAGCTAAAAAAATAAAATCACTAAAAAACTGCCCAGTGATGGCAGTATTGGCAGCCAGAATCGGGCCAGCTGATTTGGCTCAATTCTGGGGTGACATTCATGCTGAGTCTCAGCCAAGTCGGGCAACTGGTCAGCCCGGCTAATTTCAGCTGGCATGCCGAGTTCAGGCCAATTCTGGGCTAGGTTATTTTGGCTACCTGAGTGTAAATTCTAATCTTCATGAAGGATGTGCTGCAGGACTGCTTTATTTGACTGCATTAGTTACACCCAGTCCAGTCAGTGCAGTTTATGCAGGATCTAACGGCTCCTCTTAGCTGCTGTAAAATCACTGTGAATGTGACATGGCAGACAGCACATGAATGCATCCTTTAAAAACTGCTCTTTGTTTGAGTAGATAAATGATGAGATAAAGAACAAATAACATTATATGCGTGACATTTTAAGGCTTTAACTTGTCATTATGAAGTGGCTGTTGATTGTACAACTTAATGACACAATTATACTTGGCTTCTTGCCCCAAGTACTTTGTTTCTTCTTGGCTTCTTCCCCAGGCAAAATCCCTGTTCACTGTCACGTTTTACACATTCCCATGGATTGTGTTTGCTCCTGCGGCCGCCCATCTAAAGAGCCTGGTTCTGTTTGAAGTTTCCGCCTCTTGAAAGGAAGTTTTTCCTCACCACCATTGCCAATTGCTTGCATATAGGGGACTTTTTGGGTCTCTGTAAATTTAATTTAAGGGTATGGTACCAGACTTGCTGAATACTAAAAATGTCCTGAGATAACTTTTGTTATAATTAGATACTTTATGAGTAACTGTGACAATGACTTGGCTTGACTTGACAATATCCATGTTTAGACTGGTTCACTATAATCCTCGCTTTCACCATGCAATTTAATGTGACACTAGGTGCGATCTCTCAGGAGAATGAAGGCTTAATTTTAAAGGACAAAGGAAGTGCGTCAACCAAAACAGGAAGTGGATAGCGCTATCAGTGAAGGAAATAATGGACAAGCAAGGTATCTTTGGAAACTGTGGCACTTACTCAGCTCTGAGGAAATTAGAAAGCAGTCTGGTTGTCTTTGCCTCTTTGACTGACCCAAACACTGTCCCACCCACACACACACACACACACACACACACACACACACAAAAACCCTGTACTTCTATACTTGTGAGGACCCTCATTGACACAATGTAAACCCCATGCCAAACCAAAATCGTTGTTCTCCCCAAGTCACCCATTGAAGGTTTGTCCGCAAGTGAGGACCAGCAACATGTCCTCACTTTCCAAAAATGTCCTCACTCTTAAGGTCTAAAGCTCAAATTGGCTCTCACAAAGATGATGTACAAGTACACACACACACACACACACACACACACACGGTCAGCATACTTTTCAAACTATGATCTACTTAATTCAAATAAGATAATCGGCATATAGAGGCTCAGTGAGATGAAACATAAAGTAAAAATATTTATAGAGCGACATGTAATCATATCAGAGATGATGTTCACATGGAATCAAAAGTTTCTAGGTTAAGATTAGAGGTGCTGTGAACATTTGAAGTGACGTGCAGATAGATGGAGGGGAGGACTGGAAAAATTGGGTGACAGGACAGAGGGAGGGAGGGCATATAAGAGGTCAGTTCTGAGAGGAGCAAGTCAGGCCAAGAAGAATTTGGCATAATCACAAAGGATAAATTACTACTCTGGAGGTAGGTACTGCTTTTGTTAACTGTCTTATAAAATAATTCACATTTATTGATTAATTGTGTTGAATTTAGAGTTTACTGACTAAATATAACTAGAAAAAAAACAGCATTGCAGATTCATTAGAGCAGTATTTGGTTATAATCTGGCAGAGACATGCTTTTTATTTGTTGGATGCAGAGTTATGTCCTGGTGAAGATGTTTTTGTTCATTAAAGGTAAAGAAATAAAGCAGTTTTTAAATGCCAAGGTCATCAAATTAGAACTTATTATAAACAAGAAAAATATTGTGGAGAGAAATAAAAATCCATGTAACCATCCTTGAGGAGATATTGAGGAGAAATACTTCTCTGTGCATCTTCACAGTGCATCCACTTTCACGTCACATGAATTATTGTCCGTGAGAACAACTCAATCAGTGTATCCTCCTGTTTCTGGTTATGACTTGCCCCTTCATTCAGCAGTTTATAGCTGCTGGCCATCAATTAAATAAGAGAAACTCAAAAACAAGTAATGTGTGAAAAATGAGTGTGAACATGTTGTGAGCCAAGAACTTTGGTATGTTATTGTTATTATTAGTATTTATTATTTCTTTTATATTAGATCATGGCTGACTATGACATGGTGCTCAAGTATTGGGGTCCAGTTGAGGCAGACTACGCTGGACATGGGAGCCTGGTTTTGACCCGGTGAGCCGCTCAGACAAGATAAGATTATTCTTTCCTGTAGGTCGGGTGCTTCGCAGTTGCCAGGATTTGGAAAACGCATCTTAGGATGCTTTAATTTATTTCCTTAACTGTTTAACCACATTTTTTGTAAGTTTTTATTTGTCAGTGTGAGGAGCTCAGTGTCCTGAGTGGTATCTACAGCCCTGTTTTAGTGTGTTATCTCTGATGAATCCTCACATTTCCTTTTCTTCTCAGTTTATTCACAGAGCACCCAGACTCCCTGAAACTGTTCCCCAAGTTTGCTGGCATCGCCCAGGCTGACCTGGCCAGTAATGCAGATGTTACTGCCCAGGGTGTCACTGTGCTGAAGAAACTGGGTGAGCTGCTGAAGGCCAAAGGCAACCACGCTGCCATCCTTAAACCTCTAGCCAAAACTCACGCCACGCAGTACAAGATCCCTATTAATAACTTCAAGGTGAGGTTGATGTACATGAAGGAAAATTTAATCTGTTAATCTGCTGCATTAATTTTTCTGTGTCCTCCAAACTGACTTTAAAGCAGTTTGTGTGATTATCTTGTATTTTCTCTCCAGCTGATGGCAGAGATCGTTGTGAAAGTCATGGAGGAGAAGGCAGGACTCGATGCCGCTGGGCAGCAAGCTCTGAGGAATCTGATGGGCGTTGTCATTGCTGATATTGAGGCCAACTACAAAGAGCTTAACTTCAGTGGATGAATATTAAAGTTAGGTCAAAGTCATGCTGGGGGCAGATGATAGACAAGAAAATGGTTGAGTTTTGTTAGATAAATTAAATGTGTAATCATCTGTAAACAACTAATCTGCAATCAAACGATCCAACACAGCAGAATGATGACTAACCATGTACTGTAAATCTTTGGCAGTTATTACCAATAAAATCCTGTTGCTCTACTTTGCTTTTGAGTTTGTTGTCAAGTAGCATCAAAGACTGTATGTGATCAGTGTAATATACTGTAATATACTGAATAAAACTATTCACAAACACACACACTGTTTTATTAATCACCTCCTGTATCCATATGCTAAAGGTAATAGAATTATAAATCTGCTCTGTTGAACAAATAAATACTCAGTATAAATAATAAAGTATGAGAGAAAAGATTTCTTGATTAAAACTCAATCTGAAATCCAATCCAGCAATCCACACACACACTCACACACACACACACACACACACACACACACACACACACACACACACACACACACACACACACATGCATGCACTCTTACAATCAAAGGCACATATACAATCACACATTAAAAACCCCACTTGAACTCTACATGAATGTCCCAAAGACCTTCATGCAGAGTACTAGCTGTCAGTTCTTAGTCACCTGATCCAATGTGCACGTGCCCTCGCTGCAGCATGTGTCCCCTAGTTACACCTCTCATGTTTTCAGCCATATTACAGTCCATTTAATGAGAGGTTCATCTAACAAACAAACTGACCTTTAAGCAGGAGGCCGCTGTTTGTTGCCCATGTAAAGCCACAAGTTAATGGAGTTATTTTGATAGCAACATAGTGTGCTAGTATGTGAAGCATGGTGCGTATGTATGTTCATTTTAAGCCAAGCTGCGATGTTTTTTTTCTAAGCCTAACCACATGCCTTTGTTGCTTAAACCTAAGGAAATAAAACTAAAAACAAAGTGTTTATGTATGTTGTAAGTTAAAGAGCAGAAACTGTTCATTTCCTGTGAAAACGGAGGAGTATTTTGTGAAGACACAATGCAAGTAACAAGCATAAACTGACACATTGCCTTGGATTTATAAAAGTGACACAAAAGGGTACCAACCAGGTCATACTTTGACGTACAGGTTCACTGACAAAGCTCATCCTAACTGACAAAGTTAGGATGAAAGTGCTTTGCCCCAAAATTGGAGAGCAACATTACTTACTTGAAGAGGCTGTGGCAAACTTATTTTTTAGGTGATGGCTGTGATATCTTGTGAAACTAGACAACCTAAGGCAGCCATTGGTTTGGGGGTTAAACGATGCTCCAAAGTTAGGCAAAATTTTGGCGAGAGAAAAACTGACTGAAGAGTCAAAACTATTTTGAGCACTGAAAATTTATGATGATTTACTGTAAATGTGTAAAAAGAGAGTGAAAGTGCTGGCATTTGTGTTTTCATTGACATTTACAGTCATGGACTCTGTGTCCTTCCAGTTTATGCCTTGATGCCCTAACAATGTTTGGTTGTATGATAGATAATTGCCATGATAATAACTATTAATAGAGAGAGAGTGTATGTGTGTGTGTGTGCGTGTGTAGTGCATGTCTGCAGACGTGACACCAAGCACAGTGCCTCCGGCACATTCTGGGGGAAGGTGGGGGGGTGGGACACCTCTGCATCCCCTGCTCCTCCCCTCTGAAATCTGACCAACTGTTGATAGAACAGGGGTCAGAACATTTACAGATATCCAAGAGGACTCAAGTCTAATCTGTGACCAATAGGACATTATTTTTATTTAAATGAGGTACAGTCAAGGGGCTGGTACCACATGTATTGATTTTTTTTAATCTTCAAAGGGATATCTTATAAACATTTTGTATCATGAACCTTAAGTTAACCATGAACGTTCTTTACAGAGAAAATTCAGAATATTAGACAGGCCGTGAATTCCTCAACACCAGGTTCAGGATCTGTGCTGTGTCTGTCTAAAAACCATTTAAACACCATGACGCAGTTTAATCCAATTAATAACAAAAATCTGGAGGACATTCTACACCAACTGAGCTCTTCCTACTGCTGTCTGGATGTTTTACCCACAGATTTTTTCAAAAAAGCTTCACACGTCATGGCATCTGATCTGTTACAGATTGTAAACATGTCTGTAAGCTCAGGAGTCTTCCCACAGACCCTAAAAACAGCTGTTATTAAGCCGCTCTTAAAAAAGAACAATGTAGAAAAGACCTCAATGAACAACTACAGGCCGATATCAAATCTTCCTTTTTTAGGTAAAATCATTGAAAAGGCTGTGTTCCAACAGCTAAATTACTTCTTAACAGTCAACAGTTGCTTTAACGTCTTTCGGTCAGGTTTCAGACCACATCACAGCACTGAGACAGCTCTGGTCAAAGTATTTAATGACATTCGCTTAAACACAGATCATGGCAGATCCTCAGTTTTAGTGTTATTGGACCTCAGTGCTGCATTCGACACAGTCGACCATGATATATTACTTGATCGACTGGAAAATCGGGTGGGACTATCTGGCACAGTTTTTGATTAGTTTGCATCCTACTTAAAGGGCAGGGATTATTTTGTGTCAGTAGGTAACTTTAAATCTGAGCAGACCAAAATTACATGTGGAGTCCCCCAAG
Organism: Cephalopholis sonnerati; assembly: GCA_019142605.1. Taxonomy (NCBI): domain Eukaryota; kingdom Metazoa; phylum Chordata; class Actinopteri; order Perciformes; family Serranidae; genus Cephalopholis; species Cephalopholis sonnerati. The sequence continues at coordinate 11,640,689 of JAGQAX010000003.1, forward strand.
GCTCCATCCTGGGGCCCCTTCTGTTCAACATCTACATGCTTCCACTTGCCCAGATCATTGAAAAAAACAAAATAGATTACCATAATTATGCAGATGACACACAGCTCTACATTTCAATGTCCCCAGGTGACCACAGCCCCATACAAGCACTGGGTAAATGCATGGAGCAAATATCTGAATGGATGTGCCATAATTTTCTTCAGTTAAACAGAGAAAAAACTGAGGTAGTTTTTTTTGGACCCAAGGAGGAACGTCTTAAAATCAGCATGCAACTCCAGTCACTTTTAAAAACCTCAGACCAGGCCAGGAATCTGGGTGTTGTCATGGATTCAGACCTGAATTTTAAAAACCACATACAAACAATCACAAAGTCAGCTTACTATCACCTCAAGAATATTTCTAGGATTAAAGGACTGATGTCGCAGCAGGACCTTGAAAAACTTGTCCATGCATTTATCTTTAGCCGAGTTGACTACTGTAACAGTATCTTCTCTGGTCTACCTAAAAAGTCAATCAGACAACTGCAGCTGATCCAGAACGCTGCTGCTCGAGTCCTCACTAAGACCAAGAGAGCAGACCACATCACTCCAGTTCTGAGGTCTCTACACTGGCTCCCTGTCTCTCAGAGAATAGACTTTAAAATTCTCTTGCTATCATATAAAGCACTGAATGGTTTAGGCCCAAAATACATCAGAGACCTTCTAGTCCAGTATGAACCATCCAGACCACTCTGGTCGTCTGGTGCAGGTCTGCTCTGTGTTCCAAAAGTCAGAACATGGAGAATCAGCGTTCAGTTTCTATGCTCCGTATATCTGTAACAAACTACCAGAAAATATCAGGTCTGCTGAGAGTCTGAGTTCTTTTAAGTCAAGGTTGAAGACTCACCTGTTCACTGCTGCCTTTGACTAAAAGGCTCTTTACTGCTTAAATTTGATATTTTCCTTCGAAACTCTGCACTGCAACTCTTACTTTAATATGTGTGTGTTTTTATATTTTTGGGTTTTATGTGTTGTTTTCTTACTTGCTGCTTTTAATCACCTTTTACATGTTTCTTTTATAATGTTTCAATGTGTTTCTTTTTCCCTTGTTGCTGTATTTCAATGTCCTGTGTGAAGCACCTTGAATTGCCTTGCTGCTGAAATGTGCTATACAAATAAACTTGCCTTGCCTTTTGTCTCCTTGGCTTGGTTGCCCAGTGGTACTCAGCATCACTATTTTTACAAGATTTTTTTGCAGTGTCCCCTCCAAGAATCCCTACCTCGATGTGGTGCTTCTGTGTTATCTAAGGCAAAGTGGTCCTAGGGGAGCAGCCAAACTCAAATAACCCATTTTCTGGACTTCTGGATTTTGTCCTTGCCTGTCGTTTTTGGATACCTTTGCTTGAGTGACTGACATCTGTGTACCAAACCTAGCCTGAAATTAAAGGACCTTGTTTTGAACTTTATTCCATCCCTGAGTCTGCATTTGAGTCTCTTTTGGTTCAGTGTGATAGAACTGACGCTAAGTCATTACATAAGACCAAATTATTCATGTAAACAAAAATTAAAAGCTGGATCAGAAGCACCCTGTGTAATGTTTCCGCACATTCAATAATTTAACAATCATCCAAGAGTACATTAAAATAATTTAAAATTTAAAATTCTGGAAATATAATTTCCTTCAGTTCAGTTTTGGTAAAACCAAGATAAATGATCAGCCTTGCATTTAATAATCATAGACATCTTTAATTTCATTAAATTAAAAGTATCCAAGTATCCAAATTAAATCTGATTTAACTTCACATGAATCATACAGGGCTACACAGAGGTTACTTAACAGACTCCGTGAGAGCAACTGAGATAAAGAATCCACCTATTTCTTGTTATGACTTGCCCGTTTATCCAATAGTTTATGGTTGCTGGCCATCACATCAAACAGGGCAAATTATAAAAGCTAGGTGCGAAAAGGAGGTGTGACCTTGTTGTGATCCAGTAACTTTGTTTTTCTCTGATTGTCCTCTCATTTCCTGAGCAGAATCGCTTTTTAATGAGCAGAATCGGTCATCAGTTCTCATAGTGGTGTTTTCCAGACACGTCTCTTCATCTCCTCAGATCATGGCTGACTATGACATATTGCTTAGACATTGGGGTAAAGTGGAGGCGGACTACGATGGCCATGGCAGCCTGTTTATGACCCGGTGAGTGGCTCCAACAAGATGAGATTATTCTTTTCTGTAGGTTGGGTGTTTTGCAGTAGTTACAGTTTTAGAAAAATGTTATGTAATATGGTTTTATTTATTCACTTAATTGTTCCATCATAACTTCTCTAAGTTTTATTTGTCAGTGTCAGGAGCTTAGTGTCCTGAGTGTTATTACAACCCTGTTTTTATGTTATCTCTGATGAATCCTCACATTTCCTTTTCTTCTCAGTTTATTCACGAAGCACCCAGATGCCCAGGAAATGTTCCCCAAGTTTGCTGGCATCGCCCAGGCTGACCTGGCCAGTAATGCTGATGTTACTGCCCTGGGTTCTGCCGTGCTTAAGAAACTGGGTGAGATGCTGAGGGCCAAAGGCAACCACGCTGCCATCCTCAAACCTGTGGCCAAAAGCCATGCCGAGAAGTACAAGGTCCCATTTGATAAACTTAAGGTGAGGATGATGTACATGAGGGAAAGTTTTAATATATGTAGACTACTGTGGTGTGACCTTTTTTTCCCACAGTCTGTTTAACTAGAAGTTGCATTTCCTCCATTTCTTTTTTTGTGCCCTCCAACCTGATTTTAAAGCAGTTTGTGTGATTTTCATTTGTATTTTCTCTTCAGCTGCTGATCGATGTGGTTGCTGAAATCATACAGGAGAAGGCAGAGCTTGATGCCAAAGGGCAGCAAGCCCTGAAGAGAACCATGGCTGTTGTCCATGCTGACTTCGAGGCCACCTACAAGGAGCTGGGCCTCATCTCCTGAAGATGAAAATCATATCAAAGTCATGTCAGATGCAGACAAGAGACAAAAAAATGTTGCATGCAAGAGCTTTCTTAAAAAAAAGAATGGTTTGATTGTTATTGTATCCACTCCTGTAACTGCTCATTACAGTAATAAGCGTGTTTTTATTACAGTTAAATGAGGTTGATTTTTTTGCCAGGATTCTTGACTAACAGCAAAACTGTAAATCTATTGCAATATATTACCAATAAAATTCTGTCACTCTGCTCTGCTTATTATCGTTTAAGTGTTATTCCTTTTTCTGAAAATTAAGAACACACACTATACGCACATGTTTGGGTATTCTCCAAAACTGCAGGAACATTAAAAGCAAGATAACAGTCATTTCAGTCATTCCAGTGTATGCTATGTTGGGATAAAAGAGGTGTTTCCCAGGTGTACTGTGGGAAAATGATAACTGTTTCTTAGATGAAAAATCAGGCTGTTACACTGTAACAATGGACGAAGAGACAGAGACGGGTGTGGGCCTACATGTTAGAAATGACTGCACAATTTTAAATAAAAAAAATACTTTTTTGGTGCAGGGATGGACACTTGTATTTTTCTTTTTTTAATCTAGCTAAGTAGAAGAATATCTAATCTTTAAATCAAGAAATATATATATATTCTTGTGATAACGTTAATACCCTCTTTAAGTCAAAGTTCACCTCGAAATCAAAAATACAAATTTCAGTCTTACCTGTAGTGCTTTTTAATCATCTAGATTGTTTTGGTGTGAGTTTGTTTTTTTTTTGTGATAGGGACGATGTAAGTTAACATAGTTTCAGTATGTGTATGGGACTGATGTGTTGCACAGAGAGATTATATTTTTCAGCTCTTGTCCCTATTTGGGCTTTTACATGTAGGCTTGCAATTTTATTAAAAATACCACAACACATCAGCACACTTATACAATCACCCCTTAGTTTGAGTGTAATTAGCTAAGGGCGGGTACAGCTCTGGTTTGCTTTTTGCCAGCACTTGACCTTTGTTGTGAAGGATTTTAAATCTGTAATAAGTTTGATTTCAGTTGGTAATGTGTTGCAGAGTCAACAGTCCTTTGTGGGAAAAGCTGACTGTTCAAATTAAGATTTACCACATAGTATTTTATAATTGCCAATCGTGCTTCTACTTGTTACTCTGTCACTGTCTTGTAATTGGAGCTACACTGTTGATACATTTAAAAAAATATTTCAGGAAGCAAAAGTTAATGAAGCTGTCAAAGCTGAGACGATTGTATCGCTCTAATATGTGACAGTGATGCCACCAATTTTTTTCAGATATAAGGTGCCTGATTGTAGATGGCTGTCATAAGTCAGAGAGCACATGAATACTTAGGCTGCCTGTGTGGATATGGAGTGCCTCATTAATTTAAAACAATTATGGTTCACCTTTACTCTTTTTGAAATCTTCTTCACATATCTAGCAAATTTTAATTGAGGATCTTAAATCACAGTGAAACAGTCTTTTTTTTTTTCAAATTCAATACAAGGTGATTATATTGCAGCCACGTATGTATATTCTGCATGCATTTGAGATCTCTGCAGCTTCATTAGTGGGCTTGGCCGGTGCATATGTGACCGCTTCGTCTGCCTAAAGCTGGCAAATGGCATTTGGGCAGCTGAACCTTGAGGAATACCCATGCTGTTATTTAAAAGAGATCACTTTTCTTGGTCAGCTTTCACACACTGCTCTCCAGTCTGAAGACATGACTCAAAACTATCAACTGCTTGTTTAGAAAACTTGAATATAGACAACTTGGACAGAAGAATGCTGTGGCTGACAATGTCAAATGCCTTTCTCAGATCAAAAAGCACTGCTCCTACGACATTCCCCCCGTCCAAGGAGCGCTTTACATTTTCAGTAGAATAACAGTTTGCAATTTCCGTGGAGTATTTTGGTCTAAAGCCAAACTGTTGCAGATGACAGAGTTGACTGGTCTCTAGATGGTCTACTAGCTGCTCTGCCACAACCTTCTCAAGTATCTTTGACAGGACTAGAAGAAAAGACATAGGGGGGTAGTTACATATCAGATCACGATCCCTTGATTTGAAAACTGGCATAATGACATTCTCTTTTTCCAGTTGTTTGGAATTTGCCGGTCCTTGTTGATCGATTGATAAGATGACTCATAGTCTTATCTGTGCAGAACTGTATTTCTTAATGAAGCATGTGTCCAATGTAAAAATGTCCTTTGCCTTGGAATTTGATTATTTCTTAATAACTTCTGCAATTCTTCTTTCACTGACCTCTGAATACTGAACAAATCTGGTAATTCCGTGCTTGAAAAATCTACTCATGGACGAGAGGCTAGTCCTCCTTGGCTGAGCTGTAACTTTAGCTAGCTCAGTGGTGCTAAGTGAGCTAGCAGTAGATGCACACTTCCTCTTGTGAGGTGATACGGTTGGCAGGTGTAGTTTGGTGGACAGAAAATAATTCCTACACAAAACTTCTCACAACAAGGTCTGTGGATTATCTTTAGTAACCGGGTCATGGTTTCTGGAAAGAGACATTGCTGTTGAGTTTTTACAAATCTATTTTTTGGCGCCTTGAGCACCACAAACTCAGTGCCATGCAGTTCTATCACACTGGAGAGAAGGGAGATATCTTTATGCTAGATAGCTCCAACACTCTGCAACTGACCCCAAAACAATTTAGACTGATAAATAACACAATTAAAATGTTGGATGAGCTTTGCTGTCAATGATTTGTGGTTATTTTGATACTAAATAAAAATCATTCACCTCCTGTGTCCTTGATGCTGAGATTAATTAAGAGTTATAAATCATGTCTGTTGAACTAATTATAACTCAGTATAAATAATAAACTATGCGAGAAAAGATTTCTAAGTTAAAACCCATTCTGAAAGCCAACCCAGCATCTGAGAGTCCAGATAGGAGTCAGGCCAAGTCTAAAACTAACATCAAGTGGCTGGACACGCACGTACATGCATGAACTTTAATACACAGATATGCACACACACATAAAAAACCCCACTTGAACACACCAGCGTCACTAATGACCTTCACCCAGAGAATTATCTTTCATTTCTCAGTCACCTGATCCAATGTGCTTGTGGCCCCTGCTGCTGCATGGTTCCTTTAGTTCAACCTCTCATCTTTTTGGTGATATTACAGTTCATTTAAGGTGAGGTTTATCTATACTTTTAACCCCGGAAAACAAAACAGCATCTACTTAAAGCCCCTCATCACAAATGGCATGAGTCTATTAACTTTGCCTAGTTGAGTCTGTTAGTTTTGTGCAGGTCTGAGAGATCATTTTCCAAACACACATCTGTTCTGCAGAGTTGCTGTGCAGCATCGTGTTCTTATTGGCCCTGGCATGCAGCAAACAGACCAATATTTGTTGTACCAGAGAGCAGAATTTGGTTATAATTTGGCGAAGACAAGCTTAATGTTTTTTTGTTTTTTGTCATACACTCAGGATGCAGAGAAATGTCCTTGTAGAGATTGTTTTTATACATTAATTCAAAAGAAATAAAGAAGTGACAAGATCACCAAATTAAAACTATTATTAACAAAAAAAATACTGTTCGGAGAAATAAAAATCAGATACCTATGGAAGAATACTGTTCGAAACACATTTCTTGTTGACGTGCTCTGTATTACCATGTGACAGCTTTAGGAGCATCAAAACCAACAGCGTATCTAATTTCACTGAACAATGGGCTACACAGCGGTCACATGACAGGCTCTGTGAGAGCGACTGAGCTCATTTAACTACTTATTTGTTGTTATGACTTGCCCTTTAATCGTGTGGTTTATGACTACTTGCCATCAAATCAAACAGACAAATTCCAAAACAGAGTAGGTGTAAAAACGTACATGTGAACCTGTTTTTCTCTGATTGTTCTTTTATCTCCAGAATTGTTTTTTAGTCAGATAGGTGTTACGTGACATATCTTTATCTCCTCAGATCATGACTGACTATGACATGTTACTTAAACATTGGGGTAAAGTGGAGACGGATTACGATGGCCATGGATGCCTGTTTATGACCCGGTGAATGGCTCCAACAGGATATTACTCTTTCCTGTAGGTCAGGTGTTAAAGTGTTGTAAACTGTAAAGTGTACAGATGTATCGGCGTACCCCAAAAACATCCAAAGTTCATGAGGTATGTGAGTCAGTGTTATCAGTTGACAGCAGATTAATTTGTGAGTGAGTGATAAATTATAGGTGTGTTGGGTATGAATAAATGAAGCGAGATGACTGCCAACAGCCAGGTTCCCATGGGAGACTGGCCAGGTGCTTAAAGTTTTGCTCATTAACTCATCATATCAGGGATCCAAATGTCAACAGGGAGACAGACAGATAAAGGAAAAACACAAACAATAGGACTACTAAATCATGAGAGCCGTCACAGCTGGCATCGTCCAAGGGGATGTGACTAGTGACCCAACTGTTTCTGCCCTGGGTGCCATTGTGCTGAAAAAAACTGTATGAGCAACTGAGGGCCAAAGGCAACCACACTGACATCCTCAAACCTCTGGCCAAAACTTACACCATGCAGACAAGATCACAATCAGCTACTTCAAAGTGAGGTGGATGTACATAAGACAAAGTCTTAATACATGTAGTCCACCATGGTGGGATCCTTTTCTCCCACATATTATGTTAAACTAGAACTTGTATCTGTTGCATTCCTTTTTTTATGCCTCTGCCTCCATGACAGCCACAGATAGAGGCATTTTGGTTTTGGGTTGTCCAGCTGTCCATCCCATCCATCCATCCATCCATCCATACATCTTCATCTGCTTATCCGGGGCCGGGTCGCGGGGGCAGCAGGCCAAGCAAAGCACCCCAGACATCCCTCTCCCCAGCAACGCTTTCCAGCTCCTCCTGGGGGACCCCAAGGCGTTCCCAGGCCAGATGAGATATGTAATCCCTCCAGCGTGTTCTGGGTCTGCCCCGGGGCCTCCTACCAGTAGCCAGTCCGCGTCGCCAGGGATCGGCATGCCCGGGGCCCCGCCCCTGCCTGCCGCCCGGCACACATAGCACCCAACCCTGATGTCTGTCCCTGCGGGTGGTGAGCCCACAGGCATCGGCTCCATGTTTCCTCTTCAGGCTGAGCCCAAATGGCCCCATGGCCTAAGGCCTGGCCACCAGACGCTCCCCCCCAGGTCTGGCTCCAGGAGGGGGCCCCGGTGTCCCCATACCAGGCGAGGTGCTCTTATTTCGAAGAGGCCGCATCATCAGGGTCTTTGAATCGCTCTTAGTCTGGTTCCTCCCCCGGGACCACTTTGCCTTGGGAGACCCTACCAGGGGCTTTTAGCCCCGGACAACACAGCTCCCAGTTTCACGGGGACACGCAAACCCCTCCACCACGTTAAGGTGGCGATTCTCGGAGGAGCATCCCATTCATGTGAACACAATAGCCCCTTTTCCACCAACATTTCCAGGAACTTTTATTTCCAGGAATGTATTTACCTGGGTAAAAGAATTCCTGGTAATCTGTGTGGCTTGCCTTTCTACCGCACCTCAAAGTTCCAGAAAATGTATTCAAATCAGGCTGATGACATATGGGGGAGTGGTAAAAGAAACTGCACTACACGTCCAGTCCAGTACGTGGTGGTAAGAAGAAGCTGAAGGTCAAACAAGCACGATGACGCCATAAACGCCATAAACGCCATAAACTGACAAGCCCGCATCATCACTTGTGTGACACAATGTGCCAGGATGGAGGATGCTCAAGTTGTTCTGTTGATCCTCGTGATCTCCACGGAAAAGACAACAGGTGTTATTAGCAAAGACAATTGTGAATGCCCAAAGCTTCTTATAATTGTGCTTAAGTTTCTACAACTTTTCATGCATTTGTTTCGCTGTGTGCCCTATATTTAGCGCCGCCAGCTTCAGGTTGCTGACTCAAAGTCCTGCTGAATTTCTTCCTCGGCAAATACGCTCAAAAGAGCCTGGACGTCGTCGTCCGTCCACTTCTTGTGGCTTCTCTTCTTTTGCTCCATTTTCCAAATGATCAAAACACAAACAGGTGAAGTTTGTAGAAATGAAATAAAGTTTGCAGCCACACTGGCACGGAAATGCGGAATGCTGCAAGTGTGTGCTCCACCAGTCAGCGTCCCTCCAACTAGGTACTTTTTTCAGGGAAAGTTTGGGGTTGAGGGAAAGTTTTTTTCCCTGGGTAATTTCGGTGGAAACGTGCCAAGGTTTTTCAAAATCCCAGGTAAATGCTAAAAGTTCCTGCAGTGGAAAAAGGGCTATTATCTCAAGAACACCTTGAGAGAATTTCTCCTCGCACAAAAATCCACTTGGACTCAACAATGAACTGAGTGGCTTTTGGTGGTGAAAGGTCAAGGTCAGTGTGACCTTGTGTCCATCTCATTCTCGTGAACGCATCTCAAGAAGGCCTTGAAGGAATTTCCTCAAATTGCACAAATGTCTATTTGGACACAAGTTGTTGGGATATTAAGCAAGGTATACTTTATAGGAATAATAATACTGGGTTGCAAAATTAACCCCCTACAGTGGAATAATGGACAACAAGACTGAGACAGGTGTAGGCCTACATAATGGAGGAAATGACACTTGTCATTCTGTATCTGGCTGAGTGGAGGAATACTTAATATCTAAAAACATGAAAAAAAAATTCCCTTGTTTCTTTTTTTAACCTGTATTATTTTCTTGAAATAATGTTTTCCTCTTAGAAACTTTGATGCGTAATTAAAAATGTTAGATGCTCTTTGCTGTTAAGGAGGACCTGAGATTGTACGTGATCAATATATTCGCTGAATTATCTTGACAATCCATCCATTAGTTTGGGTATGCATGCATTGTTCATTCATTGTCATAACTTTGATCCAGTGATTATCATCTAGCGCCATCGTCAGGTTTTCCTTTTGCGCAATATTTTGGTTTATGAACAAATTCCTGCAAAATGACAGCCTTCCTTTTGGTCCACTTGTTAAGTATTACTACACTGAACAAAAATTTAAATGCAGCACTTTTGTTTTTGCCCCTATTTTTCACAGGTTACAGTTGAAGGTTTTTTTATGCACACAACAGATATATTTCTCTCAGATGTTGGAAGTAACATTGTTATAACCAGTGTCAATGAGCACTTCTCATGATTAAACAGGCGTTACTAAACAGGTGTGCCTTGTGCTGGTCACAATAAAAGGCCACTCCAACATGTGCAGTTTGATCACAAATAGCAATGCCACAGACTTTGCACGTTTTGAGGGAGTGTGCCATTGGCATCTTGACTGCAGGATCGTCCATCAGAGCTTTTTCCTGTGAACTGAATGTTCATTTCACTACCATAAAACATCTCCAATTTCATCTCTGGCCGTACATCCAATCGGCCTCACAACTGCAGACCATGTGGGACCACCCCAGCTCAAGACCTCCATATCCAGCGTCTTCACCTGTAAGATCATCTGAGAGCAGCCATCAGAACAGCTGATGCAATAATAGATTTGCACAACATAAGAATTTCTGCACAAACCATCAGGAAGAGTCTCAGGGAAGCTCACCAGCATGTTCACCATCCTCACCAGGGTCTTGATCTGACAGCAGTTTGTTGTCATAATGGACCTGAGTGGGCAACTGCTCACCTCTAATGGCGTCTGGCACTTTGGAGAGGTGTTCTCTTTACAGATGAATCCCAGTGTACACTGTACAGGGCAGATGGTGTGTGTGGCCTTGTGTGGGTGAGTGGTTTGCTAATGCCACTGCTGAGAACAGGGTGCTGATGGTGGCGGTATGGAGTGTGGTAAGCTACAGATAACAACAGGTGTATTTTATTGATGGCACTTTGAATGCACAGAGAAACTGTGACGAGATCCTGAGACCTGTTGAGACCTGTGCCATTCTTCCGCCGCCATGACCTCATGTTGCAGCATGATAATGCAGAGCTCCATGGTGCAAGGATCTGTACACAATTCTCGGAGGCTGAAAACATCTTACTTGTTGCACAGCCTGCATGCTCACCAGACATGACACCCATTGAGCATGTTTGGATCAGCGTGTAAGACAGCGTGATCCAGTACCTGCTAATATCCAGGAGCTTCACACAGATGATCGTGGAAAGGAGAGGCGCCCACTAACTCTGATTTTAACAAATCTGAGACAAAAATTTGAGGAAAAAAGTCTTTTGTGTGCATGAAAAGTCTTAGATCTTTAACTCAAATCTGTGAAAAATGGGAACATAATAAAAGTGTTGAGTTTAAATTCTCGGTCATTATATTTATGACGACTTACGTATGCGTAGTGAAAGTGTTGGTATTTGACTTATCATTGACCTTTACATCCCAGGGACTCCTTCCAGTTTCTGACTTGATACCATAACAATGTTTGGCTGTATGATGCATAATTGCCTTGATAACCAACTATTAATAGCGTTTGTGTTTGTGTGTGTGAATGCATTAGTGCATGCATGCAGACGTGACACCAGGCACATTGCTCCTGGTCACACTCTGAAGTCTGACCAACTGTTGATAGAACAGAGGTCAAAACATTTACGGATATCCAACAGGACAGAGGACTCCGGTCTAATCTGTGAAAAACAGGACATTATGTTTCTTTTATATGAGTCACAGTATAAGGGATGGTACTGGATCATCATCATCATCACTATTTTAACAAGATGTTTCTGTAATATCAACACATTACAATAAGATAAATGTGTGGGAAAAATCCACATTAAATAACAATCACTATCTTTGATGTGAAGTCTTATACATAGGACCAAGTATTCATATTAAACAAAAAATTTAAAGTGTTTTCATTGGACACTAGTTATCCAGCACGCAGCCTTTTCTCTTATCTACCCTCACGGAAGCATCTGCAGAGCATCCGAGCTCGGACCTCCTGCCTCAGAGATAGTTTCTACCCCCATGTGGTCAGACTGCTGAATAGTAACATCCTAAAGACTGTGGATTATTTCATATTTATAGTCATTATATGCTGCTATTGTTTCATTCTCAGAGTGTGCATTTTATGTATTGTATTATTTAAAGGTTTTAAGGGCTGAGAGAGAGCCAGGGAACAAAGTATTTCATTACATTGAATGTACTTTTTAATGGATATGACGATAAACTTGAACTAGAATGTTTTCTCACATTCATGAATTAATCCAAGAGTATATTAAAGTACATTATACATTTGAAATTCCAAAATGTTATTTTCTACAGTTCAGAATTCCAGTATAACCAAGATAAATGATCAGTCTGGCTTTTATTGATCTTACTGACTTCTTTAATTTCCAGCACTGACACTCAGTTTTACTGTCAAAAGCATCCAACAGATAGTTCAAATGTCTGTGAACCATGAAAACACACACACACACACACTACATAACACATAAACAGAAAGCATATTGTGCTGTATATTACAAACACTGTGCAAAACAGAAATATTTTGCAGCTTTAAATGAAGCTGTGCAGCATCATGTTGTTAGTGGCCCTGATACGCAGAAAGCAGACTGATATTTATGATGCCAGAGCATGGGAGAAATTAAAGGCCCTGCACACCCACAAAGGTGTTTTCATAATCTGGCTGATGAGACTTGTTTTTGTTGAAGGTACGTGGAGCTAAGCTGTAAATTATATCATGTCAGTGAAGGAGATATTAAATCAAGTGCAGGTTGTAAACACCCATACGTTTCAGAGAAGTGATCTTGTCGGCTAAGATACAAAAAAACACCTGTGTGGGTGTACTATGTATGTGCAGAGTCTTAAACTGATGAATCATACACAAAAATGTACATTCAGTGAATCTATAAGCCTGTCTATTATATGACTGTTAAAAGTTAATATTCAAAAAGATGACTGCGTTGATAAAAAACACTCCGCTTCATGTCAAACTGTCAAAAACTGAAGAGTCTAGTGTCTCGTTTGCTGCTCTTTGACTGGTGGGATGTTTTCAGATCTTTTCACTTGACATAATAGAAAAAAGCAGAGGTGTTGCTAATAACATTAACAGTGTCTGTTTTATTTAGCTGTCCCTTAAAGCATGAACAATACCACGACCTGTTGTCCTCCTGTAACTCAAATGTCAAAATGTCTTCTGTGAAAAGACCGTCTTTACAGACCAGGGGAAAGAGCTATCATGAAACTTGATTATGAGTTACAGCATATTTGTATGTTATTCAGTTCTAGCACAAGTAATACTATTTGAATTCTCACTCCACAGATGGTTACGAACCCCCCACTATCTGGTTCTGCTGATCTGCACTTTATGGAAAATACAAACCATTACCGCAGAGAGAAGACAGAAACTACGGCAGCTAAAAAACCAAAGCACAAAATTGTAATATCAAATGAATGGAGGAAGTATCATACTAATGTGTTATCAGTGTGAAGAGTCCAGTCACAATGGACGACTACAAATAAATATATACATGAAAAAGTTAGAGTGGGTGAGAAAAGGTCCACAGGAACTAATCGAAGCTTGGCTGGTCGATGTCTGGGGGCACAGTGCAGCGAGTCAGGTTGGACAGGTAGAGAGCGGTAGCCATGGGAACAAGGCCGGCTGCCACCTTCAGGATGGTCAGCAGCCTGTCTGCAGCATTGGTCACACCATCTGGTGTCTGGAGGGAAAGAACATCACACAAGACTGCTTTTAAAGAAACAGGAAAACACACTATCGAGACATTTGGTGGTTTATTGGCAACAGCAGCACAGACTCCCAACACTCAGCTGCAAAATATACATGCACAAATGTTTTCCTCAGGGTTTCTGCAGGGTTCACCAAGTTTAATTTGAGACCTTTCCTGTGCCACATAGTTTAATGCAGATCAATACCTTGTAACCAGTTTCATGATCATACATATCATGATAAATTAATCAACAACTATCTTATTAATCCTGTAATAGTTTCAGTCATTTTTTTTTAACAAACTTGATTAACTGCCTTGTGGTTGTATGACGCCACAACCAGTTAAGATGATTAATCTGTAGACTTTTTTCCTCAATTAGTCATTTTTTCAAGATTTAAGACCGTTATTTGTCCCGGAGCTGCAATTGGTTTTGCCGCAGTAGCAATAAAAAAAAAACAAGGGCTAGACACACAAGATGAAAACCACACGTACACAACTACAAATAATAAAACTAGAATTACTGCCTCACATTTGTATGCCTCCATGAACCAGTCAAGTTGCAGTTTACATCCATGTCTGTCCACACTCATATGTAGCCATGAAAATTGACAAGAAAGCTACATATAGTAAAACAAGGATGCTTCATACACATCTTCCCCTTGGCAGCACAGAAGATCTATACAGTCAGCACTGTTTCGAGGTGTATTATCTTACTAAATGTCTCCCCTTCTGTTCCTGAGATATGACACTAAATAATGACCAGAAAAGTGTTTTTGCTGAACATTATGATGTCACAGTGAATTTGACCTTTGGGATAAAATATGTCATTCATCGTTTTATCCTATTAAACATTTGTGTGAAACTTGTGATAATTAGCGCATCAATTCTTGAGTTGTGGCAAAAAGCATGTTTTGTGAGGTCACAGTGACCTTTGACCACCAAATTTTAATCAGTTCAGTGTCGAGTCCAAATGGATGTTTGTGCCAAAGTTGAAGAAATTCCCTCAAAGCCTTCTGGACATGTCCTGTTCAACAGAATGGGTTGTACGTATGGACAACCCAAAACCATGATGCCTCCAGCTGCAGCTGTCGCCAGCTTGGAGTCATAAAAATGCCAAAAATGTGCTGGTTACAGCTTCTCTAATGTGAGGGCTTGATGCTGCCCTTTCCTGTGTAGGAAATTTAATTTGGTTTTAGACTGTTACTTTGATAAAGAAAGATATTTGGGGAATTCTAACGGCCATTTCTCACTCTTTTCTACATGTTTTTTTTGCTTCTTCCCTTTTAAAACTGTACTTACTGTGTACACCTTTACTTCTGTATTTCTGGATGTTTCTATGCCTCCATGCTGGCAACAGCCATGGCCAGTGGCATAATGTTTTCAACTTGCCTGTCCGTCCATCCATCCATCCCATTCTCATGAACACAATCTCTCAGAAAGGCCTTGAGGGAATTTCTTTAAATTTGGCACAGCTGTCGACTTGGACTCAATGACAAACTAACCACATTCTGGTAGTCAAAGTCAAGGTCGCTGTGACCTCACAAAACATGTTTTTGCCATAACTCATAATTCATACTTTAATTATGATGAAATTTCCCATGAATGTCTGATAGAGTAAAATGATGAAGTGATGACATTTTATATCCAAAAGGTCAAAGGACAAATTCACTGTGACATCATAATGTCCTGCAAAAACACTTTACTGGTCATTATTTAGAGTCATATCTCAGGAACAGAAGGGGAGACATTTGGTCAGATACTGAACACTAATCCTGGGTGTCCGATTTGAAACTGTGCTGATTGTATAGATCAGGGGTGTCAAACATACGGCCCAGGGGTTAGAACCGGCCCGCCAAAGGGTCCAATCCGGCCCACTCGATGACCTTGCACACCTAATAGTGATGTACTTGTGAAGGGTAAGAGGTACCAGGTTTCAGTTGACTGACTGAATGTGTAAAAACTGAAAAATATTGTTGAAATTCCATTTATTCTTCTGAAGAAATCACAGGCTGTTTGTCATCTGCTTTGTGAGCAAAAAAACAACAAAAACGTTTGGAGGTGTTTGTTATTTATAGGACATTATTCAGTGGTTTTACCAGTCCGGCCCACTTGCGATCAAACATGTGGCCCCTGAACTAAGATGAGTTTGACAGATACTCTGTGCTGTCGAGTTGAAGATGTGTGCGAAGCATCCATGTTTTAAAATATGTAGCTTCTTTGCAGACACAACCATAATTGAAGCACCATCAACTGTCATAGCAACATATAAGTCTGGACAAACATCGATGTAAACTGCAACTTGACTGGTTCATGGAGGCATACAACTGTGAGGCAGTAATTCTAATTTTATTTTTTGTGGATGTGTACGTGTGGTTTTCATCGTGTGTGTCTAGCCCCTGTTGTTTTTTATTGCTACTGCTGCAAAACCAATTGCAGCTCCGGGACAAATAACGGTCTTGAATCTTGAAAAAATGATTAATTTAGAAAATAAACTACAGATTAATCTACAATGAAAATAATCTTTAGTTACAGCTTTAATACCTAATATTACTGCCTATGGCAAACAAGAGAAAATATTTAAGACTTTGGTAAATCAAATTTAACACTTCTTAATAACTTTTTTGTTGAGGAAACAAAAGCCAACAATTTTTAAGATTTTACAAGACCTGCCGATGCCTTGTTTCCACTTTGGCCATCAATAGCAAAATCTATGTTTTGCCCTAATGTTACACATACATATGTCTCTGAACTTTAAAACTTCAACTATGTTTATGGCAAAAGTTGATACACACCTGATCCTCTGCAAATATCAAGGGGCAGTGCAGGGATGCAGCCAGTTTTCTGACAACGTCCATGTGCTCTGTGGGGACTGAAGCATTACGAGCTAAAAGAGACAGATTCATAAGAGAGCAGCCGGTCAGAGAGAGACACACACAAAAGTTTTTGCTTAAAATCAGTCAACTTCCAACAATACAGGGAGAGATGAGGTACAGTATATAAATGTGAAAAAATAACCATCTTAGGGAACTGATGCTCAATACCATCCCCTCTGCTCCTTCATGTGATTCAAGTAGCTGAGGGCAGCAAACAAGTACTACAAATGCTTAACCGTACCATTAGTGACCATGAAGCAGACTTTTCCAAGGAAATATCCAGGATCCAAATATTTCAGGGAAGCTTCTGCTGACTGGAAACTATGACAAAGCAAAATAATGCATGTCACAGAATTAACTATTATATCATATTATAGTTTAACAATTAATATTTGAAAAACACACTCATTGTTAGTTATAAAATAAAATGTAAAATGCACAGAAAAAACTATGCTAGAGTAATCAAGAGCACCTTTCTACATCATAACAGAGTAAGGCCTTGCGGTTTCACTCCAGTGTAAAAGTCTGTGTTGACACATTTTGATTTGAGGACAGAGTCATTAAGAAGCACTGGATAGTCCTTTTTAACAGAATAGTGATGTCATGCTACTGAGTTCCAGTTTTCTCTAATAATCAAATAAGAGATGGGCAAAGTGTTACACTGATATTTGTAGCTAAAGAAACAAACATAGGTCTTGGTGCAAAAAACACATCTCTTACTGAGAAACTTTTTTAATCAGAGAGACTCCAAAGATGCAAATGGAATTAACTGAGTTTAATTAAGGCAAACTAAATCTACAAGGGTAGATGTTTTACCTGTGTCTTCAGGTGAGGAGATTAAAATATAAATATGTGAGGATTTGAAAGTTACCTGAGCTCCGAGGCCAGGTTGATGATAAACACCACCAGGTCTATCCTTGGACGGCTCTCGTCATTCTTCATGGGCAGAGGCAGACTCTTAGCTAGTCTCCTGATAGGGTACCAATAGGCTGTTTATTGTCACTGATATGTAGCAAACAGGGGGTGGTAATTTTGTGTTCATGTCACATACGATGGATGGTAAAAATAGAAAAGATTTTCATGTTTACAACTTAAAGACTGTTGTATAAGGGTTAAAAATACTGTGTATTTATTGGCAATATAACACTGTGTATTATTAAGCACCAAGTTGGATATCAGAGCTTTCAGATAAATCTGAGTTTTCCAGTTGTAATAACGATTTCATGACAACATTATTTACCTATCCAAAACTGGTAATTATGATACCTCTGATACACAATAAACACAGCATAGCAGTTTAAATCCTCAATTGTTAGTGAATAAACTGGTTCAGCTGCATAGTTTTAACATATATACTAAATAAAGAACATACAGGGCTAGTTTCAATACCAGAATAACAGATGGTGTTTCCAGTTGTGTGTTTAACGACCATTTTCTGTAACAGACAGCTGACCTCAGCAGTTAATAAGGACGAAGCAGTACTCACACATTCACAGTGACAGCAGTCTCCTCCACCAGAGCGTCTGCTAAACTCTGCTGAAACTGCTCCTCGCTCTCCACCAGCTGGAGGAAAACACTCCAAGTCAGCACAAAATTTGGATGGTAACACTAAGCACTACAATACACTACCATTAAAAAGAAAGAAAAGAAAAAGAAGCACAAACGAATACTCCTAACTCCATCTAAAGATGCATTTAAACACATGGCTTAATGTTAGGGGTGGGCATCACCAGACACCCCACAATACAATATTGTCATGATACTTAAGTCACAGTATTACTGCGATTTTAAATGCGTTGTGATATGCTGAGTATTGTGATAACATAAATTGTGATGTATCCCAATTCATTACCTTTTTTTTGACTGAAAATTATGTCCAAAGGAAAACTTTTTTAGCATCAGTTTTATCTAATAAGATCAAATATTCAGTCTTTTTGTCTCACAGCAAATAATTTTTATTGCAGCAGTTTTTTTTCTAGTGGACTGAAAATGATATTGATTTGATTAGTCTTGTAGACTGCCAGTTTGTGTTAATATTCTATAACAAAAAATCTATACTTGTCGCAGTGTATCTATACTGTACTGTCAAAAATATCATGACATCATGCTGTATCAATTTTTCCCCTATCCCTACTTAATGTGTACTTGAACAAGAGGTGAAAAGTAACAGTAGCCTAAATCTACTCAGGTAGGTGCTGGTCCTTTATTACACTGTGTGCTACTTACTTCTACATCACTATATTTCAGTGAGAAATTATTTTTGACTTATCTGACAGGACACCTTCATTAAATACAGGCGTATGTGCATAAACAGGAAAGTTGTTAGATGTCACTCAGATCAGGTACAATTGTTTATTGTTTATTTATTTGCACATATAAAAGGAACAAATTATAGATTATCAGTGCAAATCACTCTATATAGAGCATGGGTTAGAAAGTGTGCAGTTGAGGTCGGAAACCTGAGGAGGGCTCATAAATTTACCCCACCCCTGACCTTTTTTAGTCAAGGAAAATGAATAATGTACATCTTATGGGGTGAAGAGTAAACAAGTAATAAATAAAATAAGTAAACAAAATAACTGCACTACCATCTACTAGTCCTGGTAAACTGTTAAACATAGTGTTTAAGTAGTTTCAACATTAAAATGTTGCACATACATTAATGCATCAGTAATTTAATGCTCTGAAATAAAAAACCTTTAAAAATGTATTCTTTAATTTTTAAGTGCAGTGATTATAATATTTCCATACCATTACATGAGTACAAGTTTGAATTCAGTGATAATTTCACTGCAGGTCAGTTCATGTACAGGTCAATTGTGTGTATAACTGTGTGAAAATATTTTTCTTTTTAACAAATCATCTTGGAGGTGTCCTGACACCAACCACTGCTTTAGTGAGCATGCCAATGGTTTTGTTTTGCTTTTGTTTATAAACTTTGGGGTGCTATGACAGGACGAGCTTCGTGTTTTATTCTTGGCTGTATACCTATGTAAGATAGGATTTACTTAGACTAGACTGCAAGTATAAGATGTGTGCTTTGTTTAGGGTCTTATGTCAGGTAGCGAGTAAAGTATCTATCCAAAACAGACAACCAGTAACAGTACATGAGTATTTGAACGGAGGCGAGTCCACTCTGACAACTGAGCTAGCTTTCCTCTCTTTAAAACACTTTTATTCTTCTGTTAGCTCATCATGAGAGCACCTAACACAGTCTAAACATCCTGTCCGCTGCTTTGTTTTCAACGAGTCGACACGACAGACCCTAAAACACAGCGGTTTGTTTGTCTCTGTATTGTCAACAGCTAACATTAAAGCTATAGAGCAACTCAGACTCACCAAGATGTTCGCTGTCTTCAAACCAGGCAGCTTACTAAACGGCTTCAGTAACGACATCTTGGTATTAAACTTTTAAACAGTGCAAAGGTTCAAACATTTCCTAAATAAATCCAGTCTCCGGTCATTTCAGGCGTCCGCTGTTAACTCGCGCCTCTTTTCCGAACGTGCGTCTGATGTCACGGTGCTTTCGCCAGATGACGTCATGACGTTTCTCACAGGTAGGTGGTTGTTTTCTGCCACCTACAGGCTGCTGGGTGTTCTGCAGTTCACTCCTACTGATGGATCGCAGGTGCAGATTGTACACCTGGAGCAAAATGCTGTAAAACCACTTCAGGATTTGAATGCAGCTGGTTTTCCTCTCGACAGGCAATCATCAGCTACAAAGGAGTCACAGGAGCATCTGTACTTATGTACATATTTGAGGTACTTTCAACTGTAATTTTTTTTTTTATTTAATGTTGCTTTATATACTTGTACTCCCACATTTTAGAGGTAAATATTATACAATTAATTCACTGCATTTTTTGGACAGCTTTAGTTATTAGCTACTTTGCAGATTCATGTTATTATTAAAAAATCTAATATTATTAATGCAAAATAAAATCAACTATACAGTAGTGTATTTTTATGAATTAAGCCATGCATCAGTTCATTTTAGAGTTAAAATGATCTCCTCCTTTAGCAGCTGCAGCATTAGTAATATTTCTACAACATGCATCAATAATTTTCATCCAATAGTATAATAAATGAATCTTAAATGGGCCATTCTGCATGAGTACTAATATGTTAGTACAGTAATTTTTAAGTTTTGAATATGGGACTTTTGCTCATACTTAAGTATTTATACTCTGTGGTGTTGCTACTTTGACCTAAGTAAAAGATCTGAGTATTTCTACCACCAGTGTCCCTGGTAGGTGCACGAATCATCCCGAGGTTTGATCCTACAGTGAGCCCAATTTTACGGTCTTATCTGGATTATTTTTCATATAAACCAACAACTATTTTAACAAATATTTAAGTATATTTTTGTACCAGTGATAAATGATGGGATCAAAAATATTTTTAAAAATGCACAAGCTGAACTTTTGGTAACATCAGTAAAGCTAAAATGGGGGGGGGGGGGGGGGGGGACTGGTCCTCTGGCTACAGCATAAGCTCTCCAACCACATTGCTTTAGTTTTGTCACAAATAATACACAATTTGTCCAAATTATAAACAGGAGGTTAGGAGAAATTTGTATAAACACACTGTATTTGAATAGAAGCAGAAAATTTTATTCACTTTATGGTGGCACAGCAAAGTACATTCCCCCAGTACATCCAGGTTATATCACAGCAAACAGGACAACAGTCCCTGGGCCTTTACGCGTCAATATGTAAAGATGCACACCTGTGCGCATTTGCATGTCGGGAACTGAGTGAAAATATTTGGATGACTTCTTTCAGGGGGACAAGTGAGTTTATTTTCAAAGTATGAGCATCATCACTGCATCCTGAATCAAAGGCAGGCTCTGGGATGTGTATCGGATTTCCCAAATCAGATTGTTATGGCTTGAAGGCAGCAAATAAAACACAAACATCAGAAGTGCCTTCAGTCATTCACAGCTCATTTCAAACATTACTGCGAGGGATGCAACATTAATGAGCCCAACCCGTGTAAATGAATCCGTAACTGCTGAAACTGATTGATTCCTAATGGAACAGGAAGAACAGTATCAACACAGAAGGTCCAACTAATAATAAAAAAATAAAAGCACTTCATGTGAGTAAAATACAAACAGACTCAAAGTAGGGCTGCTGTCTCTTCACTCACTCATCACTGTCAAAATAACTGTACATAAGATCGACAAGATGACATAAAAAATGACTGTACTGCTTCCAGGTCAGACTAGCCTCACAATTCAGAGTCTTATAAAAGTTGGTTTTGCATTTTTGCTTGACCGCCACCACAGAAGTTGTTCCCTCATCCCCACGTTAAGTTTCCAGCATCCATCCCCTGCTAATGTACATGTCCCGCATCTAACAGACATACAAAGCCGACACACACACACATTCGCACCAACACACTCATCTCTCCATGCTCCTTTTTCTAATTAATATATCCAAATCAAAGACTTTGGGAGGTGTCCACTCCTGTTCATATCTCCCCAGACTCTCGCTCCTCAGAGCTGGAGCGTCTGTCCCGCTCGTACGACAGGGATCTCTCTCGTTCCCTTCCCTTGGCTGTGTTTGAAGAGGGGGACCTCTCCTTGTCCTCCCAGTCTACACACTCTGCTCTGTCCTCGCGCCATCCCTCTGCACACCTCTCCTGGGACGGTGAGGGCTCTTTGTCACGGGTGTGAGATGATCTGTCTCTGGAGGACCTGAGGAAAAATGATCAGATTGATCATCGTCATGAAAACTTTGTTTCAAGCACAAAGCTGAGGACTTGATGTCCTTGATTTGAGTTTGACACTTGTTACCATCCACATGCAGGAGTGTAACCAGTGAAACTTCACTTTCATAGCATCAAAACTGGATAGATTACTAGTACAACAAAAATAAGGAGTTCATGACAGTGTTCATTTAAAACTACAATGGAAAACATTCCTAAACTAAATGTCTAATTCTTGGATGGTAGTTGTGGCGACTGGGTTAAAGCTGCAGTAGTGTTGAGATCTAAATTAAATTACAAATTAATCTAAAGCTGAACATGATTATTTCCATTATTATTGATTAATCTGTCAATAACTTGTTTGATTCATTATTTTACTTTAATAAATGGCAAAATAAATGTTAAAAACCACATCACAATTTCTAACATTGCTGAAAGCAGAAAAAAAGAAAATAATAATGATAAAATTAATAATCATAATAACAATAAAAAATAATAATAATAAACAACTTAATTTATGGAGCACTTTTCATACCAGAGATGTAGGTTAAAATACTTCACAATAAAAATGCAAAACATTAAAACAAGCAAGACAGATGATGTTGTATCACCATTCATTACATTTGGCTTCGTTCACTTGGCTCATGTTTTCTGAACACAGCAGCTGATACGTACTGGTTGCTGTGCTGGTCACTGTTACATAATGTGAGTTGTATGTAGCTGAGTTTAATGCTAGTTCAGGGGGCCCACTCTCAGACCACTCATACTATCCTGATGATGCTTTGTGTAAATCTCAGTGATGGATAAAAGCCACACCTCTTTCTTTTGCGCCTGTGAGAGTGGGAGCGTGAGCGATGCCTGTCCTTGTGTCGATGTTTCCTCTCTCTCTCCCGATCCCGATCTCCGCCTTCTTCTCTGGAACGAGAGGAGCGGTGGCGTCTTGAACGATGGGAGGATGAAGTGCCTCCGTCCCTAGAAAAGTAATTTTAGGGACAGAAACATACTTTTAGCTTTAAGGGAAATAACAGGCAAGCTGCAGCTATAAGCTATAGATTTTCAGATAAAGGCTTTACACTTAGACACCCTAAACCATCTTGTGTCATAATCAATTTAGTTGGTAGATGAGAGCCTACACAATAGCTACACTCATTAAAAGTCCCACATTATTCTCATTTTCAGGTTCATACTTGTGCTGTGGGTTTCTACTAGAACATGTTTACATGCTTTAATGTTGAAGAAACACATTATTTTTCTCATGCTGTCTGCCTGAATATTCCTGTATTCATGTTCTGTTTGAAACGCTTTGTTTTAACGGCTGTCACTAAAGCCTCTCTCTCAAAGAAGCCCAGTTTGCTCTGATTGGTCAGTGTTTCCAGGGTATTCTACATCTGCGCTCTCTGCATCTCTGTATCTGTATATCTATATATCTGTAAGTCATGACATCACAACTTCATGGAAGTCCTGATGGCTCATTTAAAGACAAAGGTTTCTAAATATGGACTGTGTGCACTTCTCTGTGGATTGAGAATTTTGATACTTTCACACTATTTATATAGCTTCTATAACTGCTTCTTAATAACAATTTTATTTAAAATAATATTTTTTATGGCAAGGTACTCCAGAAGTGTATTATTTTCAGATTCACCATGACATTTTTGTAACGGAACTCCCAGTAACACTACTGCCACGGACAATACTTAGTTTGGATTGAGCAGATGGAGTGAATTATTTTTAAATAATCATATAAGATACTTATATGGTTCTTACCAACAGCCTCATTACATTTCTAAATTCTCAAACTTCTTAACATGTGCAGTAACAACTTGTGCATCTGATCTGTATCAACCTCTGAACTTATTCCTGCTTACTTTATCATCATACTGAGAGTTGGTACTCTAGCAATATAACTTTTCCAAAATCAATGCTGCATCACAGCTGGCTTTGCATACCACCCTTTTTATGCTAACATGCTAGAAGTTCTTTATGTAAGACAGTATCCTTAATGAAACCACAACATGGCACACAATGAGCCCAACAATGGACGCTCGCCACAAAACCCTTACATGTCAGTCTTGTGTGGAATTTACACAAATGTTTTATGTCTGAAGTTTTAAAGCAGAGCAACAGTTTATTTATAGTCTGTGTATTTTGTGAAATTATAAGTCTATCACACATCTCTGACAAAAACAAAACTAAGTGATTCTGGACAAAGCAGACATACCTTGTGTATCGATCACCACTTCTGGATCTTGATCTACGACAGAAACACAAAGTCAGACAGTTTGCAGACGACACTGAACTCTTTCTTTGTGCGCAGTAACTATGGAAGTCAGGCCATTTCTTACCTCCTACGCTCCCTTTCTCTTTCTCGTTCTCTCTCCCATTCTCGCTCTCTTTCCCGTTCTCGTTCCCGCTCTCTTTCTCGTTCTCCGCTCCAACTCCCACTGTCGCTCTCTTTCGTCTTCTCTTTCGCGTTCCTCTCGTCTTCTCATTCGCATTCTTTCTTGTTTATCTATAACTGCTTTCTGGATAAAACAAAAATGGGACCCAACTGAAAAATAGTAACATCTGATTCTGTTCTATGTTCAGTAAGATACAGATAATGAAATCATGGCGTAATGTCTTACTGAACAATAAACATGCAAATTAAAGTCGTTTTGAGCTAGTTAGAGTACACCACTTACCCTAAGCTTTTCAAGCTTCTCGCGGATTTCAATGAAGCCGAGGTGCAGTTTGCCCCCAAAGTGGTCAGCTAGACGACGATCGTTGTCATGAAGACCCAAGTAGGCAGAGCACACCTCGCACACCCTTAGTTTTTGTTGTTGAAAGCTGGAGGCTGGCATAGAGTTTCTGTACACATCCTGTAACAGCAAAAAGTTACAAGACTGAGAAACATATTAAAGGCATAACATAAAAAAACTAAAGATAATAATTAGTATTTCATCATGCCTGCATGATAGAGCCTGGACTTGAGTGTAAGCTTTATTAAGAAATACAACACCTATTAAAAACCAAGGCAAACTTTGTCGAATCAAAACAGTGATTTCTGTTATTATCGAGTTTGAGGAAACATCATATGTTTAACTGCTTTGGTGACCATTAAATCAAAAAGATTTGATGAGTCACTAATGAAATAAACCATACATCTTCATAGTCTGAAACTAATATTTCAGGTGTAGTCTGTGACCTGTTGGTAACACTAAGTATCTTTTCTAACACAATGAACAAGTCACAACAGAGTCATTATTCACTTTCTGACCTCTGCTTCTTTCTTTAAGCCCCGAGTCTTCTCCACCATTTCCAGTAGTTGCTGGGCTTCATCTACATTCCCCTCACCCCCAAGCTGCTCGGCCCGGGCCAACATCTTCCCAATCTCTTCGTTCAGCTCGTGGACACGTTCAGCCTTTTTTTATTAAAGGCAAGGCAAAGAGAGACAAAAATGAGCTCTAAGCTGTAAAAAAAATGTTACTTTGTACAGATTCATGACAACCAGATGGTGTGGATGTGAATTTTCCCAAGAGATTAATTATACCCCATAAGAAAGAGCACAGCCTTCATAAACACCTGATGATAATCTCTCTAACAATATCCACAGTGAGTTTCTCACCTTTGCAGCCACTTCAGCGCTGATCTCATCCTGCGTCTCGGCTAGTCTCTTCTTGGCCAGCTCAGTCCTGCGGTCGCAGTCAGCGATGAAAGACTGAAGGTGCTCAGCAGCCTGTGAGAGATCACTGATGGTGTTAACATAAATGGGTTTTTGTGTATATACACTGTGGTGGAACAAGAATGATGAAAATATTAAGTTTATCCAAAAACCTCTTTGAGAAAAAAAGTCATAAAAATATGATATACATGCATCTTTTTCCCTTCTTTTAACAAACCTCCTCAAACAAATGCTGTGAAAATTTCATCAGTACTTTGTAGAATTCTTAATGTGTCATTTATTGCTAGTACTAAATATGTATGCTCAGTCGTTTCCAGCTATTAATATGCGCCAACAAGGTTCATCTGCTACAAGCTTAAAAATAATCCTCAGACACACCCATGTCTTCTTATTCTTTCATCCTGTGCTCAATCATCCTTAAAATTAGACCTCCAACTTCTTATGGAGTTATTCACAATTCAACAGCAGCACTTAAAACAAAACTCTGACACGAGTATGTATAACCTATAAGTTAGACTCCCTGTCTAGTCTAGTCCAATTTTATTACTAAGCCAAATACAGCTAATTTGCCACAGACAGCTTTACAATCTGTAAAACAAATGACACCAGTGATCTTCAGACTCCTGATTGGGGCGAAGATAAACTCTTTAACAGAAACTGGTCTGATGTGACGTGCTTCATAAAATTAAATCCATTCCCACAGTCAGCTGTTGAGGCAAGAACCACAGGGAAGTGAAGGGAGGTGTTTGCAAGGATATCCACCCACCACAGGGGTTTCCATCACTGGAAGACAGTTTTGCTTTAAGCGTGATCTGCTGTTCTGTTTAACAGTCCTGTGAATGACTGCACTGAGTGGAAGTGATTCAAATCTGGGTCACTGCATCAGCCCATCTTCTGCATTCATTAGATCATCAGTTGAACAGTGTAGGAGATGGCAACCATCCTACTTCCTCCTGGATGGTCATCATCTTACTGACATTTTTGCAATCTGAATTAATTCACTCTCATCCAACCAGTTATCCTTAGTTTCACATGAAAGTAGCCTTGTCAGTCTGGATAATCATACACAACAGGAAAGCTTAAGATTTGGGGATGGGAATGATTGATTAATACCATGCTGGATCAAAACATAAACAGGCAATAAACAACATAAGGATGTGCAGTTTAAGTCAAGACATGTACTATTGGGATTAGCAGGTACTGACACTGAAAATAGAACTGTGAGCTCAAGACGAAACAAAACAAACAAAAAAAAGAAAGGTGCTGCGTTGGCGTTGCTACAAGTATGGGTGAGAAGGATAAAAAATATAACCCATGTGATAAATCTGAGTTTTAAAATGTAGCACAGTGGTTTACAATACCACGAGCCAGGATTTACCAACCTAAGTTATCACAGCCACAATTGTTTTACCCTGCATTGTGATGATCATGACGTAAACAGCAAAATCACATTGTTTATTTTACAAACTTGTTTCACAGGAATGTGCACTTGTACATGTTTGACTGTCCCCCAAGCTGTGATGTTAGTGAACAAAACTTTACAGGCGGTGCTTGTCATTGATCTGTTCACATCCTGATGTCACTATCTTTTATCAGCTATGATAGACAGCAAGAGTCAAATCATTGCTGTATGGACTTCACAGCGGACCAAGTAATTTAAGCCTGACATTCATGATGCTTCAAAAAATACATCAGTGGCCAACTGGCTAGCAACCCTTGTTCGGTTTTTATCAGAACTCATTTTATGTGGGTATTTGGCACTTGGCATGTGCTCACTTTGGACTCAGTTATCACAGATCACAACAACTACTTTCTTGAGAGCTATAAATGACAGGATGTTGGGGTGTTAGGATGCGTGTGTGTGTGTACGGTACTACTTACATCGAGTTCGAAGAAGTACTCCTGCTCCTTAGAGGCAATCTCATAGTCTGCCCTGAGGGCCAAGTCATGGACTTTCATACACTCTCCCAGATCCATTCTCTGCAGAAATCATAAAAGACATCCATGCACTGTTCATATGCTTCATCATTTCACTCATCTTGAGATTTGTCATGACAGTAAATCCAGAATTTTAAAATGTCATCCTTATTTGGAGCATTTTAAATGGTATCACATAAGCAACGGTAGATGCAATATCTTTTCAATCACAGCGCTGTAGGGCCAGATCTTTGACACTGCCTTTAGGCTACTTCTTTACAGTATCTGCTGTCACAACATTGTGTAAGTTTTGTACTCCAGCATAATTGAAATTTAACAGTGATTTTGAGGTTAAAGTGCTGACTCTGCTTTAATTTGAACATGTCTGCATTCACATTAGATAAACAGTGTTGAAAACATAGCCCTTTTTATGTATACAGCCTCCCAGTTTAAGGGGACAGAAAGTAATTGGAGAAGATAAAAGTTACATTCAATTGTTTGCAGGCAAATTCTGGCTGTCGCTTGTGACCCAAACCACAGCTGACACTATTCTTAGTGTCCGCCCTGGACTGTATTTATCTTCCCTTTTGACTTACAGGGGCTTACAAACAAGGTGTGTTCTACACTGCTCACACAATATAAATGTGCACAGCCTAAAAGCATAATGGCATTGATTGTGTCATTTTTAGTTCAATGTGCTGGAGTAGACCCAATACCAATGACAACAGCTGTTCATATACTTTCTGGCATGACATCATAATGCTCTATGTGTGTATAAACATGATACTCACGGTGCCAGACAAAATATCATGAGGACATGAATCTAGGAGGTGACTTTTGCAGACTCGTTCATCTGTAAATTTGATTCTCTGCCGCATGGTATCTCCTTAAAAAAGAAAAACACAAGAGCAGAAAGACATGTTGACTTCTCCGCCAGTCCCACCGACTATAACATAACACGATACCTACCGAGGTGCAGACTTGCAATCAATGAGTCACACATCTGTTACCTTAACAGTAAATCCAAAAAGTTAGCTGCACGGATAGAGTCTGATACAATGACAAACTATAGGTGGTAAGACATGGAGCCACGAACAAAAGAGCACACTGATCATGACCAAGTACAGTACTAAAATGTTATCAATATTTTTTTTGTGGAAGATGTTAGCAATAACTTTACCTGCCATGTACACTCAAACACAACAGGTAGCTAGCCGGCTGGCTATCCTCATGTTAGCTAGCTTGGTTTGCAACGCATGCCTCGCAGTCACTGTTTAGCATTTCAGTTAGCTTTCCGGCTAATGCTAGCAACAACACAAACTCCTGTCCTGATCCGATCAGACACTAAACTCTAGCACAGGCTGCGGTCCTCTCACCGTCTCTCCCCGTCCCCATGAGCTGGTCCAGCATCGCTCGCATCTGTGCCTGGGCCGACATGTTTCTGAGTGTGTAGCTAGCGCTGTGTGAGTCACTCCTCGCCAGCAACAGTCTTCACACATGCAGCCACCTCGAAGGCAGGCCTCGTCGGCTCCTCCACCACCAACAACCGCGGACAACTTTTCCCACAAGGAGAAAAAGCAAGCGAGCTGGTTTTGTGTCACGCTGGGACAACTGAGTGGTTATCCCAACACTTTAACAACAGCTAAATGTAACTTTGTAACGGTGGCTGGCTTCGGGTCGGCTGAGCAAGTGCAACGTCTGTTTGAAAACTGCTGGAGTCCCGTGGTCGTGTCGTGTGGCGAGTAGAGAGAGCGGTGACTGAATGTAGACAGGGCGGTGGGTTAGCTATCTAAATCTGTATGGAAATAAGTAACCAGTTCTTCTGTAACATAGTCTCTAACTGTATTTCTAGCCAGTCAGCTAGAAGTTGGCAAGTTTATTCAACGTCCTTTCTTCCGCCTTTCCACTTCCCCTCCGTGCGCGTCGCCGCAGAGCGCGCTCTAGTCAACCCGCCTCGAGGAAGTGCTGCAGTCAGCCTCGCGCGCTGGACGGTTTGCTGACGTTACTGTTCACTCTCAAAATGTAAGGAAGTAAACATCTTTAATCTTCAGTTTGCGTGATGTATAAAATGACATAAGTATTTGGAATATATAGATATGTTCTTACATAAACATTGTTAATTTAATTTTACATTGTTTTTATTCTTTAATTGTAGATTTTCAGTTGAAAAATTCCCGATTGATTTGCCTAATTTAGCCTGGACCTGACAACATCCCTGTCCACAACATTTAATATGAAATAACGAGGCTATATTATACACAATATTATTATTAATGTCATACACATTGTTATTTGTTAATGCTTTGAATATGGAATTTTATAGGTAGGTCGAATGGTGAGTGTTGTTATTTCAGAATTCACACATTCAAGTCAACAGTTCCCCCATCCTATTATTATTTTATTATTTACTATTATTATTAGTTTATTTATGTATTTAGATTAGAATAACAGTCATATATAGCCTATTTTCTGTAAACTGCATTTCCCAAGATGAAACTCTTGATGCTGTTTGAAAAACATTTTGAGTTGCGAAAACTCCAGTCATGATACAGTGATCCCTGCAAATGCTGGCCAGTAAAGTGTGTCTGTGTGTGTGTGCGTTTGGATTTTTGGCATCTAACATTTCCTGCACAATGTTTTAATTTATATGTCTTTTTTTCCTATACATGTATGTGCAAATAACTAAACCAACCTCCCTACTTCTGGCCCCCTTGCTTGGGCCACACCCATCTTCAAACTCAGCCTTCATTTTAATCTCAACAGCACACCTGCAAAGTTTAGTGAATATGTCTTCCACTGTTGGGACATTATCGTGTTGACAAAATCTGTCCACAGACAGACAGACATGTAAACACCTGCCAAAATACTCAAAAATTCAGCATAGCCTTAGTTCAGGCAGGACACAATGTCAAGCTCAGCTCACATCCCATCTACATCAGCTGATCTCAAACAGCCCAATCAACTGATGAAGCAGCTGACTGGTGGAAGGGAGTCAGCTGATAGATCACGTGATTTCTATGTAACTTTTCTTTCTATGTAACCAATTGGCGAATCTCATTTAAACTGCCTGCTGTTGCTGCCTCCTCTGCAAGCTGCTTTGCAACCGGACCTCCACCCCAGCTCCTCCTTTTCATGCTGTGTCTGACATGTAATCGTCACTTCTGTTTGTCATTGATGCTGCTCTGTTCTGTTCCCGGGGGGTCTTTGCTGCGGGTCTCCCTGCCTTTAGCTTTCCATGTATGCGCATGGAAGGGCAGGGAGGTTTGCTCTCTCTGTCTCAGGCTGTCCTTGTTGTCTCCTCACACACTGTCCTCTGTTGCTAATATCTCCACTATACTGGTTTAGAAATACTAAATCAGTTGTTCATGTGTTTTGCTGGATAGCCACATTGAAATATCACTCTAAACCAAAATACTTGAATTGGTATAGAAAGAATGTGGTCTAACTTGTGTGAGTTTTCAATTGTAGAAAAAAAATTAAAAAAATAAAATAGATCATTACCTGAGTGTCATCAATGGCCAATGTGATTAGCTGTAATCAAACAGAGACTAACAATGCTAGCTACAGAGGCATGTTTATTTGAGATATTGAACCTGAGGAATAAACTGCAGCATGTCAGGAATGTTTTAAACTGCTACATCTCCTGCAGTAAAATTATTTTGGTCTTCATACAGTAAGGAAAAGGCTTGTTGTTCTTAACATAAACACTGCACTGGTAAAGTTAATGAAATAGTGTCACTGTGCTTACACTCATTTAATTTGGGTATATGCAGAGTTTTATCAGTCAGTCAGTCAGTAGGAAAATGGTTATTAATGTGCAGATTAACAGGCCTACTTGATGTGATGTTGTCTAAGGGTTAGTAGTGTGGATGTGAAGATTTCTTAAATGGGCCAAGTTGCTGATCATCCTGGGAAAATTTAACATACCTAGATTGACTAGCTACAAAAGTTAACAGTCCAAGTCAACACTGTAATTCAGACTATGTAAAACACACCTCAGAAGACTTAAACATTTAATTTCAAATAATGGATTTCAGTTGATTCCCCATATGTTTTTTCTTGCTGTACCTCTTCATTGTTAACAAATAAAGTTATTTTTATACATTCATTTGCTTATTTAGTCTAATGTTAATTTTTTAAATACATAAATTATATAGCAGCACTGTGTAAAGCTACTTATATAGCAAGTTTTTGAATGAAGTGGTCATAAGTATCTGATCAATGCATTTGATGCATCAAAATGATTTATGAACGTTACTGTTGTTGGGGTTTTTTTTTTTGTCAAACGTCATGAGACACGCCCATATATAAATCATCCCGGTCCCACCCTCTCTGACATTTCTGGAAAAAATGGCGACGAGTATGCTGCGGCTCCCGTTGCGACATCTCGCTAAAAATGCGGGGCTAATGAGCCGTAACACCGGCTCGAAAACATCGAACATATCCAGGGCGACTCAAAGTAGGACCGTAGTATCAACGCCATCGGGGGCAATCTTACCGAAACCGGATAAAGTGAGTTTTATTCTGCCTTGTTACCGAGTAAAAACCGAGGAGAAATATGACTGACAGTGTAGGCGGGACTTACCTCTGATTGACAGCAGCTGTAGCGAATAGAAAGGCAGGAGACGGTCTTGGTTGATCAAATCAGCCAATGAACGCGTATTTACACGATATAGAGCTACTTTCAGGAAGTAATTAGCCCTTATTGTTAATTCAAGTCATTATTGATTCATTTAGAGGTTTTATTTTAGCAAGTAAAATTGTCTGTACTTATAACATTAGTCTCTGTTAAACTGTTTTGTTTGAGCCATCGTTAACTAAACACTACACATCTTGGTGTGCGTCGTTGTCAACGTATGAGAGGTCGAGGGACAGGAGATACAAAGATAAATGTTTACAGCTACACGTCTTATTTACTAAGTGCAGTGATATGCAGAACGAATAAAATGTCTCATATATGCAATATAATCTCCCGGCTGAACAGCACACACGGCTGCAAAGCTCTCAAATCCGAATGTTAGGGATTTTAATGTGTAGGTCAAGTTGACTACAGTTATGCCAAGACTCCTCAATGAGCCTCTTATTTACATTTTCCTCCCCAGATACTTAAGTATAATTGAAACAGAACTGGAAAACCCCATCTCAAGGGCCACACTGACAGAAATAATATTGTCCAAAACATATTTAGAATAGCTTCACCCATGGCTGGATAGACCTGCTGTGGGGCCTCAGGGCCAAAATAGGCAGATGGCCCCCATTAACCTAATTTCCCCCCCATCTTCTCTGCAAGTTTTTCTATTTTTCTCTGCTACAGTATTACTTAGTTTTTTTGTGGGTAATTTTAAACACATTAATGTACAAATATGCTTTGAGATAATGAAATACATTGACTCATGGGCCCTCTTAAAATAGGGCCTCTAGTTAGTTATTGGGTAATAAAGCAGGTCCCAACGCAAAGCCCTATTAATGTCATTTGATATGGTGTTTTAATTTAAAGCTCTTTCAATAAAAAAGTACTGTGAAATACTTTTTTTTAAACCTTAAAATGTATGTATACTGAACAAAACTTTAACACAGCACTTTTGCTTTTGGTCTTAGTTCATTTCACTACCATAAGACATCTCCAGTGTCGCTTCTGATATTTGGCAATACATCCTCACCAGGATCTTGGCCTGACAGCATTCTGTCATCGTTACCAACTTGTGTAGTTATGAGGCTGGTTGGATGTACCGCCAAATCCACACAAATGACACTGGAAATGTTTTATGCTAATGAAATGAACATTCAGTTCATGGTGGAAATTCCTGCAGTCAGCATGCTATGCTGTGAGCAAAAACAAAAATGTCTACATTTTTGGAAGATGTTTTGCGTAACAACAAATTTTGCTTTGTTACACCCAGTGTCTACTCAAGTCAATATATATAGCCCAGTATCACAAATTAGCCTCAAGGGGCTTTTTGGTATGTACAGCCTAAGCACTCTGTTCTTATACCCTGGATTCCAATAAGGTAAAACTCAACGAAAACCTTTTAATAGCAATATTTTAAAGAAATATCCACCAACCCTGTGAGCAAGGGCATCATTCCTCTGCAATAGTAACCCTGTAGATTACATTTTTGGAGAAACAGTTGTCCATATCACAAACCTGGACCAAAATATCCTAGATTAAACTGAGGTGTGGATTAATATTGTATGTAATCTGAGTAGCTCATTGTCCCACCCTAAATAAACTCTTAACTATTCCTCCTTATGTTTTCCAGACACCATTTGGGCTTATCCGCATGACAGCAGTGGTGGTGCCTTTCCTGTATGTGGGAACTCTAATCAGCAAGAACTTTGCCGCTCTCTTGGAGGAGCATGACATCTTTGTCCCTGAAGACGACGATGACGATGATTGAGCTAATGTCAGGAAATGAACGGTAAAGTCAAAGTTTACATTAGCCACGCCTTATTTAACCTTTCAACTCTTTTGCTTAGACCTTTTAATGCACAATCGCAACCATGTGTAAAGGGTGTGTAAGCTACGTGTTACAGGGTGTGTGTGGCATGTTTGCAACATTGATAATTGGCAACAGTCAAAATGATCGTTTTTTTTTTAATTTACATCCACAGGGTGCTGAGCAATATTGAGTGAGAGCACACCAAGGAAGTTGGGGGAAGATGGGGCACTTTGGCATCCAAACATATCCCTCCACCTCCACCCATCTCCTCTCTCTTCTGTGCTATTTATGATGTTTTCACCAAACTCATTTTGAAATCTCATATCCTGTGAGGCTACCAAAACTACTAGTTATGCCCTCACTCTTGTTTGCATGTTTGTCTGTTAACTCAATAAAGGGAGTTGATTACACATGGATAAACACTTGTTTTTAATCTTTTCTTTGTCGTTTCCAAGTACACAATAGTTGCCTTAATTCTTCTTCTGACTCTTCTAAGTCATATCCAGTTGTAACAGCACATGTTATTGTAATGTAATTGTTTTATTGTTATGTTTTGTTAATATTTTTTATTGGCTGGCTGTCTTTGTTCTTCAATGTAAGTTTCAACAGTTGTCCTCGTTGGTCAGGTTTGTCTCGCTCCCTCCTGAAGTGCAGCATTGGCCAGTCTCAAGTGTTCGTTGAGGGAGCCCGTCTCCAACTGGCTACGACCCCTCAGGTCACTCAGCTCTACATAGGCCTGCTTATAACGCTCATAAGCTGCTTCTTTCTCCTACAGTAAGGAAACAATATGAAAGACATGTCAAAGTCAGGCAGGGAGGAAAGTACATCAGAGTTGCAAATGTTCAGCATATAGGAGTGTATTAGTTTGGATCATTTGTATAATGGTAATGGTAGGATGAAGTCAGATCATAGAACATACCTTGGTGAGAGACTGCACTTCATTCTGTAGACAGCTGATTTCTTTTTTAAGATACTGCACCTCGTTGTCTTTTGCTCTTAGTAATGTCTGTAACACAAAATGTGAAATCATACAGTTATCAGGTAAAAAAAGACATTTTAAGTAATTTTAACATATCTATGTAGAGTCGCAATCTATGTGGGACAGGGGTGCAGAGTTACTAAGTACATTTACTTAAGCACTGCACAATTTTGAGGTACTTGTACTCGAGTACTCCCGTTTTCATTTCATACTTTACTACATTTCGGAGGGAACAATAGTACTTGTTTATTTTACTACCTTATGTGACAGCTACTGTATAGTTACTTTGCTGATCCAGATTTTACATACAAGACATGATCAGCTTATTAAATGAATAAATAAATATTAAATAGCTTATTATGATGCATTGTTATAGGTAAAACTTAAAATGCATGACTTTTACTTGTAATGAAGTATTTCTACCCTTCTGTATCGCTACTTTTATCAAAGTAAAAGTTCTGAATACATCTTCCACCACCAGAAGTCTGGCAATAAAACCTTTGGCTGCAGCACAAGTGATGTGCTGGCATGGTATTCAGGCAGTAGATGGCAGTATGTGCTGCACTATCATGTGACTAACCACAGATGCTAAACACAAATGAGGTCACCAGAAAGGTTGACAGTGTTGCTACAGGGAGTCATTACTGGGTACACGAGACAAAACAGTAAAAATGCACTGATTAATTTGTTGTTATTAAAGTGCGTTCAAAATCCCACAGCAAATTCATCAAATATTGCCTTCTGCTTCCCCACGATGACTGTAATGTCAACATTCGTCCTTCAAGCCCAAGTTAATAATTGAGGTGCAATAAATGAAAATGGGTTGGCAATGAAGATGTTTTAGCATCACCTACTTTCACATGGGCTGAGATTAAATCTAATTAAGTCACAGCCATTAAGCATATTACTATCAATACCTCTACATCTGATGCAGTGTGCTCAGTGGTGCCAAGAGATGCCTGTGTCCGACCTCTGCCCTGTGATGAAGTAACGCATGCGGCTGATCTCTTCCGCCAGTTTGGCCTTAAGCTCCTGAAAAGAGATTTTTGGTTCATATTATGTCATGGAGATATAAGGTGAACGATTATGCTTATGACTGTTGTACGCTCCTAGAAATAAGGGTTCCAAAGGAGCTCTCTGTAACGGGCTGAGGTTCTATCCAGAAACACGGGTTTTTAAAGAACCCTTTTTTGAAGAAAGCCTTCCTCAAGGGTTATTTGTGGGACTAGAGGTACTATTAAAAACCCTTATAATCCACGTCAGACCTGGCATTTAAGAGCCTCATGAAGCCCAAGGCTGCTGGACGTGGTTCCCTTAGCCCCAGGCTAACCTTTTAAAATAAAACTAGGATTGGTGGAAGAGAGATCTATGGGTAATGTAGTCAGTTACTATTTTACTTGTTAGCACTCTTAGCAGGTGAAAAGGTTTTGGCTAGAAACAAATTCCATAGAGGGATAGAGGGGTTCGAGTTAAAACCAACTAAAGGGTTGCAGGTGGAACCTTTATAAAAGGGTTCTCCTATTGAGACAAGCCAAAGAACCATATATAATTCTAATTAGCACCTTCATTTCTAAGAGTGTAGCTTCCCCATTACAAGAAGTTTATCCCTATAAGAACAAAAATACTTTAATGATCCAGACAGTATGGTATTGTGTTCAAACAGAATCAAATCATGCATGTATGTAAACCTGGTTCTCTCTTCTGAGCTGCTCCAGCTCTCTCTCCTTGCGACCGAGCTCAGTCTCTCGGCCCTGGCTGCTCTGCTCAGTGCGGCTCAGCTCCAGGCACTTCTGGGAGTAGCGCTCTGACAGCACATCTAACTCACTGTGCAAGATGTCCGCCTGCGGCCTGACACGCACAAACACACAAGTTATAGAGGAAATTATAATGCACTATCATGCAAGGGGTCACGGTCGAGTGTAGAATGTCTTAAGCCTGCAGCGAGATCCCCTGAGATAGAGAAAAAGAGAGCGACTGCAATGAACTTACATGTGGCCTGTGTATGATGCATCCACGTGTGCAGCTCCTGCAGACAACCTCCTGGCCTTCTCCACCTCTCTCTGCAGTTCCTCTCTGTGAGCTGCTCTCAGTGCGTCCACAGCTTTCATGAACACAAAGAACACGGCATAAACATACAACATGATTTTAAAAGACATAATGCACTAATAAAGGAAATAATTAAAAATACACATAGAGGCTAGCTGGAAGATAAATTTAACCAAAGAGGCATTAGAAAGACATGCAAACTTCCACCAGGCGTTAATGTTGCTTCATACAGCTGTACTTCCTGCTTTACCTTTAGCAGCTGCCTGGCTCTCCTCCTGCAGCATCCTGTCTCTCTGCTCCTCCAGTTCCCTGACCTCCCTTGCATGTTTCTCCTGCAGCTCCTGCAGTGTTTTGCGATGGGCTGCTTCCATGGCTTCTAATCTGGCCCTACAGGGGGCCCCGGGGCCACATGGGCTGTCCACCTCTATACCCATGGCTGCACGCTCCCTCTTAATGCTCTCCACCTGCTTTCGTAGAGAGAGAGCCTAGGAGATGGGTGGAGGAGGTAAAAATTGAGATGTACATCACATCTGAATATAAATGTAATTTTCTTGCATTGTAACCACATTAAAGGAACCTCTTACTCGTGTTTCTACTCATTACTTTTTAAGTATTTTAACACAGTGGCTGTAAATTCTGTCTTACCTCCTTTTGAAGTGCCTCTGCTTTATTTGTTTGAATAGTTTGGGCTCCATTTATGGATGGAAGAGCTCCCTTTGAGCTTGATATATTAGATTGGGAACCGGTGAGAGACTGTTCAGCCTCTTCAGGGCTCGACTGATACGCCTGGGAGCTAACGAGAGACTGTGATGCCTGTGGGGTGCTTGACTGATAAGCCTGGGCTCCAATGAGAGTCTGCGCGCTCATGTCCCTAAATGACATTGTCTCAAATTCTACCCACTTCCTGTTGACCTCTGAGTCCAGAGTTTCAATAACAGGCACAGGTACACTCCCCCTTTTCAGCTCCATGGAGTCCCACCTGCTGCCCATCTCACTGAAGGGGACCCCCTCCTCAAACCACTTGTTCCTCTCCTCCAGTCGCTTGGCTTGCTCACGGTCCCAGCCCTCCCCTTCTTCTCTCTGACTGGCTGGAGATAAGTCAGCGTCCAGATCTACAGTTTGGTCATGGTGGTCGGCCTGATGGGAGTTTGCAGCTGTGGTGGTGGAGGTGGAAGTGGTTAGCTCATAGCCGGAGTCCTTGCAGGTGAACCGAGCAGGGGGTTGGCATGACGACGGCCTCCGGGACAGGGGGTTCTCTTTCCCGCTGCCTGTGTCTGATTGGCTGAGGTCAGAGTGAGGGAAAGACAGGAGGGTAGTGTTACACATCAGAAGAAAGATGATAGAGAGGGTTTGCTACAGATGGACCACCCAATCACACTGTCTGCATTTCCTCACTGTGTTCAGGAATTTACAGGTCAATAGATTATACGTTTTTTTTTCTTTTCTTTTTTTGAGTAAGTTTCAAGATTTTAACACATTTTTCTGGAAAAAACATGTAGAACATCATATTGTCACTATGAAGAATATCATATTTTGTAATTTGTACATTACTAATTATCATTAATTATTAATATATTATGACAGAGCAAATGATGACAGATTTTTTTTTTAGATTATGTTTTAGGCCTTTGTGCCTTTATTAGATAGAGCAGTGTGAAATGGGGAGAGAGAGAGAGTGGGGTATGACATGCAGCAAAGGGGCACAGGCCAGACTCGAGCCTGCGGCTGCTGCGGCAAGACATCACCTCTGTGCATGGGGTGCCGGCACTATCCACTAAGCTACCGGCGCCCCATGATGACAGATTCTATGAGCACTGTCAACTGTTTTATTTAGTATTTTGCTTGTGATCAAAAGCTCCAGAATAACTGCTAAAAGGACCTTAACTGTTGTTCACAAGATTTAGAATAAACCATACTTTGTCTGTCTGAATTGAACTTAATTTAAGTTATGATTTATTTGGCTTCATTTCTTCTTTAATACACATATACTACTTTAATTTTATTCAAGAAGCCTGAAGAGTGAACAGCCAAAGTAAAATAGTCTGAGTTTACTCTGTGCATTGACAAATAAAGTATTCTTTTTATTAAATTGAAATTTAAGTAAAAATATTACAGTTTTGAAATGTTAAAAGTTAATTTTTTGGGTTTAGCTTCTTTGAAATATGTTTCAATGTTCAATATCTGATTGTAGAACGCAATATTTATTGTGTCTCAGTACATTTTCTCAAGTAGCCATATACTCAGGTATACATTTTAGGCACTTCTCCTTTCACTTAAAGCTACATTTGGTAATATTTTAATGAAAAGATAACTAATAATAATAATAACTAATCAGAGCCGAGGAGTCAGCTGTCAATCATTTCAATCACAGCCCATGAACTAGGCGGGGCTGATCAAACATGATTCATCTTCCTGTTACTGCACTGCCTGTTTCTCATCTCAAATGTTCTCAGAAACATATTTTAGTGCACTGTTACGCTGTAAAATGAGACATTTTGTTCTGGCTGGTGGATGGTGCTTGGTACTTCAGTCGACTATTTCCAACACAGCGGCTGGGTCACACACTTTCTCATTTTACAGCTAAACAGTACACTAAAATATGTTTCTGAAAACAGTCCTGTCTAGTTTGACAGTTTGACATTTTGACCGCAGTTCATGAGCAGTGATTGGTTTACAGCTGCACAGGGACTCCTTGGCTGTCGTTGGTTGTTAGTACCGTGCCTGTGATCAGTTTTAGTGAAGTCATTAGAGGCAGTAGGAAGAAGAGGGGGGACATCTTTTTTTTTTCCACAGACTCTCTGATGTCATTCTTTCAAACTATAGTGACAGTTTCAGCAAATATGACACAAAGTTATTTTCAGAAAAGTTACCAACTGTAGCTTTAAGTATTTAAAACTCATGCCAATTTTCTATACTACTATATAGAGGGATATTATAGTTTTTACTCCACTAAATCTATGTGACAGCCTTAATTACTGGTTACACAACAGTTTAAGATTTTACATACTAAACATATGATGATCCTATAATAATAGTATTGTAGTAGTAATATTATTAAACTACCAACAGTATGTGACAATCTTAAAATTAGCTCCATTCAAGTAACTACAACAGTAAAATGCTGCTTACACATTAAGGTGGTCGTGGTATCAGCACTAATAATCTAATTATTTAATATAATAGTATAACACTCCAAATAGCAGTTTGTCTGCATTGAGCAGTTTTAATTTAAACACTTTTGGTATAGCACTTTTTTTTACATTGTGGTATTACTACTTTTACTTATGTAACAGATCTGAACACTTCCTCCACCACTGCCTGCCAGTTTAAAGTCACTCACTGTGTGTTGTTCTGGATCGCCTGCTTTAGTAACTTCACCCAGTTCCGTCGTATTCTGGAGGTCATAACAGAGAGAGTGAACACTGCTCTCTTTGTCTGGAGGAGATCAAAAGACACACACACACACACATACACACACACACACACACACACACACACACACACACACACACACACACACACACACACACACACACACACACTGTTAAACAGGAAGCAGTCAAACATGTAATTGATGTGAAAATGGGGGGAGGTGTGGAGGGTGTCTGACTGTCCATCTGTCTGATACTCTACTGTACAGCACAATGAGCGTAATGCAAGTACAGTAAAGACATACTTGTATTTGGAGTCCATAGTTCTTCTCTACGTCACAGTCTGACACATTCACACAGGATGTCAGGTGGATCTCTCCGTCCAGATCATCTGACTGCAGCACAACAAGGAGAGTTTAAACTTAGTCAGGCCAAATAAGTATGTATCGCATGCAACAAATGCCAAAGAGGACCGAACCCAATCATTTTAGACCAACTGATGATGGGGGCAAACTCTGCATAAAAACCATTTAAAGGACTGTATGTAGGTTGAATGAATTGCTACAGGTTTTAAATCTCAGAAACTTTCTACCAGAGATGACTTTAATGCCATACATCAGGCCCTACCTCTTCAGCCTCCGAGTCTCTGTAGTATTTTAACGAAGATTCACCCAGAACAAACCAGAGTTTCTTCCACTAAGCAAAACACAGTAAACATGGACAACATTAAATTTGTTACATTTTCATTCACACACTACATGGGCTTCTTTATGGTTGGATCGAGTCTCATTTTTACTGTCTGTCTGTCTGGTGCACGAGATTGTGGTTACAACAGGAATTAGAATAGAAAGTGACTAACTTTTAAAAATTAAAATAATTATTTTAAAAACTTAAATTTACCTTGCCATGTTCATCCAGTCTGGACATCCACCCCTTCCAGAAACAACACCTGGAATTAAAGCATTGCGATCAAGCTCTGAGTATTCTGCTGTGGTTTCTGTCTCACACTTTACTGTGAAACTAGAGGAAACGGAAACTGTCAGCAGCAGATGAAGGTGTCATTGTGAGATAGCGACATCATTTGTAAGCATGCGTAGAAAGGCAGACAAAACTTTACGCATGAACAATGGGAAACACTGCAAAATGGGAACTTAAAAGAGGAAGGTAGTTTTTTAAGAGAAAGAGGAATTAACATTATTATTAGACTGACTTAAAAGCAAGCAGGTACTAATAAAGCATGTGAGCACAAAGTAACATACTTACCATGCATGCATCATTTTGTACAGTACATATTGTGAGGAGGAGAGAATAAAAAGAGACACTGAGAGGGAAAGAAATGCATGATGTGAAGTAAAACAAGAAATAGAAATGTCATGTCAGGGTTTGTGAACCACCATGAATGTTTGCAAGGTTGCATGTGATTCAAAGACTGAAATAACAACATGTTGAGTGTTTCATTTTGTGGTCATCCATCCCTCTGTGTTTGGTAACTCAGCCGTTTTAGGCATGTCACTGCAGCGCTGACACTGCAGGATACACTGGCTTGAAACATCCTAGAATCTAATAATATAAAAATGATAAATCATATGAACATGCTGCCCTAAAACAGAGTGCTAACTAATGGCTTTTTGTCCTGCAAGGTGCTTCTGTGAGAAGGGCGCCTGAAGAAAAAGAGCTGACATAAATATCATGGATCTACTTTAGAATGAATGTATGAATGACCCATTTTCCTCCAAACACTTGTGATTTATACAGATGCAGAAGAGTCATGGGACCATGCTCACCTGTGTCTGCGGGCGTTCAGGAGGAGCTCGCTCCTTCACCTTTGAAGATCTGTGCTTTCCACTTTGATCATCTGAACTCTTTGATAGAATAAACAGACATGGGATTACAAGCGCTCTTGTTCCAACATGGATGTTACTGTGAACACCTGTGCAATTATTGCATCGTACCTGTGTATGAAGAGATGCAGCTGACTGTCTTCGAGATGATCGCCCGTTCTCCGAGTCCCGACATTTCTCTCGTCTGTCTCTGCCTCTCTCTCTGCCTCTCCCCCTCTCATCTGACTCCAGCCTTGAACTGTAGATGTCTATTTCATCTTGGTGCCTTCAGAGCCAAATAAAAGTGCAGGGAAATGTTTGACAAACACACGACACCATTTTCTTACTGATCTCTCACATTCCTCTGCAAAGGCTTCTAGAGCACTCCTCTTTTCTTTGGCCATAACTAAAGCAATTACTTATGGGCAGATCAAAAGATTTCTTCAAAGTGTTTCTCTAATTGCCAAACAAATATTTTAACGAATCCTCCAGCAGCCAAAGGAACAGTTTAAAGAAATACATAGAGTAGGAATGCAGAATAGATGCATCGTCATGGGTCTTCTGTTATGGCCATCTATGATGCTTTAACATGATACTGTATGATACAGTCCCATAAGTTATCACCAACCTGTGAGTCCTGAACCTCTGGTCCCTGCAGGGGCTGGGACTCTGGTTCCTCCTCCTCATCCCTGGAAACTCTTCCTCTGACTCCAGCTGGATCGTTGGAATATTGGCCAGGACAATGTAGTCATCCATGGTCATCCCCACCTCAGGTTCATAAAAATGTTTAAACATTTTACATGATATGCAGTATGAAGAGTTGTCTATGACACAAAACGTGACAACATTAAGAGTCTAGAGTAAAGTTAGCAGCTCTGTGAGGCTGTACTAAGGCACAGTGGGGCTTTGCGCTAAATGCTAATGTTAGTGTGCTCAAATGTTTACAACATAGACTGTAAGGGTCACAATATGACAATGGTAACATGCTGATGTTTATCAGGCAGAATGTTGACTGTTTTCACCAACCTATTTTAGGGTGTTTGCATGCTAACATTTGCTAGTTAGCACCAAATACAAAGTACAGCTGAGGCTGATGGGAA
Source organism: Cephalopholis sonnerati (assembly GCA_019142605.1). Lineage (NCBI taxonomy): Eukaryota > Metazoa > Chordata > Actinopteri > Perciformes > Serranidae > Cephalopholis > Cephalopholis sonnerati. Next base: position 11,684,145 of record JAGQAX010000003.1, read on the forward strand.
TGTCATTCATTTTGCAGGTAATTAGTCATTAAAAAAGTCATAACAAAAACTAAAATTTTGACTTGATGGTGCCAGGTGAAAGGTCAGGAAGAGAGAAGAGGATCACCAAATTTATTAAAGTTTATCCTGAGGAGGAGCAGGCAATTTATCCAATAGCTGTGGAAACATTTAACTGTAGGCTTCAACCTTCTGTGACCAAAAAAAAAAAACCAGCCAGTACTCCAAAGGCCCATTGCTCTCCCTACACACTCTCCAAAACAGAAGCAAATAGCGGATTCAGACCTTCCCAGATGCAAAGGTATGACCATGCCTTAGTTTAGTTTCATGTTAAGTCCTTTGATGTCATGTGCATTTTATGTTAAGTTAAAGTCACTCATGTCTAGTCTTGTCATGCACTTCCTGTTTTTAAACACAACAGCTGAACAAAGTCTTAAATCACCACAGCAACTACAGTATATAAACAGACTTACACACAGAATCACACTGTGATTCCAAAGTGTTCTAGATTTTATGTGTGTATCACCACAAATTCATTTACAGTGATATGAATAGCGGATCTGATCTGATGAGCCGAGCTGATCTGAAACAGCTGATCGCGCCGATTGTATCTGATACCGCCATGTAATCCTCTAAATAAGTTCACCTCAAAACAGATGAGTGATGCTTTGACCTGCAGGATATTCTAATGTGTTTACTCTGGTCATTCTCAGGGCGGCACGGTGGTGTGGTGGTTTGCACTGTCGCCTCACAGCAAGAGGGTTCCTGGTTCGATCCCGGGAGCCCATCTGTGCGGAGTTTGCATGTTCTCCCCATGTCAGCGTGGGTTCTCTCCGGGTACTCTAAATTGCCCGTAGGTGTGAATGTGAGTGTGAATGGTTGTCTGTCTCTATGTGTGTGTATGATAGGCTCCAGCCCCCCTGCGACCCTCAAGAGGATAAGCGGTTAGGAAATGGATGGATGGATGGTCGTTCTCACCACTATTTCCAGGAAAAATACACCAATTAAAACCAAAAGAATGAGAGCAATTATAATGTGTTGGGGGGGGGCACTTTGGACTCCATCTCTACTGTAAATGATTTGTTTAAAAACTTTTGTTTTATCTAAATCACGTTATTAAAAAAAATCTCATTCGGCTGTGAACACAGTGGAGAGAGAGTGTAAATTATGAGGTTTCGGTCAATTTTTTTTTTTCACGCTTGTAAGATAAAACTCCTGGAGACATTAGTCCTAATAAATTACATATTTATATGAGTCCTGCCGGGCTCTGCTGGCGCAGGTTTCATTGACAAGGCCCCGCCCTCACCTCCAGAAATGGTGTGCAAAGCATTGTGGGGATTTTATACCCGCGGAGGATACACACATGCACCTCCGAATTTTGCTTAAACAAGGACTCAGTCCTTCGTGAAACTCGGAAGGATCCTTGACATTGGAACAGTCCTTCGGCGGAGGTTGATGACATAGTGTCCTTCAAATCCGCCCATTTGAGGATCCTTCCTTGACATTGAGAAACACCCTCTGTCTCCCTTTGTCTTGTTGCCAGTTCATCTTTTTCCGTCCATGACTGTGTTCAGCTGTGCCTCGTGCTGGTGGATCTTCGTGACCTGTGCAGAGAGGGCGGATTGGAATTTGTTTGGGTCGGCTGAGTCCATATTTTGGCCAGTTCGTTCTGTAGCGAACTCAGACACAGAACTGCTGGACTCAAATGCACGACTCATAACTCGTAGTTTATCAAAAGTCTTTTACTTGGCTTAGAGTTCAAAAACAAAACACTCACAAGGAGGAACAAAATACTGATAAAAAGCGCTCACAAGGAGGATCAAAAATGATCACAAGCTTAAACAAAACATAGAAACCTGGCTGAAACGGTTTGTACTTATTACCTATCACTCTTGCACTGATTGTCTGGTCATGTCTTGTTTCCACTGTCCTTGTCCTGTCAACCACATACATGTAAGGCTAGGAAAATTCCTATTGTGTTCCTATTGTGATATTAATATCGCAATAAAAAATAAATCCTTATCCTTATCCTTACGTGACGACACAATCATGGATGGAACAAGACAAACTGGCAACAAGAAAAAGGGAGACAGGGATTATTTATACATGAGGTAGGGGAGAACAAGTAAAACCAATCAGGGGCGGAAGAGAGGTAGACAATCACAGTGGCGGGAAATTCACACAAAAGGAGGAAGTCAGGGTCTGAAACGAGAGGGAAAGGTAAGTACAAAATAAAACAGGAAGTGCATGACAAGACTAGACATGAGTGACTTTAACTTATCATAAAATGCACATGACATCAAAGGACTTAACATGAACTAAACTAAGGCATGGCATGAAACATGAAACACTAAACATGAACACAGGTAAAATCAACACACTTGACGAGACACAACACATTAATCTTTCGAAGAGAGTGTATTTTAGGAGCAATAGGCCTTTTGAGCAATGGGTGCTTGTTTCAAATGGGCTTTTGGTCCAGTGTAAAAAATTTCTGTCAGAGCAATGGCATGACACCCCACGCTGCTAGCTTGGCTAAAAATCAAATACTAGCTGACATACATACCTCCTCCACTTCTACTGCAGCCTTCTTGGGTTCAGAGAGCAGTAAGGCCTCCATGCCTCGCCTCACACTGCTCCTGCTTCTGTCACCACTGACCTTACTATTCCCCTCATGGCCTTTGTCAGTGTCTGTGATTGCAACAGGTGACAATGAACTGCCAACCATCTGAGAGTCCACGCCTCGTCTTGATGTGGAGGAACCACGAGAGGGTGGGAGGCTGAGTACAGAGTGAGATGACCCCTGCCAGGAGCCTTGAGAAGGACTCAGTCTACTGTCTCTGGAGTGGGGCTCCCTCTGTGGGGTGTGGCTGTGTGTACTGTAGCCATTTCTGGACGGTGATACTTCACGGCTGTTGCGAGTGCGAGTGTTGGCTGAGCTGCTGACAGCCGTTCTTGTTCGAGGAGATACTTGAGATCCCTCATATGAGTTTTGCTGGATGGCGGAAGATCCACGGCGGGAGATAGACTCCAGGTTCCTGTACAGCTTCTCAGAGTCCAAACTGTGTTTATTTGAAGTTTGTGATGGACTCCTTGACTCTCGGCTGCTTCTCTTTTGAGCATCATATTCACCGTTCTGTAAATGGAAAGAGTCCGTGTGCCTGTGAGAAGGGGTGGCCCTAGAGGGGGAGGCGGTCCGAGAGGCGATAGACCCCCTTCTACGGGATGGACTGGACCTGCCGGATGTATGGCGAGAAAGTCCATGTGATGGAAGCTGAGAGGAGCCAGGAGACGAGGTGTGAGACCGAACCTGGCTCCTGGAGAGGGAACTTTTTCGCTGGGTTCCCACAGGAGATTCAGTCAACTTGTAACGATCTGGGCTCACAGAGCTGTGACGTGTTGGTGAATTATTCTGTGAATTAGCTCCGCGTCTAAAGTTGGAATGGTATGTGTACCTCTCTGGGGATTCACTCCTCCACATTTCCAGCATATATGTCTCTGGGTTCCTCCTCTGGGAAGGAAGGCCGAGATTGACGTTTCTGTAGGGGACACAGGCTTTGGGCTCAGGGACATAGTTGCTTGGAAGAGGACGTCCCCTCTCATAGTAACGATATGACCGTTTGTTGACTTCCTCCGTCTGCCGCTCACCATCACCTCTTCTGTCTGGAGAGAAGTAGCCACTCTCTTTTTCCCTGTCTCCTCTGGACTCTGAAAATCATACAAGCTAAGGTTATTGCCTTGATATGTAGCATGTGAGAGATCATGAGCACACGTCAAGGTCTAGATTTTCCTTTGTGGATTTGAGGAAGCAACTAATTTTCAAAATGTCAAGTTCTATGGTGCAGTGTGCATCTGTACTGTACCTGATGCCCGGCGGGACCTGTCTCTGCCCCTTCTCTCATCCATCCAGGAGCTCTCAGCTTTGGATGGGTCCAACCGGGTCATATCTCTTTGGGCCACACAGTGCCTCTCTGAGCTGAGGGATCTGCTCCTCTCAGGACAGTCGCACTGGATTGGAGAACTGGAGAAGGGCAGCACAAGGTCATTAACACAAATATGTAGATGAGGAAGTTGCTGCGAACATGGAGTTGTCAGTTGATAAATGCGTTTGCTGGACAGTCACTTGGCTCTCTGACCAGTGAAAAGGCCTACAAATGTCATAAGGAATTTGAAAAATTAGAACTAAGTTGTTGTGTTAAGCTGTTATCTACTGAACTACCACAACAAATTTTTTGGTCGTAGGTGAAAGTAAAATCACAGTCACAACTTCTTGAGTGCAACAAAGTCCACTTTCATAACTCTAAGGATGTTTTCACATTAGAGACATAGGGCCTAGGGTAGTCTTGATCACAAAGTCCAGTTCATTTGTTTGGGTGAACACTGTGTCATGTCATGTATGTTAATTTATGCTCAAATCCACTTAAGAAGGTGTGCTCGGTTCATGTGTTCTAAGTTACAATTTGCATCAGTTGTAGAAAACCAGCTGTACCAAAATGTGGAAGTGGACTGCTGTTTAATGTGAGTAGCAGTCGGGGAGCAGACTTGCAAAGGTATTTCTCAATGCCTTGTCTGCATGTGCATGCAGCATCCGTCGATCTCTTCCTATGGACTGTACGGGCATAGCTGATAAAGTTGGTAAGGAGGTGAGAGGGTCGTTCTTGATATTGTCTCCAAAATATAAACCATAGTCAGCATATTGCAAAGGATGAGTCCATTGAATGTGCTTGGAATTTTGCAATTGCTGCTCATTTCCGCACTGTGTCAACAACATAAACAAATGTCACGTAGATGATTGTGCAAGTGCACTGAACAATATTGCTAATGTGAAAGCTGAGCGTTTGACACGCAGTAGGAATCAATTGTACCTAAAATGAAAACACCCCAACTCAAACACATTGCTCTCTTCTCACCTACAGTACCCTACCGACCTTAACATATCACTGTGTGCAAAAGTGTTACGTAGTTCCCATCTACACAGAAATAATAGTTCCTTAAACCAGGCAATGACTCATTTACCATTTTTTCTTTGATAATTATAAATGTCATTAGGACAGTCAATCTGAAACTATATTTTCACAAAAATAAATGTCGATTTACAATAGGATGCCATGATGAATAAAATTATACAGCGGCACAAGGCAACATTATCTCATTTTCTGTACAAATACACCCAATCTGATTATCCTTAATGAAAAGTAGGGCTGCAGCGGAAAAGAGCACAATTAAGATCCATTAGATTTGCCCTGTTTGCCTGAACGAAATACAAACTGTCACATGAATGCCAATGAGTGTGCAGTTCAACAAAAGAAAGCTGGAGTCACTAATACTAGGTAGGGCCTCTGTAATCCTTTCATATACAGCATCACAAACCAGCTTTATTAGTAGAATCGAGCACAATATGTGCTGCATGCAATCAACACATGGCATAATTTCTGGGGATTGAAGAGAAAACATTCAAACATCTGTTTCTTCCTAGCTTCAGGATGACCAAAACACAAATCCTCCTATAATTCAGCTTTTGTTCTGATGAATATACTGCAACATGATATGAGCATGATTTAAAGGAGAACAGCAAAATTACACAACAGCAGGCAACTGAAAGCATTTTTTCTCCACCTGGGGGCAGCAGAACGAGCTGCAAACATAACACTGACACGTTATCACTTTATAAGGTTGTTAGGTGGCAGTTGCTTATTTACACATCCAGCAGATACGGAGCAGCGTAAGCATTCATTTGGAGTCATGCTTTCTGGGTACCTAATGGATGTAAGTCCAATACTGTCTTTCCTTTTACCTCTGTGTTTTGGTCTCCTCCAACACCTGCGGGAAATATGTGGCTCTTAAGCTGATAAGTACTCCACCATCTTCACCAGCTAGTTGCTAAGTGTCTGCTGCTGGGCGAGTAACATACAGTGGGTTTATCAGAGTTTTTGCTAAAAACAGCTGCCTGCTCTGGTTGAAAACAAAACTATAAGAATGAAACCACAACAGTTCAATTGAGGGTCAAAAAATAAAACACTGATACCCCTTTTCTATCAAAAGTAGTGCATTCATTCATTTTTTTAAACATGGGAAAACTCACTAATGCCTTTATATTTGTTTGTTTGTGTGTTTTTTCAGGTGTGTAACATTAAACATCACAGACGCACTGGAATACAGGGTTAGTAAACGGTAAAGAACAGCATGGAGGCCTATGAAAATGTTATGGTGATTACCTCTTTTTTATCTGTCACTTATTCAGTCTCTCAAACTCAGTGCTGACCAGTTTGGAACAATGTTTGAGTGCTGCTAGGACCTAGATGGTATTTTGTAGCGGCCCATCATTGCTCCATCCCTGCTAATCGGAGCTGGAGCCAATAAATACTGATGACTTCTGCTGAGTTATTTGTCCCAAGAGTGTATTCCGACTGTAACTTTCCCATTAAAAACAAAAGCCACATTTTAGAGGTTAATGGGTTTTTTGTGCAGTGGTCAAGGGGCTTAAGAAAGATGCTTAAATGCTCTGTAGAGCTGCAGGAATTGCAGTTTAGGGTGATAATTTGTCACTTTGTGCTACTTCTTTCAAATGACATAATTAATTTCATCATTCTTAAATTGTTAAATGACTTCTAAGCATAATTCTCATGTATAATCAAACTTTGGGTAGATCCTAGAAAGTCAGTGCTAAACAGCTCATTCAGAGACAAACCCCACAGACTCATTCAGAGTGAGAGCGTGTCGTTTCACAGTATACATACATGTGCTCACTGCTCAAGGAGAATGTTCCTGGTAAAAAGTGGTCTCTAAAATCAGGATACAGGATACAGTCACCTGGATTGTATGTCAGTGTCACAGATATTAAGTTCCCACTCAGGACTCAGACTGTGGACCAGACTCCACTCGTAGGTCCAACCACCGCTCACGTCATCACTACTGGCACTTGTGGTCACCTCAGACAGGGCACGAGTATCATCACCTGCATCCTGGTTTGTGGACAGAAACACATTTTTTAGTGTTTGGATAGTCCAGTGAGAGTCAAACTGTTTTTTTGACTCTTTTCCAACAAAATAATAAAAATTACATCAAATTTTAGGGGACAAAAATGTCAAGCTGTCATTAGAGGTGGCTGCAGAACCTTTTCATTTGACCATCTCTGAAAATTGAGAGTTTGTTTAGATAAGTCTTCCTGTTTTCAAAGGGGCACATTTATCACATTTGATTATCACCTGCAGAGTCAGTTACACCACTTGACCCTGAGCGCAGCGACTACCTGCTGGCTGGTGTCGTTTATCCCACACATTTTTAAAAACAAGCAACACAAACCAACATTAACTTACCCTGCACTGATACACAGCCAACCAACATCCCAAGTCTAAACATTAATTTACTTACTGTGACTGCTTGCTGTCCTTCAGCTAAGTCTACTGTCAAGGCTTTTAGGGGCTTTCTTCCTTCACTTCTTCCTCCTCTCCATTCTAGCTAAGCCAATACATTTAGACTGCACAGGACGTAACTCAAGCTAGTCTCTGGTCATGCTCATCATTATTTCATTGCTCTAGTGCTTTTGCATTACCAGAACCGCCCACTCAACTTCTTTCTCATCTTTATCTTGATCCCTCCTTCAGTTCTACCTCTCATTAACAGGCAAACTACTGAAGTTTTGCTTGTTGTAGTTCTTGAACTCTTGACTGGATGCAAGTTTAAAAATGTAAAGTGTTTTTGTTTCCAAATTAAGTCTACATCACAGTAATACCTTTGATAAAAAAAAAAAAAAAAAACTTTCTTGACTTTATAAAACTGTGTACTTTAACTTCAGTGGGCCGGTGTGAGGGGGACATGTTTGCATGTGTCATATGGGTATATCAGATTACAACTCATTCCCGAAGGATTGTAATGAGCTTTCATTAATTAATGATACAGAATCAAATGCCACCTTGTTGTATTATCCTTCTCCCACCTCCACAGTAGTTTCACTTGTTGATTGTGTTATATGTTGACATCATCGCCCCAGTGTGAAACTTGTGAGACAGTTTTAACATACCAGTCGTATTGAATGGTAACAAGTCATTATAGAGCACTTAACCTGGTTATTTATTACCTGTATAATCAGGGTTTGACCTCAGCATGCAATGTGTAATATTGAAGCCCCAATGGTCTCTGGTCACGTACGCTTGACTGTTGCTGATATTAAGTATTGGGGCCTGAATTTCTGAAACAGCTGTAAGTGAAATTTTGGACAATGATAACAAATAAAGCAAATAAAGAAAGCAAAAATCATTCACTTTTTCCCTTAATAGCAAATTTAAGGTTAAAAGCTTGATCAAATAGCTTCCCTGCAATGATTGAACAAAACTGTCTCTTTACTTTTACTCATCAGCTGGTGAGGATGATGACGTTCTGGCCTCAGTTTGCCAGCATCTTATTATATATGCAGCCAATATGGTGGAAGACGTATTCGAATATTTACTTTACCAAAAAAGCAATACTCCTGTCCTGCATTCACTTACATGAAAGTACAGAAATATCAGCGGCAAACTTCAAAAGTAGAAGCAGTTAGTTGTGGCTTATAGTAGTTATTATATAATGGGATATCATTGATGAATTAAAGTGACAGCCAGGGATCACGACCTTACTCAAGATAATCCACAGACTTTGTTGTGAGCAGTTTCATGGAGGAGCTATTTTCTCTCCGCTGAACTACACCCACCAACCGTATTACCGTGCAGAAGGAAGTGTGGATTTACTGCTAGCTCACCTAGCAAACAAAAACAAAAAGGCTTGTGTTTGTCCTGCTCAGTCCTCCAGATGTAGATACAGACTTCCTTTTGCATAGTGATACGGTTGGCAGGTGTAGTCCAGTCAAAAGAAAATAGTTAATTCAGGTAAAGAAATAGCTACAAGTATAATCAGAGCTCTGGATGGATGCATGTGCAGGGTCTCTTTAAAATCCTGCTGCCTGTCGATGGTTTGGGACACTCACCTTTCATCTTGTTACTACCTGTAGAGCTAACATTGTGTAGTCTGTGTTAGCATTGCCATATGGTGGCATGTGAGGTGATTATACTTGTTTACAGCGAGTGGATTTATTTTTATGTAATGAAAATGTCCAAATATCACCTAGCATTATATTTTAGCATTTTTCTGTAGTTTTAAAACCCATAATGACTGTAACTAAGAGGGGCGTCTCAATAGTAAGATACCTTTATTAAGTTGTTCCTGAAATTTTAAAGGACCAGTGTGTGGGATTTAGTGGTATCTAGCAGTGAGTTAGCAGATTGCAACCAACTGAATACCCCTTCCCTCACCTTCTCTTGTGTTGAAACTACTGTGGCCTTCAGGTAATATTAAATGTAAAAAGCTATCCAGTGCTATCCGGGTGCCAGTGTTTGGGTTGTCTGTTCTGGGCTGCTGTAGAAACATGGCGGTGCAACATGGTGGGCTCTGTGGAAAAGGACCCACTCCCCATCAAAATATAAGAGCTCATTCTTGGCTCACAAAAACACAAAGATTCTTAGTTTCAGCCTGATAATACACAAATGAAAACATAATTCTGAATTATATTCCATTTAATTATCTAATTTAAATTTAATTTAAATTAAATTAATTTAATTTATTCTCTAATTTAATTTAATTTAATTTTATATCCTTTATTAATCCAGCAAGGGGAAATTCAGTGTTTTCACCGTGTTGTCATTTACATATACACACAGGCCCGAAATACACACACATGCACAAACAGGACCTATACATGCATTAAATGGAGAGATGTCAGAGTGAGTTCTACTCCCAACAGAGCCCCTAAATCCTGTAGACTAGTACTAAAACAATTATCTACATTTGATGTAAGGTGAGCCACTTTAAAATAATTTTACACTGTTTTACTCCTAAATTGTTTTTAGAGCATTCTTATGTGTCATTCTTTTAAGTTTGGTAAATACACACTTATATAATATATTAATGTACATACCCACTCCTGTGAGCCGTCCTGTTGGGCAGCACCAGCAGCAGCAGTAGTGGCAGTGTTGCTGCTGAGGTGCATATGATCTGGCCGCAGGCAGGAGCTGCAGCGGGAGGGGTCAAAGGTGTTGGGCTGGAACTGTCGACAGTAGCAGTCCTCAGCAGGGGGCGCCACGTCGATCATGCTGAATCTGTCATCTAAAGTGTTGGGCTGTGTACTCGCAGGCACCTTAGTACTAAAATGACCTTTATTTTCAATAGATGTTGTGTGGTTATTTCCCAGGTGGCTCTTGGTCATTAACATAATATGAATAACACCTATCATCAAAGCAGTCGAGCTCTTATTAGTTATGATCAGGCAGGCTCTGAGAGATTAAAGGTTAATTCTTCAGATATCTACATTTGAATCGCATATGAGCAGAATAATGCTTACGAGTATATTTGTGACGCTTTTACTATAAATAGAACTCAACTAGGTCTTCATGTCACTGGCAGTAATATCTCTTAAGAAGAGTTTGTGAGCACTCAAATAACCTGTTGACTGAAACACACACCACTATTGATGGGATACCTTTACACCTCAGAGCAGAGCATTGTGACAGTATAAAGTAACAATTACATGGAGGGAATCCTCCTGCATAAGGTATCTATGACAAGGTGCACACAGAAAAATCTTATACAGTAGTGTATGACAAGTAGTAGTGTATGACTCTACCTTTTAAATGTGGTCCAAAGTCTTCACTTTCATTGAGAAAAGTGTGGTATGTTTTATTTCCCAGAGAGTTGTGATCTGGTGTGATCCTGGTGGCTACAGGCTGGGGTCTGTTATCAGAAAACAAACAGTCATTGGCTCTCACATTGGCTCAATGTGCTGACCGTGTCCTATCAAATATCATCATCTTTAGAGAATGAAATGCAGCACTGACTCCTCCTGACAGATGTCTTATGGACGGTGGTCTTGCTGCACAGATGGTGACTCTGACAGCGCAGCCACAAAGAGGAGAGATAATAAAGCAGGGCAGGGATGGGTAAGGGTTACAATGCCCGGGAATGAGGATACAAAAGTTAAATGAAATCATCATTTCAATGCTGATACAAAACAAAATAATGAAAACAGGCAACAACTGATTCTCTTGAATATTTCAGTTCTTTGGGAAATATGTTTATTTTCTTTATAGCTGAAAGTGAGATAAATGATCAATACTGTGCATAAATACATGAATCTACAGCCAGGAGGTGATTAGCTTAGCACAAAGACCAAAAACGGGGCACAAGGCTGATAACTTTTCATTTTTACACTTCAGTTCATTAAAAGGGCTCTATGTGAAATTCAGAGCATGTGAGTTGTCTGCACATGACTCTCATCATGGACGTCCCTGAGCCAGCAACCAGCAGTAAATGGTGTGTAGTGTAAAATGAGTAGTGACAGAATGGAAGTGTGATGGAATGTATTAATCAATGTATTAATCAATATGCATTTACCCATATACCTAGTACATACATATCAATGCACTCATTCACATATCTGATCATGTACTGAATGTATGTCACCTCTGATCTGATCGCATTTAGTAGAGACCGTAGAAACACTATGATTAAATGTTTAAAAAAAAAAACAGAGTAGGATTAGGCCCGAACATTGTTGGACCTGATTCTAAGTGTTTCTAGTGACTTCTTGAGTACTATCCTCTTGACTCCAAGACGCATTTAAGAGAAGAAGATGAGTATGGGACAAAGTGTCAGGGGCGAGGTCCAGAGTCATCTGGCCCTATTCTGGACATCAATTACTCCACAGGTGCTAACTCTATATACAACGCTAAACAACAGCAACAGTGTTGACAAAGCTAAGGATGTTAACCAGGGGGATACTGGAGGGTAGACGCTATGCTTCTGCGACAATGCTGTCTTGTTGTCAGCACAGTGCAAAGTGGTGGCAGTGAGCTAGCCAGTGGGATACATACGCATGCAACGTGCACCAGTTTACCACAACAAACCTCAAAGGACCTCAGATCACAGCACACACAGTGGCGTGACCTCATTCCCTAATCAGGACACCATTACTCAACGTTGCCACTATTTTAATGCTCCGAATGGTGCATACAGAACCTTCAAACAAACAAGATATAACATGTTACTCTTATGAAGTGCGAACACAGAGGGCTGGAAGTTAAAAATCCATATACTGCATAAATGGGCAATAGAGGAAAGTGACAACATAAAAGGGCTGGGTGAATCTGCAGGCAGCAGATATTGTCAAAAAACTGAAACTCATGTTGGGTGTGATCAATACAAAAGAAGTAAAGGGGTTTTTCCCACAACTTGACAGATTTGCCAATGTGGAGACGATCGTTGTTACTAGCTACCTAATCCTCCAGACCACCTATCATTACTAACTTTACACATTGAGTCGATAAAAGCATACACAAGTCTAGTGGACTTATACTATTCTGTGTGCTGTTGGCCTATAACTGAAATAACTGTTCTTTTTTTTGGCCAGGTGAGTAATATTTTGTAATATTAATAATAGTAATATTTTTTCTGCACATGGATGCAGAGTCTAACAGTTACTGGAGGCCTCGCTAACTTTAGCTACTAATTCCTACCTATAAGGTCAACTGTCTCCAGAGGTCTGCTTAAGCACTGTTAAAAATCTGGGTCATGGCTAAAACACAGGCATGATTAACACAACACTATCATGTTTACATTTTAAATTAGTTGACTCTACTCCTCCACACTGAAGATGGAAGGTTTTGATCCACAGCTGCAGGTGTTTCACAGTGTTTTTTTTATTTTTTATTTCTCTCTTTTACATCCTACTATTTTGGGGACTTAAATCGGCTCTTGTTTTCTCCCAGTTGGATTGATTGGAACAGCTGTAAAGAGGCATTTGAGCAGTGTTGATAGTCTTTGCCTTCAGTTGCGTGCCCTCCATCTGGACAGCACACCAATGTCTGATGTCGTGTGCAAAGAAGCTTGTGAGTTTTAGACGTGCTTGGTTGGTGGATTTTCTTACCTTTGGAGTCAGGCTTATTGTCTGACCAGTTTCCTCTCTTCATGCTAAGCTACCGTAACACATAAGAGTTGCATTGATCTTCTAATTAACACTTGGTAAAGAAAATTTGTATATTACTGTTTTTTCCCTCCAGAGTTCTTCAAGTCTGTACGGTTGACATGCACTTATGTTACACCTCAGTAGCCTAATAACAAACTAATAAAGAGGTAATATCAAGGCAACAACTAGGTAATACTGGGGCAGAAACAGTACAGAAACAATAACCTGATAACCTGGTGATATCTTGGGAATGACAAAGACACTGTGGGTAATATTGGTGGTTGTTTTAGTTTCTGTAAAAGTGCAATGGTTGGGCAAGAACATGAGGGGTTAATAGGTAAAAGACTGCAAAATATTGCATCTAGGATATACTGACGATAATACAGACAGAGAGATGATAGAGGGTAATATTAGGGTAATATGCTGACAATAATAACGTTATATTAGTGTCATGTTGTTACCGTGGAGCTGTAATGTCAGGTGCTACCTAAATTCAATGGCTTGACTTTATTTTCTGTACCAAACTCCTCGGAGCAAGAAGAGTGTGTCTCTGAAAACTGTTGGTATCATTAGTTAAGTTAATTCCCCGCGGGGAACAAAGTGCTGAGGCTGTTTTTCAGTGTTTGAACGAGCCACAAGAGGGGGCCTTTTGTCTCAACAGAGCCACCTTTGTGTGTGTGTGTTTGTGCAAACATAGATACAGTACAGGAATATTCACAAACTGAGGACAAGCATGCACATTTGAATGCTCTCATTCAAATCTTCTCCATTGCTCTCTTTCTTCACTTATCTGCACACACACACACACACACACACACACACACACATGAACATCCACTTAACAAAAACAACCATGCACCATCTGCTTGCAGATCCCACCCTGCTCATCAAACATCCACAGAGATGTGGTGTGTATTTATAAGTGACTTTACTCTGTGGCTTGTTTCAAAATGATTGGTGAGTTTACTGTGTGTGTGCGTGTGTAACGTAAAACATATCCTAGTTCGTGATGATTAATTACCGTTTCATAAGCCTACATTTTTTCATGTAACACTAACAATCGAACCTCCAAGACGCGGGAGTGTAATTAAACATTTTTGGCAAGTAAAGTGACAATTAAGGCGAGATATTTTTGTCTTCTGCTGTGTGTCACATGCACACTGTTGCTACATTCAGCCTTTCAGGCAGCCGTTGCTATAATGAGAGAGTAGAGCCAGTATCCATGGAAATGCAGTCGGAAAAGTTCAGCTGACAAAACTTAAAACAAACAGAAAGGTTAACATTTTAATTACCATATTAAAGTTTCTTCACTTTCATTACTGTGAATAGATTGTTTCTTTGCAGTATTTTTAGAGCTCGACTTTTTTCTGTTTTTGCTGATATGAAAATTAAATTGATCAAGACGGTTCTAAATGATAGGCACGGGGAAATGAGGTCACCATGTGTTGACATCATCAAGAGTACTTTTAAAACTAAAGGACTGTCCAGCGTCCACACCAAGAATGGTGACTATAACGATAATACTGAGAGCATCCACAGTGGTGAGTCTCATACTAATATCATCTGCCATGTTGAATGTGACGCCCTGTAAATTCAGATGAATTTTGATTTGATGTCAGTGTTTCTATTGCTCATCAAATCCCTCTAAAAGTGATCCCAACAATATCATTTGCCACAGTCGTTGTTGTCATAGTTGTGGTGTGGGCTCTACCATCCACATGATTAAGTAAAATTTTTTAATTCACACTCTTGTTTACTCCTTCACTGTGCTTCAAGTTCAGTTTTGAGTTAAGTACCTCCCCTTCTGGTGTCCCCACAGAGACATTATTTCAGAAAAATAAGTACAGTAGTCAGCGCCGAGAGACAAATAAGTGTTTGACCCCTTTTGATTTGTGTCATGAATAACACATATGATGTTTGTCAATGTAAAAGATACTTTGCAAGTTAATAAAGTTTTAGATTGTTGTAGGTTTGTCATAGTATCTTTTAATTTTTGTGTGTGAAACGGATCAGTAAACTACATCTCTGGCCTCACATGAGCTAGCTAGGTAACTTAGTTAAAATCCACGCACATATTAGTGTTTTCTTACCTAATGTGTTTTATTCAGCAACTCCTGTCTTTTTTTATCAGCCTGAAAGGAAAGGAAAGAGCAAGACCCATTGCTCACTTGTGTACATTATGCTACAAAACACACAGGTGAAAGAGAAAGTTATGACGTCATTTACACAACTTATTATGACGTATTACTTATTTTCAGTCTAATACTTTAACAATTTTACAACAAACTGCAATTTTTTGACTTGCAAAATTATCTTTTAAATTGACCAACATTATATGTGTAATTTTTCATGACAAAAACATGTCTCTCATCATTAACTACTCTGCATATTATTTATGTTTGACTATAAGACTAAAATGGTCAGAGTCTCACAACCTTGATGAAGAAAATGTTTCTCTCTGGCTGGTGCTTCTCTTCATCACACATCAACCTGATTTTTTTCAGTTTGAATCTGCTCAAATCACTATTTTCAAATGGATCAGTGACTCGGTGTAATATGAGAGTGTTGCTCATAGAGACAGTAGTTCATGAAAATCATGGCCTCAAAGTTATGTTAATGCCAGGATTCTGTAACACATGAACTACTGTCTTACAAGCTGACAGGCAGGACCATGTTGTTATAATAATGCCAAGGGCAACCTTTTGCATTGTATCTTGGTGCAGGGGGTCGGCGGATCTTGATGCATGGGCTGGCGGTAAGGTCGGAGGTTAGGTTTAGGAAAAAAACGACTTACAAGTCAGAGTTAAGAAAGGATTGTGGGTTAGGGTTAGTCTGTCACTCATGTGACTGATGACTAACAAGTGACTAACATCTCACGTGACTAACGAGTCATGTGACAAAATAACTGAACATTGACTTTTAGTTTAACAAAGGACATGGACACTGGTCTCCTGGGAAAAAGTCCTGTGCATGCTGGGCCCATCCACCTCCCCGTCCCACTTGCCCGAAGTGGACTTGTGGCCTCATTTTGCTACATCCACTACTACTACATGCACTGAATAATCTAGTAAGGGTCAAATAATGACATGGATGGTTTTACATTGGAGTTGATTGAAAGCTCAGTGCAGCTCACACAAAGGCTTAATGGTGCCCCGAGCGCCCTTTTGACACTGTGAGAGTGAGACCTGGCTGCCACAGAAATGAGGAACATCACTTCTTTCAATGCTCTCTCCAAATCTATAAAACAGTGGTTACTGGACAACCAAATATGCTGTTATAATCTTGAGTATGTTTCACTAATTGTCTTTACTTGTGTGTGTTTGTATGTTTTTCTGCCTCTGCGCTGGCAATAGCTGTGGCTGAAGGCATTATGTTTTCTGTTCGTCCGTCCATCCATCCGACCATCCGACCATCTAACCATGCCAACATTTATGTCTGTCCCATTCTTGTAAACGCGATATCTCAAAAATGCCTGACGGGAATTTTCATCAAAATTGACACAAAATGTCCATTAGGACTCACTGATGAACTGCCTAGTTTCTGATGGTCATAGGTCAAAGGTCAAGGTCACTGTGACTCCTTCTATCTCATTCTTATAAACATGATATGTTGAGAACACTGAGGGAAATGTGTAGGAATTCTACACAAACGTCCACTTGGACTGGAGAATAAACTGATTAGAATTTTGTGGCTGAAGGTCAAAGGTCAAGGTTAGTGTGACCTCACAAAACAATTTTTTGGCCATAACTCCAGAATTCATGTGCCGATTATGACAAAACTTATACAAATGTCTCATAGGATAAAATAATGAAGTGATGACATTTTATATCCAAAAGGTCAAAGGTCAATTTCACTGTGACATCATAATATTCTGCAAAAACACTTTACTGGCCATTATTTAATTTCATAAGTCAGGAGCACAAGGAAAGACATTTGGTCAGATATTGACTTGGTGACACTAATCTTGAAACTGTGCTGATGGTATAGATCTTCGCTGCTGTCAGGGTGAAAATGTGGGTGAAGCATTTATGTTTCACAGACATGGTCGTAAACTGTGAGAGGAAATTGACTAGTGCATGAAGGCATACAACCACGGGGCAGTAATTCTAGTACTTTATTTTTTTAATATGTCATACACTTATGTCATTGTTTTACTATTTATCTGTACTTCTGTGCTTTTTAATGCTTGATTTTAGGTTTTTATAATCAATAATCTTGCTAGAGACTGCAGATGAAAATTAGCCTGTTAGCCTGTTAAATATCAAACATAAACAGACTCTGACCCTGCAGTTCATCTAAGCTTTGCAAAGGGTATAATGTCTTTAAGCTCATTGTTTTGGTTGATTTTCAGATCTTTAACTTGTTGGAGACTTTTTTAGTGCAGCCACGCAATATGATTTTTTTCCTGTTGTACCAGGTTGCTGTTGTTAAAATTCAAGTTAAATGTGGAATCATCTGTGAGCTTTCAAAGCTGGCACATGCTACTCCCTGATTTTTAACTTATAAATGTTCACCTGAAGTGTGTGTCTTTTTAAATTGAGTTATCTAAAAGCCACCTCTCAGAGATTCATGGACACGTGAGGTCATGTGCAGTGTGCCCAGCTTTTAGCGTTGTGGGTTTTACGTCAGAGTTGCAACATTTATCACATGTAATCGATTGTTTCTCTTTCCATCACTCGGTCTCCTGGAGTACAAAAAGCATGAAAAAATATTTGATAGAAAAACAGAGAAGCAAACTACGTAACAGAGTCTCTCATAATAAGACCAATCACAGCTGATTAATTAAATCCCCATCAGTGATCACCTCTATATAAAGAGCAAAGATTGATCCAGCACTCCTAACCCTGATCCTGCCCCTCACCCAGGGCAAGTATTGATTGTGACTAGTATTCCTGATCAGAACAGCCTCTTTTTCACTGACAGACCAACAAGCCTGCACATTTGTATACATTTATATTGTGTGTTTTCAATCAAGACACTTCAGCCGTTTGTCAAATCCTGCTACACAAATGGGAGAGGCGCACAGTTTACATTTAAGGTTACATATTCTTTCTACCTCAGCTACCTCATAAAACTGTTGCAAGATTTTAATTTCTCTTATTTGATTGAGATATCACTTTAACCTTACCATTTAGCACTTATAAGCAGTATATAAACAAGTAATACATTAACTGTAACACACTACAATGAAGCTGTAAACACCTGTTAGGGCGGTTTAAGTGTACATTTCTGTGTTTATAAAAAAATTTTCCTATGAGGAATCCACAACCGCTGTACAAAAAGTTAATGAATTAATACGCTTTGTTAATTAATTATGCAATAATTAATTATTAACGAATCCTTACAGTGTGTTCTTAAAGATCTATGAACTGTTTTTGTACAAATTACTCACAGATAGGTTTAAGCTGGTTTGTAGATGTGTTTAAAAGGCTTTAAAGAGATGTTGAGTTTCTTTTTCATTCTTGAAATAGAAGTTCGGCAAAAAAAAAAAAAAAAAATCTACTACATTCATCCCAGAGCTCTGCGCTCCATCTCATGATCTTCATCTGTAGATGAAGTTTGCCCAGTTGTCATGGAGAATAAAGATGAAGTACTTAGAAATTAATCTATTTGAAAAATATGATACATACATGTTTCACATTTCATATTTAAATTTAATATATGATTTCAGGTTGTTCTCTCACATTGTTTCTATGTATACCTATGAAAAGTAATGCACCACAATTTGTATATAACCAATGTAATCAGGAAGACTGCGATCACATAACCAATGTGCTGATGGGAGTAAAGAAGGAAGTAGGATACAGAGTGCAAGCCGTGTTAAGGACATAGATGGGGTGGTGGATGAATTAAACAAACAGGAATTTCCCAGTGCTCAGGATCATGTGAAACCAAGTGAGTTATTTTAACGTATATTGTCACCATGTTTCTTTTCCTAAACCTAACCTACGTATCTTAATGTTAAATACATAACTTCACATTAAGTAGATGTCATGTGACAACAGCACTTGTTGGACACTAATGCATTAGATAGCATACAAACCATTGTATGTGCATTTTTGGAATATATGCACATATACCATTGTATAGGATACACTGACGATTTACTACTGTTATATTTATTTGTCACTCATACATACCACACTTAAAATGTCCTTATATGATTCCAGCTACATTATACTGTGTTACTGCTTTTTATAAACCATTCATGAATTGTTTAAGTAATGTTTATGAAAGTTAGATAGAGAGGGTAAAATTCAGGGTGTTACTACATATATAAATTAAATTACGCATAGGTGTAATGTATTAAAACACTGTATAGGAACACAAAGTGCAGAGTAAATTTCAGCACAGATATCTCTCTGTTTACACTTCATTCTGGCTCTTTCTTTTGTGAATAATAGTTTTGTTATGTAAGCCTGTCTTCAGAGAAGTAAAAGAAATGCTTGCAACACCTATTTATACAAAAACCTGCCAAAAATGTGTGCCCAGGTGCTTGTTTTTTTGTGTGTGTGTTGTTTCATCAAATGTTCAAGAAGTCTCTGATCAGGAGAAGTCACAGATTGGGAATATAATACAATACAATAGAGTGCACATGGCATGTTGGTGTTTGAAATATGCAGAGCAACACTGTAATGTTGTTCTTATTCCTTGCTTGCCCTCCTTCCGCCCCCCTCAGCCCGCTTTTCTAAAAACACATTGACCTGGATCAGCTCTCACAGTGAGAAATGAGGTGTCCGCCTGCTTCTGAGTAAATTGGCTCTCATGGCATTCGAGGGGGAGTCATCAAGCAGGGCCACAGAGACGGCCGGCACTACAGAAAATAGCTCTCATCATCTGCTTATCACATTTTAAAAGGACTGAAGGGAAGAGTCATCATCATAATGTTGTGAGCTTTTCTGTCATTGACCCCCTCAATGAAGTTTGCTCTGGGAAAAACCCAGTGTGTGTTTATGTGTATGCATGTGTGTGTTTTAATGCCTTTCTATGTGTGATAAGGAGAAGTGATGGATGGTCCTGGTGGAGACAGAAATACAGGAGTGCCTGCAGCAAAATATGCTGCTAAAATGCATTAATATCTCACTGCCACCAGATCAGAGCTATTTCTATACACAGATGGCCGTGTTGGCAGTGAGGACGGTCACCCCAGCTTCATGTCTCCATGAACGACTTAACACACTCTAATTAGAGGGTTTTCTATTAGATACTTTGGCAGTCACAGTGTGGCTGCAAAGCCTGCTGAAACAGAGCAGTGTTCATGCTTCTGCAGTATTAATGTATTTTTTTTTATGTTATCATACTCTCATGTGTGCAACCCACATTCATTTCTCAAGTGTAAATGCCACCACGTATTTGATTGTAAAACTTTGTGCACATGAATCAGCTGCCTTCAATAGCACAACAGTAACAACTCTTTCATTCAGACTTGGTACATGAGGGACACTGTGTTCCTTTGGCCGTGAGTTATTGTCAGCCCACTCATTCCCACTTAGTTAAACCCCTAACCTCTGACCCGTGCCCACACTGTTCAGTCCGATATTACTGTACCCTAACCTCCCCCCCTGCGCAATGCAACACCCACCTGTTGTCTCATGAAGCTATAAAGAAAGGAGGTTTAAAAATAAACCATGTGGAGAGAGAGGGAGTGTATTTATATGCAAGAGAAAGGACAGAAAGACGAGAAAAATAAGGTTTCCATGGAAACTAAAGAGTTGTGTCTAATTGGCAATAACACCTCAAAGAGGTCTGAAATAAGAAACATGAAGCCGGCCTCATTGCCACGCTCAATCAACATTTATTTATTTACAGACACTGATGGTGTTCAATCTGTCCAGTTCAACAAGTACACAGTGATTTTGGCCACAGCCATTCTACCATTTTGTCTCTGTCTGGGATGCATGGTTATTAGAGACTATAGCAGGAAAGATTACTTTTTTTTAATCACTTCAGAGGACATTACCTTCATTTATTTCCCGGAGACTAACCAGAAGACGAACCCTAACCCTAACCACCACATGCATAAACCTACAAACCCTAACCCTAACATTAACCCAAGTCCTGGTCCTGAAATTTAATGATTTACATTATGAGGACTTACATTATGTCCCCAAAAGGAAGGTGTGTCCCCACAATGTGACTGTGTTAACAGATTTAGGCCCCCACAACATGAGTAATACACACACACATACACATACACACACACACACACACACACACACACACACACACACACACACACACACACACACACACACACAAATCAAATGTCGACCAAGCTGCCAAAAGACAATCCCTCCTTGGCTGGGAGTTATTAAGTCTGGCTGGACTTTAGTGCCTCAGATATCAACAAATCATCACAGATATTCCAGAATGTACTGTATTATCACCCGTCTAATTTCTTTTAGAGCTGTAATTAATTATATTTTCATGACTAATTAGTCATTTAGTCTATAGAAGTTGTGAAAAATGCCCATCTCAACTTTCCAGACCCAGAAGCCAAAGGAATGTCCTTAAATTACTAGTTTTTTTCTGACCAACAGGCCAACACCAGCGGTAAATCTTCACACTTGAGATGCTGGAAATATTTGGCATGTTGCTTAAAAAATGACTGAAACAAAAAAATGAATTATCAAAGTAATTGCTGGTTAATTGTCTTTTCAGTAGATCAATTAACCAACTTATTGCTGCACCTCTAGATTTTCTGCAACTGCCTGGTCAACAGCGTACCTAACTAAAATAAAAAGGAGTCCCTGTTTGTCTGTCTGTCTGTCTGCCCTTTTATTTTCCTATCTACCATTCATCTGCTAGACTTCAAACTTGGTGCGTGTATTGCTGAGGATCTTAGGACGTACAGTGTTGAGCAGTGAGCTCTTGAGCTCTACAGGTACATATTTATTAGAAGTGCATTGTGTACAAACTTTGTAGTGTATTGAGAGGTGACCCTTATTTACTGTCACACTGCTGAGCAGCATGCTGGGTACAGCTCACTCTCTGTTGCTTGCCATATTATATTCAATGGTTGATGAAAAAGAGAAACCAGAGATGTTACAGTGTAGCAAACTGAAACATTTCAATCATCAGAGATGTAACTGTGGTAATGAACAATTTTGTTTTTGAAAATAGCTTTGAGTTCATTTAGGCCATAAATGTTCTTTTGACCGTTTGCACTGAAATGGTGGAACCCAAGGAAGCGCAGTGTTGAGTGTGAAGTTGTTTGGATGAGCAGTTCTCAGGAAAGCTGCAAGCAGCAACAACGGAGGCTAAGCAATCAGCCCGCTCCGAACAGGCACGTTTGGAATGGGCACTGCACCAGTGTTCTTAATTCCTAATTTTCAGAGTTACTTGATGAATCACAGTTCCAGAAATTGCAAAAGGATATAACCACAAATCATCATTATGTAACCTGTTAAACCTGACATAACACATTAATGACATAATCACCTCTCTTGGCATGGGATTGCATGTAAATAGTGCCTGAGACGGATGACAATGAGCTCAGTTCATCTGAAGTTCAGTTAAGTTCTCTCAGTTAAAAGCATCTCCAATATTATATGTCATCATTACTATAACTATTTGTGTAAATGACAAGTAAAAGCATGAGATAAGAGTGGAGTTGAAAAAAATAAAATAATGTCCATAATGACTGTTGGTTGGGTGCTGCTACCCGAGGCATAAATGCAGGAGGGTGAAAGAGGAAGAAATGAACTGCTGAAAGTTGCAGAGATTGTAGCAATTAGTCTCTTCCCCCTCTGTGATTATCTGCAGTAGGCTGGCGATTTAGTCATCATGGTTGACGGTGCAAGTAATTTGTTTCTTCAAAAAAATTCTAAATGTAAAAGCCTGTGCTTGACTCAAATGATTAAGTCAGTTTTTGATGGTAACTACACACTTCAACAACAAATAAGGTGAAATTTAAGTGGGAATATTGCAGTTACCTCCAAATAGATATTGTAATATCTAAAATCAAACTGATTGGGTGTCTTCACGTGTTAATTCTTTTGAGTGTTTTACATGATGTTGTCTTTTCTTGTTGTTGACCACAGTCTTTATATCTAAATGTGATAATCTGAGGTATCATCCATTGTCTGTAACACAGCATGTCTGTGATTTGTTGTGGTAAACTGGTCCAGCTGAGCATGCATGTGAGTGCATGGGTGTATCTCACTGGCTAGTTCTGTCACTGCCGCTTTGCACTGCACTCATGCAGTAGTTACCCCTGATGTGGGGACAGCGTGGCCCCTCCCTCCTGTTCCCCCCAGTTCACCCCATTAACTCTGTCAGCACTGTTGCTGTTGTTAAGTGCTGTTTATGGAGTTGGAAATGTTAGCTGATAGGGGAAGTCTAATAGAAGATGCTATTGAGGTGCATTGTGGGAAATGTAGAGCCAGCATTTTTCTGAGCTTTGCCCAAGCTAGGGAATAAAAGTATTTACTGAAAGAATTTTGACCATAGTTTTCTTTATGTGTCTTCGCGTCTTATGTGTCTTAACCAGTGTCACACAACCTCACTGTCACTTCTGTATCTTGGATTTCCTTCATGGTGATCTGAAACTGTAAAATCAGTTTCCTTTTGTATCCATCAGACAAAATATTGTATTGTTCTTCAATAAGAATTTAACCCATTTGTGCCTGCAACTGAAGTTTTTGATTTACTTTAGTGGGAGTCTTCTCTGCAAAAATCTGAAGAACTTTTTCAGCATCAGTCAGACTGTTGGGCTGAAAAGTGAGTTTTACATTATACTGTATCTATTTTTAGGGCACATAAGGCTGTTGTTTTTTTCCTTTACATTTCATTACGTATCAGGAAAAAAAGCAGTCCCATTTGCCTGAAGACTAGTACAATAAAAAAACCTTTTTATAGAACCTACATCTTTAAATGTATTTAAGGTTTAAAGTTCTGCATACTAAAGACAGTGTTGGTTTGGTAACGTGACATAACCCCAGATTCACAGAGTCAATGTATTCTCATAGAACGGTTCTTGCGATATCCAACGACTTAAGGACACACAAATGACGTTTTGGATCAAAAAATTCAAGATGGCGATGGTCAAATTGCTAAAGTCTGACTTCAGAACCAGTGGGTGACGTCACGGTGGCTACATCCATTACTTTTACATAGCCTATGTTCTTTATATGAATATGTTTTATTTTGCTTCCTGTTTCCTTTAAAAAGGTTAAAAAAAAAACATACTGTATGGACAAATCTTTATATATTGTGCAAAAAGGGATCAAAACACAATAACTATCAACTTATTGTACATCGCCACAGTTATTCACTGAGCCTATTTAATATTCGAATTGTTGTAATTCAATATGAGACCAATAGAAATCCTATTTTGCACCACACAGTCAGTACATGTAAACACACTGTAAAATGCCTCAGAAACACTCTGAAGTCTCCAAGAGATAACTCTGTTATCTCTAACAATAGTCACTGGTGTGTTTTGTTGGATGTGCAAGTCTGAGTGGGCTAAAGTCTAAATTATACAATCCACATCTCCACACTCTGGGGAAAACAATAGCATATATATTTATAAATAGGAACATAATCAGAGCGCTCTCTCTCTCTCTCTCTCTCTCTCTCTCTCTCTCTCTGTCTCTCTCTCTCTCTCTCTCACACACACACACACACACACACACACACACTGGCAGGGATCAGAGCAGATGCACAACCAGCAGGCTGCAGGAGCGACTCCGTTCAGCTACTATGGAGCAACAAAACAAAGCTCAGACTGGAGACATGTACAAGTTTGTGCAACAGAAATCTGCTAGCAGATTTACGAAAGAGGTGTTTGTCTATTAAAGGACAAACAAGGGAGAGAAGAAGAGAGGACAGTGCCAACAACTCAAACATCTTTTTATGAGGATGAAGCCAATATTAGTCTCCGAGTGATTCAGTCGACAGTAACACCGAGGTGAGTTCATAGTTTCATATTCTTATTTTCATGTGTGGTAACCTCTGTTGGATCTACTGGAAGCATAAAACAAATCTTTCCACCCCAAAAGACATTTTTGCTTTTGTTATGATCAATAATTATAACACGTTAACTTTCCTGACTCCACTTAAAATCTCAAAATTTCAAATCTTCATAGTAAGCAGTAGTGCCACCTCTTGCAATAGTTTGTCTGTCACTGTTCTGTCTAACCAAGCAACTACTCAGAAAAAACAATCAATACTTAAACAAAACGTTCATTTGGCTGAGTAAGTCGACTGTAAAAAATCTGGGGAGTGTAAACAGATAGAGGAAAAGATTTTAAAGGCCAAAATCATTTTCAAGGTTAGGGTAGTACTCAGCTCTTCTCCCAGCCCCCCCATCACCTCTCCGCTCCCAGCTGTCGATTATTCCTGCAGGCTTTGGATTGATTTTCAGCACTGGACAGCTCCTGTGGCCTCAATGAAACGAACACGCGTCACAGCTGCTGCTTAGTTTGCAAACTGCCCCGTCATAACTTCGGGTTGCACTGTGTGAACCATCGATTGGCATTTAAGACTTCCTCTGACAGTGATGCATGTGCAAAGATGGAAACTTCACTTTTATCTACATTATTTAAAACTGGTATAACACATGTAATACATATTTGACGACTGAAGCAACTTCTGACCCAAATGTATGGTGTGGCTCAAAATATGTTCTATCAAACTGATTTTAAATGACATATATTTGAAAATTACCCAATTTTTGCAAGAATGTGATGCAAGAAGTACTATGTATCATACTGAAGTAAAAGTAGCAATACCACATTATAAGTGTACACCATTACAAGTTAAAGTTTAAACGTTTTACTACAGTAAAAGTATTAAGCAGTAATGTCCACTATGATGACATTGTGTCTTTGTGCACACCTTTGCAAAATACAAGCTGATAGTCTGACAGGGATTCCAGTTTGTTTCCGTTTTTACTTTTTGTAGGAACTGCACAACACTTTGTTTAGTAGGATCTCAGCAGAAACAGACTTTTTAAATACAGATGATGCACAAAGACTATGTAAGGGTTAAACATTAACATACTTAAAATGAAAAAAGTAAATTGTTTATGAATTGATCCACATTAGAAACACATGAATGTGCCTCCAGTCTTCCTGGGGTGCTACACAATAAAATTCAGTGCAAAAACAAAATACGAGTACAGACAAATAAAGATCAGTGTCATATGCAGTTAACATTACATTAACATGTAAGCTGCATTTGTAGAGGAACTGATTTAACAACTGTATATACATATTGTTAAGTTGTTTAATCTAGTGGTTCTCAACCTTTTTTTTGTTTAGAGGACATTGATAGACATTAGGCTGCTGACCCCCTTTGGTTAGATTTCGCTTCAGGCGCCTCCATCTAAAAAGCTTTTGGTGGTTAGATATGATTAAAACCTGAATTCTTTCTCTGTAAACTTCAGTTAAGGAGATAACCGTGTGGGAAGAGAACCCTATGATTAAAATAGTCTCTCTTATGACTGGGCTGACTTCTGTTGTGCATTAAATAGTGAAAATAAACTATTCCTAGTTTTTCTGGGGATCCCTTGGAACCCCATCAAGGATGCCTGGGGGTCCCTGGACCCCTGGTTGAGAACCACTGGATAAATCAATAACATGCATCACATTTTACATGTAAAGTCTTAATCTGAAAAGTAACTGTTAATCAGTGTTGGATCTCGCACATTCGGCCCCCTAGGCAAGCCTTCCCTGTTGAAAATGGAAATACTCAAGTACATGTACATCAACATGATATTTAAGTACAGCACTTGAGTAAATGTTTTTGGTTACATGCCACCACTGCATTGTTTTTGGCCTGTGAAAAGAACACAAAGGGGCTTCTCTCCATCGTTAATCTATTACTGTTCAGTGTTACTTGTAGTGTGTGTGTGTGTGTGTGTGTGTGTGTGTGTGTGTATGTGTATGTGTGTGTAGGATGAAGTTCTTCTAGTGAGAATGAGTGCCTGTTACACTATTTTTGCTTCTCTGTAGGACTATAGGACACTGTGTGGACCCGCTGCTGTCCTCAGGGGACATGTGGGCCCTTCTTTAATGTCAGTTAAAAGACAGTGTGCTGCACAGAAATACAGAGGAAAAACAAAACAGATTTGCCTCCGAAGAACATGGCGTTACTAAATTCATCTCTCTCGCACATTTTCACACAGTCATTTGTCTCTTAGAAAGACATTTATACACACTGGCGTGTGTGTGAGTGTGTGCGCCACATAAATCTTCTTTTCTGTAAATGGCATTACACGTTGTAGTAACATCATCTGACGTCATAATCCCTTCATCTTAATCAGTTTTTTTTTCTCACACTCTGTCCAACGTGGAGGACCTCCTACCCTTTTCTTTTTTTTTCTTTCCTCATCCCTTCCCCCCATCTCATATCATCAGATCTCAGATTACACAAAAGGGCTTAGACCAGGTCACGCAGCAACTGCCATCCACCTTTCATATTGTTGTTGGATTGGGAGATTAAGGGACATAGTAATCTGGTATTTGACAAGGGCTTCCTCCATCCTTTTCCTTTGCATGATTATGCTCTGACGTACCTGAATAAGAGCTACGTCAGAGTCTTCAGCACACTGCGTAATAATAATCTTGATTTCTGGAGCACTGTGATGTACTGCAGGTCGGTGCTTGTTTATGAGCACAGGTGGGTAACTTGAGGGAGAGTCTGTGGCCTATTTACATCTCTCCACTCTGCAGTTGGTTTATCTCCACCTTCCAAGTCGACTCACATGAACCACCACACACACACACACACACACACACACACACACACACACACACACACACTACACACTCAGCAAATCAGCCCCATAGAGAGAGCAGAGATGTTCCTATGGAGACGGCTAACAAAGTAACTATGATCAACCATTAATTACTGCCACTCTCCCCCAGGGATCCTATCAGCTGAGGAATAAAGATATCAGCCAGGAATATACTGACAACAGTTGGTTGCATTAGTGACAATACTGAGTTAATGACAGTATTTCATGTTTGTTCAGACATACATTTATACAATGTACATTTTTGGCAGATTCACACAAACTATTCACAATTATCACCATTAATAAAACAAAGCAGTTACAGCCACAAACCCTAACTTTAAAACCCTGCATACTGGCAGTTCTGCGGTTTTCAGTTTCATTCATTACAATGTAAACAAAGCTAGAAATGTTTCACAAAACTGATAGTAAAATGAAACAGTGTAATATTCCCGCAATGCATGCTCAATTTGTGAAGATTTTTTTTTCTGAAACAGCTATGTTGTACATATGTGTTTACAGTATCTTTTTTCATATGATTTTATAATTTTTCAACCCATTGTCATTCCCAGGTTTTCAAATACCAAAGCTTTATCACACCCCTCAGCGTCTCATAGCAACACACAGGACGCCCTTTAGCTTCTCTGTGTGACACAGAGCTGTAACACATTGTAAGCCATGGTTAGTGTTCCAAAACAGTCGCGGTAAGGTTTAGGCAACAAACTACTTGGTTAGGTAGATTAAGTAAAATTGCTACATAACAATAACATAGCATGACCTAAATGGGTCGTTACACTGTGACCATATATTAATTATGTAGCTCAACGTTACGATAAAACAACACTGACTTTTGGTTTCACACAGCATGCAACCATGCCCCTCTGGGTTAAATTCCCTTTGTGTTCAATCCATCTTCCTCCCCTCTTTCATGGCCTTTTGTCTTGCTCTTCATACCACATCAGTTGCTGAGCATTGAGTATTGCTGTGGATCCATTTACACTGGAGTTTGTTGAAAGCCTGACAGCCTCTTGAAAGGACGCTAAAGGGTGGTGTCAGTATCACACATCGAGGGGTGAGACGAAGTGTCGTTATTTGATTACCTGGGGACGAGTTCATGCCAAAGTTTTTTATTCCATATTTATGTTCTTGAGTGTTGCAGTACTTTACCTTTGTTGTAATTTCCTCTCAATATATTTACTTAAAGCACAAAAAACCAAGGCAAATTTGTTGCAAGTGACAACTGACTTGGCAATGATCCTTATTCTCATTCTGATTCTGAAATTATAGTTTGTGTTTTTAGAAAACAATCCCAACTCGATGTCCACATGATATTTTTTATTCTGGAACTTTAACATGGAGTTGGGTTTGGTTTGGTTGTCATGGAGATGATTTACAACATGATTTCACTCATAGTACTTTTAGGTGTCTTTTTTACAAAGGCCTAAAAGCACAAGCTAGTCAGTGGACACTGAGTGTGGATATTTTTTTGTTTTTTTTAATTCTGTTAAATTGTAAATCTGATGTCGACAAAAGACAAAAAACAAACAAACAAACAAACAAACAAACAAAAAAACAGTTCAATCAACATCTCTCTGACATTTCAACAACTGAACATTATACAGAATCAGCTTTACAAGCTTATGTTTAAATATTGTTTTTATTGCGTGACTCTAATGATGACAAACATAAATATCTTTCTTCAGAGATAATACCATAGTATGTTTTAACCAAAAACTTGTTCTCAGAAAAATGGAAATAAATCACACAGTTCAATACAGCTTTATTGACCACACCTCTATTCAGTACGCCATCTAAATTATTTATAAAACCAGTTCCATTTTTTATTGTCCTCTTTACTGGGAACAATGCTTTATTTGGACAGATAAAAACAGAAGTTGATTTTGTGAATATGAATAAATAAAATGTGCAGTGTGCCTGGTCCAGCACAGGTGGCGTGGACCAAAAATAAAAAACAAACTAACAACATTAGAATATAGAACATTAGATACAACACCGACATGTAAAACAATAAATAACTAATGCTGATTTGGAAACTATGCAGTGCTCCTCACTAGTACAAACAAAATGCAAATAAAAATCAGGAGAACTGCACCAGAACAATTCAGTCTCTCATTCATGTCTTCATTGTAAATCCAAGCAGATTGACTTGTACCAGTCAGTCTGTGTTGTTCTATCCTGATCCCACGCATGATGCTGCTGGCACCGACATGCGTCTGACCTATGTATGTGATCCGTCATATTGGCTGGCACCTTTAAGGACTCTGTAAGAAAAGGTTGCGACCTCAGGCAGAGGACACTCTCCTCCAGATGTACTGAGCTGACGTAATCATCTGCCCTTTTGGGATTATCCAGTCGAAAATCACTCCTCATCCGGCCAATCAGCAGCCAGTTCATAACATCTGTCATCGGTGTTACAGAGAGAGTCTGGAGGCATCACACACAAGGGTTGCACTCGGCCCACATTACATGACATCAAATCCCATCAAAATTGTACACGTGTGTGTTTTTGTGAGTGTGTTTCTATTTGCTTGTTATTGACGGTGATATTGAACAAAGGCTTTTAAACTGCAGATTTCCCCAAGACAATCCATTACTGTTGACTAACTTAAATCAGCCAAAGTGATTCACGTACAATAAAACATAAACCACTGTTGCCCTTTGGTATTGCGTGCGATTGGCCTTCCATTGGTTACGCAACCCGGTGCTTTTTGGTTATCCTGGTTTCCAACTTGCTGACATAATAAGCCGAGTGAAATCACCCTCCAACCTTGTCATCAGGCCAAACAGCAGATCAATTGTTCCTCTAACAGTAGATTACCACTGATTCATCTCTTTTTTAGACCTTTGTCCCTTCCACTGCCTGTCTGGTTTTCCACCCCTGATTGGTCTGAAGGTCCCTAAGGCTAACCACTAGCAAGGACCTAATCAATAAGCTTTCATTACACAAAACTGTCTGGTCTGCTCCGTGCATTAGGACAAGGCCAAAATTTACAGGGAGAGATATTTGATTCCTCTGATTTTTAGCCATTATAGCAGCGTGGCGCTAGTGATGGAAATGTAGGTTTGTCCACTGCTTTGGCCCTGACTGAAATATCTCAACAACTACTGGATGATCTGCCATGAAAATTGATCCAGACATTTGGGCCAAATTTTCAAACCCACAAACTACTTTGGTTTGTGACCAAATTCTTGCAAAAATAATACTTTTCCCCTCATCCTCAGCTGTACTGCTGCCAATTACTAACAGCATGCTAACATGCTTGACAAAAGTGACCATGGTTAATACTACCTGCTGTTAGCATGTCTGCATTGTCATTGTGAGCATGTTAGCATGTTGACATTAGCATTTAGCTCAAAGCACCGCTGTGTCAGTACAGCCTCTCAGAGCTGCGAGGGTGGCTGTCAACTTGTAGCCTTGTTGATTGTTTTTCCGGGAATCAGCCATCTTTGTAAACCAGTTTGGTTTTGTTTACCTCCACATTTTGACTGCACTTAAATTTACCATTCTGATTACTGATGTCCTCAATGTCTTCTTTGTTCACAGAAAATGCATCATGAGAAGGCAGCACTGATAACGAATGCAAGACAGACCTGAGCTCATACTGCCCCCCTGTCCAGCAACAGTACTTTAATGGTTGGAACTGCCCGCCCCAACCTACATTACTGCCCTCGCAGACACAGCCTGATGATCACCGGTGCCATGGGAGCGGTGCGAGTCAATAGGTAAGATGGGGAAGGGGAAACTGTGCCAACAGCCACAACTGCTTTTAATGACAGCCAGTTCCTTTAGGTTGTTTCTGCTGCTTCTCACTTAAGAAGAAAAGTCAAACAACAAATCATGGCTGCAACTACAAAAATATAGCATATATTAAAACCACTTTTATAAATCACTCTTAATATAGGGTTTATAATATTAACTAGAGCTTAAGAGATCAATTATAAGCCAATATTTAGAGCACCCTTTAGGTTGCCAGGTTGTGAAAAGTGGACACTGTTGTTCACCAGATAAAGCCTCAATTAGACCATTTTGACCTTTGACCCAACATGGCTGCACGACATCTGGATGATAACCCATTCCATTTATCAACTTTTTATTAACATTTACAACTGCACACTTGATGGATGATCATAGAAATCCTTTATCAATTACATTTGTACTTCCATACAGATGACTTACCAGCCTCTGATAAGCACCCATGACCCTTTATCGATGAGTTTATTTGTGTGTGTAACTGCAGAATTTATAATTTATTACACTTAAAAGATAGCTTATTAATATCTATATTTTTAGACTTGATGGATTTATGGAGAATTATAAACCCCTGAGAATTTACTGCCTGGGTCCAGACCTGTGAATCCACCTACTCCACTGAGTTCAAGTTCAACTGATTCGCCTGACATCAACACATGAAACGATGATCTGTCATTTAAAATAAAGAATAACCAATGAATGGCGCGAAGGGTTTCAATTAGCCAGTCACCTTTGTCAGTAACACCTTTGATCCAGTGGCATGCCAGCACCATTGAGAAGTAATAACAACAATGGCGAGCGCTATAGACAAGAGAGGCTGTTCTAAATCAACATTTCTTCTTGATATCGGCTGACATCATTTTTTATTTTACTTTGCTGTGCTCCGCTCTTAAAACCACAGCAAAATAAGTTGGCATGGTCATGCATCAGTGTGGACTTCAAATGACGTTAGATTCAGGCAGATACTTTGGTCTCTAGTGATTGGTGAGGGAAAATTGAATCCCCCTCCCCCACAACAATCCGTTAGAGTGGGCGCTCTGGTAGACTGAAGATGGAAAGGCTGAGTAATGAATTGATAATTTTATTTGAAATCATCCAGGAGATTTGAATTTTTGAGGTTTTTGAGATCTTTTATGAGATTTTTTTGCAGCCTGGGAACTCAAAAGTTGTTCTGAATAAATGCTATTAACTCATCGATAAAGTAAATGGTGTATAAACCAGTGATAAACACAGTAGTTAGAACTTATAAACCTTTTTTAAAAATGTGATGTATAATTAAGGGGCACTAAAACATCCAACTGATTGTTCGCAATTGTAGTCTAGCAGCGTTACTCAGACAATGCAAGCTCTGGATTTCTCCATATGTTGAAGTGGTGTGCATGGAGATGTAGTAACAAAGATACCGGCAACAGTCATGTAAGCTAAACAGCCAAACAGGTCTGACCTAACTTTTTTTTTTTATTATACTTATAGAACAGAGAGTTTGACAGTAGTGGCTACAGTGACCAGCTTTATAAGATTCCAGGAAGTAATTTTCTCCTTTCTGTTCTCTCAGATACAGCATCGTTTCCACAGATGAAGATGCCCTAAAGATCTCCAGCCTGGGCCTCCACAATGGCCACAGTCCTCTGACTCAGCAGACGCTGTCGGGGGCCTGTATGCGGGGTGAAGAAGGTGGAGGAGAGTGTCCAGGAAGTGATGAGGGAAGAGGGGCTTTGTCTTTGAGAGTGGCAAATGAGCCCATCGTCCACAACAGCTGCCGTGCTTCGCCCTCATGTCGTCTTGGCCTGGATCTGGGCACCGGCCGCCTGCGCAGCCGCTTTGTGAAGAAGAATGGCCAGTGCAATGTGGTGTTCAACAACATGGAGGATAAGCCACGACGATACCTGGCTGACATTTTCACCACCTGCGTGGACATACGCTGGCGCTACCTGCTGCTCATTTTCACTACCACCTTCCTTCTGTCTTGGCTGGTGTTCGGCCTGATCTTCTGGGGAGTGGCGCTCGCTCATGGAGACTTTAACTTTCGCATTCCTGTGAAGGAAGGGGATCCTCAAAACAATGTGGAGGATGGAAAAGACGAATGGCGGCCATGTATCCTTCACATCCAGGGTTTCATCGGGGCGTTCCTCTTCTCCATAGAGACCCAGACCACCATTGGATATGGTTTCCGGTGTGTCACTGAAGAGTGCCCAGTCGCTGTGGTGACTGTGGTGGTCCAGTCCATCGTGGGCTGCATTATTGACTCATTCATGATTGGCACCATCATGGCAAAGATGGTGCGGCCCAAGAAGCGGGCGCAGACCTTGCTGTTCTCGCATCATGCTGTCATCGCACTGCGAGATGGTAAGCTGTGCCTCATGTGGCGCTTGGGGAACATGCGCAAGAGCCACATTGTTGAAGCACATGTGCGTGCTCAGCTCATCAAGCCGCATGTGACAGCGGAGGGCGAGTACCTCCCTTTGGAGCAAACAGACATTGACGTCGGCTATGACGATGGGCTGGATCGGCTGTTTCTGGTGTCACCACTGGTGGTGGTCCATGAGATCAACAAAAGCAGTCCTCTGTATGACCTGAGCCGGGATGACCTGCAAAAGGAAGACTTTGAGATTGTGGTCATCCTGGAGGGGATGGTTGAGGCCACAGCTATGACCACTCAGGCCCGTAGCTCCTACTTGGCCAAGGAGATCCTCTGGGGTCACCGCTTTGAGCCTGTGGTCTTTGAGAAGAGCGACCGCTACTACGTGGACTACTCCCGCTTCCATAAGTCCTACGAAGTGCCATCTACACCTCACTGCAGTGCCAGGGAACTGAATCTGATGACGGGTCATGGCGGGCAGTCCTCATCCTCCAGCTCAAGCTACTCCCAGTCTCCATCACCATTTGCACCGAGGGCAGCCCGCCACTTCCTGGGCCCTCACTCCCCCAGCGCTTTTTGCTACGAGAACGAGGTAGCTTTGTGCTGCGGGGATGATGAGGATGAGGAGGACGTGAAAGAGGAGGCAGGGAGCCTGAACGTCAGAAGTGACAGAGAGGTTAAGATGAGAGATGACATTCACTTGGGTTTCAAAGAGACATTTGTGGAGGAGCAGACGGTGGAGATGCTGTGTGTTCTGGACACAGAGAATCAGATCAGCCTTGACAGACTACAGCCCACCCTACCTTTATACATCAGCAGAGAGTCAGGAGTTTAATCAATGGTAATGGCTGCCCTTCCATTTGTTTCCTCTCTTTGTCTGTGTGAATCCAACCAAAGTATTGAACTAGTGTAATAAAAAAAAAAAGATGGAGGACACAATTTAACTGTACATCTGGCAGAGGAAAAAGTTCTTTTTTGCAGCTGTACAAATCCACTCAGCTTTAGCTCATAACT
Organism: Cephalopholis sonnerati; assembly: GCA_019142605.1. Lineage (NCBI taxonomy): Eukaryota > Metazoa > Chordata > Actinopteri > Perciformes > Serranidae > Cephalopholis > Cephalopholis sonnerati. The sequence goes on from JAGQAX010000003.1 coordinate 11,719,018, forward strand.
TGCTCTGGTTTCAGGTATTGTACACTTTCAGTTGTAACATCAGCATCTAAACCACGCACAGCTCATCTACTTTTAAACACGGTGACCAGATATTTCTCTCAAATCATGAGGTATCTTGAAAACTTAATTGCTTTCTTGTTTTATTCGATGTGATGGTGTATGATCTACAGTTAAGTCAAGCTTTTTGTTCTTGATTTAGTTTTTGTAAATATGATATGCTTTTGTTTGAATTTTGAAATGATTATGCATCATAAACATAAATGTTATGAGAGAAAAATCCATTTATTTCAAAAGAAGCACAACACAAATGCTCAACTTCAACATACTTATTTTTTCTGTGTAAAAATAAATTATTTCTTTATTTTGAACTTCTGTCTTCCTGCCTGTTACTTTTCACATTTGGTGAATGAGCCATTTATTCCATTATAGACAACAAGTTCACACAAATTGAGCGAGCCATTAAACAGAATTCAGTTAGTCAAACATGTACCGTTGAAGAACAAGCACTTTATTCTTACTTTTATCATTAGATATGAACACTTTGTAACAGTGTGTTGTTTTGTATGAACACAGAACCTAATAAACAACAGTATATACTGTTAACACTTGAATTGTCTCTGTTGAGTCTGTATTGCACATTCGTCTTGATTTGGATTACAGTAAAGGTGGTTGCTTTTTCTCTTGAACTAGCAACGATAGCTGTTGAAGACATGGAAAATTGAGTCATTCAGTGAGTTAGTTGGTCGGTCGGGTAACCACTTTGGTCCAGACTAAAATATCTGAAAAACTGAATTGAAATTTTCTCCAGGAATTCATCCTCAGGTATAACTTTTAATCATTCTACCATCATTAGGACACCTCTTAATTTGGCCAATACTTTGGGATTTATGACCAAAAGTCTACAAATGTTATGACACTCCCACCAGCCTCTGCTGTACTTTTATTTAGTGCTTTTATCAGCTAATGCTAACACACTAAGCTAAGATAGTGAATACCAGAATTTTTATACCCATTAAAATATCAGTGCGTTGGCGTAGTCACTGTGAGCATGTTATCATGCTGAAGTTCGCATTAATTCAAAGCGTAACAGAACCGCTAGCATGACTACTGACTCTGAAGCTGCTTTCATATTGCTGCACAGTACCCACCCTGACAACCTGCAACAGCTATTCCCTCAAAAAGCAAAGCATTTTGCTGCTTCCGCTACAGTCAGCAGCTGCCATGACAGGCAGGTGCTTCGTTGAACCCCGGCAGAGGTGAGAGGTAGCTTGTAACTGCATACTGTAGCAAGACGACAGAAATCGTCAGAAATAGTTGGACAATCTACCAGTCATCTGAATTTTAGTGGAAATATCATTCAAGGCCCAGTTTTTCCTCTGGTTGTCATTATAAGTTGCTAGCACTGTAACTCTGGGTATTCAGTCACCAACGTTTTCAGTTCCTCCATCTTGTCTTTCTTCTGCTTCTGTGATGCCCACTATTCAATCAGCCAGATAGGCAGCAACTGCTAGAAGTTCAACACGCTACACTCAGAGAAAAATCTGTGTGTGTGCACGTGGGAGCAACAGCATCACACCCCTACCACCGTCTTGGAAACCGCTTCCCTTCTGCTGCCTTCCCCTCATTAAAATGATTAGAGGCAGCAAGGTACCCCGTGGAGTGTGAAAGCCCTTTAGTATTGTTGGTAACTTGTTAAGGAACCTGCACCTGTGTTTCACCTTATCATGTAGGTAATCATTTGATTCTGTCCAGTGTCAAAATCTAGTTCTAGTCGTGTGTTCAAACAGAATGCAAAACAGAAAGATGGAAAGACACAATTAAACACATATTTGTTTAGGCCAGCATCCCTCTGTGAGTTGAAAATGTTTCAACTTGAGCAAAAATTCACAGATAACCAGCTGCTTTATGAAGCTGCTTCATAGATGTACAGAGACAAGAGGGCAAAGGAGATGATATATTAACATTTTAAAGATTTTTTTTTTCAGGCGTTTTCACCTTAATTACCCTGTGGCAGAAAACAAGGGGAGCTAGAGATTTGACAGGCAGCAAAAGTTCCCTGCCAACTGTGGACACTGAGGTCACATGGCATGCACTGTAACCATTCAGCTACTAGGGTGCTCCATGAGTTGTGAATTATTAATGATACTGAGAATACTTGATGAAGTTGGTCAGAACTGAAGAGGCCACAGATAAAGTAGACAAATGGGGATGAAAGGTGAAAGGCTTTGGGATGAATAGGATGGACAAAACAAGATGTGAGGGAGAAGCACTTAAAACAAAAACACCATGGGGAGGCACTGAAATCCATCAAACTGGAGTGTGGAGAACGGAGAGTTTCTGTCCGTTGTGCAAGCTCCCCCATGTGGTTGAACAGCAACACCACAGTGAGCAACAGTACCAACGTTCTGTATGTTGCTGTTGTGTTGATTACTGAAATGTTTTCTTCGTATGTTTTTTATTTTGGTTATTCTACCGTGTACCAAACTAGCATCAGGATGTCTGCAATATGAATAATATTAAAATTAAACCAGTGACAAGAACTTTTCTCTAAGATTTTTCTAGTTAATGTGCACTTTGGGCAATTAAGGACAGACTTTCCTAACCTGAGGGTGAAAGCCTCTCCAAGGGGTCACAAGATGCTCTGATTGGAAAGGAAAAAGAAGATTTGCTCATTACCCTTTTTGGAAACACTAAATTTGCAACACAAAATAATCTGTTTTTTAAACCTCTAATCTGTCCTTTCATCATGCAGTTTGACCTCTGGCTCCTAACAGTTATTCAATAAATAGTTGGAAAGGTTTAGAAAAGGGATACTCAACTTGCTTTGCCCAGGGTCCACATTCGGGGCTTGGCCTGGTCTTCTGTCGGGGGTCCAAGGGGTGCCACTTTTTTTTAACAACATGCTCTATTTTGATGATTTTTATGCACACTGGCAACTTGTTTTCATTCAAGGTACAAAAAAGCCAGTTCACTTTTATTGTGTATGGTCGTGGGCTGCCTGGCACTCTATCTCTGGCCAGATTTGAGCCACAGGCCGTAAGTTGAGTATCACTGATTTAGAGGGTAAAATCACACAGATGTATGCATGAATTAATAACTGAATAGGCCTACTGGGCACAGGCTCAGGGGCTCAAATTGTCAGGGGCCCCCTCTGGCCTTTACCTGCAAAATGTCACTCAAATTATCATGTACTGACCAGGAAGAGTATCAAGATGACTACAAGGAGACACAAAAAGTGCTAATAACCACAAAAAGATGCAGAACGACTACAGACAGATGGAAAACAACAAAAAAAAAAGAGGCAAAACCACCACAAAGTTTGTGTGTCTTGCTCCTATGTAGAAAATGTGTCAGGGCCTTTTGCAAATCTGTGCCCAGGGGCCCATTGTCTCATAATCCACCCATGTAAAGGGTTCCAGGCAGACACTGCTTTGTTTTAAGGGTCATACAAAATGGGAACCAGTGCCTCAGGATAAAATCCTAAACCACAGCCTTTTTTTTAATCATATAATTTTGATTTACCAGCAGGGATGGTGGGTAGGGAACTTGCACTCCTTTGGATTTTAAGTAATACTCATAGATTGAGTTGTACTTTGTACAATTTTGTCTTTAAAGAAAACTTACCTTTCCAAAATAACACTGAAAGAGTTTTTAGTTTGTGCAATCATTTCTGTCACCCATACTGACCTTTCTAATGTAATAGGGGACAAACATGGTAAAATGTGAATCTATCTGTCAGTCCCTTATGGATCTGACTAACTATCAACAGCACACAGGGGGGACCAAGTCCAGGTGTGAGGCCAGTGCCTTGGTATTGCCTCTGATATTCAGAGTTGTTGATATAGAGGGAAATGCTTGGAGGAAGGCCAATCCTCCACAGAAAGTACCAGAGCTGAGACTCAAACCAGGACTATGTTGCTGTGAGGTGACAGTACCAACCTCTGAGCCGCTGTTCCTCATTAACATGATTGATAATTAGATCCATGTCATGCTGAAATCCCCCCTGCTGATCTTTTTCTGCTGTCTTACCTCTTATTAGTCCGTCAAAAAACCACACCAGGTGAGAACTTCTTGGCTCAAATCACTTTGTATGTTAGTTAAAAAAAAGTTTAAATATCATCTCCTGACCACTCTAACAAGTCGTTTCTTCTCACATCAGTCTGCCTGTCTCCCAGCTGTCATCCCATCCTTCTCTTTCTGGCAGTTTCCTGATGCTGGTTAATTAACCGCACCGTCACACCCCCCCTGTCATCAGCATCCGTGAGGGAGAGCAGCTGGGCGACCTCTGTGACCTCTGTTAAGACTTCTAATGGCTGACTTGGACCTTGCCTAATAAGGTGGTGTGTGTTCATCCTCATATAGGTTAAGTGTGTGAGTGTGTGCGTGGGCTTTCATGTGTGTGACACCCTGTATATCTGCATGCCCTCTCTTGGCCTCACTGGCTGTTTGTGGCCTCGGGCTGTGCGACCAGAGCTGGTGACAGTGTCTGTGTGCTCAGCAGGGGACAGTATTTAGGCACTGGGAGCTGTGGCCGAGAGATCTCTGGTTCCATAATGAGCTGTTGTGTGTTGTGGAGCTGTGAAGCAGCTCGCTGGGGGGACAGAGGAGCATTGTGTGCTGCTCGACACAGCTCAGCTCAGCAGAGGAGGCCTGACTGATTCAGGCTGGGAAGCACCACAGGGCAAACATCTTCTGGTTACTACTGTCTGTCTGTTTGTTTGTCTGCTGCTTCTGTCTGTCTGCTTGTATTTTTGTCTACCTTGTTCTCATATCAGAGGCTGCCATCAGTGCAGTCAGTCACATTTCAACAGCTAAACTGTGACTTTATATCAATAGAAAGTTATGGTGGGGATTTTTGTCGTATGTCAAGCCTCCTTTGTCTCCCATTATTTCCTGTAATTTCTCCAGTGGTAGAAAGTAACTGAGTACATTTACTCAAATATTGTACTTCAGTTTGAAGATACTTGTACTTAGTATTTCCATTTTGTGCTACTTTATACCTCCACCACATTTTGGAGGCAAATATTGTACTTTTCACTCCACCAGCTTTAGTTACTTTGCAGATTTGGATTATTAATACAAATTCTAAATCAAATAATAAATTATTATATATTATAAATTAAGCTACCCAGCACTATATAAAGTAATTCAAATTAGCTCCACCTTTACCAGCTGCAACATTTAAGGAATGAACATATTAATCCATCAGTAATTAAAATCATCTTCGGACGGAGCCATGCTAGCTGTTTCCCCCGTCTTCCAGTCTTTATGCTGAGCTAAGCTAATTAGCTGCTTGTTGCAGCCTTATATTGCACAGACAAACATGAGAGTGGCATCCATCTTCTCATTTAACTCTTGGCAGGAAAACAAATAAAAATGTCAAACCATTTCTTTAAGATGAGTACTTTGTTATTACTTAATGTAGAGACCCTTTCTCAAACAGGAGCCCAGTGTTAAAATGTTGTTTTTTTTATGTGTTGTTCTTATGTGTTGCATGTTAAAGGTCCAGTGTGAAGGATTTAGGCCCTGTCTACATATGTAGATTTGTTAATAAATTAATATTTTCCTCTACGTTTTGGCTGCTCATCCGCACACAAACAGAGTTTTAGTTCATTAAAACAGAGATTTTTAAAAATACCTTCTACGGTGCAGATTTTTCAAGACTCCAGTTACTGTTAATCTGTGTAGATGTGTATAACAGGGTGATTAGGAAATAATTACGTCATCTCATTAATTCATGCATGCCTATTCTTGCTTTGTGTAATGAGCTAGAAACTAGAAAACAGAAACAACAATAACAACAACAGCAATGGCGGACAACCGGTTTGCTAACGTTTTGTAAGCATTGCTTGGTCTAATGACTACTTAACAAAATTTTTTGCTCCAGCTCAGGCTCCATGGTTTAAAGTCCACCAGCGCAATGGTTTGGAATCAGGACCGATTGAACTAGCAGGTGGTGGCACACTTTCCAGAGTGGGATTGTTGTTGATGAGGAATGAAAGAAAAACGTTTGCATGTCCAGAGCATCACTCGTATGTTTGAATGAGCTCCTTCCTCCTTATATCGAACAGGTAGCAGCAGTGATGAGCTCTCCAGTAGGTGTTTTGACAAAGATAATGTTAGCCTGTAGTCTTGACTACTTTTGTGATGAGGAAAAAACACTGTAGACAGCAAACGTTTGGGGTTGTTTTTGTTTTCTTGTGTGAACAGAGATATTTTATAAAACGAAAGTTGTGTGGACAGAATTATTTTTTAAAAAAGGAGGGGGGAAATATCTGTTTTTAGAAATACATGTACATGTGTATAAAGGGCCTTAGTGGCATCAAGAGGTGAGGCTGCAGAAATGGAACTCTCCCATGCCGAGTGTATGAGAGAACTACTGGCCAATATGGCAAAAAAAAAACCTGCAAATGGCCCTATCCAGAGTCAGTGTTCGGTTTGTCCATTCATAGTTATGAAGATTATAAAGCATTTCTGACAACAGGTGCCCATAAATAATACACACTGGACCTTTAAGTGGAGGCACAGCATCTCATTTTTCACCAGCAGGTTCATTCAACCCTAATTCAGTCAAATAATTGTTGCATTTTGCACCAGAATTTTTAATTTGTTGTTGTTGTTTCCATTACAGTTTGTAAATAAAGTCAGATTTTTCTTCACAATTTACTTTATGTTTTGCTGGAGGACAAATGAATGTATTCAACATTTTTAGCATACAAATAATTTCAGAATGTCTTTCTTCATGTCACTGTTGTTTATTTTCTTTCCTCTGTTTCTCTCTGAGGCTGAAGTCGTAGCAAAGAGATGCGGACGCAGCAAACCACAGAACAATAGGCCTTTCATGATGCCCTGCAATTCAATGATGATCCTTAACTGGAATTTGTAGCCTTGAATTTTTGAAATACACAATTTCAGATCTAATCTCAACAATCGATTTAACTACCTTGTGAACAAATTCAGGGCGTATAGTTCAGGTTTTACATCATATTTAATGGAGGTTTGTACAGTTTGTATTTGTGACATGACCAACATGAGCAGCTCACCAAAACAAATGCATCACATTATCACACGCTCTCCATTTGTCCATCTGTCTATCTGCTTAGTCACCAACCTGTCTGTCTGCTCTGAGTGTGTGAGCCAACACCTGTCTGTGCTCCTCTCTCCCTGTCGCTCTGGCAGCTTGCCTGTACATATGTATGTTCAGGCAATTTCTCTGTGAATCTGACCAACAGAGAGCTCTTTGCCCTTTATAGGCTGTGTCACATACATTCATCTGCTATCGTCACACAAGGGAAATATTAATTATATTCATTCATGCCCACAAGAAACAAACAAATAAATAAAATCAAAATGACAGACATGAAGAAAGTCATAAATCAGCATATTTCTCACTCTCTCCCCTCAAATATCCCATCCGTCTTTCTGCCTCGTTGTCTTTTATGTGTTCCTCTGCTCCGACAACAACAGAGTCTTTCATGTAGACATCTTTTCCTCAGACCCCTCAGGCCTTCGCCCTCTTTGTCTTTCGTTCACACAGACTAATTAAATGTTCTGAGAGGAACTCATGATTGGAAATTCTGCACTACTTTCTCCATCTCCTTGCCTTTTTGTCTTTCCCGCTCATTTTTTTAAAATCAAATATTCTTGTAAATTTCATTTTTGATTTATTGCCTGCAATAGAATGCCAACGTTGTTTTGAAAATCAAGACACAGATGTTTTTGTTTCTGTAAAGAAATACAACTTTATTTGTGGTTTTGACGTCAGTCAACATCAGACAAACATAACACCATAACAAGTAAAATATCAGTTATTTACATTTTTACAACCATCTTAAACTTAAAATACATTTTGTATTGACAGACTGCCTGTGTTTCATTATTTAAAAAGTGCCTCACAGGGGCAAGAAACAGAGAAAAAGAGGCAGAGAAGGCAACATATAAAAACAAGGTGAACAACCCACAGAATAAGAAAATCAAGAGAGACAAAGAAAAAACAATTAAGCTGCTTGTAAAAAAGCTGCTACAGAGGCCAACAAAGTAAAGCAGAAATATTCATAAACATCAGTTCATGTCAATCTAATCGAACACACACACTATACTTTTGATGTTCTTTTCTTTAAATTATTATTATTTTTTACTAAAGACCAGAATAAGGTGGAATTCATACTTCTGCATTGAATTTTCACCTCCTGTTTATTGTTACTGTTGAAACCATTTCCCTGAGTGGAAACGAACTTTAATTTCACAGGTAAGAAACAATAAATAAAGATAAAGATAATAAAGCCTCCACAACATTAGCATTTTAAGTCTTGTGTGTGATTTATCCTTCAGGGATTTATCATGGCTTCATATGAGTAGAGGAAATCTGCGCTCATCGCTGCTAACTAATTTATAAAATGTAAAATGCCATAGGCTTGTGCTAATAACGTTATCATGTTATATTTGTTTGGAAAACATGTTGAGTATAAGACAGGTGTTTTGTCGGTGAACCAATAGAGTCGAACTTTGTGATGTTACCTTTGTTAAATGTTGCTGTTGTTCCTGGTTTCATATGAGAGGAAAAGTTCGCTAGCCGCTAGGCTAATTTATACAATGTAAAATGCCATATGCTTGTGCTAATAACATTAGCAAGTTGTATTTGTGGGGAAAATGTGTCCAGCAAAAGACAAGTGCTTTGTCTGTAAATGCTGCAAGTTACAGTGAAGCTGATTTGTGTAGTTGTGTTTGATATTGTCTCTATTAAGCCATGTTTAATGTGTGTTTTTAATCAACTAAACTTTACAGCGCTTCACAGAAACCCTGCTGCCAACTAATGTTTTGGAGGTGGAACTGGAAAGTCACACAGACACACCACCACACAAGTATAAATGCTCACAACTGCATAGGCGACATACGTAGATTACGACGTAGGGTCTGCCATCTAGTATAAATCCCACTTATTTATTGACGCTCAGAGCAACTGCCATAGTGTAAAGGCAATGGGTCACACAAACTGTCGACTTATGCTGTTATTTCAATAACAACATAGTGTGCTAGTATGCGTCACATGCTAGGCTTGTGATGTATATTACATAATGTAATATTACATTAGAAAGAAATGTACTTGTTGTAAGCCAAACCATGATGTTTTTTCCGATCCTATCCACGTGCTTTTGCTGCCTAAACCTATGGAAGTAAACCTAAAAGCAAAGTGTTTACATTCTAGTTTATTTTGAAAACAGACTGCATGCATTACCGAGTGGAAACTCTACATTTCCTGTGAAAATGTAAGTTTATTTTGAAAAGAAAGAATGCACGACACAGGCGTAACTTGACATGCTGTCCCACAGTGTCCAAAACAGACGTAGAAGGGGTACATAGAGAATCACGGTTTAATGTTTAGGGTCATTGACTGAGCTTATTTGATGAGTTAGCGGTGAGAATTTGTTGGCACAAAGCATAAGCAGAACACCAGTAACACTAATATTAGAACAAATAGTAAAAACAATGGCAATATGTTCAGTTTATTTACCATTGTGATTACATTTGCTGTTGATGGACAGCTGTGCTTGGTTTCCTTTTGTAGCATAGCAATGGGGGTGGATAATATGAATATATTATTATTATTATTATTACTGACCCTGATTAATGGATTAGTTAATCAACAGAAAAATAACCTACAGCATTTCATAATCAATCAGCCATTTTATTCATTTTTCAAGCAAGTAATGTGAAAATAAAGCCAAACGTTCTCCAGTTGCAGCCTCTCCACTGAGGGGATGTTCTGTTTATCTCTGTGATGCATCACTGTAAACTAAAAATCTTTACATTTTGGACTGTTAGTTGAACCAAATAGGATATTTGAAGATGTTACTTTGGGCTCTGGGAGCTTTGAGGGACATTGTTTCCACTGTTTTTTGACAATCCATAGACTAAATGATAAACAGATGAATAAAAAAAAAAGAATCAGCAGATCAATCAATCATGAAATTAATGGTTAGTTGCTGCCTTGCTGTTATGTGAAAGGTCCTAGATGAGGCTGTCTGCAACCTCTCATCAGTTGGATTCTGATTGAAGACCTGGGAGTTCACTTGGGTTCATATGGTCCCAATACGCTCTTTATTTTACTTTACTTTTACTCTAATGTTTCAGAGAAGAATCATAAAGAGACACTCAAGAAATCTAAGCAAGAAGATCCCATGCAAGAGTCGTAACAACTCAGAAATATCTGAAAATGTACAAAAATCATGTTCCTACAAGTTTAACAGATCAATTTCATATTTATGTAGCTAAAAATGTACAAGTATCATAATGTATAAATTGAGTCTGACAGAAGCACAAACACACACCACTGCAGGGAAGAATTTTAAGTGTAACTAACAGTCAACATATATATATGACCGAAGAGCGTGCTGGCACATATGACTGAGGGGCAAAACCGTCCCAATATGAATGCCACCATTGTCCCAGTCACCATCATCCCCATCTTCATCATCACCACCACACTGTGAGTCTCAACATCCTCCTGCATCTGAGTCAGAGGCACAAATATGAGATTGATTTATGGTGTTTTTCCCAGGCTTCCTCTCACACTCTTTGCTTTATTTTCTCCTCCATGTGATTCTCATCTTCATTTTCTTTTCATCAAAACCACATATTACTTCTACATATATTTTTCAATCTCTTCGTTCATTTTCTTTTCCTCCATTTCTTTCTGAGGCTGAAGTCGTAGCAAAGAGATGCGGACACAGCAAACCACTGAACAATAGGCCATTCATGATGCCCTGCAATGCAATGATGATCCTGCTCTGCCCTCCACCCCCCACCCTGCACCAGCCTCCACAGCTGCACAGGAATGTGGTCCAACAAGTTACCCGCTCCCCCTCCTCTTCCCCACTGCCCGCCACCATCGCTACCACCGCCACCACCTCACCAGTGCTGCCGCCATCGCAACCGAAGCCCCTCTTCTCCCAAATAAAAAAAGACGAAGAAGGCAAGAAACTATAGAGGGGGGAAACTCTGCAGACGGAGCACAAAGAGAGGATTCATGCTCGGTCACATACACTCCCAGAGAAAAAAGAGGGGGACCCATTTAAGTGTGGTGCAGCTGCACTAATTTACTGGGTGAAAATGGGAAAAAAGGGAGTGACAGAGGTCAGATAGCAGAATCATTTTTTATTCATCCCCATGGATGGCACGTCACTGCATCATCAACACTTACACAGTCTGCATGATGCATAAGTCAAGCGATGAACCCAGAAAACACCTGCAGCTCTCTGTGTAATCAAATCCACCAGTTTCTTTCAAGTTTTAATTCAAAATAAAAGATTGTGAGCCACCCAACAGGTCAGTCAGCAGATCTGTCAGAAGTCCCAACACGACCCTTGTTTTTCACATATTTTTCATTTCATACATCATATGACATTCAGCTCTACAGAGTCACAGGAGGCTACTGTGATCCTTGGTTATGACTGAATGCTCTTGACACCCAAAACCTCAGAAGTGGAGGAAATGTTGTCTCCCTTGTTAATGATGACTAGTGTAATCACCACACAGCTCTCACAAATCAGCTAGAGGAGAAGTTCTGATTCAGAAGTAAAGGACAGCATGAAAGTCTGAGTCGAGCTACATGTGTCACATGAGGTTCAGTTAAATTGATAATCTAGAATCAGGGCTGGAATTCCCCTCAGAAAAGCACTGACCTCAACTGTTTTTCACGCAAACCCTTAGAGGAAGTGGATGGCGTTTATGAATTAAGTGCAGTGTTTGACACAAAACAACCAAAACGCACAGGAAGGCCATAGCACGAGACAGGATTTAAACTGACAGATAAAGTACATTCTCAAACTAACTAGGACACTTTAGTATCAAATCTGAGGCTAAGAAAGATGAAAACATGCTTCTGCTTCAATCCTCGCCATTTCTGACATATAATTTCAGATCCTTTTGTCGAGTTCGTCATCACTGGGAACAAATGACGCCATTCATTTCAGGCCAAAATGTGCCTATTGACATGGGACTGAATGCTTTCCACCAATTATACATCAGTTTAATGCAGAATGTGACCCAGCATGTGAATATTTGACCGCTGTGCATGCTTCTCTTATCTGCATCCCTCTCACACACACTCTTTCTCACACTATCTGCATCTCTCTGTTTTTCCCTCTCTGCCTTTTCTCTCCATCCATCGTCAGATTTCAGGAATTTCCCCCGGGGGTTGTTCAAGTATTAAGGCCAATGTGAAAAGGCCGTTCTCTTTTTCTTTCCTCTTCTACTTTGTCCTTCCACCACCTGATCGCCTAATTTTCTATCTAAAGATATCTATCATATAAAATATGTCTCAGAAATAAATGTTCTCATCCCTTAAGATCAGTTTCATCCCATTCACATCTGCCCGTGACTAAGTGTGCACCTGAAGGCTGACTCTTTGACCCTCCCCTGCTGATCATGAGACCTCGTCCTCCCATCCTCTCCCCCAGGAGCCGCAGGAAACGGGCTTCTTGTGACCCAGTGGTCTATGGAGCCATGGAAAGGCCCATTACAGCAGTCACATGGCAGGTTAGCGCAGACACTGATGCGACCATGTGAGCTCTATTTTCCAACAAGTTACAGCTGCCCTGAGGGCCCATGATAGTTTCACACAGGACATAGAAAATGTCTGAAAGTGCATGTTTAGATCCCAAGCAAATACAAGATTACTGTTGTTTTATCAGCAAATATAAAATGAATAAATGAAAAAAACAAAAAACAAAACAGGTGATATCTCTTTGTTTAGCTTTGGGTAACAGGTGAAACATCCATGAGTTGTTTCATTTCCTATAAAACAAGTTAGCTACTTATCTTTAAAGATGAAGAAACTACCCTATGTAACATCTAACCTGTCAATGTACTTTAAAAAAAATCTTTTGGAGTCTTCAGTGATAGAAAAAAGTTCATAAAAACTTGTGTGACACATTCACAAGCTCATGAAAATGAAAAATCTCATTGACCCTATGACTTTAAACGATGCCCCAGGAGGAAAAGTAGGCCAGAGGTTATCAAATATATGAGACAAATAAATGAGTTGATTATGTCTCTATATTAAATCAGTGTTGGGTGCTCATCTTATTACTGCAGACTCTGTGGGTTACACTGAAGGAGTTTGAAATTCACTTTTCTTAATTTGCTCCTTTCTCATTTTTCAAGAGGTCACTTTCAAGCTTGAAGTTCATTTTTCTCAGACTCAAATAGTTTTCACTGAATATCTAAAATACAAATGGTAGAAAAAAAACGCAGAATATTAGTTTAAAAGTACAAACCAAATATAAAGTCATTTGAAGTTCAAATATTTTGAAGACAAATGTGTAATAATCAGCTGAGGAAGGGAAAACTGAGGCCTGTTTTAGGCTGAACTCCAGCTGGAGAACAAAAGACCTGCAGGCAAACAAGTAGGAAGTGACAATGTAATCATGAAACCACAGTATTTATCAAAAAATAAACATCATAAGAGATTAATCGAGACTGTGTTAGTGTAAAGAAATTAAAGCGCAACGGGAGCGCATTATATGTGTAAAGCAACTTGTTGAGGCCTATGAGACACACTTAAATCTAAATCTTAAACTGATTAAAAAAACGGACCGTAAAGGCACCACTGAAAGGTCTGCCTCTTTCGTTGCATTTATTCGATGATTTTAATGCATAATTTAATATTGAATTTAAGAAAAGTATGGATAGGACTTAATTATTTTAAACATTGGAAATCTCGGTTAGACAATAATCTAATGGCTACTCTCTTTTCCTCCGTTTGTTCCATCATTACATATTTTAATAACTTTAATTTACATTGTAGCTACATTAATAATACATATATATGCACGCGAAAATTATGAAACGAAAATCTCATATAGCTACATTTTTGATGTTTGTGTTCCGGAGCAAGGTAGTCCGTTTTATTTGTCTCAGCTCCAAATACTTTATCATTCAGCTTTTTAGCGCACAGAATTATTAAAAGAAAAGAAAGAAGAAGAAGAAAATCTGTCCTGAATACAAATTGTATTTCCCTGCTGATTATAAAACAGCAGCTACATATTATTGCTTTTAGCTTAAAATACTTTTCAATAAGAAATAAAAAGTTCTGATAATTCTGTAGGATTCCAACTCCAATTTTTTTTTAAAAAGCTTTCTGTCGGTAATTCCCAAATTCACTAACAAAACTGCTTTAACAAGTAACTAAACCGCTTTGAGCTTAATTACGAAACGGCCTATAAAGCAGACATTTTACAGCAACAATAACCACCACGAGAAATAAATTATTCTTTAGTCACAGTGTGGTCATAGAAAATAATAATAATAATATCACAGCATTGTAAAAGTCAATACGAAGTCACTACGCTGGCACATATATCAACATAAAGACACATAACACCTCATGATGATATTAAGTGATATTAAATAGCCGAGTATGTTATATAGGAATGTTATCGGGATGTTTTAACTCAGCATCCTGAAAATGAAATACAATATTTAATGGCAAATTTCAATGATTGAATTTTGCGCTTGATTTCTTCAGTGAAGACACTGTGACACCGTCTGACAGACTCCCTGGGGGGCCATTTACATCCAGCTGCACTGTCTAAACACTCTCCGTAAAACCACAGCTTACTCTGCTCAGGGGAAACCTAGTGAACAAGCCGCAGAACGACGCGCACATTTTCAACACATTCTCCTGCCAAACAATCCTCCTCGTATCAACCAGTACAGACAAAAACACTCACTTCACAAGCCTCGGAGGCCTCATGCAGGATCCCAGTGGTGCTGCTTGGCTCGGTGGGGTGCAGCATGGAGGTGTCCCCCACCTCCCCCTCCCCTCCACCACCAACCCATCACCCCCTCATCTCCAAACACAAGCCCCCCTACCATCAGCACCTCCGAGGCCCAGATCCAGGTGCTCTGGAGAGTATTTAGACACAGAAAAGTGTCGCAGTGGCAGAAACAGAGAGAGATCCATGTGTCCCGTCTGCTGCAGAGTATTTTCTATGTGTGCGCGACTGGTGTCTATGCTCGGACATAAGGGGAGAAAGACGCACACATCGCTCTCTGTTATCAATTTTTTCCATGTTTGCAGCACAAAACTGCTTTTTGTTCCCCCATTTTTTTCATTTACGAGGGTTAATGGATAGAGGCTTGGGCGTTTGATCACATGGCTACAATTCACCTGAGATGGAGACAAAGAGAGCAAAGAGAGAGGAGAGAGAGAGGGAGAAAACCGAGAGTCAGGCTCAACATGAGAGGCAACGGACACACAGGGGTTATTGTTGCATTCATTTTGAGCGTGTGTGTGTGTGTATGTGTGTGTGTCCGGGTGCGCATCAGATGCTGCTTAAGTCGATTCTCTCCCTTCCCATCAGGCCATGCTTTATCGGCATAAATCATGGCCTGCAAGCATGTACAAATCAGCCTTTTCACTGCTGCAGCCTTTACGCACAAAAACACTGGGACAGACTATTAAAAAAGTCTTGGTTTGATTTCTTATTTATTTCATTCAAGAAAAGGTGACTAGTATTTGTTTTAGGAAATGTTTTTCCAGGGCTTAGTCAGTCTGGAGGAGCCACTTTACTGTTGAGAAAGTTTATCTTTTCATCTCCAACCTACAGTTTTTATTCAGAAAACAGCTTAATTAGACTATTAGATTTAATCATTGATAAATTAAATCTGGTTTTATCGGGGTAAAACAATTCCACATCGAGCTGCATTTCAGATATAATGCAATAACTTAAAGTTAAAGGGGATGAGGTCTAAAGTTTAACTGCTGATTTCTAAAACACTGACTACTTCAATGACTTAAGCAAAAGTGGGGCATTTGAGCATCGCATTGTTTTGCCATTTGACTCCATGGAACCAATATAATTTATATATATGTATTTTTATTTGTAAACATCATCGCTGTGGGCGTGGTTATAGCTAAACCAGAGACTGGTTGGCATGTGTTCAGACACCTAAAAAAACCCCTAAAAAACAGAGTTTTAAAGTAAATATAAGTTAACTAGTTTACATGCTGTATATTTTAGTAAAGCCATGGTGTCTCAGTCATGTCATCTTCAGGTGTCTTGTATCTGTGCAGTGAACAGTGTTTTCAGGTGAAGTGGGACACTTTCTAATTATGTTTAATGCCACACACATAATCATACATTTTTATTCAATAATGCACATCACTAAAGAGGTGATTCAGGGTGTTAAAGCTGTAATGTAGAGGTAGTAGCAAGGGTGTGGGTTTCGTTTTAATATTGGGGGGCAATTTTGAGCATCAAACGCTTAATTTCCTGCATATTAGTAAAATTTCATGCATCAATTTTTGCCTTCTGTGCATCCATTTATGGTGAAAATGTTTCATTTTGTCAAAAGTCCTCTGCTACTTTCATGTTTTCATTTGGGGGGCAATGACATATGCACATGCTCTAATCATCCACCCCAAAATCTACAGCTAGCCTAGTTGATGGTTCACATCTCATCAAGGATATCAAATGTTAAATGGTCCTTTATTTTCAGAAAAAAAGGAAAATGTTCTGTAACATTTCACAAAAATTGAGTGGCTGTGAGTGAATATTTGTTATAGTGGAGCCCCAGCACATTTACCATAAAGTGACCCAATTTTGTTGACCCCATCATATCCTTTTAATTTAGACTTTTGTAAAAGTTGCATTACTGAGGATTTCATTCATTGTAGTCCAGAGTTAACTAGGTCATGAGAATGTATATTTTATGTTTATCTCCAAAATATTCTGAATTTGAAGCTTATCATATGGCCAGACAAAAATGTATTCATCACTAACCAAAGCCTCTTTAAATGTATTATTATTTATTATGATTTATCATATTTTATTTGGTGCATTTTCTTTAAAATATCAGATACAGCTGTCAGTGATAAGTTTTACAATATTTTATTTGTTATTGTAAAGCTGATGACTCAAAGATGTAAGCTTTATTTCCTGTATCAAACGGAGTCCAGTTAAATCAGAGCTGAACTTTTGATTTTTTTGAGGAACGTGACCACACGAGGCAATAACTCTCCTCATGATTGTTTATTTGTTTGATATAACATGTCAACACGTCCAACAAAGCTGGCCTTCTCCTGCCTCTAAATGGGCGCACTGTAGAGTCATTTAAGCCACTCCGATGTAAAAATCTCACCTCTTCTCTGTTGGAAATGTTGCAGTGATGGACAGACGGGCATTAACAGTGAGTTGCTCCCGTCCAATCAGAGAGCAGCGGGATAATTAGAGGACCAATCGGAGCGCGGCGCAGTGCCAGGGGGCGGGGCCTGACTGTGTGCTGGAATGCTGCCTCTCTGGGAATGTTTTCCACTTTCAATCACTTTTTTTTTTCTCCCAGTCCTCCTCACAAGGCGCTCTTTAAGCTCCGGTGTTGCCACACAGAGCAGCCATTCATCGGCTCTACAGTCAGCCACACACACTCCCATGTTGAACCACTGGACATCTAAATTGGTAAGTTATGTAATTTTTTAAAAACTAAATTTATACGCTAACAGAAAATATTTCATATCAGTATTTATGCGCCGGTTATAGGATGTTATTTTTTATTGGAAGATGTTTAGTATTAATTGGCTTTGATAAAAATGTATTTTTTGGATGCGGTTCTTTGGTCCATGTAGCATTATCAATATTGGGTTGTTATTATTATTGGCTACAGATGCAGGGATATGGTCACATTTAATGCGCTAACTCTTTCACCGTGTTAAGCTGGAAGTATAGCGGGTTGTGTATGATTCACATTAAAACTAAAATTATATTTTCCCCCATGTGTGGACTTTATTAGAACTAAATTGTTTTTATTATACTTCATATGGTTTTTAGGTGTAACTGCTTTATGCTGAAACGGATTTCCAGCCGACGGTGGAAAGGATTTGGACACTTTTACGCAGCATTATGGCTTTGCCTGAGAAGAGTCAGCATTAACTGGGATCGTCGAAGACTCCAGACATCTTATTCAATTAAAACCAATCAGTCAGCCGACAGTGAACAGTTTGGACTCTCTCTATAACAAGTTTTCATTAGTTGGTTGCCTTGTCACTAGTTGAAAGTAATCATTAATAATTAAATAATGTCCGGTGAGGAGCACAGCCTGTCTGAGGCGGAACTGAGTCCGGGAGGGTCAGACGATGGTCACTCCCTGTCACCGACTCAACCCGGAGCGCCACCCCGCCAGGACTCACCTCTGACCGGGCCGCCGCAGCAGCTGACCTCGCTATGTGTTGCGGATGGGAGCGAGGAGGATGGAGGCGATAGAGCCAAATCAGAGATCGAGGACGATCGCTTTCCGATCGGCATCAGGGAGGCGGTCAGTCAGGTGCTGGACGGATATGACTGGACACTTGTGCCTATGCCGGTGCGCGTTAACAACGGAAACAAAGCTAAGCCCCACGTAAAGAGGCCCATGAACGCCTTTATGGTGTGGGCGCAAGCGGCGAGGAGGAAACTGGCCGACCAGTACCCCCACCTGCACAACGCGGAGCTCAGCAAGACCTTGGGCAAACTGTGGAGGTTTGTATGGGGTGGTTGTTCTAGAAAAGAACAGTGTGGCCACACAGTCGCACATTTCCTGTGTCGCCTGTGCGTAAATGAGAAGTGGGGATACAATCTGAACTCAAATGTACAAAGTGGGCAAAGTATAAACTTAACTGGGTGATTGTACACAAGGAAAACACTCTAAAAATAAACTAGGTGTTTTTCGTTGTCTTTCCTTTATATGACGTGTACTGTACTAAAGCCATCGTTATACCAGCCTACATGTCTTACCCTTCTCTTTATCCATTACGCACGGGGTTGAATGAGACAATGTTTCTAATTTCAGACAAAGTCTAATAAATTGCTTTCACATTAATTCAGAGGACCTGCAAGACTAAAATCACTCCTTGTTTTTCTCCCCCCAGGCTGCTGAACGAGAGCGACAAGAGGCCATTCATCGAGGAGGCGGAGAGGCTGAGGAAACAGCACAAGAAGGACTACCCGGAGTACAAGTATCAGCCCCGGAGACGCAAAAACGGCAAACTAGCGCCTGCTAGTGAGTCCGACAGCCAGGGGGAAGGGGAGGCCAGCCACTCCCAGTCACACTACAAGACCCTGCATCTGGAGCACAACGGTGGGGCTGGGTCTCCCCTGGGTGACCTGCACCATCACCACCATCACCACCACCATCCTGCTGGTAGGAGTCTGGGCACAGTAATCAATTTACATTTTGATATTTCAAGAGATACTTGGTTAAGAAGATAAAAATTAATCTAAATCAAACTTTCCTAAAAGGAGATGATAAAACTTTGTTGTATGTGAGAGTTAACCTGACCAATATTGTTCCTTCTCGTCTTTCCTCTACAGGTCAGGGTCACAGCCCACCCACGCCCCCCACCACCCCAAAGACAGAGCTCCAGTCTGGGAAACTGTCAGATGCCAAGAGGGAGGGGGCAGCAGGAGGAGCTGGAGGATCAGGGGGGTCCAGGGGAGCCCTTGGGGTGGGAGCTGAAGGGGCATCCGGTGGTCCATCATCATCAAGCGCTAAACCCCACATCGACTTTGGCACCATGGACATCGGTGAGATAAGCCACGAGGTGATGTCCAACATTGAGCCGTTTGACGTAAACGAGTTTGACCAGTACCTTCCGCCAAATGGCCACCCGCAGAGTGGAACCGGGGCCCCTGCGGCTGGATCTTCAGCCTCGTCTTACGCCTATGCTCTGGCTGCTGCTAGTGGCCACTCAGCGTGGCTCTCCAAACAACAGCAGCAGCCTCAGGCCTCTCCGTCTTCCTCCGACCCCTCCAAGGCCCAGATCAAGAGCGAGTCCGCGGCTGGGAGCCACTATGCTGAGGCTTCGTCCTCTCCCTCCTCAGGCACCCATGTCACCTACACCCCGCTCAGCCTCCCTCATTATGGCTCTGCTTTCCCCTCGCTGGCCTCCAGGGCTCAGTTTGAGTACGGAGAGCACCAGGCCCCCGGGGCATACTATGCCCACTCCAGCCAGGCCCCGGGGCTGTACTCAGCCTTCTCCTACATGGGCCCTACACAGAGGCCTCTGTACACTACCATAGGAGACCCCTCCAGCGTGGCCCCCTCTCACAGCCCCACACACTGGGAGCAGCCTGTTTACACCACACTCACAAGACCTTGAGGGAGACCAGCTGAGCAGAGGGAAATATGGGAAGTGTGTGAGTGGATCTGTCTGTGGGTGTGCAAAATGTGAGTGTGTGATTGTGAATGTTTGAGTGTGTGTATGTGTGTCTGTGTGTGTGTGTGTGTGTGTGTGTGTGTGTGTGTGTGTGCGCGCCCGTGCCATATTGATGTTAGAGGTTTTTACTTTTTTAGCCAATATAATGCAAGACGCATCCACGGGGGCCTTACACAGCATAAAAAAAAACAGCCACAAACTCACACAATATAAAGTGTGAATCATGGGTGAACTGCCAATCAAAAATTAAATAAACCTTAACAAATGTGTGCCATCATAAATTTTATAAGTCGGGATGTACAGTAAGTTTGTATTCAAGAAGTAGACGAGTGAGACGCTGAGAGTGAACAGACGTTGCATTGATGAGTGACTCTGATTTGACCCGGAAACAATGGGTTTCGACTGACATAATCAGATTTTATTAACCAAACTAAAGCAGATGTTTTTGATGTTATTGTGTTATTTTATATGAGTAGTAAGTTTATTGTTGTTGTTGATATCCTAGGGTGTAACTTTATTGTGACTGATTTGATATTACACTAATACATCTGCACCACTGCTTTGGGAAAAGCATATGTTGTTTCAATAAGATATTCCCTGGGGTTGTTCTTTCGTGGCCAGAAAAGGATAGTTGCAACCTTTTGTTTTCTTTGTTGATAGTACACTCTGTATTTCTGACTTCACTGAACTGAAGAATTAAGCATTTAATGGGAAAAATAGGAAAAAGAGAGGGAAAGAGAGCTCTTAAAGATGTATTTTAGCTTAACGCTCAGTTTTGGACACTTACCTCAACTCTGTAAATTTTGTGCCAATAGCAAAGGAGAAACACGACACTGGATACCTGATCAAATAATGCTGAAGGTATTCAGAGTTTCAGAAACCTCCGCTTCAGTCTTCCTTTTTGCTTTTTGAGTGCCTAACATTTTGCTGATTCGCATCTGATTTTTTTTCCAATAACTGAGTTAAAATCTATAAGTACAAAGTCTCAACCAAATCTCTTTAGATAATTGGCCAGCTTTGGGTCCTGCTTAAGGATTAGAATCACATGTACAACTGCTCTGCACTGCATGTGGGCCAAAAGCATGTTTTCGTCTTTACAGTTTTGTCCTATATTGTGCCCAAATTGCCCTCTTCCTCTTCAGCAATGTGAATAATGGTCATTACCACAAGCTTCACCTTTATTATGTGATGCATACTTTAGCATTTTATACTGACCCTCTTACCATGTAGTTATTATTTTTTATGTAAGTAATAATGCATTGTGTGTCACACCTTTGCTTCTTCCATTTTGTATAATTCTGGATAGTTTTGTAAAGTGTTTGCTATACATTCACTTGAGTATTTTGCTTCCATACAAGAAAAGCAATGTTGAAATTTTATTGTTGTCATCTATTAAATCAATTTATTTATAAAAAAAAATCATGTGCAAGAGCGTTATTTTATGTAGAAGCGATGGTTCAGAGATAACGCATGGAGCCGTGAGCAAGTGAAGGGTGAAAAAAATAAATTAAAAACACGCTGCTGACGTGTGAACTGTAATAACAACACAATCAGTGCCCCACCAACCTAAGCTGTTTAGTGTGTTTGTGTGTGTGGTAGGCTAAAATTGACTACTAATTCCCCACATTTAATCGGCTGGGGACTGCGTGTTACTGGGAAAGACAAAGGGAGCCATTCAGCGAGGGAGAGGGACAGAAGGAGAGAGAAGGGGTGGGTGTAAAGAGCCAGAGGCAAGGCCAATTTCAGCTCAGTAACCAGCGTACACTTGGACTTTTGTACATGGCTTTCCTTTCACTCTGCCCTCTCCTCTCCACCTGAGGCTCCCTCCCTGCCTCCACATACAGCTGCGGTTTAAACCCATTCAGTCGGGCATCTGAAATCAAAATGTCAAGTACATTGGAGTAGGATTGTGTATGAGGGAGGTGTAAAACAAAGATGATGACAGCTGTGGTGGTCTTTCGCAAAAATATATTGAAAATGAGAGGTTAGAGATTTAAACTTATATTCAGAATTAGAATTAATTTGGTAGAAAGTGAAGGTAATTCACAGAGCAGTCCAAAGCAGGGGAAAGCAGTTCATTTTTCACCATAAATTACATAAACTACAGTTGGTTTATGACACTCAGAGAACTCGGATTGATTCAACAAATCAGGTGATTCACAAACACCTAGAGAATCATGTTGTGAGCATGGAAAGAATAAAAGATAATGGGGTTGGAAGGGAAACTAAAAATATCAAACAGGACAAAACTTCAGTGGCCTATCTTTCTGATAATGAAAGTCAGAAAATATTAGAGAATGGAAAATGGATAACTGATTACACTGAAAATAAACCATACTGACATGTGACAATTTATGACAGCTCTGAGGGTTTTAACTGTGGGAGAATCTCAACAGTAGCTAACAAGGCAGCGAAAAAGCACTGAAGATACCACAGAAATCTATGTTACAAAAAAGTATATTCTTAGTTTTTATCTGTCTTCAGGGCTGAACTACAAGCTGTGCATTCACATGTTTGCTACCTGATTTGTGGTAATTTCAGTACTTGTGCATCATCAAGCTCAATATCAGCTTAAATGTAAAGGGCCTTGAGGCAAAGCTTGCATAGAAGATGCCAGTTGGGGCCCGTGGTAAAAATTTACCCCACAAGGGAAAGTCTGTCTATCTCAACAGCACTCTGGAAGCACCCATTATTATTCTAGTATAGCAGAGAAACACTCTGGGTTTCCTGTCTTTCTCTAATCCAATCACAATGTTCATAGGCAGCACAATGCCCAGGATGCAGACATATATATAACGACAGCATGCAGATCAGTGGTGTAAGGAAGTTACAATAGGCCCCAGTTCACACTATTATGGTGGGCCTCACTGCACGCTATTATGTATATTTTGTCTTGACACAAACAGAGACTTGACATTGGACAAAATCAGTATACATATTACCCAGCAATCATCATTTCATATCTGACAAAAATATCGAAGAAAGTAAGAGATTAATCATTTAATTAAATAGTTTTTATAGTATGTTTTTAGATTGTACACTTAATTAGTGAAAGCATATAATTTTGTTTTAGATAGCTGACTTTTTAAAAAATAAAAGATAACCATGTTAGTTAGCCTTTTTGAGGACATATATAGTAAGTGGCACCGATTTTAAATTGAAAATATTCGTTTTTATATAATTTATCTTTAAACACCGGTATATCTCCAAGGTTGCAACCTGAAACATTTGCACGGACGCGCTCTCTCTACAGGACCCCAGGGGCCCCAGTGCAATCGCACTACCTGCACTAACAATATTTACACCCCTGAGGAAGATAGCAGGAGGAGACTGCTGGAATAGCCAGCCAGTGGCAAGAGTATATAGTCTGCATTCTGTCAGACTAGTTAATATGAAACACTTTTTGTCGGTCCAGATAGGACCATTTAACATATATGACAGGAGGTGGCAAACTTACATTTTGGCTAATAATTAATGAAGTAGTTCTCAACCTTTTTCATGTCAAGCCCCCTTAAACTGATACACATTAGGTCATGAGCCCCTGTTTGACAAGATTTCGCTTTAGGGTCCTCCATCTGAAAAGATTTTGGTTGTAAGATATGATTAAGACGAGAATTCTATTGCTGTCAACGCCAGCTGAGGAGTTAACCACAAAGACAGTGAAACTTATAATCAGAACAGTTTCTCTTATGACTGTTACTAACACTGGGCTCACTTCTAACGTGAATTAAGTAGTGAAAATAAACCATTCCCCATTTTATGGAGACCCTCTGAACTCCCCCTGACGACTGGGACCTGGTTGGGAACCACTGGATTAACATGATTTGTCCCTGATGAATAAACGCAACACAACAAAGTAAAGATAAAGTGAAAGCATTGGTAAAGTAAAACATAAGGATTGTTGTTTGTTTGAAATTAAAGCAGCTATTTGGATTTCTGGTGATAGGAAGTAATTATTACATTTAAACAATCACATTTAGGTAAAATTCTATGAACTTCATCCTACTTTACTTTTAGGCCTACTACTCTATGTGTAAGATGTATTTATTGTAGGCTAAGTTCTACTCCACTATGTTTATTTCACAGCTGTAATTGCTTGTCACTTTGCAGATTAAGATTTGAAATAAGGTCATCTTTTATAATATGATGCCTTGTTCAGTATTATCTGATCAACAACCAACAGGCCAACTAACAACATGCTTTTAACATTTAAAAAGCATCACTAAATAGCAATAAAACAATATAATAAATCGAAGATAAGACTCTGTAAGGAGAGAGTATTTATTCTTCGACCTCTGATGTTATATTTTGCAGACAACACTTACCTGTATGTAGCTTACTGTCACGGTTTTAAGTGACTTTAACGTGTTAGTTTTGGTCCTCCAGACCAACTGGTGGCGGTAATGAGCCTGAATGAAGACGACGAAGAAGAAGTGTGTGACGTCATTCTAGAGGCGCCAAATCCGCCGCAACAGGAAAACAACACAAGGTTCATCAGAAGTGCAGATAGTCAGCGTTTAACAGGTAAGAATAAGCTTTGTTCACGTGTATCATGATGGATGTCACTTTAGGGTTTTCTTTGACGAGTCTAAACCACTCGTGTAAACAGAAGACGTGACTGCGTGCTCCGGTAATAAATGTCCAGTTTGAGTAGTTAGCTGTCAGCTAACGTTTGACTTCGTTTGCATCGTAACTTTACATCTGTGTGTGTCATTGCAGGTTGTCAGGAGGTAAAGTTGTAAATTGTGTAAGACTTTAACATGACAAAATAAATATTTAATTTGTGTCCAGCCAGCGGTCATGGACCTCAGCCCCTTTGAGACAGACAACTCTGTCAGCTGCAGACTGGCCTCTCAGATCCCTGAGGTCTGCCGGACTGAAGACTGCTGTCTGGGCATTGACGAGGCGGGCAGGGGGCCTGTGCTAGGTATGCTGTTGGCTAATGTTTCCGTTAATCTTGACCTGATTTGTCATTTAATAAGACTGCAGCGTTACGTCCTCTGCTGCAGTCATTCATATTTTATCATGGGGGTAATGTTTTGATTTTCTGCCATGATTTGAATGTATTTCTCATTTGTATTTGCACGCACTGCATTGTGGTATGCAAACTCAGTGTTGTTTTTTGATCCAGGGCCCATGGTGTACGGAATATGTTTCTGTCCAGTTTCCAAAAAGGAGGAGCTGAAGGACTTGAAAGTGGCAGGTAATACGGCTGGTCTACATCTCTGCAGATTGCACTTTAGAAGGATGCTGCACATTCCTTCTCAGTGTGCTACTTTATAGTCATCCTCAATTTTATCTTACCAAAGAAATGTGAAGTTTTCCATCTCTTCCTTTGTCCAATAACTTAAAAATACGATCAGAAAATAAATCAGCAAAATAAACAATGCCTCATCTCTTGATGCATTATGTCACTTTCTTATCAGATTCAAAGACTCTAACAGAGGCAGAGAGAGAGAATCTTTTCCAAAAAGCTGGATGAAGCCAAAAGTTACATAGGCTGGGCTCTGCAGATTCTCTCACCAAACACCATCTCTACCAGCATGTTACAGAGGTATGTGGCGCATACATTATAAAACACAGAGCGACTTGTTTTTCATAGCTGTGTTTTATGTTCACACCCTGACGAAATGTCTGCTTTTGTTAGGACAAAATACAACCTGAACGCCCTTTCACATGATACAGCAATTGGTCTAGTACAGTATGCCTTGGACAGTGGGGTACAGCTCACAGAGGTATGATAACAAGTAATTCATGGATATAAAGATGCTCTTCATGTACTGTACAGTGCTGTGTTTCTAAGTTATGAATACATACAACTGATTGAAGATGGAAACATTTGTCATTAGACAACACATTCTCATTTTCACTCCTTTGTCTTTTTTACTTTGCTCTTTTCTTTCTTACTTGGCCTGCCCGCTTCCACTTGGTTTCCTGCAGGTATTTGTAGACACAGTCGGCCCAGCAGAGAAGTATGAGGAGAAACTCTCAAAGCTGTTCCCAGGTATCACAGTGACTGTGAGGCCAAAAGCTGACTCCCTCTTCCCCATCGTCAGTGCAGCCAGTATCTGTGCAAAGGTTGGTGGCCAACAGCCAACTGGATCTCAGTTCACAGTAGGGATGCACATGGTTAACCGTTTAACCGTTAACCGATAACAGGAACTTTGACCGATTAATACTATCGGTTAATTTTGTCTTTTAGCTACGTAAGTCAATCAACTCATGGGGGCGTGTCGACAGGTGCAACACATGCCATCACGTGCTTTCCGCCACAGTCCACTTTACAGCGAAGATGAAGAGAGCAAAAAGGAGTTCTGTGTGGGCAATGACAATGACGTGCGTCTTCATGCACGCTGGCATCATATGCAACATTAATATTACAGATATCAATGACGGCGCTGCAGATGACACCTTAAGTCGCTGATTAATTCCAGTTGCCTTCATGTTGTACAGTAGGGGAGGGTGTGTATCTTTGTGCGCATTTACGCATGTGGCACAAAACCGGCGTTACATTGAATATTATTTTTTATCTCCAGACACGCCGCGGGTCGTCCAGGTTTACAGTGAAATGGTTCGGTATGAAGCCGCATCATCCAGAAAAACATTAAGCTCCATCAGAACTGTTTAGAAATCGGATTTCAGAAGCTAAAACTTTATTTTGGAAATTAATCAGAACACACAATTAAAGAAATCACCAGCGCGCTCGCTCTCGACATAATTTAAAAAGCAATAGGAGACGATTGAAGCCTACAGTACTGTTAATTATATCTAAATCTTGTAGCTTTTTTTACATTTTAGATGAGTAATCTAACTATTTGCTGTCATTGTAAATCTGCAGTTCAGCAACGGACAGCGCCGAGTCAGTGACTCACTCGGAGTAACGCACATTTCCTTACATGGAAAGCCTTGTCGGAATGGTGGGACGTTTGCGTGTCGGAATAGCGGAATGGCGGAATGTCGGAGTGGCAGCATGTAACCATTGTTGTCACGTAACCAAAAATACTGAATTTGATACGACATCTGCATAAATATCTTGATATGGATACTGACTTGACACCACGGCAAAGATCATAAACATCAGGAAAAGTAATCGAACTTGAAATTCTTTTTTTTTTTTTTTTTTATAATAAGAAAACAGCCAGAAATTATGTTATGCCCAAATGTTTGCCAAACATCGCCGCCACAGTCAGAAACACCATCTTCGATTGGTCAACAAACTTGATAACTAGTTAATGTTACATTAGACATGTATTTTCTCAGTTGCACAATCAGACAACTGCATGAGGCAAGAGCTGCACACATACGCTGTGCTGCTGTCGCACATCGACGCACCACATGAATTCACAGGAAATACGACTCTTCTTATAACACTGTCATTCTTAAAGTACCGGTACTAATAAAATGGGGTATAGCACTGTCTTAAACAGCGGGGTATTATGATACCTTTCTGTATCGGTATACCATGAGAGTATAGAGTTGTCACAACTGCTTACATCATTGGTCTTAATTCAGGATTATAGAGCTCACATTTGCTGCTGCTTAAAATCTCCCTGTCCAAATATTAAGCTGTGTTCAAAATCCTAATTTTATTTGCAACTGATTTTCAGGTGGCCAGGGATCGTGTTGTAAAAGGCTGGAACTTTGCTGAGGACCTGGGAGAGGTGGATACAGACTACGGCTCAGGATACCCCAATGGTAACCAAAATAATTAACTGTTATGGACTGCTATCCGTCCATAATGACATTAATGGGAATGTCTTTTTTAAATTCAGTGTCACTGCTAATGTTACTTAAACAAGACTAGGTTGGTTGTTGTTGCATGTAAAAACAGCATGTATACACTGATTTTTTATTGCCTGTGTTTTCAGACCCCAAGACTAAAGCGTGGCTGCTGAAGTATCTAGATCCAGTGTTCGGTTACCCTCAGTTTGTTCGATTTAGTTGGAGCACTGCCCAAACCTTGATGGAGAGCAAGGGTGTGGCTGTCCACTGGTAAAGAGCCTTTGAAATTAATTTTTACCAAAGTCCTAGGGTGTATAAAAGCAGAGAATACCTGCATTAAACCATGACTTTCATTATCTGTGCCCACTTTGATTCTGCTGTGAAGAAATGACTAACTTACTGCTATGTAGTAACAATTATTTAGCAGATCAGAAGAATTTTCTTAATGCATTAAAATAGTTTCCAGCTTTTATCCAAGTCCATATAACCCAAAAAATGCTTGTCAAAAACTCCTTTGAAATTTTGTGTGTGTGTGTGTGTGTGTGTGTGTTAAATTAAGAATACTTCCATGTGTTAGTGTGCAAAAACCACAACCCCCTTTGATTCCCAGGTCACGCTTAATGTGTGTGTAAATCCTTTGACTTCAGGAGATGAGAGCTAACCGCAGTATAAAAATCTTGTCTTGTTTTGTTAAATCTCTCCTCAGGGACGATGATGACGAGGATGGGGACAAGGCAGCCCAGCGGCAGAACAATAGGTCCATGCTGGCCTACTTCAGTGCATCAGCTGGAGGTAACAACCAAAACCCAACCCACCAGACACACCGCTTCTTCACTGAGCGGAGGCTGAAGAGCCTCGACACACTCTGAAGACGACACAGTAGTGGACACTCGCACACAGACAGGAAATCAGAAGCTCTGTGATATTTTCATGTGCAGCCTGGACAGTTAAATCTTTGGTAGAGATGTGGACTTGATTAAAAATTTCAGATGTGATGTTTGTATCATAAACACAGAAGTAAATGCAGAACTATCTTTATTTGTCCTTTTTGTACCTGTTTTTTTATACATAAAAGTAATGTTTAAAACTCATGTTTTGCTTTGTAAGCCTTTGTTTTACCTGTAACACCATACATGCAAAAGAAGCAGAAAGGCATTGTTTGGAAAGTAACAATCTTTAATACTAATGCTGCCCTCTGGTGGTGTTATTACAGAAATACACCAGGGGTTTGAAAAGCATTTTAAATATGAACAGCTGTGGGTCCCAACACATGGCTGACATGGACAAATGCAGAATATCCTCCACAATATAACAACTGCAGAATGCAAACCATTCTTCCCAGCTTGTTCCACATACACTGAAATCATGCATATCGTCTTGTATATCACACCGTTTAGACGTCAACAACACCAGATGTAAGCATTGTCTGAATAAAACAGTCTTGAATTATGATTTACATCAGAACTGTCTTTCTGAGAAAGCTTTAATGCCAGCTAACAGTTTTGGACCCATGGCATGTCAGCACCAAAACATTTTGAGGTTCAATACCCAGCTCTTGGGGGAAAACTGGAAAGTCTTACGTTTATGTTAAATAACAAATACAGATTTGTTTTTATTCAGATTTTAGCTTTCATTATATTCTGTCTTTACCAAACTGATTTATAACTTATGAGAAAAGACAACATTTAAATAACTTTCCTTGAACCACCAGCACCAGACATTTTGAACTAAAACCTTTTAAGGCTTTCTATTCTCTTCAGTTTTACATGTGAGACTACCCACTACAAGCATGAGGCAAAAAGGAGGGTGAGGTTCGTTGGTATTACTGCATACTGTTCCCGTCTTTAAATACCACAGTGTAATCTGTATTAACTCAACAAACCACATTTGGCGTTTGTAGGTTGATCTTGAGATGTCTGCCAAATGTTTGTCTTCCCAGACATGTCTGTCTCTTGTTGTTAGTCAGTCTCACATCCTCTGAGAGCTTCATCTCTTCTGACTTTCCAGGCTAACTCTTGAACGCAAAGGAAACTTCACGTATGACATAACACATTTTACGTATCATGGTTTGCTACAGGGACACAAAAGGCAGCTGGCTAAGAATGAGTGTCCAGATTATCAGAAAAATAAATATCTCACCGACTTGCCCAGCTTAGCAAAGGTCAATGTAAAATTAAAATAAAGGCATTTCTGTCTATCCACCGTCGCTAGTTCCCACTGGGCTTGTGTCTAGACTCTTGGATCTTCTTCCCACAGTTCATAGCCAAAGTGGAGACCGCAAACGAGGACAGGATCATAATGGAGCTCCCCACAAAATGAGATGACGCTCCTCTGAAGGTTGTCCTCACAACTTTCCTGGGGAAAGTTTCTCTGTCAAACGCTGTGGTGGCGGTCACTGTCTGGACCATAGGCTCCATGGCTATAGCTGTTGCTTGGACGTACGGAGGCTGAAGGCCGAGTCCACGAACTGGTCTCAGGAGGTTAGATGAGATGGGTCTGCTTCAGCCTCAGCAGGAGGTGTCTGGAGCTTTCTGTGCTGACTGACACGTTGCAGAGCTCGATCTGTTGTGTTCTGATTCCTTCTGTGATCCCTGCCTTTACACCCATTTATAACCTCCCTAAACTCCTCATCTAATCCCTCTAAGACGCTTCGTCCACTACAACGTCAATGGGATTAAAATTAGCTTGCCCGTTCCTGCAGAGGATCAAGGTGACGATCTATTTCAGCGTAAGACTGTCTACTGTAATTCTATTAGATCACCCTGCCAGTCATCCATGTGAATCAATTGAGTTGTTTACGGGATAGAAGCTTGCAAACAGTCAACTCTGGTGTGTAAACATGTAATTAGGAAGGGGCATAAACAATGATGACGCTGACAGGCAAGAGATACACAGACAGCCATAAGAGTCATGTCCACATGCCTTCATGTGTTGGTTTCAGTGCTAGAAAATGCTGCACATTTGTGTTTCTCTACATAGTCAATATGATAGAAGATAAACTCTTCACTCCTTTAATATGCTCTATATACATTTTGCACTGTTGTTTACATCACAGACTAACAACAAAAACATGTAAAACAGATGAAATATCTCACAGAGCAAAGCAATTGTTCACAAAAGCAATAAATAGCCTTGTCTTAGCAGACAATGAGGACTAAGGTGCTCAGGAGGAGAAGCAGATTAGAACCTAATATTTGGCAGCTAGCTTGTTTTTCCACTGATTACGGGCTGTAATTGATACCAGCGGAGCTGCCAGAATGAGTCACTGTAGACTGTTATTCACGTCAACCGACTGAAAAGAAGATCAATTAAAGGTCCAGGCTCATTTGCAGGGAAGAAGAGTCCATCAGATTAGGAAACTGTACAATTAAACTATAAGACTCAACCTAAGAATTCAAATTAACATTGTTTTTGTGTCTAATGTCTTTAGCCAAGGACATCAATAGAGTTGATGTGATTTTCTTTATTTTTACATCATTCACGCAAAGTGCCCAACCTCTAAGGCTTTACAAGACATCAAAAATACAGTTGCAGTGGTCAAAGATTTCATTTCATTACAAAGTTAGAGGTTATTTTGCAATTTGCTCTCATGCTGTGTTCACATGGAATTAGGGAGACAGCAGATGAATAACACCTGGACGTCACGAGAAAGACAGTCCACAGAATGACAGGACAGTAAAATAAAACATGCATGACAAAATGTTGTGATGGTGATGCTGTATTGTTAAAAAATTGTTACAAAATTGAGTAAAATATATTAAATGTAATTATTTCGTGTTTAATTGTCCAGAGTACCACATTTTCTCCTTGATGGAGCTGCACAACATCAGGTTGTGAATTAAAAACCTCTCCCCAGTCCAGCCTCCTAAATTTGGGAGTGCAGTTTGCTTCTTATCTCCATTATATATCACTGTACATAAAATATTGTTTGGTTTTTGGAAGAAATTCCACCTTAGATCCTGGAGAATTGGAATGGTTGATTTTTATTATTTTCTCACATTTTACTCCCTAAACAAATAATCAGTTATTAAAAAATAAAATATATAGTAAATAAATAAAATAAAATAAAATGTGAACCTAGAAAATAATTTTGGTTGTCCGCATTCAAAATACTATGTGAAAACTTAAATGATGTAAGAGCTTCATACAAATTGACATTTTTTAGTGGATAATGGAAATGTCACTGTCAGCTGTGGCTTATACAGTTTTCAGCACCAAGGGCAGCTCCTCCTCTCTGTGACCCAGGTCTCATGGGGTCATCAGGCCTCTAAACCCTGAGGTCGTTACACGTAGTCCCAGTTTCTTTTCATGGCATCTCTTTAATTGTGCTAATTGGATTGCGCAGGTTCTTTTCCACTACTGACACAGAAAGCTCTCATGAATGAATGTGTGGCAGTGGTACAGTCGTGCCAGTATGCAAGGCTTCAGCTATGAGTCAGAAAAGTACAAGATGTTATGTGATCTGATATAACCATTTGTTTTTCCTTTGAGTCATGTTTATACTCCCTAACTCTTGTGTACAAATCCACACTGGCCATGCTCTCGTATTTGACTCATTTGGTAAACAAAAGGGCCCAAATATATCAGCTGTCAGACTGACAACAGGGTGTTCAAACAATAATCTATTAATAAAGTTGTTATTGATGTAAGGAATAATACAAAGATCCAAACGTATATGCTAACAGCAATAACAGATATCACCATAGATTTTGCAATAAAAGTCAGCAGCATGGATTTTATTTTGAGAAAGAGACTAGTAAGTTTCCACTCAAAATTAGTTCTTGTTTAAATGGGACCATCAACTACTCTACAAAATACACACATTTGTGATACAGTTTATTATGCAGCATTAAAAAACTGTATTACATAATGAACTTGCAGTTAAAAAGTCAAAATAATATCACTGATTATGTTGCGTTCAGTAGAAAATCAAAGACATTCTGCACAGTCTTATCACACATATCAGAGGGCAAAATATATTTTGTAAATGCCATAATCTGTGTAAGAGACCTTTGAGGATTTCCTCATTAAACTACAGATATTTTTTGCTTGGCATCTCACGCTGGCTCTGTTAGTGAAAACATTTTCCTGGGTGCAGATTTAAAGACCATTAAGTGATTTTCTCATAAGTCATCCCTTTTATAATTATTATGTGCCTATGTGTTTTATGTATATTCCCACAGCTTTGGTCCAAATGGCGCAGTCTGATCTAAAGCTTCTTTTTGTCTGTGGATCAGCAGTGTTTCTCTGGTCTCCGCAGACTCTGTTGTGCCTGGCTGTCAGATTCAATTATCCCTGCCGAGCTCCCTCAAGTGCCCTGACTTTTTTGTCTTGGCTGATTCAACATATGGTGGCTCATTATAATTGGAATAGCAGGTCCTTTCCACATGGTGTCTCTATTGCCTCAGAATGGAAACTGCTCTGTTTTTTTAAGCCATATCAAACTTTCAGTATGCGAGTGGAAAACTTTTGGGTTTGATGTAATTTATTGTTTATTTTTACAGGGACAGCACACAATTAAAAGTTTGCTTGCAGCTAATTAGCAACTGGGTTGCACTAGAACAAGCTAATATTAACTTTTTGAAGCAGATATTGATTTAAATGCAATTACTGTTCTCTGTTTTCTGCATCTTTTTCTGCGCTATTTTAAACAGGGACAGAAAATAGTCATGCAGTGCAACATAAATAAAGAATATAAGATGATAGCATGCTATATGAAAACTGGTGTGCAAGCAACTGAATCTGTACTGCAGCTGTGAAGGTGTAACTCAGCAATAACCACAATTTCACATTTTTTCTGTGTTACTGCTGTTGGTGCTTGTATTTCCTCTGTATTCAATCCAGTATACAGTAATGCATCCTGCATGTTATATTCGAGCAAACATACCAAAGTCGGGATGTGTGGACAGTTAAATCACTTCACAACCAGAAGCCATGGACTACCAGAACCACACAGAACCATAGACAAGTATAAAGCAGCAGCCAACAGTGAAAGAAGATCATTGTACCCGAATCATCATTGTACCTTGTATAGTTCCATCCATCCATTTTTATCAGATCGCGGAGGCAGTAGGCTGAACAAGGTACCCCAGACATACCTCTCCCCAGCAACAATCTCCAGCTTCTCCTGGGGGATCCCGCGGCATTGCCAGGCCAGATGAGATATATAGTCCTTCCAGCATGTTCTGGGTCTATCCCAGGGCCTCCCACCAGTTGAACGTGCCCAGAAAACCTCTAAAGAGATTAGAGCTGGGACGTAGATGCACCGGTAAATCGAAAGCCTTCTGACTCAGCTCCCTCTTCACACACAGATAGCTCCCTCCCAAAAACAGATTTTTGGTTTAAAGCTCACTATTTAAAACACTTCTGCATACGAGTAGCGTAACTGGGAAAGCAAATGCATTTAAACTCGTGTGCTGCTCGTGTGTTCCATTTAGTTGTCAAGGCGTGCTATTCAGTCCATACATGAGACTGTTTGTTAAGTGTTTAACTGGTAAGGTTTAAGTGAAGATGGATGTGTCTGTGTTTGTATGCTGAGCACACCACTAGATAAATGAGACTTGGATTATACTGCATGAGTTGTGTGAGAGTATGTAAACAGTTGTTTTGATAAAGTTTTGCTGTTTTTAAATGTGGCCCCCATTTACTCCAGTTCATCAATACTTTTCTGCATTTTTGAGTCTTTGTTCACTGTGGTGGCATACAAGAAAAACATAGTTTTCTTCCTGAGTCGACGTAACACCAGGTGAGTAATTCATGTACAAATTGTCATTTTAGAGGTGAATTATTCCTTTAAGTTTGGAGCCAGCGTAGGCCTTTGTAGTTTTTACTGGAAGCAGGTGTGAAACTGAAAACAGTATTGGACAACAAATTCACTGATAGTGATAAGAGTCAGACTAAAGATATGATATCAAGACAAAGAGTCTGCAGCCATGCTTTCAGCTTAACCATACGGCTGAACCACTCCAAAGTATTGGATGAATTACATTTCTGACCTCATGATGTCGTCAGATTAATAAATCAGGGGGTCAACCAAAGTTAAAAAAAACACCATGAATGTGTGTACCACATTGCACAGTAATCCATCCAACAGCTGTCAGGACATTTCACTCAGAATCACCAATGTCAGTGCTGGTGGATTTGCAAAAGTATGGACTGATTGTCACATTAGTTTGATTATCCCTCATGCCAGAAAGAAACAAAATATCACCAGTGAAAGAAGTACAACACAGTTACCTGTCAAGTAAACATACAGCATGCACATTAATAAAAGTAAAAAGTATAAAATACATAAAGTTAGCTCAAGTTACCTACCATGTCGCATTAGCAACACATTAGCGTCGCACAGCTAATGTAATGCAACCCACTGCTGCTGGCAGGACACAGTTCACAGTACATACTTTATGCTCTTAAGTTCTTAAGTAAATCAAATAGATGAAAACCAAGTGGTCGGCGCACATGAACTAAAAAACTTCGCTATGACTAATGTGACAAACTCGTAAGAGTACTTCAGTTGAAACATTTGTGATTAAAAGCTTTGATGCTTTATGATATATATGTGTAGCCTATATATAATACATGTAAGCGGAAATGGCTTTCTATCTTTACAGAACCAACGAGGCCGGAAACCTCTTAACCAATCAAGATGCATATACATTATCTCTTCCTCTTGAACTTGTTCCCCTCTTCCCTCCATCTTTGTTAGGTTTATGTATGTATGATGAGGCACCCTCGAGACCGCTGATCGTATGGTGTTTTATTTAGAGAGGCTCCTCTTCCCAGACTAGGCTTTTAGCACAGCTGTAGTCTGTGACCCACTTCTACACAGACAGGGCTAGAAATGAGGAGAAGGTGGGAGATGACAAGAGGAGAAAGAAGGTGTTTCAAAGAAGGAGATTTGCAGGATAAAGAGATTAAATGGAAAAGAGTGAGTGGGCAAATGAGGACAATGGGGGAGATGAGGAGGATAAAATGGAGGTGTAAGTGGAGAATATGGGGATAAAAGATGAGGAGCTGTGGGTGAATTGTCCAAAGGTTGAACATAGGAAAATTGCTGTTGCCTCATGATTCCCTAAATATTGTGCTTGTAGACAAATGCAATCAAAAGAATAGTTTTGCAGTGGTTATGGTACAATATTGACCTTTTTCACAGCAGATGTTTAGGCATCTTGTAGCAAGAAAAGCACAGTTGTGATTTCAGGGCATGCACTCAGTGGCACTCAGTCGTCATTAATATTAATTTTACCTATCCGTAACCTGCTTCAGCAAGTTTCCAAATATGAATCATGGCTACCGAGGTTGTGTACTGAATGTAATACTGTTGTATTAGATCATTGAAGAAAGTGCACAGGAATGTACGCAGCATCAAATTGGTAATTAAAACTAAGTGATAAACAATGCAAACGCTGCTCCTCTTAACACAATCACAGTTACAAACAGTGCTGCAGAGTCAGGTCATGTTAGGCTGAATGCCAATTAGCAGCAGTTAGTCAGAGATGTCGCAGTCGACACTTACCTTTATGTGAATTCTCACAGCAGCAGAGACAAACTAAGAGCTTAGAGAGGCCAAATCACCACCACCACTCAATTCAAAGGAGCTCCTATCAAATGACTAAATCAGCTGTCACGTCAGAGTATGCATTAAATATCTTCACATAATCATTTTGTGAGGATTTATCGTGTGTGATGCTGAATTAGAGTCATTATGGGGGTGATTTTAAAATGTGGGGGCATAGTCATAATAAATGAGGTACATCTGAATTAGCAGACACAGCCTTCAGCTTCAAGGGCGTTTGGAGTGAATTATGTTGTAATGCCTCCATGTAGTTTTGTCCCTGCATCTGTATTTAGCATCAACATCATTATAGGATGTAGAGATAAAACAGTGGCTCAATCGTAGGACTGGGTGATATGGAGAAAATCATGATTGTCACGATATTTTTGACCAAATACCTCGATATCGTTTTAGCGATGGTATTGTGGAGTTGACTATTGGCTCTTACAAAACATTTACACAATGAGATTTTTGATAAATTTTCAACAGTAATGTGGATGTAATGACTAAAAGTGGGTAAAGACAAATAATCAAACAGCTAGAGCAGTCTGGTAAGTTCAAAAAATTTAATTACGCAAAACCAAGAAAAGAAAACACTTAATATTCAAAATCGAAGACAATATCTAGTCTCGTATCACGGTATTGATATGATATTGATATATTGCCCAGCCCTACTAAATCGATAAGTCTTCTGGTTCTGAAAGTGATCATATGGGCGTACTTTGATGCTAATGAAGCAACTTTGCTAACCTGAGACTTTTTCATTCAATATAACATAACTTGGCTAATTATTTCATTTTCCTAATACAGTAAGGCATGATGAAAAATGTTTGAGAATCACTGGATCAGCCAGTTGTCAGAACAGATTTTAATCAGACAAAACAATCGGAGAAGCCTCACCAAACTATGAATGGGCTAATGGAGAAAACAATGGGCAGATCAGTTGCTAAAGAAAACATTTGCCATTTGTAGCCCAAATATGATGACCAATATAACCCAGTACAGAACACCACAGCTGTGGCTTTAAATTCAACACCTCTCTGACACAAAATAACTTAAAGGTCTACAAGTCTGCATTAAAATGTCTGAAAACAACTGGACCTATATTAAATATTTTGTTGAGTTGTGTCCTCACATTATCGTAAATGTTTACAACAATGTTCAAACTCAGAGATACGCACTTTATTCAAGGAAATGGTGTGTTTCATTTGGTTGGTTTCCAGGTGTTTTATGTTAGTTTGTATAGGCTACTCCTTGTATGTCCTAAATCACCTGCACACACAGTGGTTGGTGTGATTCATCACTGGAGGAAAACTTTACTTTTACTGTTACTTTTTATAACTTAAAATCATACCAGAATGCTGACTCCTTTTATCAACCTGCATATGCAGACACCCCCTCCCCCCTGCCCCCCAAACACACACACACACACACACACACACACACACACACACACACACACACACACACACACACACACACACACACACACACACACAACCCACCACAGCCACAGAGCAGATGTGAATGCAGGGGGAGGCACTTGCAGTCTATGAAGAGATGTGAGCTGACGTGGCTCTTGTGAGACAGGCTTACCAGGATGGGAAATGGGATCGTGCAAGCGGCAGGCATATCCTAAATCCCAGCCCTGCCAAGCTTTTTGGCTGCAGAGAGCTGACCCTGTATGACCTCCCCGGGGGCGTCCATTGAAAAGGGTGGCATCATTTTTTGAGAGCTTTTTTAGCATACAGCAGTGTGAAAGTCTTTGACTGTTAAAACTGTGCCTCGTAAGGTTTCTACACTGCTGCCTCCTCCCCCCTCACCAAATCTCACAGCACCTAATGAACAAAAAAGATGTAAAATTCATGTGCCTTCATTAATTATTTAATATTAATAAGAAAAGCAGCATAGGCTAAATGTGCTACAGAAGTCAGACAAGCTGGTAACTGGGTCACTCCCCAGAAATGTCATTTTTCACCTGCTGACACCAGTGCACATTTAGCCTGGCTCCCACTTTATTTTAATGCTTTAGCATTAGATCAGTATGGGCTTTAAAGATGGGGAAGGCAGTTTTATTTCTGGCATAATAGTGCTAAAACCCCATTATAAACTTTAGGCATGTTATAATTAAAGTGGACGGAGAGAGCTCTAGACTCCTTTACCTCTTCTTGACTCTGTTTTCAGGCTTTAGAAAATCAAGCCCATGACAGGAGACTTTGGCCAAACACAGGTCTTTTCAGGGAGAGGACTTTCCTGTTGGCTGTTTTACAAATGCAGATGCACGTGTATGTCCCTTCCATGAAAGCTTGATTCAATGGCAAAGAAGAATCCTGCAGAGAAAGTTGCTTTTCCAGCATTGGCTACAACTGCCTACACTCCAAAGCAACCCAAAAAAGGGAAGATGGACTTATCAGAAAGTCTCAAAGAGAGTCTGACAATGAATTAAACAAAACTTATCAATTTCTGCGAAGGGTTTCAGAGATGGCAAAATATTACTGATAGTTTAGACTTCTGCCTACTTTAGCTACAGGGTCACGGCTGTAGCTTCAAGTTCACGTTGTGGCTAATGTTAGCCAGAGCCTAGACTCACAGTGTTTTT
Source organism: Cephalopholis sonnerati (assembly GCA_019142605.1). NCBI lineage: Eukaryota > Metazoa > Chordata > Actinopteri > Perciformes > Serranidae > Cephalopholis > Cephalopholis sonnerati. The sequence goes on from JAGQAX010000003.1 coordinate 11,758,084, forward strand.
CGCCTCACTTTCCGCAGCTGTAGACCACCTCACCTGGAGGAGAGCGGGCAGCAGCTCTGGAGACAGACCCTCAGTCTGTGGCTGCAGTAACCTAATTCCAGCCAGAACCCAGCTCTGGGAGACTTGACAGTCCAACTCTCCGCAGGACTAGCAAACTTTCTGTTGCTGCCATTACACAGGTTTGAGCCCAGAGCTAGAGAGTTTGTGTTGGCTGAATTTGAGCCACTACAGCTGTCAACTGAAGGTCCACCTCCAGAGCTGCCGCCCACTCTCCTTCCAGAAAAGCAGTCGACAGCAGAAGGGAGTGAAGCTGTGGGACCGTGAGGTGGCTAGCAGCTAATTCTTGTCTCATTTGTGCTCTGATAAACAGAGCACAAATGAGAGGGCTGAGCGGATGCGCTGTGCGTGACTACAATGAAAAACGATTTTAAAAAATCAGTTTATGGGAAACACTGTGCTACTGTAAGAAGCATGCACATATGCCTGTGGTCGTCGGGTGGAAGCGGCTTAGGTCAGAGATGGGAGAGCTGCCGACCCTAGCTTCAAAAAGACCCATGCCAACATGACTGGATTCACTTTTAATATGTAATCATACATTTTACCATGTTCTCCTGCTGACAAGTCCCCCCAGCACATGATACTGTTACACCTTTTTTTGTTTACACCTATTGGACACACACACATTTAAGACTTCCAAATGATATTACTAATAGGAGGATTTAGTTTAGTGTAATAAAAAATAATATCAGCATACTTGTTTGAAATCTCACTCAGTCATTATCTGATTATCTCGAGAACTTGTGGACTGTTGCGATAGATAATTTATAGATTTAAATCTATCATTATGTAACAATACATAGATGATCATTTCACCAAAACATACATATTAGAGTCTTTTAACAATAATTGTTAAAAAGGTGGAGTGCCCAACACTTAATAATTATTATTCATGGCCTAAGTGTGGAGCACTCCACTGGCTTTACACAATAATTTCAGTTCATTTGTCTTGAGGAGAACTACCCAACCTGTGCAAGAGTTTAATAATATCCTCTGTGGCTCTGGAGGGAGCTTTGAAAGAAGTGGGCATTTAGACACTGTTGAGTTGCATCATGGGGAATGTTGGATCCAATATTTTTGGAGATTGATTCTTAAAGTTAGGATATCTTGGCCACTGACACTTCCATTTTGATAACTGATTTTAATGCGTCTCTTGTGAGTTACCTGTCGTTATACTAAATTTCCAGAGTATCCCTTTATGGAAGGAAATGGTCCAGACCTGCAAACAATGAGATTTCATGAGGTGCCATTGGACAAACAGAGTCAGCATCATCTGTGCTGTCTTCTTAAAAGCATACCTACTTCCCTTAGACAAAAGGACAAGCACTGACTGCAGTGTTGTTAACCACTGTTATGAAATTATTTGCACAGAGATCTAACACACAGCTTACATGCAATACAAAACAAATGCTGTGAAATGCATATGCGATTATCAATGCCCCCACAAATGTTAATCATGACTTTTTTAAGCCATGCCATCTGGAATGCTTTTAAGATTTCCTATAACAAGTTTGGTTTAATTCCAGAAGCCATAAAACTCATGAACAGCTGAGGTGAGGGGGATTTTTAAAAAGACTTTCAGAGATAGAAGCCTAATGTTGGCACCAGCGTTTTACTATGTCCCTTGCTTTTTGAGCCATAGAGCTTAAAACGATTAATTAAGAAGTCGATACACAGAAAATTAATCTGAAACAATTTTATAATCCATTAATAATAATAATAATCATCATCATATATAATAATCTAAATAAATAGTACAAGTAATCCATCCATCCATTTTCTAACTGCTTATCCTCTTGAGAGTCACGGGGGGCTGGAGCCTATCCCAGCTGACATTGGGCGAGACTGGACAGGTCACCAGACTATCGCAGGGCTGACATGTAGAGACAGACAACTATTCACACTCACATTCACACCTACGGCTAATTTAGAGTCCCAAAATAACCTATCCCCAATCTGCATGTCTTTGGACTGTGGGAGGAAGCCAGAGTACCCGGAGAAAAACCACGTTGACACAGGGAGAACATGCAAACTCCACACAGAAGGGTTCCTGCACCTGGATCGAACCAGGAATATTTTTGGGCACTAGACTGTTGATTTGACAAAACAAGTAATTTGAAGAGCTCATTGTGGGCTTTGTAAACTTGTGGTGGACATTTATTCAAAAATATATATTTTTTACATTTTCCATATTACAAGACTTTCATTCTAGAAAAATAATCTGCAGATTAATTGACAAGTCTTCTTCTTTCACAAAACATGCTGCTGTGCCAACAGGAGATGAGGGAGTTCTCCTTGTGCATATGCTCTTTTGAGAATGAGAGACTTGAAGTGGTGGTGGTGATGGAGATGGTGGGGTGCTGAGGTTGGAGCCAGAGTGATCTGTCAGCAGTAAATCTCAGGGCGAGAGGGACTAAAGCCTGCCAGCTCTGTCTGCTCAGAGAGACGGGGAACATTAAGGCCACGATGCTAAAAGCCACTAAGTCTCCCTCTTGTCTCCCTCCATCCTGGAGCTGGAGCCGCACCAGCTGCTCGGCCTCGTGTGTTTTTTTCTCTTCACATTGATCCGTCCCATCAGCCACCTTTGACCAATTCTTTTTTTCTCGCTTTCTTTCTTGTGAGAATGTTTAACAGTGAAACATCATCCTGACAAATGTGCCACACGGTGTGAACTCAGTGATGGACTTTGACCTTTGTCAGTATAGTCAGTAATTACTACTGCTTAGTAGTGGCTGTTCCTCCAGTATTGATCAGGGAATGCAGTTATTTTATTGACCATACATCTACAGACTCAGTGGGGGCAGGACAGTTCAGTTTGAATGACTCTAAGACTTGCAGAGGACATGCAGTTTTAGTTAATGTGTTAACAGCACTCAGGATTTTTCTCTTTAAAATCACCATGTTGGGAATTTGTTTCCATGCCAGCGTTCATTCATTAACATTTGGATCAGGGATGCAAGTAACCGAAGGGTGAGGAGCTGTGAAATGTTATGTGGCAGTGAATCCCATGTGTGACAGGTGTGTGAATGTTGAATAATGCATAATGCTAGATGCCATTTTTCATTGGAATAGCAATGGGGGCATGACGGCAGGCTGTGTTGACTGTTAATTCAGACACACATACAGTGTATGGACAGACAAAATAACAAACACATTTAGACACTTTAACTATGAGGTAACCAAGTGACTCTCCATGCAAACAGTGATAAGCTGTTATTGTTTAAGTCATTGCTCAAGCAAAAATGCCAACCATACCCTATTTCAATGTCCCAAATTTGTAAGAACTTTTCTCTGTTTTATATCATAAATTTGGGTTTTGGACAGTGGATTAGACAAAACAAAGCACTTTTCACCATTTTCACAGACTAAAGGAGGCTCAGGAGAGAGAGAGTGTGCTGTCCACTGAATGGAAAATCAGTGGTTCAATGCCTCAGTCCTCTACTCCACATGTCAAAGAATCCTTGGGCAAAATACTGAACCCCAAATTGTGTTAATGATTAAGCTGAGTAGCAGGTGGCACCTTATAAAGTAGCCTTGGCCACCAGTGTGTGAACGTGTGTGTGAATGGGTGAATGCGACATGTTGTGTTACAGTGGCCAGAAGACTAGAAAGGTGCAATACAAGGGCAGGTCTAGGGCCATAAATCAAGAAAATAGTTCTCATACCAATCCGTAATAAAAGTTATTGTTACTTGCTGCTTTAATCTTGATATAGTACATTTTCTACAACCCTATATTCATATTTGACCCATATTTATTAAATACAGCACAAAGACAAGATATTTAATGTGCAAACTGATCAACTTCATTGTTTTTTGTAAAAACAAACTCATTCTGAGTTTGATAACTGCAACATATTCCCCAAAAGTTGAGACAGGGGCATGTAGCAAGTATTTGGGAATTAATAACAGTAATTGTTGTTTTGAAAGTGAAATTCTTCCCTGTTCTTGCTTGATATACGACTTCAGTTTCTTAGCAGTCCGGGGTTTCCACTGTCATACTTTGCACTTCATAATGCACTGCACACTCTCAATGGGAGACAGGTCTGGACTGCAGGAAGGCCCGTCTAGTACTCACACTCTTTTACTATGAAGCCACAGGAGCAGAATGTGGCTTTGCATTGTCTTGCTGGAATAAGCAGGGACATCCCTAAAAATGATATTGTCTGAATGGCAGCTTATGTTGCTCCAAAACCTGTATGTACCTTTCAGCATTCATGGTGCCCTCACAGCTGTGCAAGTTACATGTTTTTTTTTTACATGTATAATTTGTTTTTTATTGCCAACGGGTGAACATGTTGTAATGTAACTGAAAAACAGAGACTTTCCCTGCCTTTGTCATTTGCCTGTAACAAACTGTGGACTGACTTCTATGTGAAGGACTTGGGACAAATTTTCTGGGAAAATCTAAAGGATGCACGCCTTGTCTCTCTTCTGCTCCACTACATCACTAACACTGTGTAACACCAGGTTACATTAGCTAAGAAACATCAACAAATGACCGGCATCCAACACAACACAAAGGGTACACATGTTGTTATTCCATTACATTCATTTTGCAGTGGCGGCCCAGCACAGACAGACCTTTGCTCAGCGCCCTGTAGCAACTTGAATTCAGACAAAACTAGACTGAGCGTGGGGGGACTGATCCAGGACCAGCCTGAATCCCTGCTGGATCAGAAAACTTTCTGTTGCTGCTGTTACACAGGGCCATATAGGAACATTGCAGATAGTCACCTTATTCCAAATGGTATGTAATTTCCAGCATTCTGTTAACATGATGCTGGTCAATCACAGTCAGTCTTGTGTTTGTCACTGTTTTGGGTGATGCCCAGGTGCTCACTGGTGGCTATGGATTGTGAGAGCAGGCACCAGGTTCCTGCTGAAGTTCACTGAATGGCCTCAGAGAGAAGTGGCGTCACTAATAACAAGGATTTGCTAGAAATTACATACAGAGCCTTGAATTAAAAACTTGACAAACAAAGATTGATACAAAAGTTACAAAGAAATACTTGAATCAAACATTTCTGCTTACCGGTTTGCATCATTGTTTACAGTAGCCTAATATGACAAGAGATGCGAAGGGAAAATATTACAAAGTAAATGGGACAGTTGAGAAATTTGTCATCATACAAGGGCTGTAGCTAACAATTCTTTTCATTATCAGTAAATCTGCCTTTTCCCCCCATGAAATCGATGAATTTTTCTCTATTAAATGTAAAAAAAAAAAAAAAAGTGAAAATGCAAATGCAACTGAAGCAGCACAATCCTGCCATTTGAAAAGCTGGAAAAAATTTATTTATATTTTATTACTAAAGTAATTCATTGATCATCAAAGCATATAGTATATTATAATATTCAATAAATGTATAATAGTTTTGTTTGTTTTGGGGGGGAAACTACACCTGGGTTGAAAATTTGTAGGCTGTATGAAAAACACACTTCCATAGCTGATGCAAGACTCTGGTCGCTGAAGGGTTAAACGTCATTGGTAGTAGGAAGTGGGTGGTAAGAGCTGTGGATGGAGCGAAGCCTGTGTAGCGACCACAGATCGTTTTTCGCGAGAAAATCAATGTTACACCAGAGGAGAACAGAGAGAACACATCGTGTATCTGTGAGAACAGAAGAAAACGGACAGATCTGTTTACCGGAGGACGAAAACGTGAAGTGATCAACCTGCTTTCTGTTCCGATGTGTGTGTGTGTATCGTTCAACAGAGGGACGTATAGAGTCGCTACAGATTCTCATTGATTTCGCCTTTTTTTTTTTAAATGCACAGAAGCTCTGACAGCGCGTGGATGTGTCATGTAATCGAGATTTGTAGTTGTAGTGCAATACTGTGCAATATGCATGCAATGGACTCGGTGTACATGCATGCACTGGTGCCTTCTCAGCACACAGGCTGTGTTTGAATGTGCTCTGGCTGCCTGTGGACTCTAACATGAAGTGGATCTCTGCAGCTTGTTGACCGACGGAGGATCGCTGTGATAGAGGCGTTTTAAAGGATGACAGTTTTGGCTGTGACTGCTGCACTGAGCTACTTGTAGTTTTTGTGTTTGAACTGTGATTCGCTCTAGATGTTTTGGGGGTGAAAGATGACTGCAAACTTGTTTGGTTTATGTGATCTGTGGTGTGATAAGCTTCGCTCTGACAGTCTGGGCTGTTCAGGGGGTTTCTTCTCTGTCTCTCAGCTGGACTTGAGTTCATGCAGAGCACGCTGATCCCACCGTGCAGCCTCTCGCTTATTCAGCAGTTCCCACCACAGAGCAGCCTAGTCAGTAGTCTGTGTCAGTCTCTGCCAGCGAGGGATGTGGGCTGGGGTCGAGAACAGGAGCTGCACTTTTTATAGACTTTGCTCATATTTGATAGTGTAGCTTTTTGGCTGTGATGCGAGAGGGTCGCTCGTTTGCTGTTATTTGCCACACTGACCATAAGAGCACCAATTAACCCTCAGAGAGCTGACGGATATCATCTGCGTCTGGCTGGTAAATGATGCTAAAAGCAGCCGACACTCCGCCAAGCATTTCGGTTTAGTAGTAAATTGACTCTCGCTGAAAGCCACGCGAGAGTGGGGCTTCTCCTCGCCTCCGTCACCTGGAAACCACAGGAGCCCACGAGACCCTCCGACAGGTGTGAACCCGGACACGCGCCATGGATGATTCTGGGATCATCCGGAGGAGGAGGCTGCAGGTGAGAACTTTTTTGTTACCATATGAGGACCATGTATTTAAAAATATATTGTATGAATGCTGTCGAATATAGGTCACATTTCTTTTTAAGTGCAAGTGTTGAGTTTTTTTTAAGAAGATTAACAGTCTGAAAAGGTGATACATGGTGGTTATTTGTCCACACATAGATGTAAGAGATGTGAATAAATAGAGCCCATGTTACCAGTTGTTCTTTACATTAATGTTTTCATTTACGCACATTTTAATCCATGTATGTTTTGGAAGGAAGGAGGTGTAGGCTCATGAGTGAGTTCATAGAAATAGTGTAAAAAAGGCACCTGGTTATAAAAACTTGGAAGATGTGGAGACAAGTGAATTTTGTAGACTGCACAAAAAAGCCAGAGCCAGAGCCAGAGATTGACGGCTCAATCTCTGGCTCCTCCAGTCTGCATGTTGAAGTATCCTGGGCCAAGATACCGAACTCCTAATTGTGTGTGAATGTGTAAAATGAGTAGCTGAGTAGTGGTGCACTTGCGTGGTGGCCTCGGCCACCAGCGTATGAATGGATGATTGTGACAAGTAGTGTAAAAGTGCTCGAGTGGACAGAAGACCAGAAAGGTGCTATACATGTCCAGGTCTATTTAGTGTAGATGATATAGTGACATTTCTGGAGAATCAAGTGAGAAGCTGTTTATGGATTTTAAAAAATGACTAGTTTGGCAAAGAAAATACCAGACAAATCATTACACTTCATCACATTTAAACAGTCTGGTGTATTGATATGTTACACAAATCCACAATCCACAATGGCCCGGTTCACCAAGAGATTTAAAAAGGACGGCCACCCTGGTATAAATGCTATGAGTCTTTGATGGTAGAAAAACTTCATAAACATGTTGTCCTGATAACGTGTATGAAAGGCAGCATCAATAAGTGCAGTGGGTGACAGTTTCCTGACAGTTTTAGATTCACAATGATATGTGCACATGTGCATAACAACCAGTTGTATGTTGAGTCTCGGCTGCTGAAAGAGACGTAGTTGAAGTAGATTATTCTGTTAAATTTGCATGATGTAGGCCAGTCACTTAGCCCATATCTTGTGCATTATGACAGACACGGGAAGGCACTGGTAAAAGCTTCCTTCCAGGCTCTCCTCTGTGGGTGCTTGCGTGAAATTAATCAAGTGAGGCAGGCAAAGCTTACTATGCAGGGCCATTGTCTGCCAGTCCTTCTCTGCTTCCTGGTGAATTAATTTACAGTAAAAGTACTCTGCTGCACATTGTGCCAAGATATTCTGCTCTAGATGATTGCTCATCGTTTATAAAATATAGACAAGCAACACTGGATGATTTCCTGCACAAATGTTGTTGTTCAGTTGGTAGAACGTAGCAGCAGTTGCACTGCCAGAGTTTCCACTCCTACAGGTGCGGGGCTCCTGCTGTAAGGCCTGGTGGATTAAAGCAGACACTAAATTAAAGATGTCATGATAAATACCTGTCTTTCATGGAGTTAGTTATATACTGTACAAGACTGTCTGCTACCTCTACCACCAGCTCTGTCTCTGCTGAACTGTACTTATTAAACTGTTTGTTGAAGAGCTCCACTTAAACAGCATTTTGTTTACACGAGGCTTTTGAGGGAGCCCCCATTTTTGTTGTGTTGGGGGTGGGAGGGTACTGTACACATGCACATGCAAACATGAATGCGCTGTCCACGTGCAAAAATATACTGTCAATACATTTCAGTTCATACAGAGAATATTTAGCCTGGGACTACAAAGAAAAAATATTAAGAAAAACAAATTATATCACTCTCTGTGATGATTAAAACATTTTCTCAGGAGTTAATTGTAGCTAAAATTTAAACATGGATATCAAAACAGTCAGCGGAAACTGAGAGCAGGGCCTGCCTGGAAGGGGGACGGGACACAATTTGATGCGAACATAAAGGTTTCAAAGTAATGCATACACAGAGACACAACAAAACAGAAACACACACACTCAGCCATGATGGACTCTGTATCCAACTAACATCAGGAACCCACAGACATATAAAACACACATTCACTTACAGGAAAGATTACTGGTGAGTCAAACTTTTGATTTTAGTCAGAGTGCATGTTAATGTGTGTGTCTGTCCAGTCTGTTGACTGTACTGTGGCTACACCAGGCATCTTGTGTGTGTGTGTGTTTGTGCATAACGTTCATGCCTATATGTACATATCAAATCGACTCCCACCCCCTGCCCCTACTCTCCATTTCCATTGAAGTGGTCGATATCCATATCTCAGACAGAGGAGGTCTAAATGCTGAGGATGTGGCGCAGTTGTCAGGCCCATTAGCAGGACTAATGGTGGCCTAACAGCCCTGTGTGCCCTCAGGGAGGAAGACCAACCACCAGCAGAAGCAGGACGGGCTGAAAGGGCCCGAGGCCGCCAGGAGGAGGAGGAGGAGGCGGGGGTGGGGACATAGACCTGAGGCAGGCAGCAGCTGTGGGCTACAGTAGACCCCATTTAAGTGGCTATTACAATATCTGGATCCCTTTACTGCCTGGATCTACTTTCACTCTGGAGAGAGAGGAGGGAGGAAGAGAGAGGAGTGTGTGTGTGTGTGTGTGTGTGTGTGTGTGTGTGTGTGTGTGTGTGTGTGTGGTCAGATCACTTAATTGTTCATTAATGAAAAGAATTTGGGCTAAAACTAGGTGGGTTTAGCTGAGTATCATTCAGTTTGCTCAGTACTGAAAACAACTGGTTTCAATCACGTCTTTCTCATTCATAAATTTAACAAAATACCACCAGACCTATCAAATGCATCACTTGTTGTCTTACCACAAAGAGAATCTTCGCTTGGTTAAAATTGACAAAATTTTGATTTTAAATCAGGCAATATTTGACAAAAAAATTGAATAAAAAAATGATATAAAACTCTCATCTCATCTCATCTGAAGCATCCGTTATCAACTTCTCAAAACTTGACAGTGAAAAGACCAGAAATGATACTATGTTGACATTTTTGAGTTAAAAATCCAGTATATAATCAAAATTAAATATCTCTTAAATTTAGTTTTTAAAGAATTGTGAAGATAGTTATTAAGAGAGACATTATACAACTGAAAACTAAACTTGTCAGTACTTTCTGGTGGACAAACAATGTCGAGGGGACCCTGTGTATAAATGTTCTTTTATGTATTTTTTAGCATTTTGCTGATTTTGTCACTCTCACTGATGTATAATAACAACTAGTAGGGATACTGGATTTTGGATTCTTTGCTAATATCCGACATGGCGATATAATAACAACTTATTTGGCAGATAACTGACACCGATATTGATATATCGAGATGGTCCACCAGTAGATGGAGGCATGAAATAGAATGCTTTTGAACGTATATAATATTAATTTATTGTGCAAAATAAGAAAAAGCATGTTGCCCGATCATGATAGTTCGTTTTTAGGCCAATATCTGCCGATACCGAATTCTGTACTTAGCTGTACATTGTAATGGCATCCAGGACTTTTAACTAGCTCTCTCTAGTTTTACAGACAAAACTTGCATGGATGAAAAACAAAACATAGAAAGAGTCATAACTGATCTTGTTTGCAGTTCAGGATGTCTGTCGGCAGTTTTACAGACATCTTCTTTATAATGGTGATATATAGGTAAGATGCTTTTTGGGCCACAGGGGATTTTTTTTTTGCTGCAATACCAGAAGTGGCCACTGAAAAAAATTGTAAGCAAAGTTAGGTGGCTCTTGGGGGCCTAGTTGCTCTATAACAGTGTCATCTGATTCCTCCTTTGCTTTGGTCGTGATGATTATGAAGGCCTCTAGAGGATGTTGTCCTTCAATGTTTTTTTTTGGGGGGGGGGCACTTCCTGAAACAACTGATACTGTTCTTCTTGGAAGGACTCTGCCTTTTTCACGGCCACCTGCAGACACTAGTATGCTGATTGATTCATCCTGCTGTCATCCCTAAGCCACAAAGTCTTCTCCTTATCTCCGTCTCTCTCCATTTGTCTCCCTCACGTCCACAATAACCTTCTTTTTAATTTATTTATCACTTAGTTCTCCTTCACCTTGATCACCTCCTTCATCCAACCATCTTTCTGTCCACGCCTGCCCATCTCTCACCTCCCTCCTTACTTTCATTCTCTCATCCTGGCAGCTCCACATGGCACAATGGGAAAACCATATTGAGGGTGCGACACTTGGCTTGGGGGTTGTTAGTGTCATTATAGAGGAAATAAATAACATTACAATACAGTTTAGCATATGTTCTTGGCCAGAGCCACTTACATTCCCCCCCCTTCACACAGACCTTACTTGCCCATTACTGGCTCCTATTTATTTACTGTACAGATCCAAAACACTTAAATCAATCACAGGATAGAGTGCTCAGGGATGATGTTTTTCTGTAGGCCGATGCGGAAGTTAGCATCGCCCTGATTCGCTTATCAAAAAGCCTATCAGATTTTTCCATGGGGAAAAAGTGCTTACTTGTGTTTTATCATTCACATAAATATGTGGGTAACTATGTGTCCGTATTTGGGTACACACACATTCATTGGTGCGAACATGTATGATAAGGCATGTGAGTATCATGTGTGTTGATATCTGTGTGTGTCCCTATAGTATACCTAGTTGTTTTATAGTGTATCCTCTAACTTAAATTTAACTTTATTTAACTACATCTTATGAAATAATGTATAAGTAATTTTCTTTTATTTTTTAAATTTCTTAATTTATTATCATTTTATCATTATGACGTATTTCCTGATATTGCTAAGGTTTTTGTTTGTTTATGTTTTATGTTTGTATTTTTGTATTTTCTTTTTTCCCTTTTCCCTTATCTTTTTCTTGCTCTACATAATGTGAAATAATCCTCAAAAATGCACATAAAAAAATAATAAAATTTCAGATTATTGAAAAAAATGTGGCTAACAAATGTTTATGATACCTACATGTTTTGTTCAGGAAGATAATCTTTACAAATGAACACCACTTCTATGATTTTTGAGGCCTAAATGCAGTCGCCAGAAGTAAAAAGCTAATGTTAGGCTATAAATAAACTAAACCATCATCACGATTTAACATCACTGCCACAGCATGAATACAGTCGGCGTGATGATGTTCTGTAATCTCGTTTAGCAACTTCCTAGAAACAGCCTTTCTTAAGACAAATAAAAACTTCAAAATTTGCAAGTGAGGTATTTACTGATGTATTATATGTTGTAGAACAAAACATGAAAGTCTCTTAAGCTTGTGTTAACCTCAGACCTTATTTTAGACATCCAACCAAAAACCCAGTCAAAAAAACTTAGGCCATGTCCACACGAAGATGTGTCTTTAAAAAAGACACGTCTTTGTGTGGACATGGCCTTAGGCCTTAAAGATGAGGAGACCAAGAGTGGTAAAATGCCAACTCATTTCCAGGTTTTAGGACTCATTCCTGGGGCACTCTTTAGTGGACTTTGTTGGATCAGGCCCCAGTTTTGCTTCATGAAACTGAAATAAATAGAAACTACAGCTACAGTGATTGTGATCTGTGACAACACTGAGTCCATTGTAGACGTAAGAGAGCATGTGTCATTGAAATGAGTCATGTTCAAGTGAAGATGACCCCAATGTCCTGAGCAGTTGTAGGTGTGTGTGGAGCGTACTTACATTTAACCCCTTACGCTCATACACTCACACACAAACAAACACAAGTCATACGATGTGTCTCACCCCTCTCTGTTGTAGGAGTATGGAGTGCACCACTCTTGCTCGCTCTCACACACACGCTCACACACACACGTGCACACACACAAGCATAATTTGTCCAATATTTTGTTCTGGGCAGTGTGCCCATTTCCAATATGCTAAGCACAAGGGATAAGAGTGTGATCACTGCAGAAGATCCAGCTCTCTGTGCCAAGTCCTGTCACTCACTGCCATGCCCACTGCTTTGTTCTGCCTCACCACGTCCTTCTGATGTCAGTATTATTCAGAGAGGGTAGGTTTTGTACTGAGAGAGCAAAGTGTACATCAAAGCAACAGATCTGGGCCAGAATATATTTGGGAATCACTTCAAATATTTGAACTACTTTAACTGGGCTTGAATTATCATGCCAGACGCCTATAAAGCACAAAAACTCTAGTCCAACTTAATCCCCAAAACAGACCAAAATGGACGGAGTAAGGAAAAAATAGCACTTATGAAAGTTTCAAACTAGATCCAGTTCAACAAGAAAGTAAAATAGGCTAAGAGTCGTTCAATTAGACATTACTTTAGACCTAGTCGTAATGACCAGTGATCTCAAAGCTTTTAAGTAAAACTATGAAACTGAAGAATACACAGTGTGACATTTGCCTCGCAATCTGCTGTCAGTTTTGGCAGTAGAAACAGAACAGAAGCCTCATGACTCTGCCCAGAGCAGCAGCATATTAACATTTTTCTTTTCTTTGGTTTCCAGTTGGCCTTCAGTTTGTCCTTGGGTAAATATAAACCAAAAAAAAAAGAAAATAAATAAACAATGGAAAAACCGTATGACACCCTCTCCTCACTTTTGAGTGGCCCTTTCACAGTAAAATGTAGCAGCTGAATGAGAATGTGAATAATTTGCAGTTACTTGAAGCACAGAGGTTGTATATAATTGTATGTGCAGACATCTGTGAGGCCTTCCATGCTGCATTATGTCTGCAAAACCACTTAATTTATGCCACTTAGGGATAAAATAACCGCTTTTTCGCATCCTCATAGTGCAATTTTGTCAGATAAGAACATTTTCTTACTCTTGATTTTTTTTTTAACCTTCAGTGGAAAAGCAGAAATGTCAGACTTCCAGGGCAGTTTCAGTGAACTTGTGTGTTTGTTTGGGTGTGTGTTGGGGGTAGCTGGTTGAGGCATAATCACACCTGTCTACTGTTTCCACCTATTTTGCCACAGGCAGATATTGATGCAGTGTGTTGTTAGCACTGTGTGGTTTTATGTGTGTATGTGGTTGAAGAGTGAGGACACGTTGTGACAGTTGTGATCATCCAGGCCTCTGATTACTGTTACATGTCTACCAAGTGATTTTCCTACAGTATATGATTCAGCAATACTAATATTACCAGCTTCACGTGTCTGGCTTTTATATGCAATACCCTCTTTAGATAAAATAGAAGTCTATACATATATATAATTACATGTGATTCAGATAGAATATAAATGTCATAACACAGTTTATTTTAGGCTTATTTAAGCTTATTCTCTTTACTGAAAATTGGCCTCTTGTGAGAGATGAGACTTGGGCAACACTATTTCACATCGCAGAAGCTGCATGAATCTATTTCAGATTTGGAATTGAGGAAGGCTCTTTTTTTATTCTTCCAGGGACAACTGTGGCCTGAGGTATTATGTTTTTGGGTTGTCTGTCCATCTTATTCTCGAGAACACAATATCTCAAGAACACCAAATTTGGCACAAACATCCACCGGGACTCTACAATGAACTAATTAGATGTTGGTGGTCAAAAGTCTCAGTGAATCCAAAAAACATATTTTTGGCCATAACTCATTAACATAAATATTAATGATGACATTTTATATCCAAATGGTCAAAGGTCAGCTTCACATCATGATATTCTGCAAAAACATTTTTCTGGCCATTATTCAACGTCATATCTCAGGAACACAAGTGGAGGCATTTGGTCAGATGACAAATTGGTGACACTAATCTTGGGTGTCCACCTTGAAACTGTGCTGACTGTACAGATCTTCTGTGCATTTGGGTTAAAGATGTAGCTAAATACGTAGCTTCTTTGCAAAAACATCCATATTTGAAGCATTGTCAACTGTCATGGCTTCATATGAATTTTGACAGACATGGATGTAAACCATAACTGCAACTTGAGTGGTTCATGGAGGCAACTGCCAGGGTGGTAATTCTAGTTTTGCATTGTACCTAGTTGCGCATTACAGTTTCTTCCTGGCATGATATCAACAACACTCTGGGAAAAAATACAGGAATTAATCTTCCTTTTTTTTATCAGGAATGAACAGCTGTTCCAACCATGAGAAGATCGCTTTCAATCTTATAAAAAACATAATATCCTCCCAGAGATTTAGCTGCTAAATTTGGATTACATTGACGAGTTGGTTATGTAAAAATGTTAACTTTGTACTGCAGTCTTGTTGCAGTCTGATCTCCCATCTACCAAGTAACTTGATACTGTCTTAAAATATTGTTGATGTAGTTTCTTTGCCTATACGTGAAGCAAAGTGGATATTACTGAGAGGTTTCACAGGTGGTCATGACCACTTGAAACTGAGAGAATGTTGTTCAAAGAAATGAGTAACCAGTAACCAGTAACATGGCAACAGCAAGTACAGTAGCCGTCTGTTGGACAGAGACAGTGAGAGGGAGCAGGTGTTGGGGTTTTATCCATTAGCCACCCCTATCACCCCACACTCACACACACACACACACACACACACACACACACACACACACACACACACACACACACACACACACACACACACGTTTTTAAGACTCCTGCGGGGCTCTCTATGAATCACCCTGGCCGAGCTCACTTCCTCTTGATGATGTAACTCATTAGCTGTCCCAGAAAGAGCTCACTATGATGGGTGATGTCACTCCCATTGAGAAAAAAAACTAATCACTCTCCTCTGAACTGGGAAATGCTGCCAGCCCCATCATATAGGTGTGTTTTAGTTGGTCGAAAGTATCTGTTTCCACTATACCAGTCTGTGCAAAGCAGTGTGTTTGCCAGGTTTCTTCATTATTTTATTCATGTGATTTCTGCATTACTGCTGCACTTATACTGCACTTGTTTCACTGAGGGATGATTAGAATTATGATTTCATGAACATGCCTTTGGAAAACTGGTTCTAACTTATTACAGTGTGTCTTTGCAGTCTTTCCTGTTGTTGTTGGCCTTTCATAGTTTTTTTTTTTAACTTTTAATTTATTGCAAGTATTAATGTGTCACAGTGCTAGAAAGTAAATCAGGCGAGTTTGGCTTGTTTGGAGTTTGTTTGGAGACGAGAGCTTCAGCTGTCAAGTCATGTTTCATCAGCTCGGCTTTGGTTGGGTTTCCTAATGCTTGTTTACTTATACAAAGACAAAGAGATAGACTGTGTGTGTGTGAGAGAGACAAAGATTTCAGGATTGCCCTTATCTAACAGGATGAAATTCTCCTCTGGAAAACAAGTTACAGTCTCTTGTTTTTCCTCTTATTTTCTCTCAGGTTTGTGTTTATATTCAACCTCTGACCCTGGTGTATTTTGTCACTTGGACTCCTTTCATTTCACAGACATGGCTCAGTGTCATTAAGCCTGCCCTGAGCGAAAAAAAAGATAAATGATAGTATCTTTTTAGCGGAGCCACTGGGCTGCAGAAAATAGCCTGATAAGCAGCGCAGGACAGGCTGACAATAGAAATTGACGGTAACCTGATCTTACCTTAGCTGAGTGTTAAATGGAATCAAATTGGGAATAGATGGGCAACAAGCACCAAACAGATTCCTCCCAGTAGATCCTAATCACATCAGAGCCCTTGCTGTCGTGTCCCAATGTCATAAATATAGCAGCAACATGTTTTAAATTGACTTTGGCTCCACTCAACCTGGTTGTTCCCGAAGCTCTGAAGTCTCTGAGCACTTAAGAGGGATCAGTTTTCAAACTGCTTTCCACTTACACGAGACATTAACAGAGAAATCATAAAACTAGCTATTGATGAATCTCATCCTACACTACTGTCTGAGCAATTTTATTATCAGAGAGGTTGACTATAGTATTTGAAACACAGTTCTATATTTTCTAAACCACAGTGTTTTTGCAGAGCCCTGTTTTCTGTGTGGGATGCCATTATATGCTAATGATTGTGCAAAGGTTAAACTCTAATATGCACGATTATTAGTGGGCTCCAAGCAAAGTGGCAAATGATTTCACAGCAAATATTAACCTCAGTTTCACATCTATGATGAGGAGATGAATTGATACCTGGCATAATGCCATTTAAAAGGATAGGTGTCTTTACTGCTTTACTGTTCAGCATGACCAAATGTGGTCCAACATACTAATATGGCTCTTTTGCAGACAAATCTGGCAGGGTCTGATGGTTTAGCAACAACTACTAAATATCAGAATTATACAGAGCCTGAAAAGTCCCACAAGTCTTGTGAGCACAAGTTGTTATCTTGCACAAAAAGATAACAACTAAAAAGTATCACCTTTAGGGACTTTAGGGGTTAAATGTAATTAGTTGCCACAGATGTAAAAGTTTAGGAGAAGTCTAAAGTCTAGCGCGCTGGTTCCAAACCTGAGGGTCATGACCCCCACTAGGGGTCCCCTAGTCTTTAGTCTGCTACACAGCCTCGTCCTGCATTACAAAAGTATGCAGTTTAAGCAAACCGAAGACCTAAAAGAGCAATGGCCAAGCAAAGGAAGGGGAAAACAACACATTTCTAAAAGAAGAAGAAGAAAAAAAGAAGGCTCCTAAATGTGTATGATTATTAAAAAATGAAAAAAAAAACCCACATATTACAGAGAATTCTATTAAAAGTTTTTTTCAAATATAAGGAAAACACATCTCTGATGCAGTATTCAGGTAGGCATTATGTTATTGTTTTCACTGAATATATAATGGAATATCCATAAAATGTGTCACTAATGTGGGATTTATACTTATTGGCGTTGGTGTGTCTGTGTCGCTCTGCAGTTACACCCCCAAAACACTGGTCTGGGGCGGGGTTTCTGTGAAGTGCTGTAAAGTTTAGTTGACTCAAACACACATTAAACACACATTAAACGTGGCTTAATAGAGACAATTTGAGACACAACTACACAAATCAGCTTCACTGTAACTTACAGCATTCACAGACAAAGCACTTGTCTTTTGCTGGACACATTTCCCCCACAAATACAACATGCTAATGTTTTTAGCACAAGCCTATGGCATTTTACATTGTATAAATTAGCCTAGCGGCTAGCAGAGATTTCACCTTCTCATATAAATCCTGGGACGACAGCAACATTTAACAAAGGTAACATTACAAAATTTGGCTCCATTCCAACTCACAAGGTTCACTGACAAAACCGCTATCTTATACTAAACGTGTTTCCAAACAAATATAACATGCTAATATTATTAGCACAGGCCTATGGCATTTTACATTGTATAAATTAGCCAGGAAAAATCCCGAAGTATAAATCCCTGAAGGATAAATCACACACAAGACTTAAAATGCTATTTTTGTGGAGGCTTTATGACCTACACAATTTACTGTTTTTTATCTGTGAAATAAAAGTAAATAAAATCTTTGTTTCCACTGAGAGAAATGGTTTCATCTTGCAAAAATAAACAGGAAGTCTGCATCACTGCAACGTGTAGTTACATTTCTGGGGAGGTGCACATCAGGCTACGGTGTAGGCTCTGTGTCGATGCAGAGCCTCTGCAGTAGCTACGGCGTCAATTCAGTGCAGAAGTATAAATTCCACCTTATCAGGACTCATCAGTTTACTTAACAATAGAAAAGGGGTGCCATAAGGAAAAGGGTTGGGAACCACTGCTCTAGAGTGTAGGCTTTAATGCCATCCATCAGTAAGGTTGCACCCACTGAAACCTTACCAGTGTGCCAAGTGTGTAGGAGAAAGTTGGAAAATGCGAAAGGCCTATCTGGAGCAAGTGTTTGATTTGTCCGTTCTGGGCTACTGTAAGACAACATGGTGGACTCTCTGGAAAATGATTTGATCTGTAGGTAGATATAAACGGCTCATTATAAGGTAACAAAAGAACAACAACTCTTATTTTTAGATGATTATAAACTAATAAAAACATAGTTGTGAATATTATACACCATTTCTGCCAATAGATGCTCCTAAATCCTACATGCTGGACCTTTAAGGCCAGGATTCCCAAGATGAATTACAGTGATCACAAGACCATTAAAGGAAAAGAAAGATTTTTTTTTTAGGTTTATTTTTTCTGACTTTCCTATAGTGTTTGCCTTTTTTGCAGGTGGATATATGTTACTTATTAAATATATTTCTTTTGTATTAACTCGAGAAATTCATTTATTCTGAGTACAAACAGACATGTGGAGTGTATTACTTTAAGGTTTGACCTTGAATGAATGTGGTTTATACAAAGTCTGTCTATATGCTAATAAAACACCAAAGTGCTTTATAGGAAAGCATAAACACAACAGCAGTGAAATATATAAAGAGATGAAAATAGAAAACACATTAAAATTAAACAGATAAGACAAAGTTGAGTAATTATAAAGTTTTTTTCCATTGGATTCCTTGTTCTTCATCAAGCACTAATCAGACATGTCAGTATAATACGTTTAGTTTGTTTGTTTTTCACTGAACCTTATTATTATGCTTCATTATATTTCTTTACCACAATTAAAGTGCATTATAATCTTTCTCACAGTTCTGTAAACAATGCGTCATGCAGTAACAGATTGCGTGATGTGTAAAACTGATCTAATCAGGCTAATTTATCTGCTCTCCCCCTCTTTTCTGTCTCTCTCTTGCTTTCTCTTTCTCACCAGAAGGATCTACCTCTGCCGCGAAAAAGTAGCAGGTAAGTTCACATTTATGTGTGTTTGTTTATCTGTGTGTCTGTAGGTTATGTGTACACCCTTTCCCAAATTACAGGTGAGTTTGTTTTGCTGTGTTCAAGTGTGATTGTTATTTATGTCAGATTTTGTTTTGTCAGTCTTTTGGTTTCCATGGATTTTCTGAAATTTGGTAGAGTTGTTTTCCAGAGAGGGAAAGTGTGAAAATGTGATTGATTTTTTTGAAAACTGAGACAACATTTGGGAATTTTTATATATAAAAGGTGTGTGCAATGACTAAATAGACCAGAGTACATTTTGCATAGTTATACTGCTTCTCTACATTGTATGGCCTCGTGTTTACTGAGCTAAAAGACAAACCAGGCAGGAATAGCATCTTTTAGTGCCTGGAATCCTTCCAGCTTTGTTAAAGGAAGTCGTGGTGAAATGATGGTATTTTGCCTTCAGACTGCAGCATGTTCCAGCTCTGCGTGAGTCCTTTCACTCTCAGAGCGTCTCTGTCGGCCCAATCTGTTGCACCAGTGAGCTGTGCAATGAAAGTTCAGCAGCGGGAGAGCCGTGCTGTGACCTCAATGCCCTGCGTGGTTGTGGGAAGGCGGAGAGGTTGAGTAGGGAGAATAGAGCAGCACATGATGTGTAACACAAATGAGTTAAGCCAACAAAATGTTAAGTGCAGATAGTGAATGACATGTTAGCTGTTATTTTACAACATTTATGCTTCATCAAAGGTATCATAATACAATAATTACATGCCTGGTACGTACATTGAAAGGATAATTAGGTTCTGTATTCATTCCTCCTGTCCACACCAGCATCAAAGAGATCCCTCCTTTGAGCGATTGCAATCTAAGTGACAGTGACAAAACTCACAGCTCTTGTACTGTGTGAAAATGACTTCTAAAGTTTAGTTGAAAGTAGGGCTGCAACTAACGATTATTTTCATTGTTAACTAATCTGTCGATTATTTCTTCGATTAGTCGACTAATCATTTTATCGAAAAATGTGTTAAAATGGTGAAAAATGTCGGTCTGTCTCTCCCAAACCCCAAAATTATGTCATCTAATGTCTTGTTTCGTACTCACGCCAAAGGGTTTTAGTTCACCGTCATGGGAGAGTGTGTAAAGCTGCCAATATTTGAACGTAAGATGCTGAAATAAGATTAATTTGGGGTACTTTTATGGTACTTTTTTATGAAAAATGACTCAAACCGATTATTTTAATAGTCGATTAGTCATCGATTAGTCGACTAATCGTTGCAGCCCTAGTTGGAAGGCTTCAGCAGTCTGAGTTAGGCAAAAATATAAAATGAATTTCCTCCAAAGTTACAGTATTTTCAGTACCAAACTCCCTCTTAGTGCTTCCATACACAGTGTGTTCTTGATGAACTACAGCAAAGGGACAGGTAGACAAACTTAAATAAACCTAAAGTGCTGAAGCTTCATTTTAGCTTTTGTTGAACTTTGAAGGTATTTTATACAGAGTAAAGACTGTATATTTTGTCTTTCATCACTTCCATTGAAATGGCTTTAAAAATCTCTTTGAGACTCATATGAGTACAGGAAACAATTACAGCAGCAAAGAAAGTATTGTTTTAGGACTGACTTAAGCCTAAAAATGTGACCCAATCCTTTGAGGCTGTGTTTCTCAAATGGGGTATGTGTACCACTAGGGGTACTTTGGAGTACTGCAAAGTATATGTTAGTTTTTTTTTTTTAAAGTTCATTTATATCAGTATGTGCAATTTCTAAAATGCTGTGTTAGTATTAATGCATGATAACAAAAAAATGTTTGCCTTGAGTTTAGTAATGAATTCTAAACATCTGAAATGTTGCATTTCAGTGTTTTTCAGTTACAGGGTTGTTGTGTAGTTACTCAGACACTGATGGCCCAGCGCTGTATCAAAGGGAGTACAATACTAAAACAAGTTTGAAAACCACCACTGCTTCAGCATCAGTTAGTGGAGAATGACAATAACATTGAGCCAGTAGGGCATTGACTTACTGTTTTACACTTTCAAGAGTTATTATTCAGTTCCCTCTCGCTGCTCATTTCAGCTCTGATTGTGTTCTTGAATGAAATGATTAATGGAAGTTCCTTAAAATGTCAACATAAAGCCAGATATTAACATTAAAAGGCAGCTTCACAAAGTATGATTGGCTTCCCTAAAAAGAGAGATACACTCTGCATCTCCACAGAGATGGATTACTTTTAGTGACTGTGTAGAAACCTCTGGAGCCGTTTTCTGTGCCATTTAGAAAAGAGTGGGATTAAATGATCCTGAGAGGTTTGACAAAACTGATTGAAGTACCTTAATTTGTGGTACACTTAACAGTTATGTCAGGAAAATGTGAAATATAGAGCAAAAAGTGATGTCTGTCTTTTAATGCAGCTGATGCTGTTGTAGTGTATAAGTATGTGAGTCTCTGTCCGTGGTGCTGAAGTGAAACTCACCGCTCTTCTTTCCCCTGCACACCGTGTTTGTCATGTTTGTCACCCTTGTACTCAAAAATATGACTGAAGAATACAGTCTGATTTGTTTTCAAGCGTTTGTCTCTGGCAGCGTTTTTTGCTACATCTTAACTACTGTTTACTTCTTGACAATGTCCTCTCTTTAACCGAGACAACCTGTGTATTTTTATCATCTATTCTTAAAGTTGGACTTGAAAAGTCGTAGCTGGCTCCTGCTTCTGCTGCTAAAAGCACTTCACAAATCAGGCAGAATTTGGAAAACTGTCTTATGTCAGCTCAAAAGGCTGTCTGAAAATGCCTTTGAACATGGAGGGGGGTGTAATTTTCCACAAAATGCTTACACTTTGCCGTCATCATTTCAAGTGTTGAAATCCTTGAAATTTTTCTGAAATTGCTCTAGTCCAGAGTCATATATATATATTTTCATTCTACTTTCGGCTCGGCCACTTTTGTTCTGTGTGAGCAGAATATGAATCATGTAACTCTGTCATATCTCTGTTTCAAAACTTTCTTTTAAAACTCTTTCTATTGGTGTTTTTCCTGGTTAACAGTAGTCTCTCAAAGTGTTTCAACTTGTTTTTTTTTTTAAATGTACAAATAGTGGCTTAACAAACATGATGTATATGGCAAAAATATATATAACCCCCTGCCTTCATAGTAAATTGCAAAATGGTTCCTCTTAATGCCACAGATTACGACTGAGTAATCAAAGAAGCAAGATTAACAGGAAAAATAATAAAAATAAGCAACAACCAGTTTCACTAAGATACAATCTGGACCTGCAGTGTCATTATAGGATTAAAAAAAGAGGGCTTGCCATATTTTGAAAGATTCTGTCGTAGACCCACGCAGTGTATATTGAATCTTTTATGATTTACTAAATGACAAACGTCTCTCATCCAAGCCTCCTATGGATGAATGATGCACAGGACAGTGTCACCCTGGTGCCCTTGCCAAAAAGCCAGTGGGATTTTTCTATTGGATTTTAGATTATTGCAGAAAATAAGCTCTGTGGCAAACAAACGTTTATGATACTTGTAAATTTTGCTCAGCAATGTAATCTTCACAAATCGACACCAATATTTAAAGCATAAATGCAATCGCCAGAAGTAAAAAGCTAATGATAGGCTTTAAACAAACTACATAACAGTTCCATGACTAATGGTGCCACCACAATTACGCTTTAAACACATGTTTGGTGTGAAGATGTCTTGTAGTCTCATTTAGCAATTTTTTTAGCAACTGCTTCTTTTTAAGAAACATTAAAGCTTTTATTAGTGGGGTATTTACTGAGATATTTTATGTTGTAGAACAAGACATGATAGTCTCTCAAGTTTGTGTTAACCACAGACCATATTTCGGGCATCTAAAAGAACATTCAGAAAACCCATTAGCTTCAAGACGAGGGATACCGGGAGTGCTAAAATGCTAACTCAACTCAAGACATATTCCTGCACCACTCTATGAAGTAGTATCAGAAGGCCACAAGGTCTACTTTAATTCTTAGCAGGACCACTGTATTGGGTATTACCCCAAAGAGTGCTGATGATGCAGCTGGATTAAACAGCACCTGAAGTGCCCCTGATAACATTTAAAAAATATTAGACTAATACTTGTGAAGAGATGGGCAAGGCCTTAATATATAAATCAATGAGGCGGGAGTGTACTAACACAAGTAGGGTAAATATCAGGACACATTTGTGAAGGTCTGAGTTTTGTGCAGTGAATGCGGTGTATGAGACCATGCTTGGTACATATAAATGAGGAGTGGACCTGGAGAGGAATATCATCCCATAGATTGTTGTTAATTTCTTCGCCTGTATCCAGCTCCCATGATCTTTTGACAGCTAATATGTCTGTTTATCATGTAAACTGTTATTGTTGCACTGAGGATGCAGGCAGTTCAGGAAGTTGTAAATGTGAAGCATGGATTTAATTCCCTGTATTGAGCTGTGTTTTTATTTAACTTCATTTTTTTTATTTGTGTGTTGTTGTCTGTTTAATATTCTGTCTGCATTTTACTCTGCAGAGGTGTTGTCTGGCAACAATAGCTCGATGATGCTAGCGTATACATGCCCGGGGTGTTTAATGTGCGTCTGTATCCATGTGTAATTACAATTTACTGCCTCACTCGGTTTGTGCCACATGCTTTGTGTGTGTGTGTGTGTGTCAGTGATGTGGTGTGCAGCATGCATGTGTGTCCCTGACTGCTGTCACAGGGTGTGTTTTGACCCTGACCCCTGACCTCCATGTGACAGGGTGGCAGATGTCACAGCATGGCATGACGGAGACGCTGGAGCTGGAGGCTCACGGCCAGCTCTCTCAGCTCCCTGTAGCCCCCCCCACCCCCCGTTGGATTTTTCTACACACATCCTCCTGTGGGTGGAGCTGGAGTCTTGTACTGTGGGTGTAATGACGGGGCGTTTATTGCAGAATGGGAATAAAGTGACCTGAAGGACAAACAGGTTACCAGATACTGAAATCCTCAGAGGTTAAATGTGCTTCAGAGGAGACAGAGAAAAAAGCCCCACATTACACATGAAAAAAAACCACACCATGTCTTCTATATGATATCATGCTGCCCATCCCTGTCTGTCACCCCCCACTGTGTTTCAGTGATATCACCACCACCCCTCCTCCTCCTGCTCCCTCCCCTCCTCCTCCCCCCGTCTCTCCTCTCCCATGTATATTTTATCCATCCAGACTCCCACATTAGAGACGGCATCCATTATTGAATTACTCCCCTCAGCACTACTGTGCAACTGTCACCCCACGTCAGCTTTAACATTTGGTGGATTTGTTTCAAAGGGAGAGAGGGAGGACGTGCACACACACACACACACACACACACACACACACACACACACAGAAATGACATCTCTCTTGGCCGGGCATTGCAGAGCAGCTCCTGTGATATTTAGGACAAGTAGATGGTGCCAGAGCTCATCCAGTATGTCATTTTACATAGAAAAAAATAGAACTGTGTCTGTGTGTGTGTCTCTGTGTTCGTTTTAAAGGATGCTGGTGTTATTTTATATTTTCCTTGCTGTTGTAAACCCCATAAAAACACCAAAACAATTAATATTAATAAATCTGTCAATGCTTCCATTTTTCTTACCCTGTCTGTGGCACTCAGCCCCAGGCACAGTCATTCCCTACAGAAGACTTAAATCTTTAAAAATGGATCACAAATATGTAGCTTCATTTAAAGAAAAGGCTCAGTAATTTCCCAAAGCAGCTGGGCACTGTAGTTACTAGCAAACTTAACTTTAACACAAGTAATAGTGCATGTTTTTGGGTCTATTTTCAGCTGCGGATTTACACACATCTGCTGTTCTACTGAGTATTTTAAGGAAAAGAACAGTGTTTATGGGATCTTAACAATATAATTAAAAACTACAGTGCCCGTGTTCATTGTAATAAGGCCACATGTCACCCAGGGCAACAGTTTCGTATATTGCTGTGTTTTTAATGGATAAGTATGATATTTTGTATTTTCTTATTATCAACAAATCCCCTAAATCCACCAAAAAACAAACAAACAAACAAAAAAAACCAATGAATATATTCCACAAACAACTATTGCCTGTGTAGCTTAACCCTCATAGATCTTATTCATCTGTGCCAACAATGAATATATTTTACTAACATCTGTTCAGTTTAACCCTGATATATCTCATTCATCTGTGCCATAGACCCACACCTTTGTCCAAACCAAAATACATAAACCAGTCATGCCGTTGGACTGGGTGACACGTTCCTTCATCACCATGAACATGGGCACTGTAGTTTATTTTATAGGGGCTATATGTGAAGGTGAGTGTATGAGTTGTCTGGACAGAACATAAAGGTTTGAGCTCTGATCAGGACCAAAAAATCAGGCCCAGTTAAAAACCTTAATGTCTACTTTAAAAAATATATATATATTTTATATGTTTACAATTTTAAAAGCTTAGAGCTGACATGTTTCTTGCACACACCTCATCTGTTGTCTCGTGCATGACAGGTTCAGCCAACCTTGCTTCGCCTTTCAGTGCCAACAGCTAGCAGCTAATGGTGCTAACTGTATAAACAGCACTAAACAACAGCAACAGTGCTGACAGAGCTAACAGTGTTAACCTGGGTGAACTGAAAGGTGGGTGCTACATTTCTGCATTGACGCCATTCCAATATCTGAGTAGCTCCTGTATGAGTGCAGTGCAGAGCAGGGGCAGTTAGCTAGCCAGTGGGATCCACACGTGCTGTAACATACACAACACCACCGGACTGTTTTACCTCAACAAATCACAGAGAAGCTCGGATTACACCACACAAAGGGACCGTGGCTTTTATCTTTGCTCAGGACACCATTATTCAACCATATCTTTACACTGCAAATAGCAAGCATTGCTTTGCTGCTATATTAATGCTCTGAATGTCCCAAACAGAACCTTAAAGTGAATCCCACGTACACCAACCTGCTGCTGTAAATACTCACTAGAACACTGACTTTGTGGCTGAAAATAGTCCCCCAACAAATGCACTGCTTTGAGTAGCATTAGCTCAAAAGTGCAAGTTATTAAGCCTCTAAAAGAACTGAATGATTGGGTGAAGATTTACATCTTCAGTAGGAGCCAATGGGATTGAGGCTTCGAGCCACATACAGCTTGGGGACATCAGATAGCACTGAGAGACGGACTAAAGTATTGTTGGTTTTGGCCTTTTCCTGGGATTTATTGACAATAACAAAGAAATAGAATTTTGCCAGCCTTATCCTTTAATAGCTTTTGGACAACAATGGAGGTCTGTGGCACAGAGGAACAAACTAAACAGGCTTTGTTAGTAGGATACATTTATTGTTGGCTTTTCATGGGATTTGTTGACAATAATCATTTTCCTATAATGGCCTGTTGTTTTAATAATGTCAGTGCCAGGCTGTAACACACAGAATAACACACACTCATATGTGAAAACCAACTTGCACTGCCCTCCCCTCCCGCTGTCTTCCTGTCTTGTCATTCACATTAGTCTCCAGTTCGCTGCTCCCTCGTCTCTCCACCTCTGATTGGCTTCCACTCTCTCTTTCTTGCATTCTCGCTGTTCCTCTCTCATTCATATACCTGCATTGACCCCTCACTCTCCTCTTCCTCTCTCTCTTTGCCCCCCTCCTCCCTCGCTTTGTCGCTCCACACTTCCTGGCTTGGCACGATACCCTTGAGAGCAGCCCCACAATCCTCTCTCCTTCTGAGAGGGATGCTCGGCAGCCTGTCCCCTCTCTCCGACTCCTCTTCTTCCCTCCTCTCTCTCTCTGTCTTTAATCCTCTTGTTTTCTCCGTCTGTGACATGGCTGACATTTCCAAAGCTTTCTAATCATTTTCTCCTCTCTCTTGCATATACTCTTGCACGCATACTCACATGCAAAGAGTCACGGCGAGACATCGGTGTGTGTGTGCGCGCGTGTGTGTTTAACTGGCCAGAGGAGGCTGACATGCCGGCGTGGAGCATAATCGGCGCCTCTTGACTGCCTTGGTGTGTGTGTGTTTGTTTCTGTGTGTGTGTGAGTGAGAGAGAGGGAGAGAGAGGGAGAGAGAGAGGGAGAGAGAGAGAGAGAGGCTCAGCTGCTCTCATGATCATCTGCCAACACAGCCTCTGCTGCTAGCAACATGTTTCGACGCACAAAAAGGTAAATGGCAACAATCTGTCTCTGTGCAGTCTTTGTGACCGGTGTGGTGCCCTGCTGTTGTCAGAGTGTGTCGATTCATCGGAGGAGGCTGTTGTGTTTTTCCATGATGTTTCCGTTGTCCCTGCCAGCTATCGTGCTGTCTCACAGTTGTCTCCCTGTCTCCATTTAGCTCCAGCAATATGGTGTGTGTGTGAGTGTGTGCTTGTGTGTGTCTTTATACGCATATGTATATATGTAATTTGATTTTGTGCACACTTTTATGATTTGTATTTGAGCTTCTAAAGTACATAGAGGTTTGATAATTTGTTTGCTAGTGTGTGTGTGTGTGTGTGTGTGTGTGTGTGTGCTTGCAGATTATGGATTTGCTGGATGTGTGTTTATTTAATGTCCTTGTTGAGCTTTATTGCAGTGATGCACATGTGCACAAGGATTTAGTCTGCTTTAGATTATTGCTCTTCACAAACACACACACTTGAAGGTATGTGTGCGCTTGGCCAGTAGCCTGTGTGCCAGAGATAGCATTATGAAGTGAAGGTATTATTATCAGTGTCCAGGGAGTGCTTGTGTAGCAGAGAGCCAACAGTGGGCAGTGCTGGAGTGCTGTCTGCTTGGCACAAGTCCTCGCTCTTCTTCTCCCTTCCTCTTCACCTCTTTCTCTCATTTTCTCTTTTCCTTTATTTCCTCTCCTTAACGTCACCTATCTGTCCTCCATCTTTTCCTCTCCTCGCTTATGTTTTCCTCCGCTTTGTTTTCCTCAGCTCTTCCCGGTGACTGTAGTCATTTCTGCCTCTTAACCTCATTCCCTCTCCTCTCCTCTCCTCTCCTCTCCTCTCCTCTCCTCTCCTCTCCTCTTTCCTCTCCTCTTTCCTCTCCTAATGTACAATCTGCACCGACCCTTTAGTCCCTCCCACGGTGCTTCATTTTAGCTGTCTTCATCTCATCTGATCACAGGGGGATTAGTCTGAGTCTTCACCGTTACTCCGACTGTGCAGGGAATGAACAGCAGGATATTCTGTATATGACCAAGAATAAAGCCTCCCTCGCTCTGACTGGCGGCCACCATGCAGAGTGTATGTGTTTACCAGAGAGGCCATGTGTGTTTAAGGGGTGTGTTTGCTCATGAGCCTGTACATGTGTGTTTGCCATTGCCTTGTAAAAGCTTAGCCTGTTTACAGGCTGTGTGTTTGCGTGCATCACAGAATTGTTGTTCTTTGCTCACGTCTGTTTCATGTGTGTAAATTTACCTGTTTATGAGTGTGTATCAGCAGTGATAATAATATCATACTCATACTGATATATGAATGTCATACTCCACAAGGGATGAAGATATGAAGATTTTACATCATAATTATACTGACCACAGTTATCACGGCTATCAGTGTTTTGACAGTATTGTTAAAATGTGCTGAAAAAGTACTGATACACCAACCTGAAATCATTTCACTAGGTTTTATATTGAAAACATCAAAAACAAACACTTAGCCAATATACCTTATGTAAACATATGAAAACCATATCAAATGTGCATTAACATTAAGGATAGCCTGTCTTTGAATGTTAAAGTGTCTGTGTCACTGTAGAGGAGGACAAGTGACCAACAGCATCACTGGCTTTGCCTGCTGCACGCCCACTCTGTAAACAGGGGAATAGCAAAACAGACCCATGTTGCATGCTGTGTCTGGGAGACTTGCTAACTTTGGTTGATGCTAGACAGTATTTACTGGGGATGGCATGAATACACGGTTTGGACGTATGTATTTTGGAACCATATAGAGTAATCGCCACCCAATCTCCTATATGTGAACATGACTCTTCTATTATTAATTTTTTTACCATTTAAAATGGGTAAAATCTTATAATCTTACCACCGTATTGCTTTGCTTCACCTCCTTGCCCTGCTATCGCTCTCTCTCCGTTTGTCACAAGACTTCTGTTGCAGGTGTGTGAGCTCTGCACTAGTTTGAGAGCCCACTCACACGCACACGCACACCACACACACACACACAGGGCCTACTGTTAGCATTATATAGCCTAACGATACCCTAATGATGATTAAGGACTGAGTTGAGCTGTGTCAGTGTCAGTATGAGTTTGTTGGGACTGTTTAATGGCTCTGTGTTGGATGTTAGCCGCTGCTGCTGTGTTAGCTTTTGCTAATCAGGAGTATGCTGGACTGACCGGGAGGAGAGTGGCTTGGAGACAATCCTTCAGTGCTGCGACCAAACTTTTAACAGCAGCAACAGAGATTTGCTGATTTTCATCATGTTAACTTTGAATTTGTGCTTTAATAGGCTAATTGACGCCTGGTTGTCCAAAAAATGAATTCCACATTGCACCTGCACATTCCTATTTCAACGTTCAATTTATTTTATGTTTTTGCAAGTACTGGAGAACTCTGTGGAATGTGGAAATTACTTAGAATGCCCCATCCAAAGTGTGTACCCTGACTTTTTCAAACAGCTTTTGAAGGATAATTACATTTTGAAATGGTTATATTAACTATCAGGAATTTAACCCCAGTTTATTGTGAAACCAGTAACCATGTCATCCCTATATTCCACTTGTATAGAGGTTAGTACATACAGTACCCTGCTAGGGCAGCAACTAAAGATTATTTTTTAACTATTGGTTAACTTTTATGATAAAGTGATTTATTGTTTGGTCAGAAAAAAACGTATTGAAAGATCACAACAATCACAAATAGATCACAATGTCTCAGAGCCCAAGCTAAAATGAACAATTGTGTCTTTTGTCTAACCTAAATATATTTAATTTACAATATCAAATCCTCACATTTGAGATAATAATAATGCATTTTCATTTATAGGCACCTTTCAGAGCACTCAAGGCCACCTTACAAAACATAGTTAAAAAACAAGGAGCATAGTCATAAAATCAAACAATTCTGTAATATACAATAAAAGTTAATAAAATGACTAGACAAAATTCATAATTATAAATATTAGGTATAAAATTATCATAATAAAGTCATTATCAGTGCAAATCTCGATATGTGTGTCACCATTGAATCATACCGAATATGCCAGCTTTTAAAGGCATGTTTTCAGACAGGATTTGAAAGTGGAAAGGGAGTCAATATTGCGAATGTCATGGTGGAGAGAATTTTCTAAATTTCTGGCCAATAATTTTCTGTTGCTTGACTAATCAGTTGACTGATTGTTTCAGCACTAGGCTGAGTCTGTATTATTGTTTAGTTGTGTGTGTGTGTGTGTGTGTGTGTGTGTGTGTGTGTGTGTGTGTGTGTGTGTGTGTGTGTGTGTGTGTATGAGAATATATGCTTCTGATATTTAACCTACAACCATTGATATAAATGGGGGGGGTATATATATGAATATATATGATGAATATAGGATGAATAATAGAGATGTACATCTGCGATACTCATCAACAGCCCCACAGACTACATCCCTTCAAAATGACCATTATGTTGACCACGTTGAATCAACACCTCTCAAACACTGTTTGTACAAAAACTGAACATTATAACCTCCATGAATGCAGGGTTTATTTCAGGGCTGCTGTATGAGACTGCATTCATTTTGGCTAGGTGGATTTAATAAATTGGGAACTGAATGTATAAGACATCAGAGAAGTTTAGCTAAATGAATAGGGAAGTGTGCATTTCTCAAATTAAGGCATCATTGGTGCTGAAACTCTAGTATAGAACATTACCAAACAACACCCAGCCCTAATTCTGAGTTATAAATATCATCAGATCATTTATCCCAGAGACTTGTTTTGTTCTACTTTTTAATTCTCTAGTTTTTTTTTGTCTCACTCTCTATTATGTGCGTGTGCATTGTTTCCTCAGTGCATGTGTGTTTCCTTGGCTAGCTGTGGCAATTAAGAGAGCTAATGCTCTGTGCCCACTCCCAAACAGATTGAGCCAAAGGAAGACAGTAAAAATGAGCGAGTGAGAGAGAACATGAGGCACGAGACAGAGAGAGCAGCTGAGCTACAGAAAGAAGAGAGTGGGGTGGGATGAAAGGCAGAGCCTCAGGTAGTGTCTCAGCCTACATTTGAGAGAAGCCCAGTGGGGTTAACTGAGCCCATGACGATAAACTCTCAGTCTGTTCGTTTACTTCCTTCCCTCTCACTTCAAGGTAAACCTTCTTGGTTTGTTGTTTTGGCTTTTGAGATCATGGCAGGGAGACGGAGCATTCAGAGACTGAAGCTGGATGATGGAGCTCACACACAGCATATACAGTATTATCCCACTCATACATATGTGTACATGATGCACGGCGCAAATGATCCCACTCATAAACAGCAAACAGGACATTTCATCCCACTCACAAACAGCACATATTGTCAGCGTTTATTTTTCACAGGAGAAGCAAAGAAAAAACTGTAGAGCTATCTTGGAAAAAAAACAGTTTGTTGTTTGATTTATTCAGCCTATATGCTCTCTTTCCTTGACTCATAGCAAAACAGATTCTCATAGCTGATATCTATTACAATTACACCATACTGAATATATAATAGTTACACAAAAATGACTCACCTTGCAGCAGTGGTTTCATTTTGCACACATCTACTATCTTTGTGACAGGTAATTCAGGTGATTTTAAGCTTCACTACAGCAGTGAAGCACACACTCAGCACTGTTATAGCTTTTAGAGGTTACTAAATAAAAGGAGCTTTTTCAGATATGTTTTGTCTGCATGTTATTCACACATGAGGTTAAAATCAGGCTTTATCTACCCAGATGCATCAAGCACAGAGGCTCAGTGACATACAGTATATTTGAGCAGTCGCATTGCTCGGCTGCTCTTTTTTAATGCCGGAGCTGCAGTGAAAGATGGTATAGAAAAGGAAAACTCCTCTCCAAGCTCTACTCCTGTTGTTTGTACCATGACAGCGCCATCTGTTACTGGCTGGTGTTCAGGCTGGCCTTAACCAAAACACACAGACTGTTTGGGGTTTATCTTTGATGTTGCAATGACATGATAACACACAGCGTCTCATATACAGGCGTGAGTTGGATGACAAGCCTGGCAACGTGAATTGCATATGAAATAACATGGTTATTTCCCAGATAAATATAAATCTGCTCAGAGGTAATATTTAGGCTGTGCGTTCAGGTTCATGTCCTTATTGGTAACACTTTACGGTGATGGTACATGAATTATTTTGACTTCAGGCATGAATTCATTCATGTAGTTCTTCATCAAAGCTGGGGTAGGCAGAAATCTGGAATAGGCAAAAAAGACAGAATTTGAAAATACACCCTCCTCCTGAAGCTCTCCCCTCTCTGTTTTAAGCCCCTCCCATCAGACGGCTGCGGACATATGCACACGCTTCATACAGTTACCCGTGTTTTCCATACTTTGATTTATTTAACCTAATTCCACTGTAGAGTTGCAGACAACGCATTCTTTAATCTTACTGTCAGACCAAAAGTAACACAAGAATTAGCTCGCTAGCCACTCCACTGTCCCTTCACCATGCTCACTGCCACTGTGGGCTGGAGAGCGGGCAGCAGCTCCGGAGTCACCTTTGGTCGGCAACTGTAATGGCTCAGATTCAGCCAGCGCAAACCCCCCAGTGCCTGGTATCACAGCGAGCTGGTGGCCTGCAGCAGCACCAGCTGTAGCTTGTGTAATGGCAGCAACAGAAAGTTTGCTTATCTGGCAGGGAGCTGTGGCTGTCCTGGCGTTTGCACTGCTGATGGGTTACTGCTATTGACCTGTGCATCCTGATGAGTTGGGCTTTAGTGGCAGGGGAGTGAGGCAGAGGACACACTGTGATACAAGGCTCTAGTTGACATTACCTCAAACATGAACATGAATTAGACATAGTGGCGAGCCTTTAGCTGTGGTTAGCAGAAGGCTAACTAGACATTTATGTCTAGCTTTTTTGGATTGCTTTGCAGTGTAGACACTTGTTGTCAATGCTGTGATAGCAGTTTTCACCAAAGAACTCTCCACCATTTAATCAGGCTTTCACCAAACACACATCTGCGTTTGTAGAACAGCCAATAGGAACGCCCTCTCTCTGACATCACCTGTGATTGGCCAAAGTCTCCTGTACAAGCTAGATTTTCTAAAGCCTGAAAACAAAGCTAAGAGAAGGCACTGGAGTGTAGTGTTCTCTCAGGCCACTTGAATTACAATATGCTCAGTGTTTATTATGGGATTTTTGCCCAGTGATGCCAAAATTTTACTGCGTACCACAGCTTTAACTGTCAGTAATGTACAAAAACTGACAGTATCTCATGCCTGACTTCATGCAAGAAAAATACACTGATTAATGCATCAACTAAGATATTCCAATTATCATGGTTTCTGATTTATTAATGATGTTCATGTATTCATTGGTAAGTCAGCCCCAAAAGAAAACTGTAGACAAAGCAGCACGCATGTATTGTGTTGTTTATCATGTGCGTTGCCCTTCACGTGATGACCTGGTCCGTCTTTTACACTAATAAAGAACATACTGTATTATTAATAGTGGCATTATGGTAAAATCACATGTATTAATGATTTGTTGCTAATCCATTAATCACCTTTGTAACCCCTCAGATAAATACAGCCCTCCTGTCTATTTAGGCAGCTCCATATATTTTGAAAAATTACAAATGTAAATTAGATCATAATTTTAGAGTCCATTTTTATTTTTTAGTTAGAAATAGAAAAAAGTATGCATCTTTATTTTTAACACAGTTTAAC
This sequence comes from Cephalopholis sonnerati, assembly GCA_019142605.1. NCBI lineage: Eukaryota > Metazoa > Chordata > Actinopteri > Perciformes > Serranidae > Cephalopholis > Cephalopholis sonnerati. The sequence continues at coordinate 11,792,203 of JAGQAX010000003.1, forward strand.
ATAAGACGTGCACTGCTGTGACCGGTCAGTTTTTTGGACTGTCTCTTTAACTAACTGATTTACAGATTTTTTAATATTTTCACTGTAATGTTTTTTCAGTGCTATATTTGTGCTTCTGTCCATGCACCAAAACATCAAAGAAAATTCCTTGTATGTGAAAACTTACTTAAACTGCTTAAACCGGACTCTGGTTCTTAGGGAATGATGTAACAGTGTCGTCCTGTATTGCTAATGTGAGTGTAAATAATATATGTGTTAACTGACTTTTTGAACATTGATTCCTAACATGCAGAATTATTGAAAAGTATCATTAAAATTTAAGATGAGCACTCAGCACAATCTGTTCCTGCAAGTTTGAATACGTGAGCGCTGAAGTTAATTCTTGACCTTTTGAAAACATCAGTTCGACACATTACTTGAACAGTTTGATTGGTAGGCTTACAGTTAACTGAGCAAACTAATGTAAAGAAGTAGATAAATGGACAATCAGCCTGCATTGTTTTGTAAAAGCTGCACCTACAATCTGTCTGGCATCAGTTCAGAACAGCTGTTACAATATCACTGCTTACCTCTTTGCAGTATTTTATCATTAATGCTTAGTGTGTGTTCAGGTTGATGTTAAATTTTTTGCACATTGCCATCCCTCCAATTCTTGCGCGGTTATTTCTTACAGCTATCCTGTGCCTTATCCTTACATAGATTAAGTTATGACCTTTTTATTGTATATATTCCTTTTTTCATTTATACCAGTGTTGTATTTGACTCCTGGATGATGTAACAAAGCATTTAGGTGAACCCAAGACACTTAAGATTGTACTGGTTAGTGGAGCAGAAATGATAAGTTGATTAAAGGGGAAACAGAAATTTGCTCAGGGCCTAGCAAGTAGCACAATTTACAAAGTTATTTGGGTTATTTCATGGTCTGCCATTTCTGCAACTGGAGATAGTAACTGCAAAGAACTTACATTGATACTCTTTGTTCACCGGAAATGGCTATCTATAGCTACTGAGGAAACAAAAAATCCACTTCCTGTTTTGGTGGGACAGTGGTTGATGCACCTTCTTTGTGCTGTAAATCAAGCCTTAATTTTCTGGGAGATCATACCCGGTGGCAGACAGAATTAAGTAGCTAAAGCGAGGCTTGTAGGGAGCCAGTCTTAATACTGATGGTGACATTTTTTAAAGCCATTCCACTGTAAAATCAACATTCACTTCTTAATGATTAGTTATTGCAAAAAACGTGTCCATTTCTATTTAAATCAATTAATTGAAAGGAAAATGAATTGACAGCAATTTTAATAATTAATCATTTTTGAAAATGGAAATGCCAAAACTTGACTGGTTCTGGCTTCTTAACTCCTGTTGCTAGTTTTCTTTTTCTTCTACGATAATAAACTGAAAGTCTTTTGACTAGTGTAATACACCAAACAACTGAGAAAGTAATCAGAAGGTTTTTGTAAAATGAGAATAATAAGTATTTGCAGCCCCACTGGGGAGTGTACTGGTGTGTGGTGTTGTCTAAGGTCATCACGAGTGCAACACCCAAATTCTGACCTTGTATCCAGGATGTCACCATTGTGTTAAATTATCAAAGAGTTCTAAATTAAAACATTTACTACATGCAAACCACACAAAAAATAATCATCTGATCGCAACATTTCAAAGCTGTTTTTTATTGTTAAAGCATTAAGCTGTTTCTTGAAGCTTGTTTAAAACCATTAGTGTCATAATTTAAAATCTGGTAGAATAACACCAGACGTTTTATTAAGTTTCCTACTGCCACCCTTATTCTTATTTCCCTCTAACTGATAGGAGCTGTGGCCTTGCTTAGTTGTGAATCCATATGCGTTATCCATAATCAGATTAAATCATTTTTAATGTCTATTAGACATGCTGCGAGACTCCCTACTCATGCAAATGAGTGCTGCTCACTGAGGGAAGTGTTTTATTCTGTATGAGGTGATGGCTACGGATCATTAGCTGCAAATAAGGTCACGTTGGGAACAAAGTGAAATGTCATGATCGTGGTGATTCAGAGCACTTCTCTGGTCTCGGTAACTGCAGAGAGCTGACATAGAGCTAGCCAAGGTGGAGAGACGAATGAAGACAAACAGGAAACCAGCAGATGAGAAACTGATGGTGACACATGCAGAACGATCCAGATAAGTCTTTGCACTGCCACAACTTCCTGCTGCATCATTCTGCCTGAGGATACACTTTCACACCCTTAGAGGACATCTGACAACACCTCCGAGTGGAGAGGAATGATGTGACTTAAATAGACATCTGGATGTTTATTGTGTCCTGTTGTGTTGTATTTATGTGCTGTGCCCCCGACTGTGGTAGTGAAGCCTTGGATATTATGCTATTGAATGCAGTTTGTTGCAGTGTAACTCATTTAAAGCTTTTTCTCTGTTGTATATTCTCAGACTTTTGTAAAACAGAACTTTTACATTTAGGAGGAATGTCATTCTGTCACATTTCTCTATCATTATCGTATTAAACTTGGTAAAGTTGTGTGTTTGAGCAGAGAAGGGAGACCAAAACCAGGTAATTTATCCAAAGTATATCTCAGGCTTTTCTCTTACAAGTAATACCTAGATCTATGTGGCAAATTAATCTCATATCAGGGTCTGCTTCTCAGCTTTTTTTCTCGGCTTTCACCTTCATGTCAAGGTCTTCATCGATGAATTGAATCATCATGACCTGTGCAGTGTAGAGGGTCACCTGATATCAGCCTGACATCCCCACACCAAATTGCAAATGGGAATTAGTTTGGGACCCCTCAGTTCATTTTTGATTTGCAAGGGGTGTTGTCAACGGGTATAGACTGAAATGCCACTGGACCCAGTTGGATAGACCTACAACAATGCAAGGGACAGGGGGACACACCTCCCGTCCCCAAACTAAATGAAGCTGGTTAACAGCTGTCTCTGTTAACACTGGGGTTTCCGGCAGTGTGTGGAAGAGGCAGGTCGATCACCATTACGTTGTAAGTTACATAACAAGAAACATGCGTCAAGTACTGAGATGAGATAAAAGTGTCAGGTGTAAGTGCTGAACTGTGTCACTGTGAACTGACAAGGTTATCATCATGTTGTTGATCAAAATGTTTGAGTGCACACTGTTGGTGATGCACATTCCTTCTCACTCTGTGTCCTGTGTTTAACTGAACACCCAGCATGCAGCTGCTGCTGGTTAAAAAGACTAAGGTCATCTTACACAGTATCAGAGTACTCTATTTAGTACTTGAAGGTCTAGAAATTTACTTTAAATGGTTCCACTTTGACACCATTGTAGCTTTCTGGTACAATCATATCCCTTTCAGAAGCTTTGTAATCCAGCATGGAACAGCTGTGTTTTTTAGACTTTTTAAAACTAATTAATCCAACAATGAGGGTCGTCTGTGATTATTTATCTGTGTTGAAAGGAGTTGTTGTTGTTAGCAGTTAGCTGAAGCTGACTAAAGGCGGGATGTATCCCATAATGCGCTGGGTCGGGTCTGTGGATGAATCAAAGGCTGCGTTGCTGAGTGCTCAACAGTACTGATCCCAGTGGCCATGTGCAGTAAAATAACACAACATTCACCCCATCCTAGTAGTATGTGTGTATATATACATATGTATGTGTGTGTGTTAGATCTGCTGGTAGGCCTTTTTTTTCATTCTCTTCAGCTGCTCAAGCTCCACACAAACATGAGAGCAGTATCGATGTTCTCTGATCGAGAAAGTGACAGTGTATTTGGCAAATTGTCGAACTATTCCTTTATACCACTGCCTGTACACACACAAATAAAGAAAAAAATAGATGTCAGAGGTCTTAAAATTACCAATCCAAAGCAGAATGTTCAGGCCACCCAGATGTGAGATGACTTGGTGGAGTGTTGATTAGATTTAGACAACAGCTTCAGGCCCTGACAGCTGCCTGCTCAGTCCACTATAAAACCAGCTGTCCAGGTGAGAGAGACAGGCCCTATCAGCCAGAGATACAGTCTGACTGTTGGCCAGCATGTTTATTATCCACGTAATTACTCGGTAATTTAGGCAGTCAGCTACTTTGTCTGCCAGCCAACTTTTTATTCAATTACACAACAAGCTTACTTACAAGCTTACTACATAATCTGTCACTGTACTTAGTCACACCAAAACACAATACCTTTTTTATTCATTGAACTTTCACCAACTACTATTGCAAATGGAGAATTGTCCCTTAGTCACACCATGCATTGCCAAAATTATTGCTATTTTTCTAACATGGTGAAATGACTGGGTGACTCAGTCAGTATTTTTACTCAGACCTCCTTTTCCTGCCTTTCTCTTTTCATCTTCATTCTGAAACTACATTTTTTTCTCTCGTACAACTGTGGAGCTTTTGTTGTTACTTTGTTGGTAGGCTTTCTCCCTCCTTGCTTAGTGTCTCTTTCATGGGGGAATAACAGCAAAAGCCTCTATTTATGTCTCTTTGTGCTATATTGCATAGCAACAAGAAAGCCATGTGACTAACCCCTGCAGCAACCCCTAACACCAAGACGGTCTTGTTGTGTATGTTCTTCTTCTTGTCTCATCCTGTCATTTATCTTTTCTGCCATCCTTTTTTCACATCACCTGTTTGCTTTCATCTGTCAGCTTCACTCAATCACCCCCTCAGTCTCCATCTGAATGTCTCATGCTTCATAAATCTGCCCACGTGGCTTAATTTGGCCACTTTCCTGAGTTTGGGGATCCATCCAGATCCTGGTGGATGTTTCGGGCTCTGGCAGTAAGAACAGTGGATGTTGCGTAATAGGATACAGAAAAAAACAAGGGCCAGCGTTTTATCCCCTCCATTTCCATCCCATTTCCCACAGTTGTAAACATGCACTCACCTTTAAGAGGTCCTGAGGGGGAGAGAGAGAGAAATGTCACCTGACAGGAAGTGAGCCTGGACAGATCGATGGCGTAACCATCAAAAGCGTCTGGTGTCCTCTGTGCCCTGTGAGTCAGCACTTAAAGCAGAAGATGACACTACTGACTGACAGACGCACACACACACACACCCACACATACACACACACACACACACACACACACACACACACACACACACACACACACACACACACACACTAACCCACACAGAGTTAATAATCAGCTAGGTGAAACACATTAAGCATGCACAAGCGTGGGCTCACACCAGTCAAAGGCTCACATGTGCATGCAAATAGCTAATCACTTATGGTCCACCGGCACGCACACGCACACACACACACACACTTTGAGGAACACATGCTGTTGTCTGCGTCCATAACATCCTGCAGCAGACAGTTAAACGTCCTCTCGTGATGTGCTATCAGGCTGTCAGCGTCCTCGCTTCATTTTGAATCGGCTCATTCCTTTAATTGATTTTGCATAATATGGAGCTGCTCTGTTTAAATGGCTGCTGCACTCTTATCAGTGACCGTCCCTTATAATGAATGTGCTCCACTTTAATATAAACCTGTCAGAGGCTCTTTTGTTTGTGGACAGAGCTTCACAGGAGGAGAGGAGCGGAAAGGACAGCCCCCTCATGAGGAAGTCATTTAGGAAGTAATTACAAAGTGCCAAAGAAGCATAATAAAATTAAACACTATTATTTATAACTGCTATTTATAAATGAGAATCAGTATAATGGAAGATTGGGTTTGTGATAGAGGTTTTTATTAAAAAGAAAATCACGAGTAAAGGCCTTTAAACACCGGGGGCGTTTTTATTGTGAGAATAATTTGCACATCAATGTACTTCACATTGCGTGAAATGGACATTATGTAACAGCATCACAACAATAGCGGCCCAAGTGGCAAGCTCCGGAGCTAAAACAAGAAGCCAATGTGCAAGTCTTTAAAACTGCAGTTCCTTGAATGGCCACTGTGGCTGGCTCTTAAAGCAAATCATTTTCCATAGACCACCATGTTAAAATGTCCAACTTAACAGCACAATTAAACATGTTTATAGCCCGATGCAAAAAAAGTTTTGGTCTCCATGGATAATTTCACCTTCGTGACAACTGTACGTGGGTGGATTTTTATGTAACTCAGCCATTTACATTTAACTAAGGCTTAAAGTTATACATAATGGAGGGCAGGCCGCAGGACAGCTTCCCAAAAGACAAGCCAAAACATCACCATAGCCCCTTGGTGGCTGGCTGCCGTTTAGGTCATAAACTCCGGCCCCTCCATGTTAGCGGATGGAACCTGGACCAAACTAAAAACTCCAAGTGCTCGTCAAGTCAGTTTTTCCCAAAGATGGTCTCTGTCATTTTAGGTAGTTCTTAACACTCTGATGTGTGTTAAATTTGTTTATAACTAATATTTGATGTTAATATAGGGGTATTTAGGTCATGATTGACACTGTGTGTGCCAGTATGTTCACCATCATGATTGGTTGGATGGGTGTTTGGGCAGGAATGCTATACTGGTGGAGATCACTACTGCGCAGACTCTGGCTCCAAATGATGTCACCAGTGCAAGATGGCAGCAGCTGTATCTTATACTTTGGCTTCATTTTTGTGTAGCTGGGGTAAGCAGAGATGCATTGTCCATCTTTATATAAAGTCTTTGGGCATAACCCATCTATTGCAACAGGCCTGCAGCAGAGCACGTTCATTATAATCAACTGAAGCTGCACTGACGATTAAAACCACGCAAGCATTGCTCAAGCATGGCGCTTCTTCTCTATTTTAATGTTGTTGGTCTTTTGTTTTCTGTGCACAGCTCTGCGGCCCTTTAACAGGTAAAAACTACTTAGAACTGTGCAAGAAACAAGTTCAATCTGTTTCAAAAAGGATTTAAATGAATACCTCATTGTACCAGAGGCAGTGTAAAGCAGCAGAGTAACCTTGTGTGTGTTTTTTCATTTCACATAAAAATAAATCAATCAAATTAATGCATCCTGTTGTTAAAATGATTTGAATTAAATTAATTTAGTACAGGTAAACATAATCCATACTTCCAAACCCTGCATAACCAACTGCATTATTATCCTGGACGTAGCTACCATGATGTCGCCCATTGCCTTGTGGAGTCCTGTTTTAAAGGCTTGAGTTCGGCATTTAGCCGTCCCCAGCTTGGCTTTTTGGAGCCAGAAGTGACCATATTTGGACGAGAGGCTGGCACTGTGGAGGAGTGGATCTGACTGAGAAGCTGAGGACACTATCAGCAGACAGTCTGTTATTCAAAGCGGCCTGCCCTAAATTATGCTAAATTTAAGCTTTAATAAAATATAAATGGATGAATAATACAAAAAGTCATATGCTTAAAATGCGCTTATTTATCCCACAGTTGTCATGGATGTTGAAATTAGCTACAGAGAACAAAACTGTGTTTTGTACCAGGCTGTAAACAGGTTTATTTTTGCTGTAAAGTTGGGCCTTTAACAGTGGGCATTTTGCAGTGTTTCTTTTGACAGTCAGTGTCCACAGGTCAAGGTGTCATTGGGTGATCAAATGAAATCCAACTAAACTGTAATGGTGAACATGACAAACATTATACCAGTTAAACAGCAGCATGTTAGCATTGTCATTGTGAGCTTGATAGCATGCTGCTGTTAGCGTTTAGCTAAATAAATAAATAAAGCCGTGCCTGAGTACAGCCTAAATCCCCGGGCCACACCTCCTGCATGAGCAGCGTGTGTGTACATCACAGATCCTCTTTTCCGTGCAGGTTAGAGCAGCCACACTGCCTACATGAGCGGCGCTGCTCAAGTGCAGCGTGGCTGCTGCTCAGCTGCGGAACATCTGGAGAATAGGAGTCTCGCCTGTTTTTTCCACATGACACATGCTGTTTTCAGCCTGTTTCTGTTTCAAAATAAAAGCCCTCTGACAATGACAGAATCCCTTCATTTGTTAACACAAGGCTTTTTATTGTGAAATACTTGTATGATTTTGTTGTTGACAATGCAGTGGCTTGCACAGTTCCAGAAATGAGTGAAGCACCATCTTTTAATTGTGAAAATACAGTAGCCATAGGAGCGGGCAGCTCTGCAGCGATGCTGCAGCAACAACGCCGTTTATGTAAACAGTGCAAGCGTGCATGCCTGCAACAGTTCGGCGAGGTAGCCATCATGTGCTGCTTATGCAGGCAGTGTGGCCTGGGCATAATTGAGCCACTAACATGCTATCTTGTTCCTCTTTTGCCTCACTTTCTGATGATGGAGAAGGTTTCCTGGCCACCTGTGAGGCCAATATTAGTGAGACAGTAGATGATTTGTTCTTTTGTGATTTAGCATTGTATGACCAGGGTGTTTTTACATTAAAATCTTGTCTGATTTAGCCTTTAAGAAATAGGTTTTTCTTTCTTTTTTAGGGGTCTTATTTTTGTAGTTTTGTAGAACTGGCATGAATGGTTATTGCAGTAATGAAATGTATTGCAGAGATCTGGGTACATGGTGACGTTGCTAAAAAGACGTCAGACATGGCCTCCAGCACAGTTTACAGACTGAGCTTGCATCAGCTTTGACCGAACATACTCGCTGTAGTATGTTAAATGTGCTGAGTGCATTTATAATTTTATTACCAACATTTCATATGTGCTCTCCTGCAGTTTTTATCTCTGGTTATAATCACGCTGCACTGTCGGCATGTTTACAACTTCTCATATTGTCTGATCTTTATAGTAGCAATGTTGTTATGCTCAGTACCCAGCAATTACCTTGGTGAGTACAATGCTATTTTAACAAAAGACCTGAATTGTAATTAACCAGCCTATTTTGTATCACTGATCACAGGGACTTTGTGCACTTGTTCCATCCTAACACATTACTTAGTAACTGAAAGTGTGTATCAGTACCAGGGAAGCGCAAAATGTGTTGTTTTAATGACCTGTATAGAGGCGTTGTTGTTTGCATTACTTTTATTGCTGTTATGAACGTAGACAGTCTGGGATGGTTTTGGGGTGTGAGGGGACCAACACTGCACATTTGTGGGCATGTGTGTGTGTAAGAGAGACTAATGGCCCAGTGCCAGCCCAGGGCCTGCAGGGGGATAATTGCTCGTCAAAGCTTCTACACGAGTCATTACCACAGATTTAACCTCTGACCCCCCACAAAGACACACACATACACACACACATACACACACACACATACACAACTGGCTGGCCAGGGCATTGTAGCCAATGACAGCCCTGGGTTTCATTATTGGGAGCAGCAGGGAGACACAAACTGGCATTGCTGGCTGTCACATCTGTGCATCTGTATTTGTGGTTTGAGCTCTTTCCGTTTCTTTGTTGGTTTCCTTTGACATTGTTTGTTATCCTCCAAACATCACCATGCAACCTTATCACCTACAAAATACCTTTGCATATGACTAATTTGCTCTGCCAAATAAGTTTTGGAGGGCTCATAATAACTGCTGGGATCAGTTAGAATGTTATGTTGTTAAGTTTAGGCTACTAAAACCTTTGGTTTAAGCAGTATGAATTTGTTTTTGGTTTTTTTTGCTACTTCAGGCAGCAGAACAAATTGCAAACAGAATGCTGTATTATAACAACGTTTTGTAATAAAGTTGTCATTGCTGATACATTAGCAAACATTTGCTTATTTACACATACAGCAGGTGTGCAGCTATATCGTACATTTGGAGTAGTGTTTCTGACTGCTTGTAACTTCAGTATTCTCCCTCTTTTAGCTCTGATTTATGAAAGATGGGAATTAGTTTCAGCTTCACTTATCCAGTCCATAAAATATGGGTAATCAACCAACAAATGGTAAATGTAAGTTACTAATAACTTAGATGGGATGTTGCTTTGTCATTTTTTTGACATTTTGATATTAGTTTGATATAGTCCGCTTACCCGCACTTGCTGTATCACTACCACTAATGATAGGCTGACAAATGGATTTATAATATATTTTGTACTTGTGGGTCATATGCACAAATTTGGGGTTGGTAAATCATTCCTAATAAAATTATTTACATCTCAAGTGTTTTGGGGTTTGCTTCAATATAGAAAGAAACTAGTCATAGTGACCTTAACCTTTGAAAAACCAAAATGTAATCTTATTTCATCATTGAGTCCAAGTTAAAGTTTGTGCCAAATTTGAAGACATTCCTGCAATATGATTGAGATATCAGGTTCAGGAGAATGAGACAAATACAAGGTCACAGTGATCTTGACCTTTGACCACCAAAATCGAATTAGTTCATTGTTGCGTCCAAGTGGATGTTTGTGCCAAATAAGAAAAAAAAAAATCCCTCAAAGCATTCTTGAGGTCATGTTCACAAGAATGGCACAGATAAATAGACGGACATCCTGAAAACATAATTTGCTGAGGCATGAAAATACTAGATATCCTAAATACTGCAATGCATTTTTTTCTTCCTCACATTATTTTGAATTTATTAATATTCTGTGGGTGCTGGATGGAAAGCTTTGGCCAGCCAGATGTGGCCTGTGGGCGGCCAGTTGACAATCACTGCGCTAGACCTTTAAGAAAAGATAAAAATTGTGGTTTTGGTTTCAAATCTTGTTTTTCAAGTCCGTGTAGAATATAGTTGAATATTGAAGTATACAGTCTTTTCATAAAGTTAGCCAAGTTCGTCCTTCAGTTGCCAAAATGTAACCATATGAATGTAAATCATGCCATAGTTGGCAGGAGCAAATTTTGCACAATGAAACACATTGACAGTGAACATTTTACAAATACAGTCACTATGAACATTTTGTGTTGGCAGTGAACAATTTGTGGATATAAAGTGACTGTTTCTCATTATGTTGATAACAAATGTAATTCAGCCAAAATTGACTGATTGATTGTTTCTTTCTTTCTCTTTCTCCTTGTGTTTTTTTTGCTCTTCTCTCCTGTCACTGTTTGGACTGCAGTTGGTAAACGAACTGCATTTTATAACACATTTCTAGGTTATATAATGCTTTTCTAGTGTTAGGGAATACCACTTAGCGACCTTAGCACACTCACACACTGACAGCACAGGCATCTGGAGCAATTTGAGTAATTGGAGCAATTTCAGTGTATATGTCCAAGTGTACATGACACTTGGAGATGTAGACTGCAGGGGCCAGGGATCGGACCTCAGACCTTTTGATTGGTGGATGACCACTCTACCTCCTAAAGCACAGTTGCCATGGAGGTGTTTCTTGAGACAGACTCGGACACAAAAACAAAGTGCATCCTGCAAAAAACAAACAGAAAAACACTGCATTGCTGTGCACCTTTTGACAGACTCAGACAGACACATCTGACCTTATCACGCTTTGTTTCTCTCTCTCACATATTAAAAGTTGTTCTTCACTCACTCACTCACTCACTCACTCACTCATCAGCTCTGGTGTCCGTCAACAGAGGCCCACACAATAGCAGCATGCACCATTGACCCCAATGAATCATACTCAGACTGAGTGACAGCACCATGTGCCTCACCACTACTCCTCTGTCACACACACAGATTGAGCCTGCATGATGGATTACACAATGGATTATGATGGATTATAAAACTGGCATTCACATACAAACACACAAACAGTCTTTGGCTCAGCCATAACAACAGACACTGACTCACAGTATTGTGGTTGACTGCTGGGTGAGATCATATTCTTTTGGATTTACTGGCCTCAGAACAGAGCTGATTCAGTCTGATGCTCACCTTCATTATTTCATTTGTTTAACTCAAGTTGTCTGCTTCTCACAGAGAGCTCTGGTGAAAACAGAAAAAACAGTTGGAAACAGTTGGAGATGTCACTGTTTGCTTCTTTTGAGTGTGACTCCAAATGTGTTGCTATGGTAACGTTGTACATTCCCCTCAACATCCTCTTCCTTCTCCCTCTTCATCTTATTTCTTCGTCTCGGTCATTTCATTATGGATAGATAAGAATTTGTTCTTGATTAACCTCATCGGGTATGAATGAGTTTGAATATTTCAACGTAAAGTGTCTTGTTTTCAGCAAAGCTTCAGTTTTCTGTTCAAGATTCATTTATGCGTGAGTGAACGACTGAATGAATCCAAACATCACCGGCTGCCTGAACAGAGGAGGGTGCTGGATGATATAGTGCTGGATTGTTTGGCTGTAAACTCACAAAGTGTTTGTGTTTGAACACAAAACTAGAGACAGCTTTAGATTTATGATTCAAAGATGGTGATGTGCTGCATACTAACTGTCACTATTTCTCTCTGACACACGCACACACACACACACACGCACACACACACATTCTTAAGCAGACTGAGGCAGGATGAGCCCAGGCTGCATGACCATAACCGTGACAGGGTGATTTAAAGTCACATTTACACACACATGAAGGCACACACACACACACATTCCCTCCTCTCTTATCTTCCTTGGTTTTCCAGTCAAGTGAATCTACAGTGTGTTAGTCATAATTCCTTACAGCCACCTATAGCTTCTGTCCTGTAACCTTCACTGACTGCCGCTGCTGTGACAGCTAATTATGTGGCCGAGATTTCAGGGCAAGACTGGGAACAAGACAGCATTAATATGAACTTCTCCTTAAATATGTTGTCCTGCCTTTCTGATGAGTGAAAGAAGGAACTATGGTCAAACACTTAAAGGTCCTGTGTGTAGGAGTCAGGGGGATATATATCAGCAGAGATGGTATATAATACTCCCAACTGTGTTTTCAGTCATGTATAATCACCTGAAACTAAGAATTGTTGTGTTTTTGTGAGCTTAGAATGAGTTTATATCTACATGTGGAGCACGTCCTCTCCCACATAGTCCGCCATGTTGTTTCTACAGTAACCCAGAACAGACAAACCAAACACTGGACACAGGAGAAGTTTCAGTTGGTTGCAATGTAAAACCTCACCACTAGATGCCGAGAAATCCTAAACACTAGACCTTTAACCCTTTTTAACATGTTGCTTTTAAGAGAAAGAGAGTACTTAATAGGACTGTACCCGAGTCAGAATTATATCAGTCGAATCAGATTTGGCTGTTTAACGAATATTTGACTATTTATTCCCTTTTGTTCATACAGAGTTTGAGAGTTTGAACTGGGTTCAGCGGGACATTAAGTGTGACAGTGACATTCACTTAATAAAGTAAACAAGCTAACTGCGCTAACAGTGGATTGCTAATGTGCAGTTACATTTTTTGCCAATGCTAGATATCAAACAAAAGCCAGAGACTGAATCATATTAAGCTGCTGTGAGTTGTAAATTCACCACTTCTAAGCAGAAAAGAGAAGATAATGTTATCTCGTAGATTTACGGTGCAAAGCCTCTCCTCCTCTGTGCCACTGCATCATGTCTGTGGCTCCCTGTATCAAAGAGCAGCGTGACAGTGAGGAGTGCTCACTCTGCAGCAAATTTGGGGAGCTATCTCAGTTAACTGAGGGGTCTCTGAATGAGAATTCAAATATCTAACTTTCAGGGACCAGCCCTAGTGTTTACAGTATTGCCAGTTATTACGGTGAGTTTTTGTATATATAATGTTTTCAGATTCTAACATAGTTGTGCTTTCTTGTACACTTTCTTCATTGCTTACAATTTAGAACATAGTTACCAATAATGCATTGCACTTATAGACTGTATAAAATAATGGATGTAGCCACCGTGATGTCACCAATTGGTTTGTAGACACAGGTCTGGCATTTTGGTAGTCGCCTTCTTTGGTTTTTGAAGCCAGAAGTGACTGTATCTGGATGAGAGTGCGGAGCGGTGGAAGAGTAAGAGGTGAATCTAAATCATAGACTGTGGTGACACCTTGCAGACAGCCTGTCGCTTGAAGTGGCCTGCCATTGAATATGTGTAACTTGAAGCCTTAATAGAAAAGAAAATGGTTAAGTTAAATAAAAATTCACACCCTTACAGCTGTCATGAATGTTAGCGAATTAGCTAACCAAAAGACCAAAACAGTTGTTTCTTTTCTGTAGTAGGCTGTAAATAGTCGGGTGTATAGTATAGTAGTATAGTCGTGTGTTTTAACATTGGGGTCTATGGTGATTGACTCACTCTTGGAGCCAGACTCGGGTGGCCATTTAAGGTCGTGTAATTTTTTGCACCTCTGCATTGGCTTCATTTTTCAGCCCCAGAGGTTGCCACTTAGTTGCACCGTAATTCGTAATGTGCACTTCCCTTTGCTCTGTATATATACACACATGTTTTCTGTTTATATTTTATGTTACTATGTATATTTACCAATTAAAAACTTGGCTTGAGGAGTAGAGGAACATAACATGCAGATGCTTCCATGCAGGTGTGCTGGAGGTGCTGTGTTCGAACCTGTACAGTCAAACAATATTTTGCTCACTGACATAGAAATGCTGTGCATGCCCTCTAACTGAATACTTAGTGACCGACAGCGCTCTCCACCACCATCATCAAAATGCCAAATGAGGGAACATCTTTAGAGATAATGATGTTCGTCCCTCCAGCAGAGTTGAGAGACTGCCAGAAATCTGTGTCAAGCAGCCTGGAAGCTGCGCTGGAGGCTAATATTGGCCCGGCACCTTTAAGCTGCCCTAATCAATAATGATAGAGACATTGCTTATAGTGAATTATTACCAGACTCTGTGGTTGCTCTCAGCTCTCGGCTCTGCATAGCATTTTGAAGTCTTTCAGTTCATTGTTTTGTTTTTTGGCCCATATTACACGTGCTCAGCACCAAACAGCAAACAGACACAGTTAGAAATTAAATGGTTAACATGGTGGAGTATTTAGTAGCTGAAGAGCTAGGTATTTATCTTAGAAGCTGATGGAGACCAAAACAGAGCTAAAAGGAGAGTAAATATTGGACTTCCATTGGTCAGGGGGATACAGTCATGTTTTCAAGAGAATCTGATGTTACACCATGTGTATATAGGCAATTCTAACTAACATGTTGGCTGTACTGTCTTTATGAGATGACATGTCAATGTTGTGTTAACAGCGTGTTGCACATAACCCAGATGACAAAAAAAAGAGATCAGTTCACCCAGGTTTAGAGACATTTTGGAGTGAATTCATGAAGAATGTATCGTGGCCCCTAATAGCTCCATGGATTGCTCATCACTTATAACCATTATCTTCCTCGTCTCAGGGACTGAGTGACAAAAGATATTGAGCTAAAGATGTTACAACACAAACATGCCCATGAAGTTTTGCTGCCGAGTGCAAATTACCTTTTTTTCGCATATTGGGGCAAAGTATAAGTGTTTCCTTTGCACCTAGAACACAGTAGGCAAAATGGAACTGAAATTTTCAGACCGTGAGCTGCAGGTTCTGACCAACATGGAACAGAGGCATTTCTCAGAACTTCAGGCAAGGAATTTAAAACTGTGAGAAACTGTGTTTGGAATTTCATATCACAGTCTGTCAGTGCTGTTGATGTTTTCAAAAGCACACCTACAGATTGCAAAAAAAAAGATTTCATTATTTGCGCTTCAGTTACCGCCAACTCTCTGAAGACACTAATAATTTTACTGTAACTACATGTGGCTATTAGCGCTGATCTTTGTGAATTGGTTCAATTTTGCAGTGAGGCTTACTTGCATAGATACGGCCATTTTTTTCACTGAATATATGTATATAACCAATTTAAATATGAGCACTGAGACGCCATTTGCTTGGCAACACAGTTAGGGGTGTGTTTCATCCTTTGTGGGTGCTTTTAGAATTAAGGGCTGTTCACACCTACAACGATAACTAGAACGATAACTAGAAAGTTAAATGATTAACAGTAACATTCTGTAAACAGTGGTGCCAAGCGCATGCTGCACACTCCACCTGTGACACCCTGTAAATTCTGATGGATTTTGATTGGTTGTCAATATTTCTATCGTTCATCAAATCTCTCTGAAAGTGATCCCAACAATATCACTCGCCACTGTTGTTGACGTTATAGTTGTGGCGGTGACTCTTCCATTCACTTGTGTTAGAACAATTTTTAAAACGTTATTTTTAAAGTTATTTTTATATTATTGTTCTTGGTATGGGTGCCCTTTACACAGTTTGTTTTTGTATCATTTGTACAGGTTAGCGGACGCAAAAGCTTCCCAATCTTTGTGAATTCACCCATGTTTATTTTTTCTTCAATTGTAACCCATCCATCCAACAAAATAAACTCAGTTTGCAATATAGCCACAGGGCACTGTGTTGAGTAGATGGTATAATTCTCACTATTTCATGCATGAAATTGTGCCTATCCCTGCCTTCTCTCCTCTCTGTGTTGTAAACCCCATGCCTTAAATGTAAGTTCATGCCTCGTTGGAGGGGTTTGCCTGGTCACTCTTTGAACTTCAGTAAATTACTGACTGAAATCGAAGTCAAAAAAGCAGGTTGAGAAAAGGTGAGTGCAAACCAAATAACCAAAACCAAAACAGCATACAGTGGAATACAACAGATACTAAATAACAGAGTTAGAGCAGCCACAGATGGATGTTTGTACCCTCCTCTCCCCCCTGCTGCTTCTGTCACATGATGCAGGAATACAAGTAGCAGAACTCTAATGTGACCTTTACTGGTGATAAATATGTGGCTGTCTGCTGGAGTATAGAGTAAGGAGCAGCACTCCTATTTAATCTTTTTTTCTTACAGTACAAATGCTTTGGGCGAGATGCCCTTTTACAGCATTCATTTAAGATAACAATGTTATAAAGCATAGTGGCTGCAAGAGACTTCTGGCTTTATGGGAAAATTAGATTGCTTTGCCCTGGTGGGCTTTCATTCTGTTACTGCCTTTAATAGTTTAGCCGACTCTATAACCCTAAAAAGGGGAGTTAGAGCGGAAGAATGAATTTTCTGGACTTCCCACATTTCAATTATTCATTATTCAGAGAGTTAATTTCGAAGACGGAGAAATCAGAATGAGAACAAAGCAGGGAAAATGGAAGGAATAAAGAAGAAACAGATGAGTGATGAGTTACCAAAAGATGGCAAAAAGATTTATTGAGGCTGAAAAGAATAAGCACCAAGAAAAAGTCACAGAAATGAGGCAGGTAGGATTAAATCCCCTTTCCTGTAATTTGCAGTTTAAAACACTCCACCTGAAAGTGAATCACTGGTCGAGTTGAGCTGCTGTAGATGTGATGAATCATGAATCAAAAGCTAAGAATATGTTCTGGAGTGAAGCTTGAGCAGCGTATGCTCAAGTGATTCAGCTTTTGATTGAGGAAGAGCAGCGATGAAAGTGTGGATTTGAGAGACTACAGGTTAAGGAGCGAGCGAAATGAAAGATG
Source organism: Cephalopholis sonnerati (assembly GCA_019142605.1). NCBI lineage: Eukaryota > Metazoa > Chordata > Actinopteri > Perciformes > Serranidae > Cephalopholis > Cephalopholis sonnerati. The sequence goes on from JAGQAX010000003.1 coordinate 11,809,347, forward strand.
ATTGCAGGCACGAAGAAAAGACGAAAAAGAGAAGTGTGGGTTTGACACAGAGGGAAAATCAGAGGAATGTACTGTGTGTACTTCCAGTCTCTTCACCTTTTTTTGTCTTGTTCTTTTATTCCTCTCCCCTGCCTCACCCTTCCCCCTTCTCCTCTTCTGAAAGCTGCTGCAAGGGATGGTGTTAAGCCACTTCCATCCCTCTGTCCAAAGCTAATGCATTTCCCTTAAATATTTCAATATGCTCCTCCTCTGTTCTGCAAGGTTGAGTACAAGCTCTCCCTCAGCTGGCGCCCACAGAGGCGCACTGCCACCGATAAAACCCTGCCAGGGGTTTGATGTCTCAGAGTGCTCAGAGAGAAACAAGTGCAGAAGACTGGCATCAAAAAGAGGGAGAGATAAGGGAGGATGTGGGAGGACTGCAAGAAGGGGATATAGATTATTGATCGAGGAAGATACATCAAATAACCAATGGATGTTGTGTGACCGTGCATTTTTTATTTTTACGCGTGCGTTTACAGCACTTCCTGCGCAGATGTAGAACAGCAGGCTGGCTGATGCAACATGGAGCAAACTTGTGTTGTTCGTCAGATGTGGTACTGCTCCGCAAAATCCGGCCTGACAGGCACTCCAGTGAAGCACACAGACAAGCACGAAAGGCCTAGATGCAAAGCCGATCAACACCTGAATATAACACCTGAAAAATCAATTTCCAGCTTTACGAGCTGTTGTGTAAGACAATAAAACTTGTGTATGTCTGTGTGTACTCTTTTTTGAAACTGTTCAAAGACATATCCCGCAGTGGCAGCAGGAGCAGCGGGTGAAGCCTTTATGGCTCAATAATTTCAGTTCTTCACTATAGTCTGTACCTGCCCTCCCTGGTCCTTTTCCTCCTCTCCGTCTGTCTTTCCATCCCTCCATCGCCTCATCACTTCTGCCATTATATGTATTTCATGGCAGCAACCGTCGTGGGGCCAGACCTAGAGGAAATTAAAAATCTTTGTTGCTTTGTTGCTCTCCCCTGTGGGTGGGCGGACGTCAATAAAGTCTTGTATTATGGCTTGATGCGTACACACACACACACACAAGAGACGTACTGTACTTAAGATAAAACAGCATACAAGCTTACATCCACACATACTGTACTGTGGCTATACATTTACTCAGGGTGACAAGTACGCATACAGACAGTGTATTAATTAACCCAGGGGTCAGTCAGTGATGTGTGTGTGTGTGTGTGAAGACAAATATTGACGTGCTATTTGTTCTTGTATATGTTCTAGTTGCAGAACCAGTAACCGCAAAAGCCTCATCCTGACCAGTACATCGCCCACCCTGCCACGGCCACACTCTCCACTGCCTGGACACATAGGTCAGTGTATAAAAGTTCAATACATGATACAGTGGGAGAACAAAAAGCCAGTATACCAGTCCCATTGTACTAAGTTTAAATATAAATTGGTCAGTCTATTTTTGCAGCAGGAAATACAACAGCTGTTCATTGAAACATAAAATGTGGGTGAAAGTAGGTTTGAACCGATCCTCTTCTTTACGTCAAATTTTGGTATTTTTTGTCAGAAATGTATTTAAAAAAACAAAACAAAAAAAAGATTAGCCTTAAAGGTCCAGTATGTAGGATTAAGTGGAATGTATTGGCAGAAATGGTTTATAATAATTACTTAAAATCATAATATCTATGTTTTCTTTAGTGTATAATCCCCTAAAAATAAGAATCTTTGTTTTTTGTTGTCTTAAAATGAGCCATTTTATCTACATAGGGAACGTGTCCTCATCCATTGAGTTCATCATGTTGCTCTGCCATGTTTCTACAGTAGCTCAAAATGGACAAACCAAACACTGGCTCTAGATAGGGCCATGTGAGTTTTTGCATAGTCTTAACCACTGTAGTTAGCAGCCCCTCTGCAACGAACAGTATCAGAGAAATACTCCTTTGTAACGTGAAACTGCTTTATTTAGTGTTTTTACCCATTTTTATCACCTGGTTTGTTTGTTTTGAAGAGGAAGAGAACTCTGCATAATTTACTACTGTTAAAAACCTCCTAAAGAACGAACACTGATGGAATCCTAACTGGGATTTCATGCTTGGCACATGGGAAAAGTTTCAGTTGATTGCAATCTGCAATCCTCACCTCTAGATGCCACTAAATCCTACACACTGCTACGTTAAAGACCAATAAAAAGTTAACACTTGAACATACATCAGCACGATAAAAAAAAAAGAAAACTACCTAAAGTCATGGAAATCATTCTTGGAAAATATTTGGCATGTACTTTGGTCTGTCGTGGGGTTTATGACCTATGCTACTGCCAGCTACTATAATGGCTATGGTGATGTTTTGGCTTAACTTTTGGGAGCTGTCCTGCCACCCACCTTTACGTACAGTCATTGGTCAGCACACTTTGACATCACTAATGCAGTGGTTCAAACAGTGGTCACCATGACACCCTGGAGTGGCCTCACGGACAGTCAAGAGTGCCATAAGATCAACAAGCAACAAAAGTCCAAGTTGCTGTATTCAAAGCTCACAGTAGCCAGTTGTCATAGTAACGCAATAATCTTTGTGGCATGTGAGGTATCAAGATGCACAGCAATGACAAATACTGACAATCACAGGCAAGATTTCTCATTTTGAACAGAGCTCTAACTCATCTTCAGCCCTCAGCACACTGAGGCTAAAGAACCTGTGTGCCATGAAAAACAAAAAATCGCTGTAAAAAATGTTTTAGCACACTAGATCAGTAAGAACAAGATTTTCCACTGGTGTTGCTCTTTAACTTAATGTTTAATTTATTAATACAGTGATTTCATACTGTAGGACAGGATTAAGGATAAAATACATTATTACTGTAGTTGTCACGTTAAATAAACACTGAATTGAATGTTTCCTTAAAAGCAAGGCTTAATAACTGAAATGGAAATGACTTGTAGAGTTATGTTAAGCCGAAAATGACATTTTGTATATATTATCCTGCCCAATAACCCACATTGTATGTGTTTTGCCCTGTTCTGTCCATATGTATTTTAACAGGAAGCAGTCCGTTGGACAGCCCGCGCAACTTCTCACCAAGCGGACCTGCCCACTTTTCCTTCGCCTCCTCTCGCAGGTTGGCATCCCTCCTTTATTCACACAATAAGTCACACATGCAACGTTACAAGAGCAGTGCGAAATAGTTGAGTGAAATTGCTGATGGGATTATTTTTACACTCACACACACAGTGAAACTCTTCAGGGAACACACCTACTCACACACACAAACATGCAAAATGGACCTGCATGCCACAGCCCTGACTTTGTCCTACACTGCTCCCACCAAGTGTCCGTGTGACAGAGGGGTGACAGCAGGCATAGATGAATGAGGCGAGGTGCCAGGATTTTGCCCAAACGTGTATCCCTCATCACTCACTCAGAAGAAATGTCAGACATGGCTGGAGACGGCCTGAGGGGAGAGAGGAATAGAAGGAACAAAAGTGTAATTGGATAGAAAGGAAGTGAAGGTGGTGGGATTGCTTTAGTATAACTGTGTTGTCTAGAGGGACTAAAATAGAAACCGATATTGGAGTTCTGGCGGGTGAAAGTGATAGAGAAAACAGCTCCTGATTCTAACATATGTTCTCCGTTTTCCACTTTTATTTATTTTTTCCTCAGGGCTGATGGTCGTAGATGGTCCTTGGCTTCTCTGCCTTCCTCAGGATATGGCACCAATACACCCAGTTCAACGGTGAGTTTAAGAGGAAGGAGACACCTAGAGCTTTTATGCAATAATCCTATTTTTCGTTTATTTTTCAGTATTTTGGCACATTAATCAAAGATTTCCTCAACCATCTTATACTGATTTCCAACTTATTTGTTTAACCAAATTTAAACTCTGTGTACCTCACTGTGTGAAAACCATTGCAATAATTTTCATATGAGGCGATGTGAGGCGACCCAGTCGCCAGAATAAATGTTGGCATTGTATGTTTCTGCAAATCACAGATATGTTACATTTGTAAGTTTCATATGTGGTGGAGATGTTAAAATTGTACATTTCTTTATGTTTCATTTTATGTTGTGACCAGCCTGTGGTGAACACGAGGTTATGTTTAGGCACAAAAACCTCTTAGGGTCAGAGTTTGGAAAACATAGTGTTTTCTTTTGTCTCTACAAACACACCTGCTTTTGCTGTTCTCCAACAGCGGTCTGCTTCTGTCTGCTGCTTGACAGCTGTTTCATCAAGGTGCCACAGCATCCAGCATCCCCTCATCATCCTGATTAGAGAGTCAAACCACATACATGTAATCTAAACAACATCATATGTATGAAACATACAAATAATATATATTTGTGGTTTGCAGAGAAGTACACTGCCAACACTTTACTCTGGTGACTGGGCTACATGAGGGCAGTGATTGCTGTGGCACTAAAATAATGAGTCAATGACTCACTGTGACTAATTGACTGTAACTGACTGCTGAAACACTGATTAACTGTAATCAATGTGGATCTGTTAAGTCTCAGCCAGTATGCAAACCATTTGTAACGGCACGATACCAACACTTCATGTCAGATGGGTACATCTCTAGTCAACATTTGGTGGACCTGTTTCTATGTATTTGTTGCCTATATGACAGATATTTCTCATCAGAGATCATAAGTATGTCCATGTGAGGTGTCTGCAGCTCAGGTTGGCCGTTATTTGTGAGGTTGTGGCTGAATTCTTGTCGAAGGAACCTTAAGCAAGACATTGAACCCCAGATTGTTCCAAGTGTGTGTGTGTGCAGGGTTTCCCACACATTCATTTATTTGTGGTGGACCGCCACAATATCAGCACTCTCTTTCACTCTTTCTCTTGCTCACAGCAGATCATACTCTGGTCACAGATGGAGCAGCAGAGCATCAAGTGCAGTTAAAGTGACACTTAACCTTTCCTTATTTGATGTAGAAATAAAACGTCTTTATTTCTTAGAACGACAGCCCTCTTATTTAAGCATTGCCTATCATTTTTAAACCTACTGTAGATGAAACTGGATGCATTCCCATAAAAACCGCTCACCTTGCAGGCCAGCGCTTGGCCCAACCTGTGTTACAGGTTGCTTTCCCTCACTTCTGCAGGAGCTACTCCTCTAATACATTGATCTGATTTGATTGGCTCTGATCGGTCCGACCTCAGACTGATTGAAAGGAAGACTTGAATGTGATGACCAAACATCACATTGAGAGTTGTTTCTTAATTCTTCTCTAAACAACTCAAACTAAACAAACTGCAGCTGAGAAAAAAAATCATGACGAGCTCCACCTGCACTGCATTCAAAACCTCTGAACATCGAGAGGAGACACTGAATGATCACGAAGACACACACACACACACAAAGTTTGCTAAGCTTCCCCCTCCCCCACGTCAGCTACCACCACACATAGAACCTGTTTATGTGGGAAAAACTGGTATGTGAAAGAAAGTGAGTTGCTTGGTACAAAAGCATCTGCCAAATCAATGTTACGTAACATTTTGAGAGCCTGCATCAGAGTAGGTGTATGTTTTCTTTAAGTTCTCTAGGAAGTTACCAACATAACTATACACCACAGACGTGACTACAGCAGCAGCTACTTTTCCTTCATCTATCGTGTATTATTGCAGCAGCCGCTGCCTGCACCTTATGCTTCCTCAAATGTAGGATTTAGCTGACAAAGTGTGTCCTTGTAACACAAAACTTGTAACTGTCAAACAGGACACCAAAGTGTAGCAGCAGTCTACTGAAAAGTCCCCTGAAGTGAAAAAATGAGGCCTCTGGTGACTGTTGCGTAGTTTTCACAGAGAGCTTCCTTCGTGTCTCCCCTCTCCATAGCGTGACAAGTAAAAACTCATAAGGATCAAACACTTTCTTTCATTTTCAGTTTTACTAGAGAAACAGGAGAAAGAGACACTTAAGTAGGGGGTCTGCTTTTTCTTCTCTTGAAAAATCAACACCTAAAACTCTATGTAAGATTTTTTCTCCATTGCTAAATTGATGAGGTTGGTTTTTATATCCTTTTCATGAATATGCATCTCACTGAAAGAACCTATTTGCATATATTTTTCATGCATAAAATCTGCTTGTAAATTCATGTTCGAAAAGTTGCATGTTCTACTTTGGTCTTGCTCTGCTTTGAAATGATTACACGCCACACTTGCAGCTAAATGCCATCCATACACAAACACACACACGCCCCTGTGCTCTCTGACTTTGTACTCGCTGCTGCAAGTCTCAGCCGATTATTTAAAAGCATTGGAGCACAGAAGAACATGCATCACATGTAAACCAGAACTAAAAATAACTCATCAGTTGCTAAGATATGATCGACCTGATTTATCTGCAGCTGATGACTTGGCCTTTCTGAAAAAAGTGGAGCAAGGATAATGGAAATGAAATGTAACCAATCTGTATGGCTTCCCTGTTCCAGTAACTATTTCCACATCCATCACTTTATCTCCAGAGAAGCGGAGATGGATGGTTAAGAGGGGCAACAGAGACAAATAAAATAGAGTGTAGGTGGAAGTGAAACTTGTTTTGAAGCAAATAGAGGGACAACAACAATGTTCACTTCTGTCTGAGTGAAGCGTAAGAGACTACTCAGAGAAATGAACCCTGCCAAGGCCCATTTGGCAAATAGTCCATTTGAGAAATGGACTTTAATGTGTATGACGCTCAGGTGGAGGCAAGGTGTTGACTCATAATCCACCCCCTGTACACTTCTGTGCCATCTCAAACGCAATCACTTCCTCTGTGTCTTTCCTGCTTTTCACACATCATTTCTCTCATTGACTTCCTCTTCACAGCAGCATGTGTAGAGAGACATACAGTACACTGCAGGCGACTCATTGATCTCTTTTTACCAGATGAGTTTGAAGATGGTTTCTCAGTCTCCGTACTCCTCTCCACCTCCATCACCTCCATCACTCCTCTGCCCCCCCTCCATCCCGTCAGGTTTCAGTGCTCTGCTAGTTCTTACATGGGCCATTACTCGCTTGATTAGTTACAGCAGGACCCTTGCATACTGAACAGAGCAGATGAAAGGAGGAGATGTGTGTGTTTGTGTGTGTGTGTGTGTGTGTGTGTGTGTGTGTGTGTGTGTGTGTGTGTGTGTGTGTGTGTGTGTGTGTGTGTGTAGGAGTTTCATGTATGAAGAGGGAGATAAGAACCAAATTTATGCAGGAAAGCTGCAGAATTGTGAACAGTTAAAAGTGGAGGTTACACAGGATAGAACATAGAGGAGGTACAGAGGGTAAAACCTTACGGGTGAAGAAACCTGTCGACTGTTCGTACAACTCAATTCTAATTTTCCTGTTGGAAATCTGTTAGGTGTTGGCCACTGCAGCTGATCAGGCTGCTTTGACAGCACTTAACACAAACCCACAATATTTCATGATGAATTTAGGTTAATAAAAAAACTAAATTCATCATCCAACTGAATATAATATAATATCTTACAAAAATGCACATGCAACGGTTTGTATGGTATCTTAGAGAAGCACCTTAAAGTCTCTCAGAGTTTACCTGGTTTCACACGGATCTAAACACCAGTCTACTGGGGGAAAAACCTGTGTTCTGTGACCCATCCAACACCCAACCTGTCTCTTTATGCTGACGACTTCTTTCTTCACTTCCATCAGTGCATTAACTAGGCTGTGAGCATGTTTATTTCTGCTGTAAAGCAGGGCTCTATGGGGATCAACTTGCTTTTGGAGCCAGCCTCAAGTGGCCTTAGAGGAACTGTCATTTTTGGCACTTCCACATTGGCTTCATTTTTCAGCCCCAGAGGTCATCCCTTTAGCAATAACTGAGGCCAAGCAATCAGCTCTTTTGAACAGGCATCTTTTGAATATGGCCCTGCACAAGCCAGCTGACCTTTGTTAACTGTAGGTCTAATAAACAATGGAGCAACTTTCATTATTCATCAGAAAGGCACCTCTTTTCATGATCACTCTTTCCCCCTTTTCTCTTGTATCATGGATGATATTATAGTCGCAGAGAAGAGGAGAGTCTGTCGTCTCTTCTACATTAAACACATTTTCTATTGCTGTCGTTTTCATCATATCACATGTGATGCTGAAAATCCCTGTGTGCTGAGGAGAAGCTGTATTTTTTTAGTTGTATACAGTTCAGTTACATAACTTTAATTTTGCAGAAAAAAAACTCTCCATCCAATCTTTTCTACGAGTTGAGACTCCCCCATCATAACCTTCATTATTAAATAATGGATTTACAAACAGAAATGCAGATGCAAATAATTATTTAATAAGCTTTTTTAAAAATATTTTGCAGTATCTGGGCAGTGAGGTTCATTTACAGACTGTGATTAGATCTCACATCTTTTGCCATGTGGGAGGAAATATGAAGACAAAGTTTAATAGTGTTAGAGATGGTGACTTCACACCCTTATTATTGTATTATTAGTGCATATATACGAACTAAAAATACATATACTTATAGATTTTTTGATGCCTTTAGTGTAGGCTTATATATACAAAATGCATCAGAAGACAACAGAGCTGTCAAAGCGGACTGACAGGTGATCCAGCTGTCGCACCATCATCATAAAACTGACTTCAGATGATTCTCTAAAAGTCATGTTTCCTTGCTTACTATTTCCTTACATGTTTTCCTTGCATCTGATGTCACGTATTCAGTGACAGGGAGAAAAGACGCAAGAGAAAGAAATCTGGATGCAATTAAGTGAATTGAGATTCACCCTGTGAGTGCATGAAAGGAGACAGATATGAGACAGTTTTTCATCTATGATAACCATCATATCCAGTGGCATTTTCCTCAGTCTCCGAGCTCTTTGTTACTCCGGGGAGCTTCTTAATTGATTCTGTTGACTGGACTTGCTGCATTCACAACATCGTAATTTCACTGCTTTTTCTGCAGCTTGCAAGTGGCTGAGGCCTGAATGGAGCTCCTAATGGATTTTTATAGGAGAAATCGTTGTGTGGCCAAAGCCAACCATGGTGTCCCATTGGGAGATGTGTTCATTAAGCCTCCCATTGATCCAGGCTGGTTTTTTGCTCTCTCACTGAAGAAAAGTCTTTTGTTTAAAACCGAATAGCGCTGCCATTAACCCCCTGAGGCAGCAGACACTTAAGGCAGCAGTCAACTTTTAGGTGGAGGGACTCTTTCATTCCCTGCAGTCTTTTTGCTCTGGTGTTTCAGTCCACATTATTCTGTTTTGTTTCCTCCTACACTAACTCCTTCTGGATATTTTTCTTGTTCCTCCACCTCTCTCTTTTCCTTCCTTGTTCTTTTAAGTTAGTAGCTTCTTTGTTTTAGTTCTTTCCACCCACTCATATCATAGTACGACTTGTGCTTTCTTCTCTTCTTCTTTCTCTCCTCTTCTCCTATTGTCACCACATCGGTGAAGGTGCTCTTGCCATTTGTTGTTCAGTGTCCTGCTCTCTATCACTGGATATCTATTTTAAACTACCGATATTGCAGCAGAAGCTTTTCAAAGAAATCTAACAAAAAGCAGCTCCTAGTTTAACCTTGTCTCCTCTTCATGTCTCTGTACAGTCATCCAGCTCATCCCAGGAGCGTCTGCACCAGCTGCCCTTCCAGCCAACCATGGACGAGTTGCACTTCCTGTCCAAGCACTTTGGCAGCACCGAGAGCATCACGGACGATGACGGGGGCCGACGCTCGCCGCACGTTCGCCCTCGCTCTCGAAGCCTCAGGTGAGAGTGCAGCAGGTCATGGCCAAAAGACAGTTTAAGCAAATGAAGTCCAGCCATTCGGCGTCTAGTCAATTTAGATTTAGGCTTTGCACAATTTGTCCCTTAGAGCAGAAACCTTACAAGGACTAAGGTGCTGGTTTCTTCTAGCAGCAAGTAGCCCCCAGTTTCTGACTCAGCAAAAACACAATGCTGTGACATTTTACTCCAGATACAAAACGTTCATGATTCATTGTTCATTCCTTATTTGTTGGTAGTTGATTAGTGGAGATTATTTGGTGAAGAAAAATAAGCAAAAGTAATCAAAATGAATCATGTTAAGCTTTTATAAAAGAACATTAAGCCGCCCTTTAAGATTATAAAAGGAAAACCTTAATTAGTGTGCAGGAACAATTTCATTGTGTCATAAAGAGATGCAGAGAGCTCTCAGTCTTTTATTTAGAGCACAGGCCTTTTTGTGGCATTCTCTTGCATAATTCACTCATTGTGGTGTATGTATGTGTTTCTGCATTTGTCAGGTCTGTTAAAAAGCTTCATTTTGTGGAGCAGCTTTTTAATGGGAGGAGTGACTCAGCTCTTTTTCCATTAAAGACAATATTTAGCAGTATCGTATATAAGGCTTAAAAAACAAACAAGTAATTCCTGCTCATGTAACATACGTGTTGTTTATAAGCATGTATGAATAAACAGTAGTGAAAGAAGTACATAGATCCTTTACTATAACTATGTATCATTATCACATTATGAAATAACCCATTACAAGTAAAAGTACTGCATTTAACATTCTACTAGTGATTATTACTTGTGTAAACAGCATTTTTATGTTGTTAAATATCAATTTGGAGCCAATATCAAATGTTTAATGAAGAATAAGTCTGGTTATATTCAACATTTTTGTCAACAAATCCAATGAAAAGACCCCACCAATCATGAACAGGTAATCGCTGTGTATCCAAATCTCCAAAACTCTTAATAACACAACAGTCCCTAATAAATGTGCTCTTTACTAAGTATTATGCTAAAATCCATAGTGCCCAGCTATTTTAGGAAATTACTGACCCTTTAAAAAAAAAAAGAAGAAGAGGAATAATAAATACATTATTGGTTTAGGCCTTACCCTTAATCTATTACTATATACTACTGGGTAAATAAGTCTAAAGCACGTAAACTGTATAAAAATAATGGACATAGCCCATTGGTTTGTGGACTCCTGTATTGAAGCTTCAAGTCTGGCATTTTTGCCAGAGGTGACGATATTTGGACGAGGGACAACCCTAATACTAGCAGCTAGCTTGGTTACCACAATGCATTAACAGCTACGGTTGACTGAGATAATGCTAATGCTAATTTTCACTAGTGAAATCAGGCCTAAATCCATTAAAACAAAATGTGCTTACTGGAAAAACTGAAGATCCAACTCTTAAGAGGGTCTTTTAGTACAACCAAATGATGAACAAGACTTTTTTAGGTAACCAAAATGTTTCAGTTAACTGATGAACTGAAAACACACAGAAATAGCAACAACTATGGCTAGGCCCACACTCTGGAAATCTCGAGTTGTACCATGGTTAAGTTACCTAACCAGTGTTGTTGCCGATGTTGTTGCGACTTGTCAACGTATGGCACCCCGCCTTAATAACACTTAAACGGATGAGTTTTTTTGTACCAGGCTTTTGGAGCCAGCCTCAAGTGGCCGTTCAAAGAACTGCAGTTTTTGGTACTTTTGCCATCATATTTTATAGGATGATTGTATGCTTTGTGTGTAAAATAGATTTTTAAGGGTAAAATATTTACCTCTGTATTGTATTGGGATAAAAATAGAATGTAGCAGAAAATGGAAAAATACTCAATTAGAGGATAAATACCTGAGTTCCTGAGTAAATGTACCAACATGTAGTTGCTTTCCACCACTATTATCATATCAGTATCACTCCACCCTCCAGTGCTTCAAGCCTCTCCAGAGTGCAACAGTTTCTCTATTAGTCTCTGGTGTACACTCCCTCCAACCACACCTATTATAGCCTCCTTTCTGGATGCAACATGCCCTAACTACATACGACACGTCACTACTTATCAGTATTCAGTTTTCATATTAAGCTCCTCAGCAGCCGCTGCCCTAGATATTATCCTATCTTGTGGCTTCAGTATACAGAAAGCCTTTATTGTGCACCTTGAAATCTCTCATTATTTCTATTCATATCACATCTCTCTGTGAAGCTAGATTGTGTTTGCCCACAAGACACCTTTTCATAATGTTTTTCTTTTGTGAATGTCTAATTCAGCACCGTATGACTTGCTTTGAGGTAACAGTTTACGTTTTGTTTTGTTTTTTTCTGCCACGTGTTCATTTTGATTTTGTCTCTGTGCATGTGTGTGTAGGAAAATGTACATGTGACTGTGAACGTATTCATGCTTGCCTGACGTCTGTGCCGTGTGTGGCATGACGTACAGGACACCGGATCCATTAGAGAAACTAAACAGAGTGTCCTGAATTTCTGATTAGCATAATATACAGACAGCATGGACATGAGGGGAAGAAGTGAAGTATTTCTTTATCCAAGTGAAAACTACAGAAATGCATCTCAGGGGCTGCCTCCCCTCGCTCTCTGCTCTTTGATTTTCTCAGTCGGTGCTGTATATTACACTCCTGCTCTGTGTGTTTGTCTCTCTTCAGCCCGGGGCGCTCTCCATCCTGCTATGACAATGAAATAGTGATGATGAACCATGTCTACAAGGAGCGCTTCCCCAAGGTCAGCCTCATACAAACAAATACACAAGTGTAAACTGAACATCCAACACACTTTAAATACGCACACAAACAATATGCGTGCAGTCAGTGGCCACCTTTTTAGCTACATTCAATTAAATTTAAAGCATACAGTTGATTATGTTTTTCACAGCGAGTCACATTAATGCTTATTATTTGATTAGCCGATGATTCGTTCAGTGCCACAGCGGGTGAACATGTGTCCATAACAACACGCAAACAAGCTAAAAATCATCAAAGCTATTTCTCCTAAGGGGCCAGGGCTGATGTGCTCCAGCACACACAGTCACAGTCACAGTTTTAGGGGGTGATTACGTGAAATCACAGCTACGCCAGCCTCAACTATTTCAGTGGTGCAGTACAGTTTGGAACTGAAACTTGGTTCAAATTTAAAACCAGGTACCCTTAAGAAAAGAAAGAAGCATTCGGCAGACCTAGTGACAGTATATGGCATGAAATTATGTTAAAGATATCAACTATGGTAGGATACAAGTCAAATGAAGTGATCAAAGTGATTACAAAAACATCTACATTTAAAATACCATTTAAATCATGGGTAAACATATTAGGATGAGGATCTTTTACCACCTATGCTTTTCAACAATTCTTGAAGAAGAATTCTTCTTGTCTTCAGCTGCGGCTGCGGCTGGCTTGACAACAGTGTTTTGGACTGGACTAAAGAATAGAGCAAGAGATTGGAGGATGTGCAGGCAGTGCGCTTGCTATTACAGACCACGCAGTCACAAAAAATGGGCTGCATGTGCATGTCCGTACAAGGGTCCACGCAGACTATTGTAGACTTGGGTGGATGACAACTTTTATGTCACACGGACCAAAGCGGGCCTGTGCAGAAGCAGAAAGTTTGAATTGTCCCTTAGTCTTACAAAGAACCTTCGGAGAACCATTTCTTCAAAGATGGGTTCTTCAGAAGCAAATGACTCTAGGTAGAACCTCAGCCCTTCAGGAAGAAACATGTGGAGATTATAGCCTGAGACCAACAGGTGATCATTCACAAAAGTCTTTCCCTTCAACAAGGAGTAAATTGGTGTTGGTAAGACTGGGCTGCAATAATGGACCAGGCAGCATGCAGACACTCACAAGTCACAACACTACATTAGTCTGAGTATAAGCAGCTTCAGTAGCCTCATTTTTAGGGCGCATACAAGTTCAATGTAATGTCAGTGGTTTGACTCCCGACCCTGGCATGTCATAGTCCTCTCTCTCTAAGTATTTCCTTTCTCTTTCACACTGATTCCCCCTCCTGCTGCTCTAAGCTGTTATCTCTGTAATTCTGTGCCCTTGTTACTCTGAAAGAGGCTTACCGTTCTCCTCTGACCTCCAACATAAAGACAGCTCACAGTCAAAGGGCTGAGATGTCATTTCAGTGTTCTTGGTAAGCTGTTGACACTGCAGTGTGTGAAAACTCCTGGGGGTCATCCACGTCCGAGATGCTGGACCTGACCTAAGAGTCCGTCATCATGAGTATAAAATCAATTAGATCACGTATCCTGCCTCAGGCACATATGTAATCAAACTGTAAGATAACCTCTCGAAGCTGTCTGCGTGCATTATGTACTGAGACGTGGATTTAACTCGATGCCCGAGAGAAACAATGATTTCTATAAACAGGGAAATATGTCACTCCGTAAGCAGGTTTCCTCAAACACTTGCCTGTACTCACACACATATCATCCTGTTCTCATTTACAGTAATGCATTGCAAAGCAGCGCTAACAAGATAAATGGTAAATGGACTGCATTTACATAGAGCGTTTCTAGTCCTAGCGACAACTTAAAGCTTTACAACACAGGCACCATTCACCCATTCACGCGCATTCATCCACTGGTGGCCGAACCTATCATACAAGGTGCCACCTGCACATCATATAAATATTAACACGTTCTCTATCTTGCCCAAGGATTGATCATCAACCTTCTGATTGGAAGACACCTCCTGAGTCAAAGCCACCCTTCCCACATACAGTTGCACACTTCCTAGTACTGTGAATAAAGGTTCAATATTGCTGCATCCTCACCTCCATTATAATGAGAATAATGAGCAGTTGAATACCTGATATAGATATTTAATGGATGCTTAATGGAGCCTAAACTCTAATCACGTCATATGTTTTTCAACATTAGTTACACAAGTGAGACTCGGCATCATTCTTCCCAAAGACAATTTGACTATTTGCCCGTCGCCTTTTCCCATTATATATTCTTTGTCAAGTGTGACATTTAAAGCAGCAATAACCGATATTTTTATAATTACAATAAATAAAATGACAGTGTGAAAGAAGTAACTTGTAGTGTTGAACCCACAGAGAATTGTTACCTGAATCTGCAGCTCCCCTCTGCTTTTGTTTAACTGTTCTTGTTCACTCTGAGCTTCCTTTTCAGCAGCAGCAGGCAGCTATTTTCAGAGCAAAAGCTCTAAAAATCCAGTAAAGGCTACCTGCTCAGCACCAAATGGCAGACAGACACAGTTAGCGACTGGCTGGAGAACATTGTGGAGCATATAGCTGCCAGATATGAGCGATAATATTGCCCTCAGAAGTTAATAGAGACCAAGGACAAAGCTAAAAGAGAATATTGGACTCATCATCTTGTTTCTTTGTTTCTGTAACTGCTGGATGTGTAAATAAGCAACTGTTTCCTAACAAGTTCTCCCTATCAACTTAAAAGGTGGTGATATCAGTTGTTATAAATAGAGCCTTAAGTGCAGCAAACAGCAGTCAAGTCTAGGGCTGTGCCAAATGTATTTGTTTCCACTCTTGAAGCTTCTGTTCATTCTATAGTCAGTCATCATTTTTATGACCCTAAACAAAATTCTCAATTTGAATGTAGTGATTTATCAGATTAAATTAATTAATCATTTTACTTTGATTGTGTTAGAGCCAAAATCTTTTTTTTTCTTATTGTGGTCATATAAATGTAATTTACAGCCCTCTTGAGTCACATAGCATCACATCACTGGCTGGGCGTCAGTTTAGAGCTAAACTCCAAACATGCCATGCAGACAGGAGTCACGGTATTGTAACCAATTCAGGGCAGAAATGTGATCAAATTACTGCCTTTACAGAGATTTGATGTGCCTCATCATTGACACATCAGCCTGCGATGACATGTGTCAAGACGTAAACAATGTGTGGGCTAATGTACTGTAGAAAACTTGTTTGGGTGATTTAACATGAGGGCAGCCATAGCAACTGACTTTAACCACCATCTTGTATTTATTTAGGCTACAGCTCAGATGGAGGAGAGGCTGGCAGAGTTCATCCACAACTACTCCCCAGAGAGTGTTCTGCCACTGGCCGATGGGGTCCTCAGCTTCATCCACCACCAGATAGCTGAGCTGTCCAGGGACTGCCTGACCAAATCACGCGAGGGTCTCATTACCAGTGTCTACTTCTGTGAGCTGCAGGAGAACCTGGAGAAGCTGATGCACGATGTGAGTTGTTGTGGAGGTGTCGAGGAATGTAAACTAACATCAGCTCAGACACATCTCTAACTCACCCTACCTGTCTCACTATCTGCCTGTTTTTCTCCCTCTCTGTCAGGCCTATGAGCGCTCAGAGAGTTCGGAGCTCACCTTTGTCATCGAGCTGGTCAAAAAGCTCTTCATCATCATATCTCGTCCAGCCAGGCTCCTCGAGTGTTTGGTAAGTTTCATCCCTCCAGCTGATAACGCAGTTGGTTTTATGAAATAGTCACACAACACACACTGATACAGATTCTTCAAATGAACATTTATTGAATCTAGTGAAAAGATCCTATTTTTTTCTGAGGGCCTTTTCACATTCTGAGTGTGTTCTGCTTCATCTGCCGGGAAAGACTCCTGTCCTCCCACATGGAGATGGAGGGTCGACTGCTTCACACTGAAATGGCATTAAAAAATGAGCAGAAGTGGGGCAGGCTGTCTACTGTGTGTTCAGTCTGAAGTGATGAAACAAAGGTTTTCTAAGTGTGTCACAGCTGGAAGCTGTGCTAACACTCCTTAAAGGGATTCTGGCATTAAGACTTAAAAAAAATCTTTTACATTACATTTGTTTTACTTTTAACAAATAAAAAGACTCATTAATTTTTTTTTAATTTTACTATCCCATTGAATCAGGTGAGGACACAGGGATAAAAGATAAAGGGGACTTATTTATACACTCCATGATAACATACCTGTATTCAATCTTATTAAAAGCAGAGGCGAGGTGTGCCCACATCTCTGTCTTAGATGTTTATAATATAGAAACCAAAAACCTTCAATTACGGCAAATTAGCAATACAAATATAGCCCCAATGCCAGTACACACCTACCTCTTGTGCCCTGTTGCTTTAACCCTTTGGCTACAGAAAGACATTAAGTAAATAGAAATAAAATTAAGAATCTTATGCCGCCGTCATCAGAAAAGAACAGGAAAACACAATGCACAAGTAACAGAGAGCTACTGTTGCAACAGTGTTATGTACACATACACACATTTGTTGCTGAATGCTCCAGCTCTTAGTGTCCACAGGTCACCAGTACAGCTGTTAGAATAAGATATTTTACCCCATGTTGTTTATTCTGGAGAAATATAATCTAAAATAGTAATTTGAGTTTTTGAGCTGCCTTGAGAAGAACATGAATAGATTTTAGCTCTTTGTACTCAGACACAAGAAAGTAGCGGGTCTTTGTAAAAGGACAGCTCCTGTTGATATGAGTTCATCAGAATTTCTTTCACTGCTGTTAAAGGGGCATTCCACCAATCTTACACATGGAGCTCAGAGCCATACTCGGGACTCAAAGTCAGGATATCTTTCTGACTTCAACTTTGACAATTTTTATGCATTATGTCAGTCATGGCTGGAGGCATTATGTATTTAGTTGTCAGCACATCCGTCCATCCGTCCATCCCATTCTCATGCACATATCTTGAAAGCACCTTGAGGGAATTTCCTCTAAGAGTGTGTTTCCACTTAACGTTTTTCTTCAGCAGAAAAATGGTGGCAGGGTGAAGGGGAGCGCTTTGTACCAGCACCTCATAAAAAAGCACTCACAGCGCTATTTTTAATGACATTCTACGCGTGGGTTTTATTTCTGACAACACTATCTTGACACGAACGTTTGCTAGGTAGCTAACAAAATGCTACATGAACAGAGGGTTGACTACACAGTTTCACAACAAGCTTACAATATAATTTGTTCATTTTTTTCCCCATAATCTCTTATCCTGTTAGGGGTGGTGGGGGGGGGGGCAGGGGCCTATCCTAGCTGACACTGGGAGACAGGTTGGGTACATCCTGGACAGGTCGCTAGACTATCACAGGGCTGACACGTAGAGACAGACGACCATTCACGCTTACATTCACAGGCAATTCATAGTCACCAATTAACCTAGCCTACATGTCATTGAGAAAACCCACGCTGACACAGGGAGAACATGCAAACTCTGCACAGAAGGGTTCCCCCACCGTGGGGTTTCCCCTCTGTGTGGAGTTTGCATATTCTTAACCTTACAACCTTAAGCACAAGCCTTCACTGTGTTTCGTAATAAAAGCACAACAGTCACCAGCAACACTCACTGTCTGGCTGATCTCCCCCACAAATGAGCCTTTCTGTTTTTGTTGTGACAGTAGACTAACTTAAGAAGCGGCAGTGAAGACACCAAAATAAGCTTGGTATGGTGCTTTTTCTCTAAGCGACTGCATGCAGCCGCATATGGTCTCTCCTCACAGGGGACAATTGAAAAAAGATGTTGGTGCCCAGAAAAAAATGCTACAGTATGTGGACACAGGCACTAATTTGGCACAAACATCCACCTGGACTCAAGGATGAACTGATTAGATTTTGGTGGTCAAAGTTCAAAGGTCACTCTGACCTCCCAAAACATGTTTTTGGCCATAACTCAAGAATTCATACACTAATTATGATGAAATTTCACACAAATATTTAATATGAAAAAATATAGAAAATGATGACGTTTTATAACCAAAAGGTCAAATATCAGCTCAATTGTGACATCATAGTGTTCTGCAAAAGCACTTTACTGGCCATTGTTTAACGCCATAACTCAGGAACAGAAGGGAAGACATTTGGTCAGATACTGAATTGGTGACAATAATCTTGGGGGTCCACCTTGAAACTGCGGATTGTATAGATCTGTGCTGCTGGGTTAAAGATGTGTGTGAAGCATCCATGTTTTAGAATATGTGGCTTCATTGCAAAAACATGAATAGTTGGACCATATTCAGCTGTCATGGCTACATATGACTCCAGACAGACATGGATGTAAACTGTAACTTGACTGGTTTGTGAAGGCATACAACTGCGAGGCAGTCATTATAGTGTTTTTTAATAAAAGTCCCTGACTTCGTGGAAATGCAATACTAAATTGAAGAAATATGCTTTTCAGCCTGTGAACAAAACTGTTTTATTAGCAGAAAGTCTTAAGGATGATTTCTCATTCAGTAACATTTCAATGCATTACAAAACAGGGTGCGTATAGCTATTCAATATGTTACAGATGATGGAAGACAGTTGCAAAAGGCTTGATGTCACTGAATTATCAGTCAACGTGGCTGCATTAGAATCAAAACCAATAGACGTGAAAACACATCATCAGAGTACTATTCTCTGTTTTACTTTCTATTTATGACGTTCCCCTGCATTCACAAATGGCTTTAATGTACACTAACTTCCAGTAAAGTAGTTTCACCTTCAGCATTCTTGATACATTAGATATTCATGTATGAATGTACTGTATTATGCAGTGGAGGTCATGGTTTTGTGTAAGTTGTGCCATTCAGTATATAAGACATGCTGCACATCTCTGCAGCAGCTGAGTATTCACTTACCGCTGCAGGATATTTTTCCAACTTAACTGGAAACTGTAAAATATTCTTCCCACCTCCACTTCTTGTCGATCTCCTCAGCAGCACATCAAATCAACCGGGAGACAGAGTCGTGTCCTTGACATGTTGATCCATAACTCACTTCAACTTACTTAGTAATAACAAGCCTCTCTGTATGCACGGGAGGCTTAGCCATACCTGGATATCAGCTGACTGATTGATAGCCTCACATGTTCGTCATTGGCATGGTCCCTCCTCTAACCGTCCCCCGGCTCATCTTTCCGTTGCTAAGGCGACCGTCAGAAGAGGTCGATAGGGTCAGGCTGGATGTGGAGGGGACTTAAGATCCTCACGGCCCTTAGGTTAGAGAGGAGAAGACACACACACACAGATAAAATGCTATCCACAGCCATAGAGTTCATTTAGCATTCAAGTCAGTTGCGAGTTCTGATTTGGTGAAAATGTCACAGTCAGTAGGCTGTTCGCTGCAGGGATATTATCCTGGAGCAGACCAGGCTATCAGAGAGGCAGGTTAATTCCCCCTTTCCGTACTCTCTCTTTTTTCTCCGGTCGAGGGGAGCAGATATGAGAGAGCAGGGGAGGAAGGGAATGATCCCGGCTGCCCCAGGCTCTGCTTTCTAATCAAAATGTTATTCCACCAACAGGAATGAAACTGAATCCCACAGGACACCACAAAGGCTGTTTCATTGGAAAAAAGGATGTTTCAAGAAAGCAATTTAAAGTTGGGAGGTGTATTAACACTGATTGTATTTGTTTGACAGCCCCATAGCGGTGTTTGGTCATGAATTTGTAGCAGGTAGAAGAAAATCCTACTTCTTGATTTTAGTTTGTCACACCTGGAATTAATTCATGGGCCCTATTTAAATGATTTATAGAGCATGGCCTAAAGTGCATGGGGCAAGTGCACAGGGCATGTACAGCATTACTTTTTGCTAGTTTAACGGCGTATAATCTGGGCGCATAGTAAGGTACAAGGGGCAGTGAGGTTGTATTTAGTCCCTTTATAATCCTAGGAGTGTCATCTCTCATTTCCTGTAAAAGCCAGGTGTGTCTGCACCTGGTGCACTGCTTTTTACATGGCAGATGCTGCAAATTGAGGAAGCGAGCGGTTTTGTGCTGAGAGTAATGCAGTAAGAACAGTGACGTCACAGCAGCAAATATCTGGGGACATTTAAGAGGCAAAACTTAAACAGAACTTTTAGCTTCAGAAATAATCAATGGAGTCACGCTGCTCCTCATGTGTAAATGCGCACAGCGTGTCTTTATGTGGGGTTGGTCGGCAGCTCTGCTCTGCTCTCTGCTATGTTCACATTTTAGAGAATGATATTTTCCTCATTGATGATGTATATTTCACCCACCCGCAATCCATCCATGTGCCCCTGTGTGCGTCATATGCAGAGTGTACAGGTGTACGTACCCACCGATGTAGGTACATCAACAATGTGCCTGCGCACACCTCATTTTGAGACCTGGATGCCCTTGAGTGCACAGATGGGCACAGGTGCTCAATGTAGGTGCTGGCAGTGAAAGTGACAACTACGTCTGAAGCTTGCAATGACACAAAATATCTGATAACTATGTATTGGCTGATAATCACTTTTAGAAACATAAGTGCACGACAAAAGGTTTTATATGGATCACCTCAGTTTGTTTTGCTTTTAATATTGTGACATTTTACAGTTGGAAAATCAATATAATTGGCTTTCTTTTTTTTTAAAAAGCCTAAAATGATCATCCACTCCTTAGTGTTTTTTTTTTAATCTCACATGAAGATTTGCCTGAGGATTAATGAAATATTGCGAGGGAAGGGACAAAGGTTTTCTTTTTGTAATCTCACACATCAAACACTTCAGTAGCAGCAAGTGTTGATATTCAAGTGGCAATTATCTGGTGCTGACAGGAGCTGATTAGATTTTAATGAATTCACTTCTAGGGATGATGTGGCTCCAGCACTGCTCTTCAGACCTATCTGAAGGTGTTAAAACTCTGCTGTTGTGGACTTGAAGATATTTTTACTGCTAAATATTAAACGAGTAGTGATCATTTAAATGTGCTGGACACACTACATTGTGTTCACCCTGTTACTGCAGCTCCTTGGATTACCTGTGCGGCTGAATACTAGATGTTCAGGTGCATCTGATGTCAGATCTTGAGCCATGGCAGTTTAAGCTTTAAGGTGTTTGATAGTGTACCTTTCTTTGGAACTTAATTATTCCCCCTCCATCAACAGGAGTTTAACCCTGAAGAGTTTTACCATCTGCTGGAGGCAGCGGAGGACCACGCCAAGGAGGGACAACTGATGAAGGCAGACATCCCTCGATACATCATCAGTCAGTTGGGGCTGACCAGAGACCCACTGGAGGGTAAGAGAAAGAGAGAAGAAATATTTTTTGGGATTTGTTATCCAAATCTAGCTTTACAAGGACTGTGTGCACAAAGTTTTTCATTGTGCTCTGTTAGACATTTTCTGGTTCCTGTGGTATTTATAGGCTGAGGAATTAACAGTGGTTTTGTATTGATTTAAAAAAAATACACATAACAAAAATAGCTGAAAATTAGAAATACATTATCCACTTTGTTCCCAAGACTCAGATGAAATGATTGATACCACTTTCCTGTTTGTGCGTTAAGAATAGAGCTTAAGCCAGGAAATTATTAATTTAGCTTAGCATAAAGACTGAATGCAGTTGGAGCCAGCTTGCTTGACTCTGTCCAAAGTGGCAAAATACCGCTAACACCTCTAAAGCTTCACTTATTAACAAGTTGTATCTTGTTTGTTAAATCTATCGCATACAGTAGTGTAAGGGTAATAGTTTATGTGCTGTGACTGTTACCTCATGGACAATGACAAGGTACAGTAACTTTCTAGAGTCTTAATAACTGGATAAACAATTCCTTGAGAGGGAATAGTCAAACCCTTAAACTTCCTCTAAAACTCTAGCTTATTGTTTTACTACAACATGTTAAATGGGGAGCTTTCGAGGTGTTGGTAGCTTGATTTTTCAAACACAGAAGCAGGCTAGCCGCTGATAACCTCTTGGCTGTAGCCCCACAGCTAATGGACAGACATGAGATGAATGTTTTCATTTAACTCCAAGCAAATAGCTTTCCCCAAAAAGTCAAACTATTCCTTTAAGCTCCTTTAAGTTAGTTAATGTAGTGTGTCCCATTGATCTGTCCCACTTAATAACACGATAAGCAGTTGGAGCTGCAACAGTAACTGTGAGACAGCTCATGGAGGGAATTAAGGAACTTTAAAACTCTTACACCTAGTAGTTGCATTTAGCATCAAAATTTATACTCCTTCTTGAAATCAGAACTCAAGGTAAACCATGAACACAGAGACACTGGATGCATTCGTAAATCCAATCAGACACTCCACACTAAAATAGGTGTCCTGTTGTTTGAAGAAATTGAGTCTATTTCTACACAAATTAACAAGCAGTTAAGTTAATCACACATTTACTTCACTTGGCGCTCTGCTGCTCCGTCTCCTCTGAGTGCCCAGAGTATGGTCTGCTGCTCTGAGAGTGTGGTGTTCTGAATAACCAAATGGTACATTTTAACAGCTCTAAGCTCTCAGCTAACTGAGTGACTTCAGATAGAGGTGAGGTCCCTTCGGTCCCATTGGACCATCATGAAAAAAAAGTACAGTTTTAATGGCGAGAGGCAAATCATTTTTTGATCCAGTTTCAGTTGTGCTATGAACTGCACATATAATGTTTGTCAATTAAAAGGATCATATTGCAAGTTAAGAAAGTAGCAGTTTGCTGTAAAACTGTTGAGTAAAAGACTATGAAAGTACATTTTTACAAAAACACCCTGAAGTCTTTTAAGTGGCTTCATAGCATTCTTTCTCGCTGAAGCTTCAATTCAGCACACTTTTAATGGTGTCAGTTTGTCAAAATGTAAAGAAATAAAGGGTAAAAAGAAAGAAAAGAAAAGAAAACCCAGGGTTCAAGTTTAGAGTCCGGCTGGATCATTTGCTGGCTGGTGGTGCGGTGGCATCGCTGTCTTTCATTAATCATCGTGGCTCAGACTCGGCCCCCAAACTCACAGTTCTAATTCACATCTGCTCAGCCGCTGCCGGTCTCATCCATCAGGACCTGTTCATTAGCTGATGGATTAAATGACCCAGAATGACTCTTCACAATAAACCTCTGCCGTTTTATTTCTGAATTCATGAAAAATATGGGCCTGTCTTTCTCAGCTAATCTCTGCTAACAGCGTGCCATTTGATATCTTGATCTTGCACTTTCTTTTACACCTACATCGTCATGCATAGACACGCATGCACACCCATGTTGCACCCATGCTGCTTGCACATTTTCGCACTCCCATTTCTTTTCTTGGCTCCTCATAGAGACTGTTGACAGTCGTTTCCAGCATCAAAGAGAAATCAACAAAATACACGATTGTCAGCTCAGTGACTTTTATTTTACATGAAGTTAATATCTACAGAGCAGCTTTGTAAACGCTTTGCAAAGTTAATTATTAGTCAATTATTTCCCTGCTCCAACAAAACAGTACTATAATCAGTGTATTCTAGCAGCTGTCACATACAAGAGTGGAAGAACACTGAAAATTAGCTGCCAGTGCTGCTCGGGGAAGGAGAAGGTACAAAGTGAGGGGGAGGGAGAGCTGAAAGAGACAAGACAAATTAATAGGAAGAAGCTATTTTAACTCTCATGTTTTTTTCCTGTGATCTGACGCGTTTGGCCCTTCATCTGTTTTTATAAAAAAATGAATAGCTGTTTTGTTTAAGATGTCTGTACAGCTGCAATTTTTTTATCTGCTCACAGCAGTGTGGGAGGCCTGGTGTTTTGGCACGAAAAATGTCTCTTTTCATTCCGGCACTAGGTTTGCTTGTTCACTAACACGTTTCTCAACAGAAATCGTGAGCCTCGACAGCTACGACAGTGAGGGTCCACATACTCCAGAGACCGACGACTCAGCAGAGGTGAAGAACAAATAAACACGGACAGATCTGTGCTTACATTTACTCACACACAGAGTGGCTGCATGTACACACCAGCATTCAAACACACATAACTATCAAAATGATCAAAGAAACAATGACATTTGAGCATTTCAACATTTAATTTAAACCGTTGTTGTGTTGATCTGAGTTATAATTTTAAAATGTGTCACCAGGGAAAAGGGAGAGCCATCAAGCCACCGACTGAAGAGGATTTTCAGAGCATCAAACTTATCAGCAACGGAGCTTATGGGTAAGCAGTGGATTGAAACCTCACCCTAAACCTTATTAAACAATGTTGTTACAGTGTTCTGTGGAAAACCCAAAACTGTTCCTGAACAACATTATATTAATAAAGCTACACAAAGAATTTGAAATTTTGCACACACTGTACACAAATTATACCTGAGATTATATAAATGTGTGTGTGTATATACTGTCGAGATTGATTTGATATTAATGTTTTCCTTTAGGTTTTGATTTGTATGTGTTTGGTTTGTATACTCAAGAACATCAGTGATATTTTTCATTTCTTAGATATTATAGTATCTTATAATCCATTATCTGCCCATGTAAAGGAAAAAGAATATTTCTGAGCTAGGCGTCATAAATTCAGTTCAGGATTAAAGACGCTCAAAGGTTACTAGTGTGGGGCTTGACATTTTGTGCCAGAGGTTTTTAAGTCTTAATATCCACTCAGCCACACTGTATGAACTTCATGTCTAAGAGCAGATGGAATATACTCTCTATTTTTAGACCTTCTCATATAATAAATTCATAACAGTCTCAGCACTGTCTAATCCTGCTTTCTCTCCTTCATACCTCATCTTGGCACTGCCAGTCCCTTTAGATTTCACTCTTGTCTATTTTGTCTCACCTTCTCTCCAGCGCCGTCTACCTGGTGCGCCACAGAGAGACACGTCAGCGTTTTGCCATGAAGAAGATCAACAAGCAGAATCTGATCCTGAGGAACCAGATCCAGCAGGCGTTTGTAGAGAGGGACATCCTCACCTTCGCGGAGAACCCATTCGTTGTCTCCATGTTCTGCTCGTTTGAAACGCGGAGACATCTGTGCATGGTCATGGAATATGTTGAGGGTAAGGGAGTTTGATTTGGTTTTGTTGCAGACTTTAATTACACAGAGAGAGGACTCAAATATAGTTTTGATTTATGAGACCACTCTGAATGGGCGGTGCTCTTGTTCTGCCCTTCCTTTTTCTGTGTCAGGCTTCTGAGGAAATGTTAGATCAGGTTTCTATCTGGTTTGTAAAATACCGTTTTTCAGCCCTTTCTCTCTGGCTCCTATTCCCTGACCTTGCTCTTCTCAAGCTTCCATGAATAAATCTGTTTTAATTGATTAAATCCTTTGTCTGGGTGCTGTGGCCCTGACTACACCAGTTTTAACAACTTTTTGCCCGTAGTGATGTGACCTTAAAGGGACAATTCACCCCAAAATCAAAAATACATATTTTTCCTCTTACCTTTGGTGCCATTTATCAGATCAAATTGTTTTGGTGTGAATAGCCAAGTGTTGGAGATATTGGCTGTAGAGATGTCTGCCTTCTCTCAAATACAGTGGAAGTAGATGGCACTCGGCTTATATCTCAAAGCACCAAAGAAATACATTTGAAAAATTCATCAGCATCATGTCTTTCCAGAAATCAGAAACCAGTTACTCAAGACCCCCACCAACCGTAGCATTATGCAGAAGGATGTGTGCATCTACTGCTAGCTCACTTAGCACCACTGAGCTAGCTAATGTTACAGCTCTGCCGAGGAGGACACCATCTGCGGGTTTACATCCCGCAGTGTCACATGCATGAGCCTCTCGTCCATGAGTAGATGCACGCTTCATTCTGCACAGTGATACAGTTGATGGGTGTAGTTTTGTAAAAAGAAAATAGTTCCTGCATGTAACTGCTCACAACAAGGTCTGTGGATTATCTTGAGTAACCAGGTCTTGATTTCTGGGAAGAGACATTGCTGTTGAGTTTTTCAGATGTATTTTTTTGGCACTTTGAGCACCACAAGTCGAGTGTTATTTAGTGCTATTATACTGAAAAGAAGGCAGACATCTCTATGCCTAATGTGCCGAACACTCAGCAGGTCACACCAAAACAATCTAGACTGATAAACAGCGCTACAGGTAAGAGGAACAATATGTGTTTTTTTTTTTATCTTGGGATGAACTGTCTTTTTTAAAGTGTAACCTTACTCAACTTCTGCTGTTGATTTATTTAATTCTGGATAAAAGTGTCAACTAAACACCTGAATAGCAGATGATGCTTTTGTGTGCTCAGATTCAGGAAAATGAAAGTAATATGGTGGAGATGATAAGACTCTTATTTCACTATCACAGTGATTCTTGACCATGAAAGTCAAACAAGGTCAGTAGATTCAGGACAGCGTCGTGGCTCCCTCCTGCAGCAGCTCTCATGTTATCTGATGGTGCACAGACACACTGAGGCATGAAGGGTAGTCGTGAGTGACTCATGTAGGATGACACTGCCAAATATGCTTTAGGGGCTGCAAAGGTGGATTACAAGCTAAAAAAAAAAAAAAAGCATAAAAACGTGAAAAACAAAATGTTTATACCCATTTATATGCACAGGTACACCACAAAAATAGGAATATTTTTTATTATGAATCACATGTTATGACGCTGTTCTGCCTCATCAGAGGATGAAATTACATCATCCTGCAGACTTTCTGTGCTTCAGTACCATTTGTCTGAATAATTTTCATTCAGCATTTCTCAAGCAATATCCATCCTGTCAAAACTATGAAATAAATAAATCCACTCACAATAAGACAATAACTTGTGTTTTTGTGTTCTCAGGTGGTGACTGTGCCACTTTGTTGAAGAACATCGGGGCTCTGCCTGTGGAGCTGGCAAGGATGTACTTTGCTGAGACAGTTTTAGCCCTGGAATACCTGCACAACTATGGCATTGTCCACAGAGACCTCAAACCTGACAAGTGAGTGTTTAAAGCTGCACTGATACATTTTTTTGTATTAATACTGGATCAAATGACAACATGTGATGTTAAAGGGGCTGCTCATGGTGATGAATAAAATTGTCACCCAGCTGCAACTCCTCTAAGCTTTGTGGTGTTTTTCAGCATCTTTCAGAGCACTGTTTTGGTTTACAGCCAGCAACTGTATTGCTTTGACTCTATCTCACCTCTTTTATCAGCATTGTTTGCAATTGCCACTATACCCTAAGTGCCCAATACCAAACAGCAGGCAAAAGATGGGGAACTGAAGCTGTTAATAGCTTCCTCGTCTGAACGGGCTTTCTGACATCAAGGTTAGGTGGTGAAACCTACATACAAATATATATAAGGTCAGCTTAAACCCAGCCGGTAAAATAAGTGGAGCCATTTAGCTGCTAAAGCAAATGAGTGATAATGTTTTTCCTTACCTACAGGATGTGTTAATATCCAACAAGTTGTCCCTAACCAGTGTATGAGGTGATTCGTCATTGTTGGTGTATTCAGTTTACTCTGCTGCCCCAAGTGGCAAAAATCAAATATTGCTGCTTTGAAATTCCTGTCTGGTTTATGTAATAAGAAGTAAGACATATCAGTGAGCACTGCTAAAAAAAAAAAGGAAAAGGAGACCGTTTGGCACACTCACTTTAATCAGGACAATAGATATGAAATACTGCAAGAATTTAGCTGTCACTGCACAAGTAGTACTGACAAAATGATCTATTTTTAGGTCTAGGGGATTTAATGAACATCTAGCCATATGGCTACAGGTACTAGCAGGACCCAGAACCTATCTACCTTGGTTACCACTTAAAAAAGAAGGCAGGCCTTACCTACAGCTCACCACAGGTCTGCTCCAGTCCTCTTCTCCTGTCTGTGTACTGAGCTTAGTTGGTTTTACTTCATTTTAGGTCAGCATATTGAGGCAGTAAGAAACTAAACCAAAATACTTCAGGGATGAAGGTTCATCTCGGTCTCAATAAAAAGTTGCTCTGTGCATTCATTTACAGCAAGCCTGTCTCATTTGTCCATATCTCCACTTAAGCACTTTCCCCTGACATTTAATGCAAGACCTGCCCTCAGTAACAACAAATGATAACCTGTGACCATGACATAGCTTTTCAAATAACCCCATACACCAATCAGCCAAAACATTAAAACCACTGACAGGTTAAGTGAATAACATCGATCATTTCATTACAATGCAATGTTCTGCAGGGACACCTTTGGTCATGGCATTCATGTGGATGCCTCTTTTCGCACTCTACCTACCTAAACATTGTAATAGACCAAGTACCCCCACTCATTGCAACAGTACCCCTGATGACACCATCCCCCCAGCAAGGCAATGCACCATGCCACACCGCATAAACTGCTCAGGAATGGCCTAAGGAACATGACAAAGAGCTTTAGGCATCGATCTAGCTTTCAAATTCCCTAGATCCCAATCTGATCAAGCATCTGTGGGACAAACTGATACCCCAAAGGTCCTTTGTCTAGGCCTCGACAGGTCAGAGCCAAGTCTGATCTACAGTGGAGCCTCTGACCTGTCGAGGCATGGAAACAGGATCTGTGTTGTCTGGCACAAAGGCGTTGTTGACGGATCCTTTTAGTCCTGTGGGTTGTGAGGTAAGGTACCAGCACGCCCACCGGATGTTCAGTCGCATTGGGATCTGGGGACTTTGGAGGGCAGGTTGACGCCTTGAGCTCTTTTTTACATCCCCCGGGCCATTCCTGGGGGAGTGTGTTGGTCTGTAATGGTGTTTGGGAGGGTGTAGTGCATTAAGTGGCATTCACATGAATACCAGGGCCTAAGGTTTCCAGAAGAACATTGCACTGTAACATAACAATCAATGTTATTTACCTCAACTTTTAGTGGTTTTAATGTTTTGGCCGATTGGTGTACTTCATCATATATGGGTTTTATTGCAATGTGCCAGAAATGAATGTCCGTTTTCTTTCTCCCAATAGTCTACTGATCACCTCCATGGGACATATCAAGCTTACAGACTTTGGCTTGTCAAAGATGGGTCTGATGAGCCTCACCACCAACCTGTATGAGGGACACATTGAAAAAGATGCCAGAGAGTTCCTGGATAAGCAGGTACAGTACCTGTGTGTATTGTACGCTGCAGAGGAAAGGCTGCAGACAGATGTATTTAATTAGCAACTGTATGAATAAGGTTTATTTGTGTAATTCTAAGATGGGATGTTTGGTGGATGAAGAGGCGACCTGCCAAGTCATCTGGCCAAATCAGTAATCTCCAAATGAAGACATTGCATTACAATGCTTCCTGTGCAGTCTGAATTAGTGAATCATTAATGATCTCCATCTCCATCACAATCCCAATTTTAGCAATTATAGGTATTGTTTATGCTCTGAATGAGAGCGGTCATAATCAGTCAGATCAGTCAGCTCTTCTGGGTGGAAGCAGGCATGTGTTTGTCTGCCAGTAATCAACTCACATCTGTGGATGAAACAGACCAGGGCTTTGCTTTTCATGTTTCTAGTGGAGATTTTGATTAGGAGACTGTTTCTCATTGACTCATTAATGATGTCTTTTTTGTATAAGATGGAAGCACATGTGTTACCATTCACACACTAATGGAAGTCTATATATTTTACATTCACTTTGACATCAATTAACAGCAAATTGTTACTGAACAACATTTATGTATGTTTATTAGAATGAAACCTGCAACGTGTCATCAATGTGTTTTTTCACACTGTTACTTCACTTGAATGTTTGACCACAGGAAAGACTTTTTACTGAAGTAGGAGACATCTCATGTTTAGTAGTTATACTTTTGAAATGAAAAATATTTGCTTATTCATAGATTTTGAATTTTTCAATGAGGAAGAAGGGGTAGATGTGCTTTTACGATTTTTTTAAACAAATTACTTGAACTATTTTGTGGAAAAACTATATCACAGACACATTATGTCTTTCAACATATCTGGAGGAGGCCTTTAGAGAATGTTTTAGGAAAATGGCCAATAATGTATGCACTATAACCTGGACAAGCATGACATCACGTACACTTTTGTAGAAGCCAAGAACTCTAACCAGGAATCTCCAAACCCTCTTTTGTTCTCTCTCCATTTCTTTCTTTCTTTCCTTGCTTCCACTGCCGCTCCATCACCCAGGTGTGCGGTACTCCAGAGTACATCGCTCCAGAGGTGATTCTCCGTCAGGGCTATGGAAAGCCAGTGGATTGGTGGGCCATGGGCATCATCCTCTATGAGTTCTTAGTGGGCTGTGTGCCTTTCTTTGGAGACACTCCGGAGGAGCTGTTTGGACAGGTCATCACAGGTAAGAAATAGTGTTGAAACCGATGGACCTGCACTTTTATAGCGTCTTTCTAGTCCACCGACTGCTCAAAGTGTGTTTTACACTACAAGTCACATTCACCTATTCACACACATTCATACACTGGTGGCCGAGGCTACCGTACAAGCTGCTTGCTACTCAACTTTTAACACACTCACACACCAATGGAACAGCCACCGGGAGCAATCTGGGGCTCAGTATGTTGCTCAAGGATACTGATCTTCCGATTGGTAGATGACCCGCTCTACCCCCTAAACTACAGCCTCCCTGGCTAGATAAAATAAATTTGAAATACATAATGATAGAATAAGATAAAATTACATGCACTACTCTCAAACTGCGTCTTTAAGAGCAAACCACAGAAGCTGTACAGTATCTTTTCATTCAGCTGGGTTTCTGGGTTACTGTCTTTCCAATACTAAGTAGGTCATAGTAAGTGTACTTCACTATTTTAAGACTGCCACAAAGTTTAGAAAACAAACTGTGTATGCTCTAAGGATCAGTTAAATGTTACCATTCTTATCCAATACCATGTCTCTCATCAATCAATCAATCAATCAATTTTATTTATAAAGCCCAATATCACAAATCACAATTTGCCTCAGAGGGCTTTACAGCATACAACATCCCTCTGTCCTTAGGACCCTCACAGCGGCTAAGGAAAAACTCCCCAAAAAAAACCCTTTAACGGGGAGAAAAAAATGGTAGAAACCTCAGGAAGAGCGACTGAAGGAGGGATCCCTCTTCCAGGATGGACAGACGAGCAATAGATGCATGCATGTGATGTAGTCTGAGCAGAGTTACAGAGATGCTGCTCCACATAGAATAGTTTTCTTCCATGTTTAAAATATCTTTTTCCCTGATGACATGCAGGCATTAAAGGGATAGTTTAGATTTTTTTAAGTGGGGTTGTCTGAGGTACTTATCCATAGTCTGTGTATTAAAAGGAGTACCAACACTGATGCTAAGCAATGTAGTGCTGTAAGCAGAGGCAACAGCAAAATATTTTTTAGTCCCCTAAAAAAATCAATACCAGTTTAAGTGTACGCCATATTTAGAATATTTTCACTGCTTTACCTTGCTATCAGACAGCCCTTTCCGACAGGGAACTGAAGCTGTCATATCGCTCTCATCAAAGCCTGACTCCCTTGACAAAAACAATAATTTTAGCTTGCTGAACACAGGAGTTGATGGTCTAAAGCTTCCTTGATCAGTTCATGTGGTTGTGTTATTGTGTGACTGTATTTTAAAGGGTTAGTTCAGTATCATCAAAGTCACACAATAACACAAACTAACTAGCTATTAAAGGCAGCAGTAGACCAGCAGCTCAGTGTGCTGAGCAAGCGAAAATGACTGTTTTTGTCAAATGAGTCTGGTGGTTTTGACGAGAGCGTAGATGGGGAACTGAAGCTGTTCATACCTTCTCTGTCCGAATGGGCTTTCTGACAGCAAGGTTAAGCAGTGAAACCTATATGTGTGTGTGTGTGTGTATATATATGTATACATGATATATGATTTTTTGAGGTGGCTAAAGTACATTTTGCTGCTGCCACTGTCCACAGCAGTATATTGCTTAGTTTCCATGGTGGTACTGCTGTCTGATTCTTTAAACTGTGGGTCTGCCAACCAACATCTACTGTATGTCATACACTGATTATGGAAGCACTTCAAACAACCCACTTCAAAAGATCCAAACTGTCCCTTTAAGGGCATTTTGCAGTTGTTTGGACCAGCCTATGATTTGTCATCTCAAAACTACTTCAAAAGGAGGCAATTTCTTTCATCCTTGTTACACTGACCTTTTGCTCTCTCTTTGTTGTCTCCGTTAGACGACATAGTTTGGCCAGATGGTGATGAGGCCTTGCCTGCAGATGCCCAGGCCCTTATCTCTGCCCTGCTGCAGACCAACCCTCTTGTGAGGTTGGGTACAGGTACGAACTTTGCATTCACTTGATCTCAGAGCTCTGATCTGCACCTATTTTGCATCTGTATTAGGAATGCAAAGTGCCATTAATGTGAACCTGTGAGAGTGAGTGTGGTGCAAAACAGTTACATGCATGCTGGAAAACCAAAACAGTCAGCTGAAAGTTGCTAAAACGCTCCATGATAACTTAAACTCCTAGGTTTGTGACTAAGAAAGGCACCTTTCACATACTGTTAATATAAAAAACATTGATTTAAGCCACTTAAATATGGCGTCTATTCATTCTGTATTGTGAACTGATTGTGTTGTTTGTGGCACCAGGCGGAGCGTTTGAGGTGAAGCAGCACTCGTTCTTCACTGAGCTGGACTGGAACAGTTTGCTGAGGCAGAAGGCAGAGTTCATCCCTCACCTGGAGTCAGAGGAGGACACCAGCTACTTTGATAGTATGTTCCTCTGGATTTATGTGTCTGTAAAGTACGACAGTTATATCAATATTAGCTTTATGGGTTGTACAGTAATTTTCTGACATTGTTCCAGTCACAAATGCACTTTTCATGTTGAGATGACAGCTTAAATATTTCATCTCCTCTCACTCTCTATCTCTCTCCCCTGCCAGCTCGCTCCGATCGGTATCATCACATCAATACATATGATGAGGATGACACCAATGACGATGAGCCAGTGGAGATCAGACAGTTCTCCTCCTGTTCTCCTCGCTTCAGCAAGGTCTGACTTTGTCTCTCTGCCACCCTCACCTCTCTCATCTCCCTCCGTCATTTGACACAGTTTTCCATTTTTTCTCACTGTTAAATTTTTATCACTTCACACTTGAGATTTTTTGACAGGACTATATGAGGAAGGAGAAAAGAGTGTTTGACAGATAAAATGAGGTCTTACTGTACAGAGAGCAGCACCTGGAGGCTGGTTTCAGGTCTCATACCCAGACAGTCTTACTGGGCTGCTGTAACTGTTACACCATTCCTCCTGTCTGTAGTTTCTATTTTAAGCCACTCAGAGGCCCACGTACCTTTAATCTCAAGGCCTCGCTCTACAGATGTGTGTTTAATGACCCAGACAGACTTTCATCCTTTTTATTCTCATCCACTCTTTCCATGGCCAACTCTCTTTTAAATCTGTGTCTCTCTCACAGTGTACCAGCGTGTTCTTCCTATCACACTTTCCCTTTCTGGTGGGATTTTCTCACCTCATGCTGTTTTTTTTTTCTCCTCTCTCGACTCTCCCACTTCCATCCTCTCTTACTCGCCCTGTCTTTCCATCTGCCTTCCTTGTGTCTTTCACCTGGTCCAACCTCTCATGTTTGGGTTGTGGGATTGTGAAGGAGTACTTCAGAAAATTGAAAGTGCCTCACTAAGGGGCTCAATTTCAATTAAATTTGAGGTGTGTTTGAAGTTACGGTCAAGGGCTGTTGAGTGGCCTTGCTTGAGGAAAGCAGGTTAACAAAGACCTCTGCTGAATCCACACACATAATGAGGTCTGCAGTGAATACACACATGTGTATTTGGTTCGTTATAATTTATTAATGTAGAGCTGCAATGAAAAATGCTGAATAATCCATTAGTAGATGATAGAAAATTTATCATTTTTTAAGCAAAAAGGACAGACAGTCACAGGTTTCAGCTTCTCCAGTTCACAAAAGGCTTTATACAACTTGTGCACATGTGCAATAGTAGACCTGCAACCACACTTTGGTGTAAAATCAGAGTTCCCTTTGAAGAATATGACATATCTCCCCACTGGTCAGAAATACAGGTTTATAATCAGTAAACCTTTATTCTGGTAGTGCTGTGTATTGGCATGAGAATCAGGCAATATGATACGAATCATACTGGGGCCAGGTCTCGGGGGCAGTAGGCTGAGCAATGAACTCCAAATGTCCCTCTCCACAGCAATGCCTTCCAGTTCCTCCTGGGGGATCCCGAGGCGTTCCCAGGACAGTTGAGATATGTTCTGGATTTTCATGGAGCTCCTGCATGCCTCTAACATGAGGCATGCAGGAGGCTTTCTATTCAGATGCCCAAACCAACTCAGCTAGCCCCTTTCAATATGATGGAGCAGTAGCTCTAGTCCAAGCTCCTTCCAGATGTCTGAGCTCTTCACTTTATCTCTAACGCTGAGCCCAGTCAACCTACGAAGGAAAGTAATTTCGGACACCTGCATCCGCAATCACATTCTTTCGATGACTAGCCAAAGCTCATGGCCATAGGTGAGGGTTAGAATGTAGATGGACGCAAATTTTTAATTGTAAACTATTAAATTAGTATTAAAAAATAGTACTTTTTTTGAGAATCAATACAGTATCACAAAAAACATAGTAATGCAATACTCAAGGGTATTGAGATTTTCTTACACCCCTAATTTCTTCTGGGTTCCCTGCAAAGCTTAGCACATCTTATCCATATTCTTATTGTTTTTCTTTGCTTTTACGAACCTTTGACTGTATTCTACTTTACATTAATACCACCAGTGCTTGTAATGTCTACAGTTGACTTGACTGTTTTATGTTTGTTGTGCTGCCTTGCTCCAAAAAGGAAATCAAATATGTCTGCACTCAACTGAATAAAATAAGCATATTAGCATGCATAACAACAATTGCCAAATATATTTTTAATTTTAAGGCAGATCTCAGTCTCATACATAGCATTTTCCTAATATCTGAAACAACTGCAATTAATATAAATAATTACAGCAAAAGAGTATCCAGCTGTAACTCCCACCCACCAGCTGTATTTTCCAAGAGCTGTTAATAACTGCTAACATACCAAATGATGATTGATTTGACTGTGTCCCCCTGCAGGTGTACAGCAGCATGGAGCATCTGTCTCAGCTGGAGCAGAAGGCTACGACCTCTGTGTCCCGTCGGGAGCACAAGGGCCCACGGGAGGACAAGGTGACCAAGCGAGAGAGCCTGGGCAGCTTCAGCATGAGAGACAAGAGCTGGAGGACTGGATCCCCTGAGATGTAAGTGGTGGGCAATATTGAATGAGGAGTTGTAGAGGCATGTATAGAGATGAGGTAAGATAGGACTGAGGGAGTTCAGAAGGTGGTTCCCTGAAGGTTTTTTTCTCTTTTAGCAGCCTGGCTGTCACATACCCCAGTGTGCCTGAATAACTTTACCCTCTATCTCACTGACACCAATTTTGACACTTCTTGTATAAAAAGAAACTTTGTGTGAGAGTTCACACTCACTTTGAGTCAACAATAGGCATCATATCCCACCTCTGCAAAGTTAGGAAAGTGGAATGGCTGGTTCATATGACTCACAGAAACCCATTATGTCTCTGATGTGTCAGGTTTTTCATGATTTGTTGATAAATATGCAAATATAGCTGCTTTTCTCAGCCAAATCCAGTACCTAATCTTTCAATTGAGATATAAAATAGGATAATTACTGGTAATTATTGAACACAGGTGGTTTAATGCTGCTGTATTTGTCTAACCGCAATACGGTTATTAGTCTTATGTTATAGTCAACATCTGTCTGATAGTAATTATTCATGTTGGATTGACTATTAAAGAGACCTCTCATTACCTCATGTGAAGGCTTTTAGTTTTTAGCCCTCCTAAATTCTTCTGCTCTCTCGCTATGCTTGTCATGCACTGAAGCAGCTCACTAATACCTGCTGAGTCTCAGACCATATATTATTACCCGACACATTTCCGATTGAGAGCACACAGCAGAAACAGATTGCCATTACTTCTCATAACTCCATTTCACCTCAATCTTTAGGAAGCATACATCTTGATTTCAATCTCTCTACATTCACGTGTAAAATACAATTATTCATTCATACGTTTCGCATTCATAATGGGTAGAAAATTTGATAAGGTGGCTCATCATTTTTACCTTACATATTGGATTTTTGCTCTCCCATATCAAGTGTGAATTATCAGTATCTCACCAGCTGTGATTACTTTTTGGCAACAGCTCATTAAATTCATTCATTTCTTTAATTAAAGGTGCCCTGTGGAATTTTCTTGTTAACCAAAGAAAGTTATCACCAAAACGCACAATGTGTATCCTTGAGCTCTGACAAACGTGTTAAATGTGTTTACTTTCTCATAAAACATTTGCAAGGCATTGTTTACATTCATGTTTAATAGCAAGCCTTTGCTTATGTACAGGCATGCAGTCATAGGTGAGGAGGGAGTAGAGCTGAGGACTCAGCACACTGCCCTGTGGAACACCAGTACTCAGGATGAGAGTTGAGGAGGTGTGGTTGTCTAACCAGACAGCCTGATGCCTGTTGGCCAGAAAGTCCAGTATCCAGTTGCTAAGAGAGGTGTTGATGCCCAGGTCACTGAGTCTGGTGATCATTGTGGAGGGGATGATGGTGTTGAATACCAAGCTGATGTTAATTAACAGCTTTCTTACGCACAGTAGGTGTTCTTGGTCAGTGTGGGTGGTGGGCAGGCAATGAGACGAGCTAGGACCAGCCTCTCAAAACACTTCATGAAGGTGGGGGTGAGTGGAACAGCATGTATCGACAGCTGCTTGGGCCAGTGACTGGTTGAAGATGTCAATCTGGGCCTCCGTCAGCTACCCAGGCCTTGAATGTGCGTCCGAGGTGCCAACAGGGTCAACAAGCACCTTTTTTATTTTCTCCATTTGTTAGTGAGTGGGATAGTGTCACAGGATTGACAGGAATGTCTGTTGCATGTCAGTCAATACCCCACTCATAAATTTGGAAGTCTTTACATGTCTTAGAAAACAGTTGCTAAAAGGTGTCTAAATGAGATGATCAAAGACAAAATACATGCAAAACTAATAACATTCCCATCAGCTTCTGTCATACCTTGTGTTCAGTGTTATTTAGCAGCTACTTTGTAGCTGTGGTTAGCAGCTACATGGTAAACTTTACCCCTGCTAAACATCAATATTTTAGCACTGTCTTTGCGAACATGTTAGGATGCTAACATTAGCATTACTCTCGAAGCACCACTCTGCATACTTACAGCTTGGCTGACTTGCTAGCATGGCAGTGGACCATGTTGGATGATGGATTCTTACAGAGAAGACACTGCATTATCTTACATGCATGTCTTTCTATGTTTTCTTACAGGAAGCGCCTGTCTTGCTCAGAGTCCCTTTACATGGAGGGGGATGCGAGCCCTCCTCTTGGTGCTCGCCGACGCTTCTCAGCACTTATGGATACACATCGTTTTGCCTCACCCCTAGATGGTGAGCCAGACTTCCTGTCCCGCCAGGCGCCCATCAAGGTCCGTGGAACCTCACTAGATGGGACCAATGTCCCCTCACCGAGCCTCCTTGAACAGAGGAACAGTCTGAAGGAGATCAACGGAGCAGGTGTGTTCTCTTAGATAGTCAAAGGTTATGAGGATGGAGAAGGTATTACGAGAGGAAGTAAGTGAGAGGGGGATATGGAAAATGATAAAGAACAAAGCAGAAAGAAAAAGCAAGAGGGGGTTAATAGTGGAGGAGGTGAAAAAGCAGCCTATAGTACCTCATTACATGACTCCTGCTGAGTCACTGGGCAGCTGGACAATTCATAACATTACTATTTTCACCTTGAGCTGCTACTGTAAAATTAAATAACTATAATTTCCACCTGACTCCACAATTTCACAGACAAATCCCCTAGACATGGAGAGACACCAGGAGTTACCACAGCCATCGCCACATTGTCCCCAGGTCCTGCAGCAGCCGGTCGTGATGTGGTGACTCCTCTGTATGACCCTCTGGGGCCCCGGGCCACCAATGACCTGGTCCTCCGCAGGGCTCGCCATCAGCATTTGTCTGGTGATGGAGAGAAACGTAACTCCAGACCTGGAAACAAGGTCATCAAGTCAGCCTCTGCCACAGCCCTGTCTGTCATCATACCATCAGGTGAGAGGAAATAATTGAATGAAATTCTCTTGGACATTTGAGTTTGTGAAACACTAATACAGTATCTCATGTCTCTCCAGTGGAGCAGCATGGAGGCTTCTCTCCACTGGCCAGCCCCATGTCTCCCCACTCTTTCTCCTCCAACCCCTCGTCACGTGACTCTTCACCCAGCAGAGACTTCTGCCCCGCAGTCAGCGTGCTGCGCTCTCCCATCACCATCCATCGCTCTGGAAAGAAGTACGGCTTTACTCTCAGGGCCATCCGGGTCTACATTGGAGACAGTGATATCTACAGCGTGCATCACATTGTTTGGGTAAGAAACTTGTAGTCATGTGTACTGTCTGGAGATATTGTCTACTAGAGCTGAAGTCAGGGAAGTTTTGTGCTGTGAACTTTCAGTGTGTATTTTAATGTTCAAGTGGCATTAAACAGGGATCAGTGAATTTAAAAAAACAAAATGCAGAGGCAGATGATTTTAGTATTATCTAAAACTGTTTAGGAGTTGATTGATTTCAGTTTGAGTTTCAAATTTCATCAGTTAAATATATTATTTCTCATCCCACTGGTGATG
The DNA here is from genome assembly GCA_019142605.1 of Cephalopholis sonnerati. Taxonomy (NCBI): domain Eukaryota; kingdom Metazoa; phylum Chordata; class Actinopteri; order Perciformes; family Serranidae; genus Cephalopholis; species Cephalopholis sonnerati. The sequence continues at coordinate 11,848,329 of JAGQAX010000003.1, forward strand.
TTCTATAATTACATAAATTACTAGCATCATTTATGACCAAGATAAAGGGAAATATTATTTATGCTTTCCTCTAATCAGACACAAATAATGACCATCTGAAGTGATAAATATTAGGCCTTTTTTAAGATTGATTGTGGTTGGTCTTTCAAAATACTGTCTAAGATTCAAACACTGCTCTCTGAATGTTTACATGTAATTGCTTTCATCCTGTTTTTAACTTGAATGTTTTGTGTTACTTGGCAGCATGTGGAGGACGGCGGTCCCGCCCAGGAAGCTGGCCTGTGTGCCGGTGACCTCATCACCCATGTCAATGGGGAGCCTGTCCATGGTCTGGTCCACACTGAAGTGGTAGAGCTCATTCTAAAGGTAGGCAGCAGTAGATTTACTCATTCTCAGTTGTACTGTATATTGGTATTTTAAAACATTCTGTGTAATTCTTCTGTTTCTGTCAATAAAAGGGCACTTTGTTGTCTGGAAAAGGCTAATCGTGTACTTATGCAAAGCTTGGTGGCTCTTAAGTTATTCCATGCTTATTAATTCTGTAAATAAATGTGACATTTTCTTGGTCAGTTTACTGTAGGTAAATTAGCTTGACAGTGGACAATTATAAGGATCAAGGAAGACATAATTTAATGCCATTGATTTGTGCAGAGTGGAAACAAAGTGACGGTGACAACCACGCCTTTTGAGAACACCTCCATTAAAGTAGGTCCTGCCCGCAAGGCGAGCTACAAGTGTAAGATGGCGCGACGAAACAAGAGGACCATGGGCAAAGACAGCCAGGAAAGGTAGGAGCTTACGCACCTGCACCACTGCAATGACAGCAATGTCTTTTATTATATCTCATGGAGTAAAGTACAATACAGTAGAGAAGGAGTTTCTTTGTTCTGTCTTACATACTGTGCAAAATGTTAAGTAACTCTGTCTTGTCTGTCCCAATCTATGGGACACAGGTTTTGCACATTTTAGCCTATTAATTACAATTGCTGTGTACATACATCACTAGTGACCATTTTATGAGCAAATAATAATTTTTTAGGTTGATTTCATGCATTCCAAATTATTAGTTAGCCATTACTTTCCATTCTTCTGGTATACAAGGGGAATCTTTTGTAAGTTATCACTGATGTTGCAAGTAAACATTTGACACCTGAGACTAAGCAGTTGCGCAGCAAACAAAATTCGAACTTCCTTGCCTTCTGTTGGATTTGATTTTGTAACTGCATAGTTTTATACTTTTCACTGTGATGGATTATCTTGTCTCTGCAAGTTGATTCTCATTGTATCTGGAAGAAACATAATGTGCAAAAAATGCATGTAAAAACAGGGTATGCTTTGGAAAATAGTTTTTAAAAAGTACAAAGCCCACTGATATAGTCCTCTAAAGTCAAATTAATGTATTATCATATAATTCATTATGTCAATCCTGTTTCAAATCAGAAATCAGAAATACTTTACCAATCCCCAGGGGGAAATTGGGACACGTTACAGCTGCTCTTATATTGTATAGAGGCATAGAGAAATTATATGAAATAGAATAAGAAATCAAAAGTATGCAAGAAAAAGGTGTCCATTTTGCTAATATATAACACAAGATATACATATTAATATTAAAATTAAGAATATGTTGTATAAGATATAAGAAATACGTGCAAATATGTGCTAAATATAAATTCAAGAATAGAAAAAGTAAGAATTAAATTCAGTTAAATTATTATTGCACAATGTACATTGTACAGTTTTGCACTGAAACAGAGCAGTATGGACAACTGACAATATAAGTAATAAATAAGTTATGGCTTATAGCTGCTGCTGACGGGCCTGAGTCCACTGACCCAGAATGTCTGACACTGAGGGAGGAGTTGAAACGTTTTATGGCCAAAGGCAGAAATGACTTCTTGTTGCACTCTGTGGTGCATCTCGGAGAAATGAGTGTTGCACTGAATGTACTCCTGTGCTTGACCAGCACATCAGGGAGTGGGTGGGAGACAAATCTTACTTTCTCTTCCTGTCTTTTTCTTGTCTGTCTGTCCTGCAGTAAGAAGCGTAGCTCCTTGTTCCGTAAGATCACAAAGCAGTCTAATCTGCTGCACACCAGCCGCAGCCTGTCCTCTTTGAATCGCTCTCTGTCGTCCAGTGAGAGCCTTCCAGGCTCCCCAACTCACAGCTTGTCTGCCCGCTCCCCGACTCAGGGCTACCGCTCCACCCCTGAGCCCTCATACCTGGGTAGGACACTGGAAATAAACAATGCACACACAAGTGTTCAAATACAAATGGTCTTGGATCAAGTCATGTTAGAAATATTTGTGTCAACTGCACAGGAAACAACTAGACATATTTTTAGAAAATAGAATTGGGAGTTATCCAAATTGACTTCCAAAACAGTGCATTGCCAAGAAAGTGAGCTTTTAATGCCAAGAAATTATACTAGCCCTAAAAGCCCAATTTCTCCTAACTTTTAAATCAAAAGTGTGTCTTTTCCTCTGGGATTCTTTATATCTTAATTGATCTTTTCTGTTTACTGTGTTCCTTAAGGTGCTTCCTCCCAGAGCAGCTCTCCAGCCTCCAGCACTCCAAACTCCCCCGCCCCCTCTCAGCACATGAGGCCCAGCTCTCTGCACGGCCTCTCCCCTAAACTCCACCGCCAGTACCGCTCTGCGCGTTGTAAGTCTGCAGGTAACATTCCCCTGTCCCCGCTCGCTCACACACCCTCACCTACCCAGTCTTCACCACCACCATTGCCTGGCCACACCGTGGGGAGCTCCAACACCACCCAGTCCTTTCCTGTCAAGCTCCACTCCTCGCCGCCCGTGGTCCGCCCCAGGCCAAAGAGTGCTGAACCCCCTCGATCGCCTCTTCTCAAACGGGTGCAGTCAGCAGAGAAGCTGGGCTCGCCTCTGACCCAGTCCAGTTCTACAGGAGGGCTGGGGGGTCCACTGAGGAAGCACAGCCTGGAGGTGCAGCACTCCGAGTACCGCAAGGATGCCTTCCTCTGTGAGCTCGGGCTCCAGAGCCTGCTGGAGACAGAGGGGGAAAATCTGCCTCCTAATCCTCCACCCCTGCCCTCATCCTCTACAACCCCAGAGACCGGTGTCTTGAAGCCTGTGAGGAGACTAGGGAGACAGGAGTCACCGCTTAGCAGGGAAACACTGCTGGCTGGGAGGGAGAGGGAAGAGAGGGAGAGAGGAAGGGAAAGGGAAAAAGAGAGGGAGACTGATACGGGGACAGTCCTGGAGAGATTGAGTCGGGTTGGAGTGACAGCATCTCAGTCATCCTTAACAAGAAAATCTCATGCAAGTGAGCTGCCCTTTAGTTCACAGGCTGGCCAGACCTCCAGACTAAATGGAGAAGCAACTAAAGCTACAACTTCCAGCATCCCTACCAAATCAGGAAGCCTAGGTGGTCAGAAAGAACCTGAAAAGATCCCTCAGAGTCCGGCAGACTTAATTTCAAAACAGCAAGACCACAAAGCAGCCAAAAGTGTGTTATCTAGTAGTAAGGATCCCCAGGAACAGCTATGGGGCAGAACTGAACCAAAGCAGGAAGGAGACAACCAGAATAAACCTGGTTTTCCTGGTGCCACCTTCACCAAGAGCTCTCCATCTACTCCAGACAAACCCATCGGCATCAACACGACAGTGAAAGCAAGTCCTCTGAGCATGAACAAAACCTTTAAACCATCAGGTATGGGGGACAGCCTGAGAAAGGCTGGACCAGAGAGCAGTGACTCCAGAACTCCAGACTTCGGCTCCAAAAGCCCCAAACTCCCAGCTCGCGTTCTCGCTCCAGTTGTCCCCCCGCATGGGCAGCCGCTCTCACTGGGCAAGGTGAGGCAGGGACTCGGGCCCGTCAACTGCTACCGCGGAACCCTTGACTGGGACGACAAATGTCGCCTGGAAGTGGTGGAGGAGCATTCGCCTTCCCCCTCTCCCTCCCCGACTGCCGTCACCCCCTCCCTCTGCGGACCTTCCCTCTGTAAGTCACGGCCTGTCTCCCCTGGCGACAAGACGAGCTTCGTCAGCCAGCTGACCACTGTGGCCAAAAATGTCCTTGGGCCAATCAAGCTTGGCTCCCAGGAGGGGTCCAAGAGCAAAGACCAGCAGACTAAAGCATCGGAGGAGAGGCAGGGAGGCACAGCGGGAAAGTCTGACACTCCCTCTGGAGGTCGAGTGGTTGTTGGGGCTGCAGTGGTGACCCAAAGTCCTGCTGGTTCGCCGCTAGAGAGGGCTGCAACAGGTAGCAGCCAGTCGAAAATGTGACCCAGTGGGGTCCCTAAATGGGACTTTAGTAAAACAAACAAAAAAAATGCCTTTTTTGGAAGAACAATGCAACAGAAGTCAAGCACTTAAAAACAATGTACATTCCAGTTTCAGAGTATATAAAATGTTATTTATTGATTCCAATCATCGACTGATTCTAACTTAAAACCAGGAGTGAAATAATCCACTGTAAAGGTGCATTATCTGTTGATTTTCTATTATAAAGTATTTAATAAGAAGACTCTTAATGTAATGTGGAACACTTTATCAGATGTATATGTGTGTGGGTCTATGTGAACGCATGTCATATGGTATGTACTGTACATGTATTATAGGTACAAGAAGGTCAAAAAGTGCTTTACTGATCAAAACATGCTGAATACTGTGAATACCAAATCCAGTCACTCTGTTTTCTTTCAACCAGCCCTTTGTTCTTTTAACTGCTTATCAGACAAGACAATGATGAACTGAGTCACACTCATATTGTAATATTTGCATCAAACATCACAACTGACACGCAGCCTCAGTTTGGCTACTAAGCAAGCAACAAGATGATTGAGCTCATTTCTTCTTCATCCAGCAGTTTACTGAGTTGTGCTCAGTCAGACAAAGCCAAAGCAGGCACTCTGTCAGTGGATGTCACGTCAAGCACTGTCTAGCTCTGTCTGTCGCAAGGGAATTTGTATGTGTGTGTGTGTGTGTGTGCGTGTGTGCATGTGTGTGTGTTTGTGTGTGTGTGTATGTGTGTGTGAAGCCACCTTGGGTCTATTTCTGGTGGTTCTTGCAGGCTGTGTCCTTCTGCAGAGGAAAGCGTGGTTGACAGAGCTCAGGCTCAGCGCTTATCTCCCCTTCGCAGGAGGGCCACCACAGCCCTTTTCTCCCTCTGCCTCTGACTGCAGCCGACACACACAAACACATGTACACACACTCACATTGCCACAGGAGGCAGCAGTGTCAGCAGCTGATTTCCATGCATTTAAATCCAAACCCCCGTGGTCCATGAATTGGGATGCGAGTGTGTTTGTGGCGAGTGAGTGAGTTAAGTATTGTGCGAGTGTGTGAAAATGTGTGTCTTTTCAAGGGGTAATTACACTCAACATGGTTGACTCAGCAAGGGTCACGACAGAGACCAAACTGGAAATGAACAGGCAACAGTTAGCATCCAGGAACAGTTACAGGCTGTGCTGAACACTCTACTACTTTATTAACACATCACACAGGCACAGTGATGATGACGTATGTGGATATAATATAAAGAAAAAGTTATACAGTGAACCCGTGTGTTGTTTTGAGCCAAAACAGGAAAAGCAGGCAGTCATGGATGTAGCATAATGTGTTTGTTAAAGGGCTCTTTAGCGAAGGTAGAGTTTGTGGATATGGGCATGGTACAATATATCACAATGAACCTGTTGCTGTAAAAACAAGGTTATCTACAATATAATCAGAATGACTGTGTTAGGTTGTTAGGTACTACAAGCTAGGTAGTCGAGATTGAGTCATGTAAAGCTCACATTTTGCTATGTAACTTACTGATAAAGGTGTTTGAACCAATAATCTCAGCTAAAGTGCTGAGAAGGATAAAAAGTTCACAGGAAAACAAGCTGTGCTCTTCTCCCACCGGTCATATTCATCTCCTTAGTAGTTCATCGTTAGTGTACATAATCTTATGCAAATCATTTACAGCTGTGTGTGAGGACTGCTATCGCTATATTGCTACTAGCTGATTTACATAAGAAAGTAGATTTAATCCAGCTTTGATTTGATACGTCACTTACTAACAGTGATTTAATTAAAATGATTCTTCTCAGCGCTACAAGTGTAAACTGATTCAACTGACAACAGCAACTTCACGCAGAGGCATAAGTTCAAAGACTGAAATTCATTTTCTAGTCAAAAAGGGAAAAAGTCTAAAGTTTGCTCTGCGGCTGTTTTGTATGTTGTGCTGGGAGTGGTTGCTCATTGTTTTAGCTGGCCTGGCAACATTGTTTTGGTTTTTAATCTGTCTATAAAACGGAAACAATGGGCTGGAAGTGGCTAATAGCTATGCACAGCTACAAAGTGGGAAGCTCAGTTTTGTGGTAATGGCAGATTGTTTTTACATAACCAGTCATTAATATGAAAAACATTTCTGAAGTCCTCTTTAATGCAATATTGATTGATTTTAATCAATTCAAAAGGATGCTGTTTGGAGTCCATCCTCAAATCTAACAATGTATGAGGGTGTACTGAGGATTTTTCCACTCACCCATTAGAAAGTACTATGCAGTACTTGAACCAACAAGTTTTTTTTAAATTTTATTTGGCATTGTACTCTACTGCCCTCCAGTGGTTCAAAACATCCACTGTTAAACATGTTTCCATAAAATGCTCATTAATCTGCTTGAGTTAGAGTTTCTGTACTGAAGCCAAGACCACTAAAATACTGCAGAATGGATGTTATTAGCCATAGGGATACTGAATATGCATTTATGTTTCTAATGACAAAATATTTGCAGTAATTATCAAATGAACACTTGAATCATGAATTTTATTCCTTTTCTGTTGTTGTGTTCTTCACGTGACTGTTAATTATACCTTCTGGAATAGGAATTAACATTTTTAATATAATATACTGTCTTATATATTCTACTGATAGGACGGAGTTCTTTTATATCTTGATGTAACAAATGAGTCATCTGGTCAGCTCAGATCACCTGTTTAAGAAAACTAACTGTATTGTGATCTTATACAGCTGTTATGCCCACTTTCAGGCCTTTTTCCAATCAATGGTGTCTATACTAGTGTTACATGTTTGAAAAATTCCTTTTTCTTTTTGTGATTGACAGAGAGAGTAGTATAAATGCACTTTATTTAAAAAAAAAAAAATCTTCAGTTGCTGTTATTGTTTGTTACTTTAAAGAAAAAAAGAAAATATACTGTATACAAATATGGATTCTACAAATGAACACAAAAGTCAGAGTATAAAAACATTCCACATTTCTCTGTTCACTTAAAGTGTATTTATTTGTACCATGGGGCATTTTTGTTTGTGATAGATGTGATTCAAATGCAGACACCTGAAGTGCAGTATGTGGAATAAAATTCTGAGATTTGTTCCAAAACTTGTCACCTCTTACTCTTTTTTTTTTTAACTATAATCCATAATAAAAATGCTGCAGCAAGCCTTATATTATGTTATCACGGTAAACACTTTTTACGCTACATTATACATGCAGGTGATCATGAATTAAATAACCACTTGCACAGCGAAAAAAATGCATGTCATAGCTGATGTAACTAATAATGCTGAGTGCGACTGTATCCAATTTAGGGAAGGCATAGCATATTTGAGGATTGGACACATCCATTCTTCAAATATGCTAAAATGCCCCTTCCCCACACCAATATATTTATTTCAAAAAAAGGTATTCTACAACAGGCAACCACACACCGCTGTCTGAGATGATTTGTAGGAAATGCATTCATAATCATAAATAAACTTTCCCCATTCCCCATGTTAGTCATGACTCCATGGCTACAGCCTTGCATTTAGGTTTATCCTGGTATTGTCTATTCTGTCTCATGTAATGGCTTTCTTCCTTCCCGGGTCTGGCAAGGAAGGTAAAACATGAAAGAACAATTACCAGAGCATTTTTCACATGTGTTTTTTCCTGCTCTAACAAGTCAGAATGTCACATGGGAAGTAGACCTAATGAGGTTATTTTGAACCGGTGTGGATGAAATCTTTTTATTCAACATACATTAAAAATATTGGACAAACGTAGCACCAGCCACTTATATAATCATAAATATATCGATGCAAATACATATAATTAATTTACTCTCTTATGATTTGTAGCCTAGGGTTCCATATTACATAACATTAAGTTAACATTAGCCAATACCGTACTGTTAATGTCTGTTACTCGAACATTAACCAATCAGCTTTCTCACAGTGATCACTTCAACCAATGGCGTTGTGTCAGGAAAGGACAACAGGAAGTGAATGTCCTCTGCTGTCAAAGGGAGACGCTATAGCGGTGGCTGGACAGGGGAGAAAACCTCGCTATATGTTGGATTATCCTCACTAGAGAGCGTACAAATTAGCTTGTTATTTGAATGGAGGGGCCCGTACCATACTGACATCAGCTGTGTTTTGTTGAATAGACATTAATATCTTTGGTCAGTCCGGTTAGAATACCAGAGAGCTAACGCCGGGGGCTAGCGTCTAAAAATGCTAACGTTAGCTAGCTTTAGCAAGCTGGTACATTAAATTTATCCGTAAAGACTACGGCTGTGGATGAAGACAGGAAATCGCTGAAATGGGACAAAACACTGCAATGTATCGACCAGCATAACAGGCTTTTACCACAGGTACGTAGTTATTAGCAAGTGAATTTTTAATTTTTGGTGAATTAGCTATTTTTAAAGGAGGAGTAACGCTATGGCGATCACCCGATTATTAGGCTTTGATGTTAATTTGGCAGAGAAATGTATTGTTCATTATATAGAATCCTAACAAATACACTGAAGTTACTGTGAGGATGTTGGTCTTAAAGTGTGTTGACTCTCTTACACTCATTACTAGTGTCGTGACAGACACACGTCTGTCCTGCAGCGAGTAATTGCTTTAGGTGTAACTGCTGATCTGCAATGAGGAATGATGACAACCATCGTAATCAGATGACTTTAACAGACGCTGAAAAAGCCCGACATGCCGGTTGTCAAATGCAAATCACATGACGTTTTTCTTCCGCACAAAAATGCCCATCAGTGCAATCAGTGACTACACACCGTGCTCCTGTTCCCTGTTGAAACTACTACTCATCAGTTTCAGGGCAGGGTGGAAAAGTCACTGGTAATTTCCTTTGTGTGCTATGCATTGTGAAAACAGAAGACAGATGACTTAAGTTTACAATGACAGCGTTGTGTTTATTTATATTTTTCAGGAAGTGATTACTTGGCCTGCAGACAGGTTGTCGTGCTGTTTTCTTTTACAGTACAATGAAACCATGTGGGTTTAAAGTATGAAATGTATACCCTTGGAAATGTAGTTTGTCTAAAATCTCTTGACTTAAAGTCTACTTACTAGCTTTTTCTGGGGCTTTGTACTGAAGGTGTAAGTTACAGTTATTTCATTATCGATTAAGTTGCAGAGGATTAATCTGCCTCAGAGAGCTTTACAATCTATATAATACCACAAAACCTTTAACAGGAAGAAAAGAAAGAAACTACAGGAAGATCAACAAAGCAGAATCTTTCTTCCAGGACAGACATGCAGTATACACTCTATACAGTGGACAGATGTAGAGATACTAAAGTGGTGACGTGGAGAAGCTGACATGTTAGCCAATATTAGGTTAAAATGTTTAAACACATAAGTGAGTAAATATTAAGTGCAAGTTAAAGAGTTTCAGGCAGAGTGTAAAAAGTGTCTGAGGTGAATAATGTGTACACCTGTCGGTGGTCAATAATTTACCTCCTTTTCTCTCCATTATCAGTTCTGTGTTACAATGAGGAGCACCAGAGTTCAGCTCTGAGACTCAGAGGCATGAACTCCGTTTCCCCCAGCGCGGTACAGTACGTAGGGGGAGTGATGCAAGATGAGCTGGTGGAGAGCCGGAGGCAGCAGCCCCTGGAGCGGCAGGGCAGCTTTGGTCTCAGGCTGCCTCCGACTCCAGATCCCAGCAGAGAGGCAACCGGAGAGCCTGACGAGATGGACAAACTGAAAGCCAAACTGATGTCAGCGTGGAACAACGTCAAATACGGTTTGTACTTAATCTTGAAGGAGGAGTGTGCTAGTGTTTCTGATTTGTTCTATGTGCTTGTGTTTGTAATTTATGTATGCATGTTTTTGTGTATGTATATTTTCTCAAGCTTTGCAAGATTTGTATGTTATGGTCAACATGCTGCAAAACAACATGACTTACTTTTTTCAAAGCCTCGATTAACCTTCTCCATTTGTTACTTTGCCAACATTCATTTTAACTGCTCCTCTTTCTGTAGGTTGGACTGTAAAGTCTAAAACCTCCTTCAACAAGGTGTCACCAGTCACCGTCCTGGGACACTCCTATCTGCTCAACAGTGAAGGTAAGCTCTAAACACACAAACATATCTAAAAAAATCTCAAGGTTGATCCCTTTCTTATCAAAAGTGCCTGTCAAAAGCTGTGTTTCTTTTCTAGAAATAGACTCCAGGTGCTGTAGTGATGTGTGTTTTGGCTAACCACAGCGGTGTAAACCCTTCTCCTTTGAAAGGTTGCTGGGTTAACATCAGCGAACACAAAGCAGTAGACCAAAAAAAAAAGAGAACTGATCTTTCTAATGTTAGATAAACAGAAAATACAATTCATAAACAGTTTGAATCAACACAATGTAAGAGTTCTCTTTCTTTTGTCTTCCACCCCTTCACATCCACTCAGATGAGGTGGAGCGGTTTCGTCTGGCTTTTGTGTCCAGGATTTGGCTGACCTACAGGAGGGAGTTCCCTCAGCTGGAGGGCTCCACCTGGACCACAGACTGTGGCTGGGGCTGTATGCTGCGCAGTGGGCAGATGCTGCTGGCACAGGGGCTCCTGGTCCATTTGATGCCCAGAGGTTTGTCTCTCTCACAGTTACACACAGTTTTACTTTCACCCACAAAAAATATAGATACAGTTTCCTCAAAGGAGCACTATGTGCGAGCCAAACAGGATCTTTTGAAAAGGCTGGCTGATCTTGTTTTTTTCAGTGAAGCTGATCCAGTTAACCCTCAGTAAAGTGTACATATCACATTCTCTCTGAGGAAAGGAAGTGCTCCTTTAAACTGAAAGGACTTAAGTAAATAAGTTGTGTTGAGACAGGTAATTAACCACTTGGTTACAGTTTTTTTTTTTTTTTTTAAGATTTTTTTTAATACATCCAGTGCATCCGCACTAGCTCTGACCTCTTTTCCCTGTGTTCTTGCTACTTTGTACGACATATCTCTCCTGCCAGTTTTCATTTACTGAGTTTACTGCTGAGTGTTTTCTGCTGTTTATCGCTGTCCTTTTGTCCTTTTTTTGTTTATATTTCCTAAGCTTTACTCCTCCCGATTTATTTCGTTTCTTTTCATTTGCAGAGAGTGTTTGTCTTATGACACCTTTTGTTTTGCCTCTCTCTTCTGCTCCATTTCAGTCCATAATTATTAGTATGGCATTCAAACAATGTCTACTCTCTGATTGTTTAAAGCTAAAGACTGAAGAAATTCCAGAAAAAAACTTTGCCCAGATCTTAAGCTTGGCTGTACTTAGTTGCTTAGTTTAAGCCTTTCTGTATTCTGTAGATTGGGCTTGGCCAGATGCTCAGCAGCTAACTGATGTGGACTTTGAGGTGTTCAGACCGCGTTCTCCAGCCCGGGCTGGAGGGGTCCCCATTCCCTCCTTTGGGTCTCCACGAGGATCCAACACCCCTGAAAAGTCCCTGACGAATGATCAGGCACCCAGATGCAGCCAGAGGAAGAGACCTGAGTCTGTTAGGGACAGGCAGGCAGAGCCCATCCACCACAAGCTGGTCACCTGGTTTGGGGATCAGCCCCCGGCACCTTTTGGGCTTCACCAGCTGGTGGAAATTGGCAAAAGTTCAGGGAAAAAGGCTGGTGACTGGTATGGCCCCTCTATAGTGGCACACATTCTACGGTAAGGGCGTTGTAAGAGTCATTGTTTTTTAAAAGCAGGATTTACTATTTTCTTCAATGAGTTACAAACTTAACAATTTATTTGATTTATGATTTTTTTTCTCAGGAAAGCGGTAGCCAAAACCTCTGTGCTCCACAACCTGGCTGTATATGTGGCTCAGGATTGTACAGGTGAGATTAACAGACTAGAAATCTGTTGAATTTAATAATTACTCTTTGTGAGAGCCTAGTGCAGAGGGATCAATATGTTTATTGCTTTGCTCCAACATGTATTCTTTCAAAAATATCTAATGAAGTTTTTTTTTCCTGTCATGTTTCTGTGCACTGCAGTATACAAAGAAGATGTGGTGCATTTGTGTGACATGTCACTAAGCCAGACTCCCCCTGATCCGTCCAGCCAAGCCTGGAAGTCTGTCATCATACTGGTGCCTGTACGGCTGGGAGGGGAGGCCCTCAACCCGTCCTACATCGAATGTGTCAAGGTCTGAATATTCTGCCTCCATGTCACCCATCCATTGACCCCTCTGTGCTCACCTACCTTCATAAAAAATTGTGTTGCTGAAATTAAGTTCTCTCTCATACGTCTTAAATCATTTAAATGTCTGTGTTCATTTCCAGAACATCCTGAAGCTGGATTGTTGTATTGGAATTATCGGAGGCAAACCGAAGCATTCACTTTACTTCGTTGGCTTCCAAGGTGAGAACTTTGTATTTTTGTTAAGAATTAAAGGAAGTCTGGAATGGACAATGGGCCTCATGCATCAATGTTCTCTTATTTTTCTCTTTTATTTGTTCTTGCACAAAGCAATAAGAGGAAAATCAGGAAATCCTACGTGGGATTCATGAAACTTGTGCTGACAACCAAGTCTGTTCTGACCTATCTGAGTATGTTGATAAATTATATTTGATCTGAAATTGGGTGATATGCCAGGCAATTTGCAATTAGCATATCATAACATTTAATAACACTTACCAATGATCTTTAGAAGGACAGAAGTCTAAACACAAACCCACTGAAATGTGCAGCATGAAAAAGTTGGAAGCAGGTGTGTGTGTGTGTGTGTGTGTGTGTGTGTGTGTGTGTGTGTATTTTTTTAATGGTAATTTAGGATAGAACTAATCATCTTAAAAAGTTTAAACATATACAATTAAGAATTATTACAGTAATTAAAAAATGTATAAATAATAATATATTTTTTTTCTTCTGTGTTTTCATAAAGTAAATAGCTTTTTCATTATGATTATTCTTTATATTTCACAGCACGGAAAGCATGTTGGCTTTTGATCTTGCATATGAACAAACAGGAAGTACACAATTATTCATAAATGCCACAAAAGTTTTTAAATTCTTCGCAAACACAATTTAAGATCAAATCTGTGCATACGCACTATACATGCACAAGGCCCAATATCTTTATTCAGAGGGAGGACCTGCTGTTCTTTGGATACAGCATGCAAGAGCCAGGACCATAGAGAAGCCAACATTTTTGGCATTATCTCCCTCAGAAAGGAGCTGTGCTCATAGTATTATCAAGACGTGATATACTTGGGTTGAACATCTTGCACTGCTGCTGCTGCCTCCCTTTAATCTTGTCACTCCTGTTTGTTTCATGGTTGAGTCATCTGTCAGTGGCTGGTAAAATAAAAACTGTGCAGTGTGCATAGTGAGTGTGTCGCTGCAGGGCTGAATAAATCACAAATAACTTTAGCTTTGTTTATATAGAGTCTATTTTTGTAATATTCAAATTTCTTCTGCTCTGTTCTTTGATATTCATGAGCGCTCTCTACCACTTTTTCTAGAGGTGCATTTTACCCACAGCAAAAGTCTTTGAATTGTGGATGTGATACTGTGTGAGCTGTTAGCCTTTACTAACTATAAGTTAAAATGACTAACTTAAAACAATGATTAAACACTGCATGGTATAAGTGTAGTAACACACTTTTTGTTCATCTCAACTTTTTTCTCACTTTCATGTTCTGCTTCAAAAGTTCTTTCAGTACAGTATCCTAATAACAGTGCTAAGGGTTTGATTCAGGTCAGTCTCCCTCAGGTCAGCCAAGTGTTTGCTTATTGTGGACACAGGCCTGTTAAAAATGTAAAAGCCGATTATTATTTTATTACATGAATTGTGTAAAGTTTCCTTTTTCAAAGCTGTGTAGTTAAAGTCAGACAGAAACTAAAACTAGACTGCTGCTTGTGATAAGCTTTGGCTCTGTCACCCATCACTTTCCAGAAATACTTCTTGCTAATTATTGATTTCCTCTTACTGGAACACTGATTCTGAAAATCATCAACAAGACACACAGCAGAAGAAGTGAAAGTCGTTTTGGAAACTGAATCTCTTTGCAGAAAGACACATTAATACTTATTAAATCAGTGGCAGATTTTTTGGTGGCAGCATCTTATGATTGCTAAAGGAAACTGTGGATTATCACACTTAGTACTAGCGTCACCACTCAACCATGGCAGCTGCAGCTTGGGTCAGTGGGAACAAGATATAAGATCAGGGAAGCAGCAAATATATGACAGAGCCATTTATCTGTTTCTGGTCAACTTGGCAGGTGGTGATTTTATATTTTAGTACAGTGTTTTAATTCCTCCTCCTCACTTCTCCTTTCTCTCTGTTAGACGAGCAGCTGCTGTATCTGGACCCTCACTACTGCCAGCCAGTGGTGGATGTCACACAAGTCGACTTTTCACTGGAGGTCAGTCACTTCACCTGTCTTTATATTGTTGTCACTATCTCTCTCACTCCAGTGTGTCTGGCTTGTTATCTCTTTTTTTATGAGATCATATTGGACTTGAACCATGTGATTTTCATACTTGATAGTGTTTTGACTGTACAGAGTATTAGATAACATGTACTGTCATGAACTCTTATTGACTTTTATTGTATGACCTCTGTCTCCTTCTGTCACTCTGTAGTCGTTCCACTGTAGCTCTCCCAAGAAGATGCCCTTCAACCGCATGGATCCCAGCTGCACCATTGGCTTTTATGCCAAGAACAAGAAGGACTTTGAGTCTTTATGTTCTGCTGTCAGTATGGTGCGTTTTTATATTCACCTGCTGCTAGGTTACTCTAAATTTAATAGCATTTAATGAATGAAGACAACATAAGATTTAACTTCCTGCTCTGTTTAAAGGAATAGTTCACAAGTTTTTAGATCAATCAAAGAGATGACCCTAAAATGCTGCACACCCTACAGATCCCAGGTCTGCTATGAATACTTGCATGATACAATTTACAATACAATACAAAGATATAGACCACATATTGCTGGCTAGGAGTTGTAAAAGGCGAGTCGCAGGAACTAGGGGAAGAAGGCCTTTAAATATGTATCTGTCGGGCTGGAAGTTTGTTGAAATCACCTGTACATTCATACACTCAGTTATTCACTGAGCCAATCTCAGTGGCTCACCTGTGGCCCATTCAAGCGATGCACCGATTGTGGAGTCAAACAATATGCCTATCTTGCATAAATTCAACAATAATTTTCATACAATCATTCCAATTGGGATTTGTGTCGATAAATATGAGTGGCGGGAGGGTAAGCGTGAGCAACTGTACTCAATGTGACAATGATTTTGTTTCATTTTTATGACTGGTAGCTTATATTCCTTTTTTAATATCAGTTCCAACCTTGGTAATAAAGTACTATTTTTGACCAGGTTGTCTTTTTATTACAGGAGTATCTAAGATGCACTTTCAGTAGTTCATCTGCAAAACATTATAGTTTCATAATGACAGACCCTGGTCAGTAACGTCTACTGTCATATAATTACGCAGACTAGTGTAAGTGCCGTTTGATTCTCATAGCACCATGATTGTCTCTTCCTAAGTCTTTAGAAATTCTCCTTCACATATGCTCTTGATCTCATGACCTTTTCCACTGAGGTCAAGGATAAGAGATGAGGAAGCAATATAGGACATAATTTTTTGACTGTTGCAGCCCAGAATTTCCTTGGTAAAGTTACTCACATGGTGTGGCCAAAAGCAGAGAAGACAGGAAATAGTGTGGGTAGGGTTGTAAACACAAGCTGCAGGAGCTAGCATAGCTAGCGGGCTTACAACAGCAGTCTACAGAGTTGTAAACTATAAAGGTTACACACTGTCTTTACACTCACTGCAGCCAGTGAGTGTTCTTTCTCTTCTGCGTGTAGTATTTGAACATGCTATTCTAAAACAAGAAGACAAACAAAACAGTGTTTCCTCAGTTAGAAGTCAGCCCCACAGCCTCTTTCAAACTGGCTAAACAATGGGGAGCCTCGCAGTTTTGTGTGTCAAAGTTCAATCAGATTGAACTCTGAAGTGAAGCATAAAGGGGACCTAAATACAAGATGATTCCACAGGAGGCTGCCACAACAGATTTACCTGAGGGGGGAGGAGAGTGATCAACAAGCACCCACAGAAAAATTTAAATGACATAATACACAAATATATAAACACAGTGACATTATGCAACCTCGGAGTCATAACAACAGGCACCTGACTATTGTTTGTGCTCGGCAGACTTGAAAAAAACAAGAACCTAGTTTTCAAGAAGTTATATTTGCAGCTTTTCTTGTCATTATTCTTGCAGTTTGGGTCAAAAATAAAGTGAGCAAACTGAAGATGTCAACTAACTGTGACAGTATTAGATTAATCAATAATGAAAGTGATAATTAGTTTCAGCTTTAGTTTAATTTTTGTTGACAAACAATGTAAAAGCACTTTATTTGACAGATATTCATGTAATCTCTTGACATGACTTTTTTTTTTTGTTTAGTGAGTCTACTTGCAAGATATTTTGTATCATTCTGGGACATTTTCTTGACTTGATTTTGTTATCCTCTCAGGCCCTGTCATCATCGAAGGAGAAATACCCCATCTTTACCTTCGTAGAGGGCCAGGGTCAGGATTATGGACTTGAGGGTCACAGCAGCAATCACAGTGGACCTGCAGCCCACATTCTGCCCCCGGGCAAACTGGGCAGGAGTAACAACAGAAGAAACAGTGATGAGTTTGTCTTCCTGTAAGGCACAGCGGAAGATGCTCTCTCAACTCTCACCTGTAGGGGGCAGAATAGGACACCTCATTTCCTTTCAAAGGGAAGGACTTGGTTCTGCTGATGGTGCAGCTGCAAGGTGGACATGACGCTTTTGTGCTTTATCGTCTTCACAGGTCAACAGAAATAAAAACTGTGTGGCTTCTGTCATCACCTTTTGCGTGGATGGGTATTATAAGCTAACAGGCATTAATGGGTACCGGCTGGAGCATTATTTTACTGTGCAAAGGCATGACTTCAAAATGGATCAGGGTTAGGAAGGTTTCGAGCACTTGAAGTATTCTTGATTCACTTTATCAGACACCTAAAAAAGCCTCAAGAGTCGAGCATGTATGAGTATAATCAAGCTCTTTAAAGTACTCCAGATACACTCAACTACTGTGTTTTTGTCCTGGTCTGAACTGGACGTGCTGACAGAGATGTGTGGTCTACATGATATTTGATTAGCTCACTGGTCAGGTGCCGGGGTGCCTGATATTGTTATTGACTTGTGTGATATACCATCTGCTGAACATCTCCTTTCTATTTTTCATTCTTTAGATTTATTTATCAAGTTTATGAACGTGTGTTTGCATTTGAGCGAGTGTGGGGTTAGTGTAGTTTATATGTCTTATATAAGTGTACTGATGTATTTAGGAGTCTGTCACATTGAGTTTCACAGAGGTTTCAAATTCTTCCAAGACCATCTTGAACAGATGTAAATTCGTTCTAGTGTTGCAGTCTGGCCCGATTATCACACAGATGACACGGTCCTTGATCTCCCACATATTTTAGCGCTCCATGATTGATCATTAAGAATATGAAGCACTTCCAGAAATCTGCTCTCACAGTGCTCCTGAAGAGTTCCTCAGGCTCCCAGGTTGGGAGTGAAGAGAAATTATCCCTTCATTGGAGATGGATGTGTATCTTTACCTGGTAAACTGTTGCTTGTCCCTTGAAGCAGGATTATAAAGCTTTCTGGATACATTTGCAAAGTAAAATCCAGAACAGCTCTTTTCACTTAAGGTCAGGTTCTGGGTTTTACTTGGCAAAGTTTTCAGTCAAAAAGATCAGCCCAAGCTGAAGGGAGTTTTTGCCGTCAAGCTTTTGTTGCAATGTCATTTGTGATTGATTTGTCCCTTTTCTACATGAAGGCTACTACTGCAAGTTGCACTACTACTGTTATTTGGTTTGTTGTCCTGATTAAACTTCAAACACTGGAATCACATTTTACTTGTATCTCATACTCTGTAAATTAGCAGTTTTTAAGAGATGCACTGTTGTTGTTCTCACCTGATCTCTGCAAAAGAAGCAAGGACTGTTGATTCTCAGACAAAACACAGTGTTTGTCTTCATATTGTGTGTGTCTTTAACATCAGTTTGTTTTACAGTTCGTTCCTGTACTAAATTACATGGTACTGAAAACTTCCACCATTCAGCTTTTAAAGCTAACCTGTCCTGTCACCTTGTTTTACTTTGAACTCAACGAAGGATGTGAAGCTTCACAGCTTTAAACCCCATAAGTTTGTGCCGCAATCCTTAATGCCTAAATTGTAAAAACAAACCTTTATTTAAAATAAGATCTCTACTGCAGTTAACTTTTACATTTCTTAAAAAAATATTGTGGTTAGGCAGGGGCGGGTTATCAGACAGTAGGCCCCTGAGCACAGATATGCTAAAGCCCCCACCATCTCTCATAGCAGGCACACTTCATAGTTATTTAGCCTTGTTTTATGTCGATGCTTTGCATCTCTTTGTAGTCATAATGCCATCTTTGTGTTGCTTTGTGTCTCTCAGTGCAAATTTTGTCTTTGTCTTTTTTTGGTAATTTTGTGTCTCCTTGTGGTTGTTTTGCGCCTTTTTGTAGTCATTTTGTGTCTCTGTGCAGTTACTTTGCATCTCATTTTAAATCTCTTCCTGGTCAATATATGTTAATTTTAGTGACATTTTGCAGGTGAGGGCCAGGTAACCCGCACTACACTTTGGGCCCTAGACCTGTGCCCAGTAGACCCGCTCACTAATCCATCCATGTGTGTAGGTTCATTTTACTCTGACTTTTACTCAAAATTTGTCATATTTGATCAATGTTTTTTTTTTCCTCACAAGTGCTGAATCGTATTATCATTCATTTACTTCCAAGGGCACAGGTTGTGTTTCAACATGGAGATGGGAAACACATAGGAAACTGGGGTTTGGGGGTCTTCCACCATAAAGTTTTGAGCATCAAACACTTACTCTCCTGCACTCTGGTGAATTTTCATGCACCAGTTTGTGCCCTTTTTGCATCAGTATATGGTGTAATGTCTTTAATTGTGCTAAAATCAAAGCCCTCTGGTGCTTTCATGTTTATATCAGAAGGGGACAAATGCTCATTTAAAAAAAATTGAAGGGAATGTGTCCCCTGCTTTCCCCCCAAAATCTACACCTATGTTTACCACAGTAACTACCATTACTCTGTTCATTATAACCCACAATTGATCACGGCTTAACAGTGCTATTCATAAAAATAAAATTTAAAAACTAGAACAGGAAAAGGTAAAGATTTGATGGCTTTAGCATTTAAATTATACTTCTAACCGTTTGATCTAAGCATGATAGAGCTCGTATCCTTATATTGTATAAGATGTATGTTAAAACTAACATTTGAGTGTAGCTGTAAAAGACTATTCTCCATGTACACACACTGTATGAGCCTACAGTACAGACTGGAGCCTTGCTGTAGCTGCGCACGCATGCGCGCTGCTGGACAGCCGTGACTAGACATTCGGTCATAGAGGCTGTGGAGGGGGCGCTCGAGCCACGTCGGTGAAACAAATCAACGCTTGAAGGCAGATTACTAAGAGGGTGAGTAGACTAATTGCGTCAACTGCTGCGTCTTCTTTTATCCCCCACAAATATCAACTCGGGAGCGCAGAAATTCACCCAGGACTGCCTGTCCTGTTGATGCGGGTAGGTCAGTCGCACAAGCACAGTCCGCCATTCCCCTTTTTTATATTTAACGAGACACCCTTTCATGGTCTGAGTGAGGAAATTCTCAGTAGCATGGGCTCATGTGCATAATTTACTGTATTTCCTCGTGTTCAGTTCAAGTGCAGTGGTAGACCCTGCAGCTGTAATTGCATATGCGCGCAGCGGGTGATTTGGTGCAGCGGAGCAGGAGAATGGAGAGTCTTCATCTGATAGGCGTTGGACAAAATTCACCCATATCTTGCAAAGATTGTACTCCCACTTCATCACTTTATCAGAGAAGCATAGCTGAAGGCACACATGCAGCCTCACTGTCAAGATATTTCCAACAGTTTGGCCTAATCAAACCAGTAAATGAATGCTAATTTAGATCACTAACTTTTGCATATTGCATTGCCATACTTCCACACTCTCCTCCTCTGTGTCACCCGCTCTCACCTTCTCTCTGTCATTTCTCTCAGGTCCCTGCTGCTCACCCAGGAGCAGGAGATCCAGGGTGATGTCGACGCCAGATCCCCCCATGGGAGGCACCCCTCGCCCAGGTCCTTCCCCTGGTCCGGGTCCCTCTCCTGGGGCTATGCTGGGCCCCAGCCCCGGGCCCTCACCAGGCTCTTCTCACAGCATGATGGGCCCCAGCCCTGGTCCTCCCTCATCTGGACACTCTCAACCAGGGCCCTCTGGATATGGCCAGGACAACATGCACCCTCTGCACAAAGTAAGGATGCACAAACACCTTACACCTGGCTGAGACACACCACCACTGTTAATTCCAGACTTTTAGGAAACAGAGGTCTCACAAATGTAATGTTATGTATGCATATTAAAGAGTGTAAACATCACATGATCCGAAGCCTGACCATGCAAACAAACAAAAAACTAAATCAACTATGGACAATGCAGATTTACAAATTATATGTGACAACATCTTCACTTCAAATTTCCATTTTGGCTACACTAAATTTTAGTTTAAAAAAAATTTACACTAAATCACAACGGGCACATGCTAACACAGGCACATTTTAACACTAATCCATATTTGAGAAAGTGATTATTAGTCTGTAATACCTGTGAGCAACTGCAGCTGCACATTAATCCATACATGTTAAAAACCCCATACTCTTTTCCCATATTTTTCACAATGCAGTGTAATTGATATGTGCTCACATTGTCACTACCATTATCTCACAGCTTCTTACATTTTATACAATAATACTACTGTTTTATTATTTATTGTAATGTGCTTTTTCACCAGCCGAACTGTGTTATGTTTGCAGCTGAAACTACCTAATAATTTCCCCACAGGATTATAGTTTCACTTTAACTGCGTTTGGTTTCTCCCACAGCCCATGGAGAGCATGCATGAGAAGAGCATGAGTGAGGAGAGCCGCTTCAGCCAGATGAAGGGACTGACTATGAGACAGGGCGGGCACAGTGGTATGGGTCCCCCACCCAGTCCTCTTGACCAACACTCTCAAGGTAGGCATGCTGCATACTGTTATCTTGTGTAATTTCATCCTTTCCAGCATTGTGTAAGACAAGTTGTGTTCCTTTACACGTGACTTATCTGTGATGGCTCATAGGGAGTGCCCCTGTTGTCATAAGCCTGTTAATGTCAAAATACTGAAAATCGTACAGTGGCTCAGTACAACAAAGGCACTGGAAACAATCAGGGAGCAAATTTGTGGCATGGCCATACAGCCTGCAACAAGGAAGGGACACAGGGATTGAATAAGACAGGCTTAGCACTGTGAATCAGAGTTTAAAACATTATGCAATAACAGTCTTGTGGGACGAATAGTGTTGGGGAATAAATCATTTTTTATCTGGCTATTTATCTGCCTCTGGCTACAGGCTTCTATTAAAGGGATTGTTTTGACAGTTTTGGAAATCAGCTTATTAGCTTTCTTGATAAAAACTAGAGAAGAGGATTGATATCACTCTCTTGTTCGTATGGTAGCCTACATATATAGCTACATCCAGCAGACAGTTAGCTTAGCTTAGCCTAAAGATTGGAAACAGGAGTAAACAGCAAGCCTGGTTCTGTTCAAAGGTACAAAATCCAGCTACCAAGTAGAGTTGTTCCAATACCAATACCAGTATTGGATATGCCTCTGACACTGCCTAAAGTGCTAGATCTGGGAGCAGCAAGTACACACGACTACGCACTGATTGAATACCACTTAATTTATTGGTAAACTTTAGTAATTTCACATCTGTTTGAAATGGCAGTTTTCCTGGGTATCAATTCTTTGCCACTTAAAAACAAATGTCTACAGGGCTAGCCGTTATGTGCAGCCACAGGCAGCTGTTAATTTTTAATTTTTTTATGCAATGGTATTGGACCAGTAACCACAATCTGCCAATCCACAAGTTCAGGAATCAAAACCAGTATCAGGAAGGAATGGTATCAGAACATCTCTACTACTACACACACTTCTAAAGCTCACTAACTAACATGTTTAATATGACCCCCAAATACCAAAGTGTAAAAATAAGAATTTGTGGTTTCACAGGGATTATGTGTGGAAATATTTTTTGGTCAGACAAATACTTCCCAGACAAACATTTCCTTTACAGGCCCAGGTGAGTCTCAACACACCTTTCATCTTTACCTGTTTGTTTGTCTTTCTGTCTGTGTCCTCCAGGTTATCACTCTCCATTAGGTGGCTCTGATCACTCCAGCCCTGTCCCCTCAAATGGTCCCCCCTCTGGACCGCTTATGCCATCGTCCTCCTCTTCCTCCTCCTCTGGTGGTCCCGGCTCTGCCTCCACACCTTTAGATGGCCCCAGTGGTGATCAACACACTCTGGGTCCTAATAACCGGCCCGGCCCTCCAGGTAGCTCCGGCCCAGGCCCAAGCCCTGGACCCACCCTGGGACCCAGTGTCTCCACCCTTGGATCTGGTCTCGAATCTGGAGGCCCCCCAGGCCCTGGTGGCCCTACTCCCTTTAACCAGAACCAGCTTCATCAACTCAGAGCCCAGATCATGGCTTATAAGATGCTGGCCCGGGGACAGCCCCTGCCAGAACACCTCCAGATGGCAGTCCAAGGGAAGAGGCCGATGCCTGGGATGCAGCAGCAGCAACCCATGCCCACTCTGGCTCCTGGAGCTGGAGGTGGGCCAGTAGGTGGACCAGCAGGACCAGTACCAGGGCCTGGGCCAATGGGCACAGGCTACAGTCGCGCTCATGGTGAGCGTATATAGGGAATGTCTGGAATACCTACTTATATCCTAAAAGATACATGTGCACATGTATGTCACATTGAATTTTTTCACAAGTCATCTTCTACATATTTGTTTCTTTAGGAATGATGGGTCCCAACATGCCTCCTCCAGGCCCATCCTGTACTCCAGCTGGGATGCAGGGACAAAACCCAAACGGACCACCCAAATCCTGGCCTGAAGGTATGTGGTGCTACTGTAAGACCTTGTGAAACCTGTTGGCCTCTTGTTGAACTTGTGTGAGTAGCTCTGATTTTACAGGAAGAAGTGCTGAGTGACAGCTGGTACATATATGTGTGTCCATATAAATTACAGTTATTACCTCTAATCAAAGTAAGAACATTAACAGGAGCAGTATATCCATATGCCAATATATGAGGCCGTTTTTGCCCTTTTTTAAAGTCATAATTTGGGATTTTCTTGATAAGGGTTTATGGCTGTAGCATTATGTTTACATGGTGGACCCTGCCTGTAATAATAATAAAGATACTGCCTTCAAATGGGGTCATGTTTATCATGTTCACGAGGAGAGTCCATGTGAATGCCCCCTCTCAGAGTTCATGAGTTGGGACATGTTTGCTAACATTTTTGAGAAATGACTGAGACCATTTGGTGGATGGTGAGTTAATATATTGTAATTTCAGTGTATGGAGTTTTTCTTTGCAATTTTATATGTCTAAGGCAAATGTTGATATTCCCAATGGCCTCATCTGTTTCCTCTGTCATCATGCCTTTGCACTGCCTTCATTACGTAACCCATTTGCTAGCTTACAAAACTGTTAGCCTCCGTGGCTTCTTGATACGGACAGTAATGTTCATGTTGCCATTGTCTAGCAGTGGCGTTCTCATGACTTAATCACTTGAACAGCAAGCATATCATGTAGGGGCTTCCCATGTCGCAGCCACGAGCTCGTGAGTTCCATATAAGGGCAGCAAGAAACTCAAAGCCGGCATCTTCTTTCATTTATTCCACTTCCCAGTATTTATCCTAATTTTTTATTTCAAGCACTTTTTTTTGCCTACTTAAAGGTGCCTTTTGGAGTTTTCTTGTAAAAAAAAATCAAAACGTTATGTTTCCAGTCAGTGTACATTCAGTCTATGTTTCTTGGTGTCTTACCACCACCAATGATTTATGAACAAAATTGTGTGAAACCAACGGCAGCTATGTGTACAGCGTTGCCTGCATGTGCGTCCTCATTAGTGTGCACAATACAAACAATATAGGTACTCACTCTTAAAAACATTGGTCCATAGAGCTGTCAGTGGTCATAAACTGAAATGCATCACTTTCTGTGCAGCAAAAGATTTTAGGTTCCAGTGTCCTGTATCAATGTTGCTTAAACCTAACCAAAAACAGTTATAGGGAAAATGCTTTTGTAACACTTCATAGTTATTTCCATGGAATTAAAAATTTTCCTTACATTGAATGTAGCTCTTTCCTTCATTCCCACACTTCACTTTCCTCCAGGCCCCATGGTGAACGCAGCAGCCCCCTCCAACGCACCCCAAAAGCTGATTCCGCCTCAGCCCACCGGTCGGCCCTCTCCAGCCCCACCTTCAGTTCCCCCTGCTGCCTCCCCAGTAATGCCTCCACAGACTCAGTCCCCTGGCCAGCCGGCACAGCCGACTCCCATGATGCCTTACCACGCAAAGCAGAACCG
Organism: Cephalopholis sonnerati; assembly: GCA_019142605.1. NCBI lineage: Eukaryota > Metazoa > Chordata > Actinopteri > Perciformes > Serranidae > Cephalopholis > Cephalopholis sonnerati. Next base: position 11,873,095 of record JAGQAX010000003.1, read on the forward strand.
CATTACCCCCATTCAAAAACCCTGCGGCCTTGACCCAGTGGAGATACTGCAGGAGAGGGAGTACAGGTACGCCAAGGGATTCACTGTTCCCCTCATCTCATTTACTATTTCTGGTGTGTAAAATAACTGAAGCTGAAGGGTTGAATAGTTATTGTATATTGTACCTTAGGCAGTACATTGCTGGTGTGTTTTCTTGCTAAATTTATCATTTTTTATTCATTTTTTATAAAACTTTAAAGAAGTGGAACATAATTACCATAAGCTTTTTCTTGTATACTGTCTACCAGAGATATTCAAAATCAAACGTACAAAAAACAGAAAGCATGAATAATTCATTATAAAATACAACTTAGTACTCCCTCAGGTTACAGGCTCGTATCACTCATCGTATTGCTGAACTGGAGAACCTGCCGGGCTCTCTGGCTGGTGATTTACGTACCAAAGCTACTATAGAGCTCAAAGCTCTCCGACTGCTTAACTTCCAGAGACAGGTGTGTATTACATCATTAAGCTTCACACTGTCACTTTGCATATTTTCGTGATGGGGGTGTTAATAATGAGTCCATGTTGTGCATTTGTTTGTGTGTACGCTTCACAGTTGCGTCAAGAGGTGGTGGTGTGTATGCGTCGTGACACAGCTCTGGAGACTGCCCTTGATGCCAAGGCGTACAAGCGGAGCAAGCGTCAGTCCCTGCGAGAAGCGCGCATCACAGAGAAACTGGAGAAACAGCAGAAGATTGAACAAGAGCGCAAACGCAGGCAGAAACATCAGGTAGAGGATAAACAGTCGTGACGTTACCTTTGATGAGATTAAAAGTGGCACAAACTGGTGCATCATCCCATACTTTCACTCTGATCTTAGGAGTACCTCAACAGCATCCTGCAGCACGCCAAAGACTTCAAAGAGTACCACCGCTCCATCACAGGCAAAATGCAGAAACTGACCAAAGCAGTGGCCACATACCACGCCAACACTGAACGGGAGCAGAAGAAAGAGAATGAGCGTATTGAGAAAGAGAGGATGAGGAGGCTCATGGTGAGAAGAAACCACACAGATGCAGTTACACAAACACGCATATTACACACCTAACAGTGTACACGCTCTCCTACACACACTGTGTCTGTCCTCGCAGGCTGAAGATGAGGAGGGCTATCGTAAACTGATCGACCAGAAGAAGGATAAGCGTCTGGCCTACCTGCTGCAGCAAACGGACGAGTATGTCGCCAACCTCACCGAGCTGGTCAGAGCTCACAAAGCTGCACAGGCGCTCAAGGAGAAAAAGAAGAAGAAGAAGAAAAAAAAGAAGAAGGTATGGAAAACAGAAGCTCGAGCAGCAGTGATCTCTGTTTGTGATAATTGACTTATAGACCTGAGAGTTGTATGTGATCTCTGTTGTGATTAATCAGCTTCTTCATGTCTTACAGTTGGAGAACGCTGAGGGTCAGACTCCTGCAATGGGTCCTGATGGCGAGGTAGCCACAGTGATGACATTAGAAACTGTTAATTGTGTATATTACCATATATTACAGAACCAGCAGAATTTGTGATACACTTGCTCTTAAAATATGCTGAGTTCACATTGCTTGGATCTTTTGTTCTGTTGCTTTCTTTGGTCTCCATAGAGACCTCCTCTCAAACACAGCATCAAATTTCGCACAAAGCTTCAGGGGGTAATGTTTTGCTTTTTAGTGTTGTCATGGCAAAAAGAGGAATCTGCACACTGGTCTTTGCTCCCCAAATGATTTTTTGTTCACTGTCACTGTGCAACATTTTGATCCCCTAGATTTTCATCAGGCACAAAGTGGCACTAACAAACAAACCGATGACTATCTGCAACAGGTGACGAAAGTTAAAGCCATTGGCTGTAGCCCATGGCAACCATGTGTGCATAATCAGATAACAATGAAGTAAACTAGAGGGGGACTCAGGGAGCACAGACCTCCGCTTAGGCCAAATGAACTATCTCATATTGTTAACGCAAGTAAAAATAATTTGTGTATCCACCCCTAAGTTTGATCTGCTTTAAAATTTAATAGGTTCTTCCTTGGCCCATGCTTCACCCGTCCACCAAGTTTCATGAAAATTGGGCCAGGAGTTTTTCTGTTATCCTGCTGACAAACAGAAGAATTGAACTGAAAACATAACCTCCTTGGCACTAGTGATAATCTAACACAGATGACAACAGTTGTAATGGCAGTCAGTATAATAAACAGTCAGACAAAAATTAATACTAACAGCCAAACAGAGTTAAGTGTGTGTAAAATTGTATCAATAATATTCCTACAGCATACACTGTACAAATCATCATATGATATTTGTTTGATGCTAATTGGTTACACACAGTCTATCTGAAGCTTTGTCTCATTTCAATTAGCCACCATTTAAACCCAGATCCAATGAAACTAACCCCGTCTAAAAGATAACATGCATCCTCCCCTTCAGCCTCTGGATGAGACGAGTCAGATGAGTGACCTGCCTGTGAAGGTCATCCATGTCGACAGTGGGAACATCCTGACAGGACTGGACGCTCCTAAAGCTGGACAGCTGGACACCTGGCTGGAGATGAACCCTGGGTGAGACTGACTTACAGAGGAAGAGGGTGAATGTGTGTGTCTGTGGTTGTAGGTCCATCAGTGTCAGTCAGTCTGTTGATTGAAATACTGACTCTTGGCAATGGAGGAATTGCTATGAAATTTATGATCGAGAGAGAATCAATTCTAAAACAGTGGTGACTTTTCATTTGGCACCGTCAACTGGTTTGAATCTGTGATGTAACTTGATGCTACATAATATGGTTGAAATCCTAACTGTATGCATGTAAACTTGCAAACATTACAGTGCTAACAGGCTAAAACTCTAATGCTGCATTCAAATGGGGTTGGGTTTACTGTGCTCATGGGAACAGTCCATTTGAACGCCCCCCCCCCTAAGTATTCACAACCTTGTAAGCTGTTTTCTGAGAGCTCCGAGTTCATGACTTCACATACACGACTTCCTACATTGTAAACACAAGCTCAGAAGGTCCATTTGAACGTGGCATAAATATTATTATATGCATCCTGTTAGTGTGCTAATGTCTGCTAACATGTATGTCAGCTAATATGATAACAAATGTAAACACGCTAACATTATCATTTACGTCAAAGTGAAGCTGAGCCTAGCTACCCCTGAATTACAACTCAGACTGAGGAAAGTGGAGTTGCACTGAGGATAAATCTTAATGAATTTAGGTAACGACATAGCCTTTCCTGAGCATGGCTACTTGTCTCCTGTAAGAGATAGTTCAGATTTTTTTGAAGTGGAGTTGTATGAGGTACTTATCTATAATCAGTGTATTACTTACAGTAGATGGCAACTGGCAAGCTTCCAGTTAAGAGAAGCAGGCTGGAGTACAGCCACTGAGAATAAGCAATGTACTGCTGTGAGTAAGGACAGCAGGAAAATGTCTTTCAGCCACCTTAAAAAAAGTTAAAATTTATTATATATTTAGAATATTTTCATCACATTACCTTGCCATCAGACAGCCCTTTCAGACTGAGAACTGAAGCTGTTTTCCATGGTCTCTTCAAAGCCAACAGACTCCTTTACAAAAACATTAATTTTACCTTGCAGAACATGAGAGTAGTTGGTCTACTGCTACCTCAGTTGGTTAGCTTGTTTGTGTCATTGTGTGACTTTGGTGTTTTAAAGGGTTAGTTTGGATTCACCAAAGTCATACAATGACACAAACGAACTATGCGATTAAGGCAGTGGTTGACCAGCAACTCCTGTGTTCTGTAAGGTGAAATTTCTGTTTTTGTCAAAGGAGTCTGGTGGCTTTGAAGAGAGCGTAGATGGATACAACGGCTTCTGTTCCCCATCGGAGAGGGCTGTCTGATGGCAAGGTAAAGCCTTGAAAATATTCTAAATATAGCATACACTTAAACTGATATTGTTTTTTTAAGTGGCTAAAATGGTTTTGCTGCTGCCCCCATCCACAGCAGTATATTACGTAGCTTGCTGGGCGGTACTCCTGCTTGCTTCTCCAAACTGGTGGCTTACCGACCGCTATCTACTGCAGGTAAGAGACTGACTATAGATAAGAACCACATACAATCGTACCTAAAAAATCGGAACTATCCCTTTAAGCCACCTTTTTTATTTAGTTCACTTTAATGGCTTTGAGTTTGTGCCTAACATATTCATGTGCACATGAATGGCTTATACATTTTGAATGTTCAGATACAGACCTGTTGGTAATTTGTGTGTGCATGTATTTTATTCAGTTATGAGGTGGCTCCACGCTCAGACAGTGAGGACAGCGAGGAGGAAGAAGAGGAAGAGGTGGGTTGTTTTAAACAACAATATTCGAATGCAGTTTCATATTTACTGCTCCAGTTACTAACAAACTGTGTGGCAGGAGGGAGAGGAGGAGCCCCATCCATCGGCTACCCAGGTGGAGGAAAAGAAGAAGATTACAGACCCCGACAGTGAAGACGTGTCAGAGGTAGACGTCCGACACATCATTGAGTGAGTACATATAATGGAGTATATTCTCAGGTGCTGCTAAGGTATCTATAAACCATCAAATGACTTTATGACATGACTGAATAAAACTCTTCCTCTGCAGAAATGCTAAACAGGATGTGGATGACGAATACAGCGGTGCAGCATTTGAACGAGGGCTCCAGTCTTATTATTCTGTGGCGCACGCTGTCACAGAGAAGGTGGAGAAACAGTCCACTTTGTTAATAAATGGACAACTCAAACAGTATCAGGTAAACAAGAACAATCGCATCAATGACACTATGTTCTCTACCTGTACATGCTCCAAGACTTGATAACGGAGGTACATGCTTTGTTAAACGTTGTCCCGTGCTTGTCTGTCAGATTAAAGGTCTGGAGTGGCTGGTTTCCCTCTACAACAATAACCTGAACGGGATCCTGGCGGATGAGATGGGTCTGGGAAAAACCATCCAGACCATCGCCCTCATCACGTACCTCATGGAGCACAAACGGCTCAATGGTCCCTACCTCATCATTGTACCCCTCTCGTTAGCATAACCTCTTTATTTGCAAAAATACGTTGTTTGTTTTGGTCTTACGCGTTAGGGACAAAACAAATTAAAAAAAAAGAATTTCATATTCTTCTGAATAAATTTCTGAATGACGATGTCTCTCATCGACAGAACTCTTTCTAACTGGGTGTATGAGTTTGACAAGTGGGCACCGACAGTCGTGAAGGTGTCCTACAAGGTGAGTTTTTACTACCTGCACATAAAACACAAAATCTCAGGACATGTGTTTCTACTAATGCACTTATTAGCTGCATTGTTTTAAATACATTTTTCTTCTGTTATTGAAATTTTACATTTTTTGGCTTCCAGGGGTCTCCTGCTGCTAGAAGAGCCTTCGTCCCCCAACTGCGCAGTGGAAAGTTTAACGTGCTACTCACCACTTACGAGTACATCATCAAGGATAAACAAGTACTGGCAAAGGTGAGATGGGATGAACAAACAAAAACAAGCAGAACAACACACATAAACACACCGAGGCAATTCTCTTTTGTTGATTGTTTGATTTTGCTAGAGGTTTCAATGTGTTTTGTTTGTTGTCTCCCACTTTTTAAATCGCCGAAGTCCCCAAAAACATCTCCCACTGTCCTCTGTGGCCATCATGCTGCTATGCACTCATGTACTTATACCTCTAGGCTTCCTGACTGTGCTGAAAGGTGTGTGTTGTAGCATGTGGGCAGGAACATATTTCACAGAGGGGGGTTACACAGGAGCTACAGGAAAAGTGTTCAGACATTATTTCATCAGTGGTTCATCAGCTGTTGGTCCAAAGAATGCGCGCTCCCTCGCTCAGACACAATTTCTCTCTGGACTGCATGAGTCAACATTTCTAGTATTTCATTTTAAATGGTGCCAGACATCCATTTGCCTCTTTTGTGGATGTTTGAAGAGAAGTGGATACAGCTTTGGAGGCGATTCTCCATTCATCCTGTGAAAGTTGCTTAGTGGCGTATGAGGCCAAAGAAATTCCACTGCCACGTATAAAATTACCCAGATTTTTGGCACTGCTTGAGCGCTGTATGGCCCATAGAGCAGCACACTAGAGACTTCCGCTGGCCTTTAACGTGAATGGGGATAAATTAAATGAATCATGCTGTTCCTCTAGAGCTTTTCAAGTGTTATCCAACCAACTGAATCAAATTCCTTTACTGAAACAATTCAGTTTTAGGGGTTGTGACACTCAAAAATGTTACTTCTGATTTACAGATGTCTCTTTCACAATGTAAGTCTATGGAAAAAAAAATCTTTTTGGGCCTCATGGCATCACCTGACAGACGTATTTTCACTACATAAGTTGGTTCCAAAGCCTGGCACATTTCCAAGGGGCCTGGTCTCTTTGCAGAAGCCACTCATGTGACCTGGGTAAATTATACATCCACTTGTAGTCCGCATCATTAGCTGTCACAAAACTGCATCCCGAGGTCTGTGTCCTCACAGTGAAAGTCTATCCTGTCCAAGATATTTTATAGATCTGAAATGCAACTCAAAACTGTCCTGGCAATCTTCTGGTCTTTCTCAGCCTGTTCAGGCTGCACTACTGATCAGCTACCACTCCCACAAATCTATATCCAAATTAAACTGACTCCAACCCTTGCACTTTGAAATTACCTGACATGATGACGCGGTCATGTCAGAGGGATTAGTTAAAATTGCACATTTTAAATCTGTGTCTCATGTATTTTCTGACAGGAACCATATCATATGCCTTTCAAAATTTAAAATAGCACAGATAGCTAACTTTTTATGGACTTATGATTTCAGTTCAAATATGGACCCAAATGCAGAGAAGCAAAAAGACTGGTGGATTGACACAAAGGTGAGCGTTAATATAGCTGGTAAAATACATCTAAAACTGGCAGGTAACAAAACTGAAGGTGCAGGTATATGTAACTCACGGTACCAATGAAATAAGCTCCAAAACTTAACTGAGAACTAAACAAAGAACCAGAACAGCATGATGAACACGGGGAAAAATGCAGGGAAGCAATCCAACCAGGAACATCAGAGATCAACACAGGCAAGGAACCCAAACCAGGGAATGAACTGACGAATACAGATAAACTGACAAAGGACAAAGGGAAAGACACAGGTATACACAGAGAGCTTATCACAAGAAGAAGACACAGCTGGAGTAGGAGGGAAACACAGGGATTAACTAACAACGAGGCTGTGGTAGGGAACACTAGGGTGGAGTAAACAAGACTAGGGTTGAATCCAAATGTCCGGACTTCACCGCACTTGCAGTATCGCAGACTTTGCGGGCGCATTCCAGGAAAGACTGTCCGTGATGACAGTGAACTCGTCACAGTATGTACAACTGAAGTCCGAGAGGGATCAGTCCGCAAGTCCAGAGAGTGGACATTTGGATTCACTCTAATAGTCGACAGGTGTGCAGGCAACACTGGAGCAGGGAAGGACTATCAAGAGTGATACAAAGCAGGAGTGTATAAAAACAGACGTGAAACAGACAAAGGCAGGAAGTAAGACAAGACATGACACGTGAGGAGGGTGACCTTCAGAATAAAACAGGAAACAAACTATAAGCAAAACCTAGGGTTGCGACAGTGACTGGGTTGTTCAGTCCGTGTCATCAGGGAATGGCACAGCACTCTCAGCACCCACCTTCCTGCACCCATGTGTTGTCGTACAGACAACAATTTCTCCTTGTGGTGGCTCAAGGCTTCGGCTTGGGACTGAGCCAACATGGCTTATGAGGACACACTGGACAAGACATCTTCCATATAAGCACTTCCTGTTTCTGGTTGGTTTGTTAAGTAGTAGCAGCTTTACCCTGATGTTCTTCTCTCGTCTCTCTTTTACTTGAACCCCACCAGATTCGTTGGAAGTACATGATCGTGGACGAAGGACACCGTATGAAGAACCACCACTGTAAGCTGACCCAGGTCCTGAACACCCACTACCTGGCCCCACGGCGAGTCCTGCTGACAGGAACGCCGCTGCAGAACAAACTACCTGAGCTCTGGGCGTTGCTAAACTTCCTTTTGCCCACCATCTTCAAGAGCTGCAGCACCTTTGAGCAGTGGTTTAACGCCCCTTTCGCCATGACTGGAGAGAAGGTGGGGAGGGGGGGACTCAGATGTAGCCACATCATATTCCTTCTTTTAAAAAGTGTTTGAGAGATGATTACAGGCAGGATGCACAGTATCTTTCTTGTTAAATCTCTTTCTTTTACTCTCCAGGTGGACCTAAATGAAGAGGAGACCATCTTGATTATCCGTCGTCTCCACAAAGTGCTCCGCCCCTTCCTGTTACGCAGATTGAAGAAGGAAGTGGAGGCACAGCTTCCAGAGAAGGCATGTTTTTTAAATTTTAATGCATAGGAAACAATCCTTGAGTGTTCTGTTGTATTTTTACCCCACTGTCTGTCCACGTCTTTCATTAATATCTCCCGTCTCTCCTCTCTGTCAGGTGGAATATGTGATCAAGTGTGACATGTCGTCTCTTCAGAGGGTGCTGTACAGGCACATGCAGGCCAAGGGGGTCCTGCTCACTGATGGATCAGAGAAGGACAAGAAGGTAAAGACAAAAACACTTTAACCAGTGTGGGTATTTGATTTGGGTATCATTAAAAATAAACAAAACCACTTTATGTTGGTTTTATGTTTTACAATATATAATATGTGTTAAATTCTGTCTCTTTTCTTTCCAGAATCAGAAATGTTTTGATCATGGATGTGAGAGTTCTGCAACATGATAGTAGACCTAGATGATATGCAGCGTTATGATTTATATGATAACACTTACAATGTTTTAAAGTTGAAAGGTATAGAGCTAAAGTATACTCCAGTTTGTACCAGAGTGGAAGTTTGGCTTTCACTGGAAGAAAAGACTTTAATTGCTTATTTGATATTCATCAATCACTTTTAGGAAAAATGAGATCTGTTTGTTTGTTTATTTGTTAGGGTTGAGTCCTTGGCTCTCACATTTGAATATTTATCTAAAAATTTATTTAAATCAAGCCCAAAGAGAGAATTGATGACTGCCCTTGGACGACCCAATAGCAATAACTGTTGAATGAAAAAATGACACTGTGACCGCAGGCTGTACATTTTGTCTCGTTGTATTTCCCAGGGCAAAGGAGGCACAAAGACGCTGATGAACACCATCATGCAGCTGAGGAAGATCTGTAACCACCCTTATATGTTCCAGCAAATAGAGGTACCACTGAGGGGGTAGATGCAAAAACATTTTGTCTTAAGTGAAGATAGCAGTGTCTCTGACTGTTTTTCAAATGTATATAGAACATTTGTCAGGATATAAGGAGCAATAGGAAACTTGTCAATATGAGCTTCAAAATAAAGCCACAATGACACGATATATTTTTGATTGCTTTTGCAGGAATCATTTTCTGAACATTTAGGATTCTCTGGTGGGATAGTCCAGGGGTAAGTACTAATTCACCCTCAGATCAAGATCATTAACACACATGCACACGCTGTAACCCATCCATACACACTTGCCTTTAGTCCTGACCTGTATCGAGCATCAGGAAAGTTTGAGGTGTTGGATCGAATCCTGCCAAAGCTGAGAGCCACAAACCACAAAGTGCTGCTCTTCTGTCAGATGACCTCACTCATGACCATCATGGAGGACTACTTTGCGTATCGCAGCTTCAAGTATCTGCGTCTAGATGGTGAGACAGTGTCCTTGTACAAGTCTTTGCAAATATGTCCTTTATAGTCACAGTATTTCATGACAATTTGTTGCAAAACTTCCGTCTTGCTTGATGTGTTTTTTTCCCTTTATTCCTTTGTATGCTTTTATAATCTTTTCCCACCTCTCTTGCATCTCAGGCACTACAAAGGCCGAGGATAGGGGAATGTTACTGAAGACATTCAATGATCCAGGGTCAGAATACTTTATCTTCCTCCTGAGCACAAGAGCTGGAGGCCTCGGCCTCAACTTGCAGTCTGCTGACACCGTGGTTATTTTTGACTCTGACTGGAACCCACATCAGGTGTGATGCATGCTTATTTTAAATTACAAAAGACACCATTTGATAAAAAATCAAGTTGATATCAACTTGGGCTGCATCCACCATAATAAGCTTTTGTTTTAAAGTGCAGAACTGTTGCTGCATTTACGCCTAGCATTCACATTACTCTGGCGTTGTAGAACCCTGCAAACAGAGATTTTTTAAAATTGCTGACCCCTTTACCTGTTTTAGTTTGAAAACTCCAAGATTGCATTTAAGGAGGACAGAAACTGAGACTTTTTATAAAGATTTTTTTTTTTTCATTTTGATAGCCTTGTACTCGTGTGGTAATTTCAGTAACAGTTCCACCTCTTCATGGGTCCAAGCAGAGAAATCTCTGGTCTTCCTTTTCTCTTTTTCTTTGTATTATTTTCTATTACTAAGCGTAGCTGTAGAGTAGACAATTACCTGTTTATACCGACATGCGTATGCCCACAGTACATGAATGATCATGTGATGTGTGTATTCAGACATGTTACGGACCATGGACGGACATTATTTCTGAAACAATTCTAAAACATTCATGTACAGAGATAATTTTCATTTAAAACACTGTTTTAAGATGAAAATGTAGTAGTGTGGATATAACCCTAGAGTTGCTTTAGAATGCAGTTACTGTAGATGCTACTGTCTGCAGGACACTTAATGTACATTTAACAACAGATGCAGACACAGCAACACAGATATCTCAGATTCAGAATCCAGAGTTTTTGGTAAGACACACATGATTATGAGTCGTCAGTTTCTTTGACTTTAACAAGAGATTAGTGTTTAGATGTTTCTGGCTTCCTAAAGCAAAAGCAAATTACTGCTGACATAATTTTACTTCATCCTTAAATCAGTAGTCTGAAATTAATTATGACACAGCTGTTTGAAAAACATAATATTAATACACCGCTTCTGTCTGACCTTCACAGTGTGGATATGACAGTGTTGTGGGTAGAGCTTATTGAAGCTGCTCATGATTTAAATCACCAGACTCCATACTGTCTCTCATTGTATGCATCATTTGATAACAATTTCAAAAACACAGTATTGTAAAAGTGGAATTCTGGCCAGGAAATGTAGGAAAGTACCCAGCTATAGTAGCAAGAGATACACGGGATGGTATTTTACCATCAGCCCTGTGAAGGCAGGTTGCTCAGTCTTTAACGGCTCTGGTTGATCCTTTGTCAGCATACCACTCTGACTGAAATATCAGAATTTGTTGGAGATTCATAAATGATTTCAGAGAAGGTTTGTGACTTTTATAATCTGTTTTGTTAAAGTTTGTTGTTGAAGCAGCTGACAGCAGTGCAGCACAGAAAAGAGTCGAGCTGTCTGCTGAAACTGAAAATTTTTTCAGACTATACCCTTATATTTTAATGGCATTTCATGACTATATTTTTAACGTGGACTGATATCTTGTCAAAAGTACTTAAAGGGACAGTTCACCTTAAAATCAAAAGTACATATTTTTCCTCTTACCTGTAGTGCTGTTTCATCAATCTAGATTGCTGTGGTGTTAAATAGCTGAGTGTTGGAGATATCTGCATGCTTCTACTACCAGCTTACCTAGCACCACTGAGCTAACTAACGTTACAGCTCAGCCGAGAAGTATACCATTAATGTTTACAACTTGCTCTGTCACTAGCATAAGCCTCTCGTCCATGATTAGATGCTCTCGTCTTTCTGGACAGTGATATGGTTGGTGGGTGTAGTTCAGTTGAAAGAAAATAGCACCTACATGAAACTGCTCAGAACAAGGACTGTGGATTGTCTTGAGTAACCAGGTTATGATTTCTGTTGAGTTTTTCAAATGTATTTTTTTTGGCACTTTGAGCAGCACAAGCGCCATCTAGTTCTATTACACCGGAAAGAAGGGTGACATCTCTACAGCCAGTATCTCCCGTACTCTGCAACTCACACCAAAACAAATAATTCAGATTGATGAATGGCACGACACGTAAGAGGAAAAATATGTATTTTTGATTTGGGGGTGAACTGTCCCTTTAAGAAGTGTTATATGTGGGTTTACAAGTGAGGTGTCACCTCAGTAATGTTGGCTTGTTGACTTCTGCCCACTCGTCTATAAACAATGGGAAACCAATTCGTTCTCCTGCCACAGTTGTCTCAGAGTAATGTTTGAACTTGTGCTAACTCTCCTTTCCAGGACCTGCAGGCTCAGGACAGAGCCCACCGTATTGGTCAACAGAACGAGGTCCGTGTGTTGCGTCTCTGCACGGTCAACAGTGTCGAGGAGAAAATTCTGGCTGCTGCCAAGTACAAACTAAACGTGGACCAAAAGGTCATTCAGGCCGGCATGTTTGACCAGAAGTCTTCCAGCCACGAGCGCAGGGCCTTCCTGCAGGCCATCCTGGAACACGAGGAGCAAGACGAGGTCTGGGGTCAGGAAGTGTGTCTACGCATGAATGTGTGTGCAAGCACCAGAAACACACACGTTTAAAGAGTGAGCCTGCTTATGCTATGCTTGCCAATGTGTGTCTGTTGTATTCAGGAGGAGGATGAGGTGCCGGATGATGAGACGGTCAACCAGATGATTGCCAGGAGTGAGGAGGAGTTCGACCAGTTTATGGTCAGTGTTGTGTGTCCTCACTTACAGGCCCTTTAAAACCCTCTACCTACATATTTGTTTTGTTGCCCTTTTTTAATTCTTCCCCCTTCCTCAGCGTATGGACCTAGACCGACGTCGCGAGGAGGCCCGTAATCCGCGGCGAAAACCTCGTCTGATGGAGGAGGACGAGCTGCCCACTTGGATCATGAAAGATGACGCTGAGGTCGAACGCCTAACCTGTGAGGAAGAGGAGGAGAAAATGTTTGGACGAGGTTCTCGGCAGCGGAAGGAGGTGGACTACAGCGATTCACTGACGGAGAAGCAGTGGCTCAAGGTTATTAGCCTCATGGGGAAACTGGGAAACAAATGTCTGAATGCAAATATTCAAATACAAAAACCCCTTTGCTTCAAAGTAAAGGGTTGATCCTTCTCTTGTGATTTCAATACTTTAATTTTAATCTCAGTCTGTGTTTCCCATGCAGGCGATAGAGGAGGGCACACTGGAGGAGATGGAGGAGGAAGTACGTCACAAAAAGACAACCCGCAAGAGGAAGCGGGACCGCGACCTGGATCTGCCTGGTCCCTCCTCTTCTTCAGGGGGAAGAGGACGAGGGGACAAAGACGAAGATGGAAAGAGGCAGAGGAAGAGGGGACGACCACCTGCTGAGAAACTCTCCCCCAACCCCCCCGCTCTCACAAAAAAGATGAAGAAGATCGTGGACGCTGTCATCAAGTATAAAGACAGGTAACAGAACTGAGCATTGGCTGTAGCCTGTGACACACATGAAGTACAGTTCACATGTTGTCTGGAGCTAATTGACTGATTTTGAAAGTGTAGTTTTAGAATGAGTGTAATAAGACGAGTGTGATCTTACTGTTTCAAAACAACTGTTTGACACATTATTTAGTTTTAGGCTAAATGAAGGTCAAACAGGAAGTGATGTTGCAGTTAACATTCACATAAACTGGGAAAAACCACTATAAAGTTTTCACAGCTGTTTACATATGATGCATTGTTGTCCAAAAAACAAAACCATACATTTGTTCTGCTCTCACCAAAACCTCAGAGTATGATTTAATTAGACATTTTAAATTATATAAATTAAACCATTAGATGCCACGTAAATGGCATCAAACACACACTTCTATATTTGCATAGGAGTTTGTGTTTTCTTGTTTTTGCCTTGGCCACCGTAGTTTTCCTACACACTTGGCACACAGGAGTTGATTGCAATCTGCAGCCACATCGTGCGATGCCACTAAATTCTACACACTTGACCTTTAACACTCACAGTTTTGTATTAATTGAGACAGAGTGCAACACGTCATACTCTAAAAATCACGCCCACTGTAGGTGAAAACAATTGGTGATACAATATGCAGCCAAGAACTGAAATGCTGAAACATAACGAAATGCCTGTGGATAGCTAAAACACAAGATTTCAGCATGTCAAAGGATTATTTTAGCTCCCCATGTCTACCAGAGAGAAAAAGTTATATTGACAAACTCAGTATTGGTTTTAGTCAGTCTAGCTCAGTGCTCCTTGCTTATGTTGGAGAAATTATCCCACCAAATGACCAGAAGTGAAATACTTTGAAATTTAAAGCTATTAAACTGAATCACATGGTAGGATCATCATTTAAGCTAACAAAGATGAAAACCATGCCTTGCATAGCTAAGTTAGCTTGAACTCTATTAGCAAATTAGCAACTGTAATTTGGTAATGAGTGTCAGGATCCGACAGTTTTCCATTGCTCCTTCATGCGTCACATCTGTATCCACTTTTGTCTTTTTACAAGCTTTGTTTTTCAGCTTGACAGCATATAAATCTTATTTCTGGGTGATTCACCTTGTTGGCAGTGCATCCCGCCACACTGCAGCTTTGGGGCATTTTACTGTTTGCTAGCAGACGTAAGGGACGTGGAGAGACCTTCACGTAATGCAAAGTCAATGGAAAGCGATGACTTGTTGTCCTCTCTAATTGCGCTCTGTCTCTGCTGGGTTTTATATATTGGCTGACATTGTTTTATGTATGAAAACATGGAGCTGTTGTTTATGTGGAAACTAATGTGCAGGTTTTGTGTCAAAGTGTTTAACAAATCTACAGTATAACTCTAAACTGGTGGTTAGGGTTAGTAGTAACAGTAGTGGAGCTGAACTCTGCAGCTAAAGTTAACATTTTTATTTATGGCATAAGAGTGATCATGAAAGTTATTACTTATTATCACCCATAGTCTTTAAATACAATAACTAAACAAAGGGAAATTTAGTACGATGGATTTACTCACTCATGGGGAGCTTTCAAGTGTTTATTGTCATCCTGATGATGTCATTTCCTGCAGCACCAGTGGGCGACAGCTGAGCGAGGTGTTCATCCAGCTGCCATCTCGAAAAGAGCTCCCGGAGTACTACGAACTGATTCGCAAGCCTGTGGACTTCAGGAAGATCAAGGTTAGGAAAAGGAAAGCCCAAACAACAAATTAACACAGCAAGATAACATATAGGTCAGCAGGTACACATCACAGTACTTTCTCTCATATATACTGAGTGATGTACGTACTGTATCTTCACTGTAGGAGAGGATTCGAGGGCATCGCTACCGCAGTCTGGGCGACCTAGAGAGGGACGTCATGCTGCTCTTCCAAAACGCTCAGACCTTCAACCTGGAGGGATCACTGGTGAGACTGACTGTAGACAGCATTCACTCATGTATGCAGAAAAACATCTGCTGTCCTTGTCTCCACTGTGCACTGCTCACTTAGAGTGGTGTGTACACCTCTCACCTGGTGAATGCCTGATTTTTACCCATTACAGAAATTACTTTTTGTTTTACTTTGATAGCTCAGCCACTTCTACTCTTTTTCCACACTCACGTGCTGGCTTGGCTTGGTTTGACTCGGCACATCAGCCCAGTGCAGCAGGAATTTGTGTCTCCATCAGCTACCTGTTTGAAAATGTGTCTTTAAGTAATAACGGCTTGACTTTAGTGATGACATGTAAAAGCAGCAGGCTGATTTATGGCCTAAGTCCCTCGCTATTTTGCAGTGAGTGTTTTTCCATCTCACAACATGGCAGAAAAAAATAGGTTACTAAAAATAGGTTGCTAATTCAGTGATAAACAAAAGTCTCTTGCTTTTATTGTGAAGCAGAAAAATAAGGAAATGTTGAGTTTTAACTTAACAAGACTTCTGTACAGCTGAAAACGAACATGAAACAGTAAAGCAGATATCTAAGTAAAAACAGGACGCAGGAGAGAAACTGAACTCCAAACCACAGAGATTCACTCAGAAGCTACAAAAGCACAGAGAGCTGAACACACACAGACTTTAATAGACCTCACTGTCTTTGGTCTCCTGCACAGACGAGGTTAGTTGATTCTCGCAAGACACATGCTTGTTTCAGGGGGAAAAGGGGGTCATCTCGGTTTGGCTGCGGTCAGTGAGACATCACTGCTACCTGCTTGGAGGAGGTCGGGTAGACTTTTGATCATCCCCGGCACAGTTCACCGTGTTAAAACTGACAAAAGAAGCGCAACTCAGAGCAGCATGGTTTGACTCAGCGTGGCCCGAGGTGGTATGGAAAAAGAGTATTCCTGTCCTATATTTAGGAAACGTGGAGGGTTAGTGGACCATAATTAAATGCCAAAAATCTGATTGGTGAAACATGGAGGGCATTATACATGTTTTACTGTATTCTTTTGTAATATATTCCACTGATTGCCTTGATCAGAAAGCTTTGAATAAAGGCCAATAGTAAAGCTACAACTGCTACATCACTGGAGCAATTATATATATGGTGTTGCTAATTGGCCCAACAGTCTCCTACATAATGTTTGGCAGACGATTTGTTTGTTGAAGTTTTTAAGGATACATATTAACATGTCAGTAATCTTGCAGGAATTGTGGTTTGCTGAGAGCCTTGTGTTATGTACATGGTGTTGATAATAGATAGTATTTTTCCACCATGTTTTCCTCATGTGAGCAGATATATGAAGACTCCATCGTCCTCCAGTCCGTGTTCACCAGTCTGAGGCAAAAGATTGAGAAGGAGGAGGAAAGTGAGGGAGAGGAGAGTGAGGAAGAGGATGAGGAGCTGGAGGAAGGATCCGAGTCCGAATGTAAGCATCCGTGTATAGCCAGCAGCAGATGACTGTTTTTGAGTTTTACTTTGTTGTTTTTTTGTGTTGGGATGTCCTTTTTCTCACTGACCACTTTTCACCTAAAACAGACTCTTAAGTTTTGCTTCAGTTACATAGATTTGATAACACTAAAATACCTTTTCATGCTTTAGATTAGTCTTACTTTTATTGATACCATAAAAATGTTCTGTGTCCGTGTGTGTGTGTATGTGTGTATGTGTGTCTCCAGCTCGCTCAGTGAAAGTAAAGATCCGTCTAGGAAGGAAGGATAAAGGTGGCGATCGAGGGAAGGGACGCAGCAGACGAACAGGACGCACCAGAGCCAAACCTGTTGTTAGTGACGACGACTCTGAGGATGAGCAGGAAGAGGTAACTCAGTGTGTGTGTGTGTGTGTGTGTGTGTGTGTGTGTGTGTGTGTGCCTGTCTGTCTGTCTTAATGACAATCATTTTTAAAGGAAACTTTCTTTTTTTTTTACAAACTGGGTACTACTGTTGTACTTTGTCCAGTGTATTTCTGACTTACAATAAAACAGGTTTCCCACAGGTCCTTGAAATCCTTGGAAGTCTGTGAATTTGGGGGGAGGTTGTTGTTTTTTTTTAGGTGTTTAAAAGTAGACATAAATAAACATGGATCATTGACAGTGCTTGAATTTATGGATTTTGAACAAGAATAGAAATTAAAGTTCTTTGATATATTTTGTTTAACTTAATGCCAGTAAATAGGCTGCTCCACTGTCTGCATGTGTCTCCCACATTCTCCCCTGTTAATGTTCGTTGTGCCACCTGCTACCTCTACACAGCCCAATTGAGACACACATTCAAGCTTCTCTCACTTTTTTGTAAGACTGCTGGTTCTCATTATAAAAATTCTCATTCTTGTAACAGTGATTAACTTTGATCCGTGTTTCAAACTATGCTGTGTTGGGTCGTTGAGTTTGGGGGATTTGGGCCTGGAAGGCCCTTGAAAAGTCCCCGAATTTGGTGTTTAAGAAGGTATGGGAACCCTGATAACGCCACCACCCTTCTAACATTGTGTGTAACAGGTAAACAACGGAATTTAAAAGGTAAAAGAACACAACATTCAAGCCCTAACACAGTCTAAGCAAAGGTAAACACCCAGATGACCAACCTGCATATTCATGTGCACTGCTGTTTTGTTTACAGACACTTGAGATATTATTTTATTAAAAGAACAATTTTAAGGCCGTGATCAAGTTAAAAACTGTAATATTCCCTCAAAGAGTGAGAATATTTTTTAAACATTTTAAAACAATGAGTAGGGAATGAATGATGGATGTGTTTAGGCAAAGACTCACTTCCTGCCTGTTCTTGACTCAGTTGTTTGTTTCTACCTGCTTGATCTTCAAGTTCAAAATGAAAATGAAAATGTTGGATCTCAGGCTTCCTTCACCAATGTGGCAACAATTGTATAAAATAAAAACACACAAATATTAAATAAATAAATAAACAGTGCAAGTTAAAGGTACGATATGGGGATAAAATGTGACATATATACAATATAAGTTAGATAATAAAAAACTAAATTTGTAGTAGACAGTTGTACAGTAATTGCAAATGAATAAATTAAACAGAGATGTAGTAGATTTCAGTTCTTAGATATGCGTAATGAGAAGGAATGTTATATACAGAGATGTGAACAGAAAACAGTAAGTAAAAGTATATCAGGTTAGAGTGATAATATATCATATCGTGTCATGTCGTGTCATATCATTTATTATGCAGCAGCAGCCCTATAGAGGCTTAAACCTGCAGCATATATTAATATTATAAGCTACATTTTCTCATCATCCTTTGTTATATCTGCCAAGGAGGCTGTGTTGTGTCATAAGCTGTAAGTTTTTGGTGTGTTCTGAGGAATTTCAAAGCAGTTTCTTCACATTAAGAGATGTTATTTTTAAACTTTTTCATAATGTCACCATGACCTCATTGCAACATTTCCTCGATTTTTTTTTTTTTAAGTCATGACACACATATCCTATGATCATCATCAGTTTATCAAAGTCTTATCAGGTGTATTTTTCTTTCAGATCTAAGTGGGGCTGCAGATTAAAAAATATTCTAGACATTCTCTAGTTTTTTTTTCCTCTCTCTCCTCCAGGAGCGCTCCCCCAGTGCCACTGACGAGGAGTCTTGAACTGTGCTGTACTGTGGAGAGAAGGGGCCATAAAGGGAAATTCCATCAACTCAAGCACTGCATTTACAGTAAACTAAACATGCCTCTGTCAACTCCATCCACCCTCCATCAAATGTTGTAGGACTCAAAAAGAAGGGAGGTTTTCAGTACAGGAACAGATACATATTATTATTTGATTAGTCATATTGACATCTCATGGAAACAGTACACACTGCAATATCATAAGATACACAGATTAATTGGACTGTGCTGTAATCAACTTTTTTTGAGTGAATACAGAGGGATCAAATGAGCTTTTTATGTTTGTGTGCCATTTCAGGAAGGTTTTCAATGTGATGAAATGAGAATGTTGTCAGTGTGCAGGTGTTAAAACACTACTGGGAGTCAGAACAATATACTGCAAATGCACTAAAGTCATTTGTAATTTCACGTTTCTGAATTGTAACAATAACAACAGTAACACTTTGCTTTAAAGTCCCTATATTTACCATTTATAAGCAGTATGTACACATTTAATAAACAGTTAAATACTATAATGTAGTCATATGCAGCTACAAGAACATTTAAATGTTTATTAATATATAGTAATTGTAATTCTCTTATAAAGACATATTTTATATTATGACTATGTTTTACTATATTGTCATTCATTATCTGTTTATAAACCAGCCTCCACTTATGAGTGACCACAGAAGGAGTTATAGCTGCTGACAAATACATTAATAAATGCTTGTATCTGCTGACGAGTATGTTATAGTGTGTTATGAACTATTTACCAAATGTTTACTGCTTATAAATGCTTATTAGGGGGGCTTAAAGGAGCTCTATGCGACATTGAAAGCATACTTAAGATTTAGAGTCAAGAGTGGTTGTTTGCACACAGCTGGTGTGTGCAAACAATGGCAGTGGCTGAGCCAGCGGATAGCAGCTAGCAGTGTTACCAGCACTAACAGTGCTGATAGAGCTTACAGTGTTAAAGTGGGGGGCGTTGGGCATCTACGTTGACACTGTTCCACCACCATGGGTCAGGATGGCGTTATAAGCAATAGCTGCCATATAAGCACAGTGCAGAGTGGTGGTGATAAGCTAGCCAGTGGGACACACTCACAGGGACTCACATGCACGCGAAGCCAGACCATCTGCCATAACAAGGAACACAGAAGCTCAGATTACATCACACACAGAGGGAGCGTGACTTTATTCTCCGCTCAGGACGCCATTACTCCACTGTATCTTTATGTACCAAATAGTGGTTTGCTGCTGTATTAATGCTCTGAATGTCGTATACAGCTCCTAGAAAGTGTTGCCATGACAACTAATCCAAACAGTCTGTAAGAGGAATAAAGGTTCAGTTAATTAACAAGACATTTAATTTCCTGTGGAGCCTATATTTATCCAGATTTTCTCATTTTTTGGATGAATTGTGATCAAAAATGAGTCCTAAGCTAACCCGAGGAGTTAGAACTGGCGGGAACCAGTAAAGTGAAGTAAACAACATTGAATGTAAACAGAAAATGTTTTCAGAGAGAGCTGTGTTTTCATCCAGCTGCTACCTTACCTTACCTTACTTTACTTTGCTTCTGGACATACAAACTTGATGTTTCACCTCTGCTTCGCTGTGGCCATGTGTTGTAACAACAGTCAGCCACTTCGGAGCCACTGTGATTACTGAGGTGTGTGCACATCACATATTTGTGACCGGGGCTCACTGTTTGAGTTGGAAATCCAGCCTGCTGTGGGCGCTGGGTGTTTCCAGACTTCGCAGAAGCTCTTTAGCAACTCACCACAGTTATAGGACTGAGGTCTAATGGAGTTGGGCCCAGGTCACTGTATATAAAGTACAATATAAAAACAACCTTGCTGCTGCTGCGTACCTGTTACACTTCCAATATAAGCACTTATTATAACTGTTGATTGTAGACTAAAAAAAAAATCATCATTCATCAATGAGTACTGTAACTTTAACCGCTTCTCCTTGAATTGTTGTGTGGTGATTTTAGGATTTCAGAACTGTTTGATGTACTTTGGCACTTTTTATGTTTTTGATTTCAAGACAAAGGACCAGAGGGACAGTGGCTCCTCTCTGCTTGTGAATGCCTCCTGGCTGTATGGTGTTGGATATACTGTATAGAGTATTTTGTAGAGTATCATGTCAATGCACGTGTGTACAGCTCGCAAGTTCAGTACTGCACTTTTTTTTCATCATGGTAGAGTGAACAACATACAACCAAAGCATAGTTTCTCCACTAAGTTATTGGGATCTGTCTGTGTTGTGTTGTGGTCATCGTCGCTGGAACTCAAAACGTAACAATAAACCACAGTAAAAGTGAGTGTTGTTGTTTGTGTGATGTAGTGCTGGAATATTTACCCAATTAGCCAGTCGCCAGAAAATGAATCACCAACTATTTAGATGACTAATAAAAGGTTTGAATTATTTTTTTAATTTTTTTTTTTTTTTACAAAACTTCCAAACATTTGCTCACTCCAGCTTCACAATATGCAGAGTTTCTACTTTTCTTCGTCTTATAACTGAGTATGTTTGAGTCATAGATTGTTAGTTGAACAAAACAAGACATTTGAAGATGCCTCCGTGGGCTCTGGGAAACTGCGATCAGCATTTTTCACAACTCTCCACATGATTGTGAAATAATCAACAGATTAATCAGTTAGGAAAATAACTGTTAGTTACAGCCAAACAGCAGCCTCCGCTGTGTCAAAATCTGCTGTTCTTTGAATGGCCATTTGAGGCTGTCTCCAGAAGCCAGTCAAGTCAGTCCCCATAGACCCCCGTGTTAAAATGCCCAGCTTTACAGCAGATAAATATGTTTACAGTCTTGTACAAAAAACAGTTTAAGTCTGTATAGCTAATGTCAACATTTCCGACAACTGAATGGGGGTGAATTTGGATGTATTTGTTTTATTTGTAATAGCTGGTGGTAACTGAGGAAGAACCCTAACCCATTTGTTTGGATCAAATTGTTTAGATATTTTTAGAGGCTGTAGTCAGCAGTGATGAGTAGAGCTCAGTTTCAGTACTGATAACTTAAAGGTATCGACCGAAATAACCCAATACCAAGTTGCATCAAAATTTAAAGTCAAGCAATACCTGCACTTGATCCTTTTTGAACCCACATCTAGAAAAAGTGACTATTTGTATGGTTTTGCTTGCAGAGAGTCACTGGAAGTGTTGCAAGCATGAGATTGGCTCACTGCCACAGCAGCTACAACCCATACAGTCTGTGGTGAAGCATGTTGAAATGCCACTAGATCATTTGAAAGAATGGCTTTACAGCACGCCTGTGGCATCTGTTGGCATCTTTCATGATGGGTGTCAGATGAGGTACTCTACTGGCATCAGTATCACTTTAAGGGTACTGGTATTATTTTTTAAACAATACCCAGCCCTATTGATGAGAAACTTTATCTAAATCTTCTGTCCTCTAAAAGCACCACTGCAGTGTCATTCACTCTCATCAGATCTGTTTATTTATCATGTGGGCACAGAAAAGAGCCTTGTAGGGGAGTGAGCTTTTCAATTGAACCACAAAGAAGCTCAAACTTCTTTTATAATCTGTCAGGTGTAATGTCTCTGTGTGACCACTAGGAGGGCTCATACAAACACAGGTCAATTTGTCATCACACTGATGCCTCATGTAGCAGGACAACCTTTTTAAACTTTCCTCCAAACTTACCCTTAATTTAAAACTTTAGACAAAGGAAAAGTAATAACACTAAAATGCAAAATCACGTCCATAGCATTTAGATGTTGCTTTGGCCCAACGTGACCCTACTCTCAACATGGCCAAAGCCTCCAGCATAACGTGAAATAAAAAATCAACACCAACAGCAAACCTCGACTCCCTCCTCAGTAAGGTCATGCAAATAAATGAATACAGAAGCTCTTTATCCAGATGATGTCAACAACCTTGCTATACCCCTCATATTTATGTTTATTTTGTAAGCGGGTTGGCTGGCACCAGGAGAAATATGGTGAATGTACAGTGTCTGTTTGGAGGAGGGAACCTTGGCACGTGTATGGATGTGGGGATGTAGGTGGTTTTAAGCAGAACCTCGACAGTGAGGTCTGTGTTGGGGGTCGAGGTATTTGCTCATGAGAAGGGGGGGAGGGGTGGCAGACTTGATTTGGTTTCCTGATTTCTAGGAACTCCTGGATCCTTTCAGCATCTTACAACCAGCAGTTAACCTCTGTGAGGGGGAGGGGCGGGGAGCAGCTCCTGAAGTCCCCAAAACAGCAAAGCATGCACACAGAGGCAGCATGCTTTGACTTCAACTTCTCAGGAGTGTATACAGTTTGCACATATTCACTTATGATAGCCTGTGCCTTAAAGGCAATCTAGATTGTTTTGGTGTGAGCTGCAGAGTGTTGGAGATATCAACTGGAGAGGTGTCTGCCTTCTCTCCAATATACTGGAACTAGATGGCACTTGTGGTGCTCAAAGCACCAACAAATACATTTGAAAAACTCAACAGCAATGTTTCCTTTCAGAAATCATGACCTGGTTATTCAAGATAATCTGCAGACCTTGTTGTGAGCAGTTTCATGTAGGAACTATTTTCTTTGTACCAAACTACACCTGCCAACTGTATCACTGCACAGAAAGAGGCATGGATCTATTCATAGATGAGAAGCTTGTGCCTCTGATGTAAACATTAATGGCGTCCTTCTGGCTGAGTTGTAATGTTAGCTAGCTCATTAGTGCTAAGTGAGCTAGCAGTAGATACATGCTTCCATTTGCACAGTGATGCAGTTGGTGAGAGTAGTTCAATAGAAGTGAAATAACTCCGACATGAAACTGCTCACAACAAGGTCTGTGGATTATCTTGAGTAACTTTTTTTTTTGGTGCTTTGAGCACCACAAGCAAAGTGCCATCTAGTTTCATTATATCATCTCTACAGTGGATAACTCTAACACTCTGCGACTCTCACCAGAACAATCTAGGCTGATAAATAGCACTACAGGTAAGAGGAAAAATATGTACTTTTGATTTTTGGGTGAACTGTCCTTTAATGATAAATTGGATAATAATCCAAAAGCTCTACTCTGATGACTCCAGACCAAATGTAAAGGAGCGTTCATCATGTTATTCACATATGTTCATAATCCTGTTGTTCAAACAAGACCATGAACACAGTTCCCCTTACTAGCTTCATACTAACCTTTATACTTCTGTGTTTCAGCAATAAACTAACAGACTTCAGTTTATAAATTAAATATAGGAAGGAAGTTGTTCTTCTGCTGAATTTGTTGGCAGCAGAGAAATTTTTGCTATTAAAAAAAATTAAGCTGACAAGTTTATAAGTTTTACATCTCCTGATGCACAGACTTTGAAATACAGTCCAAACGTTTCGATGCATACGTAAAATTGACTGCAGGACCTTGAGCTGGGACAACGACACAAAGCACGGTCATAGACACACTTGTGCTCCCATATGTTGTGTGTGTGTGTGTGTAGACTTACAAAATCTGTAGGCACACACCATCAGTATCAGATGATGAAGTAATGTACAGTATGTACTCTCTGACTGTCTGATAGTCGCGTCACTGTTTGTTAAAGAGACAAGTGTAGATATCAGGTGTTTGATAAGAGGTCTCTATGAGGGCCTGCCTTGATGAAATGGTGGAGGCCGACATGATTTATATTTGTAGTTTTCATATAACTCTGTTTCATGTTTTCACTGTTGAGCTGCTTCCAGTGAGGAGTATGTGAAGAGGAACTCATCACTTAGTCTGGTTCCAAACTTCTGAATTTCCGCCACATTCCCATTTTTTACAGTAACAGAAAGCGTCACAGTGAATAAGCCTGAAGTGAAACTAGATAGTAGGCCCAGTTATTGAAGGCTTTATATTTTTTGGTTATGACTTATAAATCCAAAAGCAAAGCAGAAGTCTAAAGTCTCTCTTCTTTTTTGAAACTCAATTAAATTCATTATGATTAGCAGGCTACCTGTGTGAGTACAGGCCAAATACAGCACACACACTGACTGATACTGTAGATAGGACCAATCAGATTTGTTGGCTCAAATTCAGAAAGCTACATGTTTAGATGGACAAAAGAATGGTGTTGGATAAGTACAAGTGTTCCCACATCCAGGTGCAAAAGAAGAAGATTATTAAGATTTTTGCTGCTAACTAAAATTAATTTATTTGTATTTGCACCCATGCAATTTATGCAGTATTTTCCAAGTAACTTTCAAAGGATAGTATATTTAGCCAATGTCATAAAAAAATATCAGTGTTGTCAGATGAAATTATCAAAATGTCAGTTCTTCTGGGGGGGGGAATCTTCATTTTAAACTTGGCCGTCAAAATTAGTTGATACAACAGATCTTTTTCTCATAACGACATATCACAGTAAAGCACAGGTGTTGATAATAAAATTAATATTGGCTGGATCTCATTTAGCTGCTTCAGTTTCACGGTCCTGGTTTTGTGCATTCTGACTCACTGTCGCACTGTCACGACTTACTGGGACACTCGAATAGAGCCATCAATAATGTAGTTAGTCACACCTGTGCTTTACCACAGTGACAGATGAAAATGTCTGCACTGTAAACAGCATGTTATCTCTACATACGAGTTTCAGATCTACAGGATTTTTTCACACTGATGTAGTGACAGTGTGACTCACTGTTACTGCTCTTCAGAAGTCTGAAGTTGATGTTTTACTAAATCAGATGACAGGTGTAGTTAGAAATTTGCTGTGCACGCTCACACATGCACAGAGCACATTCAGTCTGTCTGTGAGTGTGTTAGCAGTGTGTAGTGATGGTGGGTGTAGCAGAATATGTAATCCAGCCGCTTTTTCAACATTCCAGTGTTACCTCCAGCAGCTCTTTGCCGGCTTCTACTAGGAGCAAGGCTGAGGTCGTCCCCCCTCTACACACACACACACACACACACACACACACACACACACACACACACACACACACACACACACACACACAGGAAACAGCTTATCTGTCTGAATCACCTCTTAAATATTATGGTGTGGCCATGTCTTCCACACCAAAACTGTCTCCACTTTGCAGACAAGAGGGAAAGTCGGGGAAAGCTCTGAATCACTTTTCTATTACAAGACGCTAAGGAACTGCATTTATCCTCTGGAAGCAACATAAATCATCAGAGTGATTTAGAGTACTTTCTTCTTTGGAAAATATAACCGAGTAACCAAACTCACAGTTCAAGTTATTGTCCTTCTATGACGTATTTTGCATCATTACGTGTGGTGATATTTTGTTTTGCAAATGTTCTGTTTACTTTTGAGGAGGAACTCAATGCTGTGACTCTGGATGTATATTAACCTGATGTTTTCCATTTGAATACTTTAGGTCTAAATAAACACTAATGTATGATGCTACAGCAGCATACATTTTATTTTTTAAATATCCTGACTTCACTGCATTTAGCTTTTCCTTTAAAAGGTAGCATCTCATTTTTAAAGTCTGTCTGAAAACAATTCTTACATGCCCATATATGTACACTGAAAGTTTTTGGCTGTCATAATCACTTCTACTGTTCATACTGGCTGATAAAAGATCCCTGCCTAACACACTTTAAATGTAAGTGATGTGGGACTAAATCCACAGTTGTCGTTCCAGAGTGTAGATTAGACAGAGTTATTCAAATCAAGTGAGTATCTTTTAGCGACAGTGTTTCCCTGCTGAGCTGCAGTGGAGGGGCAGTAACACAAAAAGGGAATTACTTTGTTTTATTTTTTACTGAAAAGACAGAAGTTTGGAAGATATCCCCTTGATTTCTTTAACTCAGGCTGCTGAAACCGCGTATTAGCTGCTGATAAACTTTGATATATATTTTTGCACAAAATGAGGACTGTATCCCCCATCATGTATTTAAAAAATACATTAGAAGCATTTGTCTTAATGACAAGTATAAACAGGAGAGAAGATTACAGGAGGCAAAAACTGCTTCAATGTGTATATATGGACCTGACTATTGTTTAAGACAGACCTCAAAAATTGTGCATGTGAAAGCTGGAAACTGTCTTGCATTGCATTGCTATTCCTTGCTTCATTACTTTTCCATAAACTAGTGAGAGAAATAATTAAAAAAAAAGAAAAAAGTAAAAATACAAAGATATCAAATTAAGAGATTTGGGTTATTTATGAAAGGAATACTTCACGCTTCAAGCGATCATTTGTCAGTTATCAGTGACTCACCCTGTGTTATGTTGAACTTGTGATGAAAGCTTTGTTTTTCTCACATGCCTCGATAGTGAACAAAAAATTTCCAAAAAAACCCCCCAGAACATTTGCAGCAACCACGCTTGACATTATATCATGCAGTGTAACCCAAGTCTCATTTATCCAGTCGTATACTTAGTCGTACACTAGTACTAGTAACACATGCATTTGTGCTTAGATCTTAGTATTTAAAACTGAACTGAAAGTGAAACTGATCTATGCTAACTTCAGAGCCTGACTCCATTGACAAAAACTATAACTTTACCTTGCTGGACACAGGAGCTGCTGGTCTACCGCTGCCACAATCAGTTAGTTTGTGTTATCGTGTGTCTTTGGTGAACTGATCGAGGCAGCGGTAGACCCAAAGCTCCTGTGTTCAGCAAGGTAAAACTACAGTTTTGTCTATAGAGTTTGGTTTTGAAGAGAGCATAGGCATGAACATGGATCTGTATGACTTCAGTTCCTCCAAAATGTTCTGCGTTTTTGGATTCTTTATTCACAATGAGGGAATGTGAGAAGAACAAAGTTTTCTTTTTGGACTGGATTGATGTGTTTGAGTGTATATACTAAAGTTGCTACTACTTTCAATATTTTTAGTATGAACAGTGATAATAGTACATGAAATAAAGTTATCCCATTGTGAGAGGGCTGCTGGTGACACAAGCCACAATAATGTAAAATAAAATGAGGTGTGGTGAGAACTTTTTAGACTTTATACACTGCGCACATGTGGGTGGATTAAACTCTGTGGAAATGTTGTAAAGAGAGTTTCTGTGTAAGTGATAGAGAGTCTGGTAGCTGCTGGGAAAGATTTGTCTCCACTTCATCTCTGTGGGACACATAGCTACAGTATGCATCACCCTTTCAGTTTACCCACAAACCCCTGCTGCTACACAGGACTCCCCATGTGAGAGCACATGCTCACTTGTGGTTTCATATAAACACATGGTTTCTTTTTACTCCCTTTTCTAATGTTAAATCATTACAGTGACTGTAGGGTGTGACTGTTTTATTTCTTCTGTGATGTCAGTATAAAAGTTGCTTCTTCTTATAGTGACTGCCATTTTACCAGTAGATGTCAGGAAGTCAGGAAGATGTGACTGTTAATACAATTGTTATTTCCCTTGCTCCACTTCCTTTCATCCATTCTCCCTTCACACACGCGCACTGGCACACACAGGAAGACACACTGGTTTGGGTAGTGGATGGAGGGGTGATGGAAGGACGACACACACACACACACACACACACACACACACACACACACACACACACACACAGTGATACAGCAAGATTGTGGCTCCTCCCCTCGACGATGCTCACGTCTACTTTTAAAGATCACACCACTATTGTAGCACCGCCCTCCTGCCGGCTTCATAGATATTCGTCAGATGTGACTCGGACCCCATAATATTTTGCTGGCACTCGTCTTTTACGCACATCCGCGGCGTGACTCTGCTGTCTGCCCTCTCTGACTGATCCAGAGCCTTTTTACGCACGGGTCTTGCTGTGAACTCTTCCAGCACTCCTCCAGAGCCGCTCTCATCATAGCTGACTGACTCTTCTTTAGCTGTCAAATAGGAAGAAATAAGGAGGAGAGGACATGTTTGGGATGTGGAGGGGATTCACCGGGCTGTCCACATGTTGGTGTCTGCTGATGCTGATTCATTTTTTGCCCCAAGCAGGTAAGAAATGTGATTTCCTGGAAAGTACTTTTCTTGCCACACAGAGGGATGCTCCGGCGCGTAAACGTCGGTGAGGCTGATTGTGGCGACACATAGAAATATCCTGCATAGTCCACGAATCAGTATTTATGCCTCACAGTTAATCTTTGGCATCATTTTCTTGTTCATATATCACAAATTTAAATGTTTCCTTGAGCTCCTGTGGTGAATGTGACTGGTGGATGAGGGGAATTACTTTGTGATGAGAAACATTTTGCTCACTCTTAGTTTCACTTAAAATGCTCCTGTTAATTTAATAACTATGATAAGGACAATGTGGACATGGATAACAAAATATTATCTGTAATAACAGCGCACTGTGGTTTCTAAATTGGGTAGAAATGAATGGAATAAGCGCAACGCGCTCTGATTGGTTCATTCCTCTCTAGAATGCAACCGAACAGCCAATCACGTTCAGCCTTGCAGCCGGCCTGTATCAAGTTTCGGGTGGGCGGAACAAACGCAGAAACAGGCGGCTGTCAACGCTTAAGGGTGTGGCAACACCATCCTCCTCTCTGCAGGAGCTGGAGGAAATGAGATGCTGGAAAATCTGCATTTTTCTTTTAACTGCACACACTTATCTAAACATAATAAGTGTGTGTGTGTGTGTGTGTGTGTGTGTGTGTGTGTGTGTGTGTGTGTACACCCCCTCCTCTGTTGAACTTATCCCTTGGACAGTAATACCACACATAACACAGTATCACATCATACCAGAGAAAATAGGTTTAGCTTCTAGCCTACTGAGTAAATTAATTAATAATATTTTGAGCGTTGTTCATAAGACACACACACACACACACACACACACACACACACACACATGCACACAATATACATTCTACTCTGAAGCACACACAAAAGTAGGCTTACCAAGCAAGCAAACTTTATTTATATAGTACTTTTTCAATGACACATAAAGGACCATAAAAAACAAGCAGAACTAAGTGTACAACACTGTTAGAGAGAGAAAATACAAAGTGTTTAGTTAAGGGAAAAAAGGAAAAGGAAAAAGATGCTTTTTAAAGATGTACACAGAGGAGATACACATGCTTATACTGAAGGCGTTAAGATATGACCAACATTAAAGGGGATCACCACCTAAATTAGGAATTCCAACATGTTATTTCCATGGTCTAAGAAAGTTCAATAAATATTAATGAACATGAGCTACTCTCTCTTACAGACAGAAACCAAAGAAGTAACTCTCAAACTTGCTGTCATCAAGTATGAAGTCTGCAGCTGCTCCATAGACAGCAAATGGAAGACTGATTTTGTGGATCCACTGAATGTTTTTAAAAAAAATGAGTTTGAGCAAATGAGCTTTAGTGTATTATAGTGCTCTCAGCTCTGAAACAGAGAATGTACCCAAATAGACAGAACGTTCCCCTGGGTCAGACTGTTCTCATGCACTGTATGGATATTTTCCAACAGAAAGCAATTCACCAAAATTGGTACATATCTTATGTACTGATGAGCCAGTAATTTGTGCATAGTGCACATATTTTAGAAGGCTGTGATCAGGTGACCGATACGCTGACGGTAGTAAAGAAGGAAGTGGTCCTAAGCGGTCCAGTTAGGTGGCAGGTATGGGCGGTGGACAGGTCACAAAACACAGACTTTCCCCAGAAGATGCAAGGTGGGAACCATGTGAACTTTTAGTGAACTTTGAGTCATTTTTCATTGCGTCATCACTTTGTCTCTTTTCCTACCTAACCGGAGTAACGTCACTTGCCTGAACCTAGCCTCTTTAATTTTACATTAATTACGTAACTTTACATCAAAGACACATTCGTGGAGCATTAATTCTTAGGACATCATACGAACTGTTGTGTTTGCATTTTATCATTAAGATATCATATAAACCGTAGTGTGAGGATACAGGCCCCCTGGGTTGCTCTCAGTGTCTTCTAGAACATCTTTACCAATTCTTTGTCTGTGGAGCAGCTCCAGACTTTATACCCTGTGACATGACAAGTTTGAGTTTTAGCACTCTTGTTTTTGGATTTAGGAGAGAATTGTTCATGTTTACTGATATTTTTGGAGTGTTTTTGACCATAGGAATTATATGTATGAATTTTGAAAATTGGAGTAGTTTCCCTGTAAGAAGTGTTGCATCATTCATATCAAGTATTAATACCCCATTGACAGACACTTGAATGAATAAATGGATATTCAAATAGTCCTTATTTTTAGTCCCACATCATCATCAGTCAGTTTTGGCAACAAAGTATTTATTATAATATGCCATTTATTGTTATATAAATAAGTCTGCTGGTGAAGGATTGAACTTAATGCCCCTTAAGGCCAAAAAATGTGCTGAGAATGAACCTGGCTTCAGCCCCAGTCTGCCAGCCTGTAATCCCCTGATAATCTCAACTCAACTCCAAGAGCTTTTTAGATTAAAACTGAAGTTTTTTTCCAGTTCATGGCACTCACTTCCAGTCATTGGATCTAGTAGGGTGTGTGTATGTGTGTGTGTGTGCGTTAGAGGGAAATATTCACATGCACTTTCCTCCTCTTTGTTTAAAGGTCGGGCTCAGGTTTGTTTAATGTATTCACTCTGTGTTTAGGGTACTCCTGAAATGAGGCCATGCTCTGTAGTAAATGCAAGTTTTTTTTCCACATGGAAGACTAAACTTTTAGATTGTGGTGAACCACAAAGACTTTCATCCATCAATAATTTAGAAATACCTCTGTAGCATGCTGTACAATTAGAAGGCTGGGGTTGCCCATTCACTGAAGTGTGCAGGGGTAAGATACTGACATGCTGCAGAGGAAATGTGCAGCAGTTTGATGTGTCTGCAGATAGCGACCTCACTATCAAGTCTGAAAGTTGAGGTCTTGCACTGTCTCTACCCAGCGTCTTTAACTAAGATGATCATGTTTTTGGCGTCTGGGAATCAAGCTTAATTTGGCCACATTACTGTTCAGCAGCATTTGTCTCAATATAGCACAGCTACAGTAGATTATTGAACCAGTGCAAACTCACATCCAAAGCAGAAGTTGGTCGTCATAATGCACATGTGTCCTGGTTATTTATTAACTGCTGGGTGTATGTTTGAGTCAATAAACACACCACTTTATGAAGGTTTTTGGTGTGTGTGTGCACTGCATGCATGTGCCATAAAAAGACAGGAATGCATTGTTAGTAGACAAAGTCACATGTGTTTACAAAGAGGGATTGTTGTCGTGCAGCATTGTGACGGTGGCTTGTTTAACCTCTTGTGAGTAGCTGCCATTCATTCAGCCAGTTTGTGCTGTCAAACAAGCATGAGTTTTCATGCATTTTGGAGGGAATTGCAGCGGTTAGGTGTGTGTTTGAGGTGTTAACTTATATGGCCTTACATGGTGGTGTTATGACTGGGCGGTTTGCTGAGGTTCACACTGTGGATATAAATAGTGGGTGGATGATGCGGTTTCTCTGCAGAAGCAATTAATGCACTCTCTGCTTGTGATACTTTTCAAACAGGTCTGCCTACTTGAATTTGTGGATTTGTGTTCAGTTCTGTCTGCAGGTGTAACTGTCAGCAGTAGCATGCATACAGTAGATTTTGTCTTTCTCAACTGTGACTAACACATTTGCAAGTGTGAGGAAATACGTTTGTGGCGTATGTGACCCAGTTCAATTTTTACTGTTGATACATGGACCAAAAATATGCTCAACATCACATTTAAGTAACATTTGAAGTAGATCTTTAGTGATAGTGATTTAAAAATACTTATGTCAAAGCATTTATGTGACAAAACAGTGAATAACTAATATAATCTTCATTAGGCAAACTAAAACTGAAGTTTTCACCACAGAAAAGACTTCCTGTAAAGAATTAAAGAAAACCTCCTCTTGCTGAACTGTATTCTTAGGAGGTTCATGACCCATATGTGGAAGCAGCAGGGAAGATTAGTGGTGGAAAATTAAAGAAAAAAAAAACGGGCTTGTATAGTTAACAGTCTCCACCCTCAGAGACGAGGTCAGGAGTTTGGAGGTCAGAGTCTGACCCAGTTTTGCTTTTCCCTCTACAACTGGAATGAATGAACAATTCTCAAAAAACGAAAGTGAGCACGAGAGGCAATAAACTCGGTTTATTTCGTTATACACACTGTTTGCCAACGCATATTTTGAGGAACAGCTGAAATATGCTTTGGAAAGTCTTTTCCTGGAATCCCCGCTGGCTGCATGCCTGGCCTCCCCACCATGTGTGAGCGTTTGTGCATATTCGTGGTTTCCCTGAAGATGTGAGCATGTGGGGTACACGGGAAGTGCCTCTCAGGATCAGCCAGAGTTTTTCTCCCTGATTAGTGAAACCTTGAATTGACTTAAAATGGGACCTATTAGGCTCATTTTCAGGTTCATACTTGTATTTTGGGTTACTTCTAGAATGCGTTCACATGCTTTAATGTTCAAAAAAACACTTTATTTTCCTTACAACTGTCTGTGCTTGAACATTTGTATTCACCCTCTGTCTAAGATGCTCCATTTTAGCGCCTGTCTCTTTAAGCCCCCCTCCTGAAAAAGACCAGTCTGCTCTGATTGGTCAGTGTTTCCAGGTCCTCCACGTCTGTGCTCTCGGCATCTCTGCACCGTCTGCATCCACCGCCGAGGAATGACTGTATCGGGGTATAGCCCACTTTGAAAATTCACCAGTAAAAGTTCCTTTACCAAAATCTACCCACAACCTGACATTTCAGCAGGAATGTGAAATGTGAAATCAGGGAGATCAACCAAGTTTCCATGTTTCCCTGACGTTAGTGAGTAGCTACATGTAGCAGTGTGGGCTATGTAATGTAAACATTTGCAGTAGCATGCCTGGAGCAGATGACCATAAAAAAAAAAATCCATCACAAGCTGACATCAGCTCATCTTGAAAGTAGAAAAAAGGTTGGAAACAAAGTATTCAGAACAGTCTGAAGCCTGAGGTTTTTGCTCACAGGGGCTTTTACATACATTTACATCATTATTTTAAGCGTTGGCCATGTTTAATATAAACATCTGACGTTGATATGTCATATATTCATGACAGAAAATGAGGAAAAGCATAATAGATCCCCGTTCATGTTCCCAAGAATGACAAAAGATGAGATTCAGTCGAATTCTCACTTCTTGTTTTATATTTTTAAAGCAGGAAGGAGGTGACTCCAAGTGGCAAGCCCAGTATTGAGAAAGCATCCTCACCACGTTTTACAGTTTCCTGAATTACCACTCTATCGTAATCTATCAGATCTTTACAGTCAACTGTCATCACTCACACACTCAAGTTGACAGACTTTCTTGTGCTGAGAGTCTCCGCCTCAGTCTGCGGGTCACCGTGGTGATGCTATTATAAGGAATGTCACTCTGGGACCAATCAGCTACTGGTGGTGTGATTATTCAGCTCCTCCCATGCTATTGTCTTAAAGGGATAGTCTGTCATGTCCACAGCTTCCTGGTCTCAGGAGAGATGGTGATGCAGAGGTGATGGAGGATGAAACACACTTGAGTGTGAAAGGCCATTGTTGGTTTCACATGTACCTTGATGTTGGTGCCCTCTTTGCTTTGACTGGCGGGTTTGTTGAGGTGTGATGGCCTTGGGGGCAAGACCTCTGTGCCCAAAATAAACTGGGGTCAATCTAAGGTCGTACCGCTTTAAACTTTCAAAGCTCAAGCGGAGGAGTGAAGCTCTTGCCACTTGTGTGACAAAAAGAGGCGTGAGTCCTGTTTCGTACTTGAAATGTGTCAAAAGAATGAGAAACAGAGGCGTATGGTTGGGTAAAATTTGCTTTTCCTTACTTAATGGTTGCTACGCCTCAGTGTACACCTGTAGGAGGACCTACGATGCAGATGAGTGATGAGTGGAAATTCCCACAAAAGTTGCAATATCAAATGAAACACACTTTTGTACATCCAATAAATATTCTTCAGTCTGAGTCTTCCTTTTATTTATGACCTTTTCTTTTTGATTTATTATTTTTTCTTCTGTCTACCTCTGTTATCTTTACCTTTTGTAAAATATGGACTTTGATGTCCAAAAGTAAAGTGAAATGAAGAGAGGTTGACCTGATTTTTGGGTATGACTCCATATGTGTGTCATGAGACAATGTTGAAAGATAGGATTATTAATTTTGTTTTTCTGCCAAGAAAGGGCGTCCTCTGTCTAAACACTTCACATCCAAATCTTATTACTTCATATCTTGTTCTAACACGAGTCTGGGAATCACGCGGTGTTGTTATCTTAATTTGGTAATCTCTCATTTAGGCAAAGAGTAAAAGGTGTGGTTTTCACACTCAGTTATCTGAGCGTCAGTGGCCTTCAATAGTAATCGGTTTGTCCTGTGTGTAATTTTCAGTTAAATATTAACCTCAAAATGATACCAGTTATATTTATGTGTGTTAACTGAAGCTCACGTTACTACAAGCTGCTCATGAGCGCTTTTATCATTCACAGATGCAGCGTTATCATGCAGCTCCACTCAGTTTACATGTGGAAACGGGAGGTGCATCACCAACAGGTGGATTTGTGATGGAAGTGACGATTGCGGTGATGGAACTGATGAACTGCCTGCAGCTTGCGGTAAGTTATTTCATCACTGATGTAACTTTGATCTGCCTTTAAAATAAAGAAAAAATTAAACACACGTGACTAGGACTACAACTCTTTATTATCCATTTATCTGCCATTTACTTTCTTAATCAATTATTTTGTCTATAAAAGTAATATTTTTTTTTTTAAAGAAGTGACAGTGCCTATTAAAATTTCACAGAGCCCACCATGACGGCTTCTGTTTGCTTGTTTTATCTGACCAAAAATTTAAAAATCAAAGATTTTCAATTTGCTATCTGAAATAACAAAAAAAAGCAACAAATCTGCACATTTGAGCAGCTAGACCCAGCAAATGTTGGGAATATTTGCCTAAAAATGAAGAAGCATTATCTTGACCTGCTCATCACATAAAATCATAAACAGCAGTTACAACAGAGAAGCCACTGTACAACAACAGTTTCCGTAGCTAAATAACTGTTCAGTTCCACAACATACTCTGACTGTAGTCATAGGTCTTATCTCTTTCTTAGTACATGTGATCATCAGTCACACTTTCTGTTTCTGTCCTCAGCAACCAAAACCTGTCAGCCATCACAGTTCAATTGCGGTGCTCCCAGGCACCAGTGTATACCAGCAGGCTGGCACTGCGACGGCAGGGTTGAATGTGACAATGGAGCGGATGAAGTAAACTGCAGTAAGTTTCATATATAGTTATTTCACATTTTTCACAACATTCAGAAACAACACAAAGAATGAAAACTCAAAAAATAAAAACCAATCAGGATTGTGAAAAAGAAGTGACTTTCTGATTTTGTCTGCAGGAGTACGTCCAATTGGAATTCATTTAGTTTAAAATAAGATAAGATGCACTTTATTGATTCCACACAGCCAAACAGAAGTGTCACAGCAGCTAAACAAAGTGCAATGATAGATGCATGGTGTAGATAAGTAAGCTTAAAAAAAAAGAAAACCATACACATTATGAGCATTTACTATACAATGGGGATAATGATATACCACATATAAATACAACAAAGCGTATTGAAATAAATCATTACAAATAAAGTTAGGAGATAAGTAAGTTAAATAAATGTTTAATTCAAAAATTGCATTTTTAAGTGTGACTTTTTTGCCTTTGATTGATGGGGTGGATGTTGGGCTTGGGGGCGGGCGGCCATAGGCAGAGGTCGGACCTTTGTGCATGGGGCACCTGTTCCACCCACTGAACCACCAGGCCCCCCTAACATTATGTTATTTTAACAATAAATTATTCTACTGTTTTGGTGTTTTTGATGTGAATTTCATATCTAAACCATTTCGAGCCTTAACACCATATTAATTCCTCTCTCCTCTCTCTCCTGTTGCACCACAGCGGCCAAAGAATGCAGCGCTGGTGAGTTTCGCTGTACCAACGGCCAGTGTATATCCAGCTCCTTCGTTTGCGACAGGGACAATGACTGTTCAGATGGCTCAGATGAGGCTTCCTGCTCCAAACCCACCTGCAGCGCTCGTTCCTTCCAGTGCAACAACACAGTGTGTGTGCCAGCCACATGGCGCTGCGATGGAGATAAGGACTGCGCCGATGGGTCGGATGAGTGGCCGCAGAACTGTGTGGGACAGGAGTCTGAGAAGACACCAGCACTCTGCGGTGTCAGCTACTTCCAGTGTGCTAATGGGGAGTGTATCCACAGTGGCTGGAGGTGTGATGGGGCCAATGACTGCCGGGATGGATCGGACGAGGTCAACTGCAGTAAGTCTGCTTTTTATAAATGTTAATTCTCTAGCTTTTTTCATTCCATCCATCTTCTCTTCAGCAAACCCCTGATAACTCTTATTTGATGCATATTTAAATTTCACTTTAATAGAAACTGTGCCCAACAGATGTAGCCCATTCATGCTTGAGCATACAAATGATTCTGTTGAAAACCTGCTCAGTATCATCAGTGTTAACATAGTACCTCCTCATTCTATGTCATCTAATTTTTCTTCCATTTCTCTCTGTCTCATTACACTGTCTCTTTTTTTTGCTTTCATCCATTTGTCTTTTTTTAGCTCGTCCTACTTGTCGCCCAGATGAGTTCCAGTGTAATGATGGTGTCTGTATCCATGGCAGCCGCCAATGTGACAAAGAGCCTGACTGCAGGGACCAGAGTGATGAAGCTGACTGCCCAAAAGGTGACTATTTCACCCACGCACTCAACTGTATACCAGTCAGACTCAAGTCACAAATTTAACGACTTGAGACATTACTTGACAAAATCGAAAAAAGACTTGTAACTTGACTCGGACTTTAACACTAATGACTCTTGAATTAATTTAGACTTGAGCCTTTTGACTTGACAATACTTGATACCTTCCCCCCAAGACCAAAGATTTAAAAGTGTCACAAATCAATTAATATCCCTTTGTCACTATCCATTCCCAGCGAGTCGACACTTAATTCTTCATATAATCTTGTTTGTTTGACCCAATCCGACAGAATCCAAGCAAGTTAATGTTACATTACTGAGCGCTGAAATGACAAGATAATTTTGTTAGGCGAGAAGTGGGGTGTATCCTGGACAGGTCACCAGACTGTCACAGGGCTGACACATAGAGATCCATTCAGGTTCACATTCACACCTACAGGCAACTAAAAGTCATGAATTAACCTAACCTGCATGTCTTTGGACTGTGGGAGGAAGCCGGACAACCTGAGAAATCCCAGTCTTACCCACTGCAACACCATGCCACCTAGTATACAAAACATGTGGGTCAAAATTTACAGATGAAGACACAACAACTTCCAACTTTGTCTGACATTTGAATTTGCACAAAGAATTGTAAGTCAAAGCAAATATTACCATAGTGAGCTAGAGCTTAGCTAATGTTATTACTCTTATATTTGGAAAAAAAGCAAATTATGACTTGTTTGGGACTCGAAAGTCAAGGTTTACGACTTGGACTTGACTT
The DNA here is from genome assembly GCA_019142605.1 of Cephalopholis sonnerati. Classification (NCBI taxonomy): domain Eukaryota; kingdom Metazoa; phylum Chordata; class Actinopteri; order Perciformes; family Serranidae; genus Cephalopholis; species Cephalopholis sonnerati. The sequence continues at coordinate 11,911,413 of JAGQAX010000003.1, forward strand.
AGGACTTATTTATGACCTGCAAAACAATGACTTGGTCCAACCTCTGCTGTTCACAGGAAGTGGAAGTGTAGTAATATCTTTGCAAAGCAGTCTCATACCATAACATCACACTTACATTCACACTGTTCTTCTCTACAGAAAATGTATGCGAAGGTCCCACCATGTTCAAGTGTGGCAGCGGGGGGTGTATCAGCATGGACAAAGTGTGTGACAAACGGAAAGATTGCGAGGACCAGTCCGATGAACCTGTCAATGAGTGTGGTAAGTGAAGGCTTCTTTTACCATTCACCCAACAGTCAAAAATCATCAGACCAGGAAATGTAGCAAAGTCTCACAATACTCTCAGGCTCCATTGCTGCTTGTAGAAAAAGGAAAAGTGAAACCACATCACAGCCTGGAAAATATGATAGGAACAAGCTGGCCAAGCTGCCAAGTGGCCTAGAGAGTTTGTGGTTTGAATAAGTGAGCTCATCGTCGATTCGAGCTACCATTAGGAAAATGGTTGTCATGAATACCGTTTAAAAGCTCTGTGTGTCTGCGTCTCCACAGACAACAACGAGTGTTTGACCAGAAATGGTGGATGCTCCCACTTCTGCAGTGACATGAAGATTGGCTTCAACTGTTCCTGCCCTGCTGGATACAAGCTAAAGATGGACAAGAAAACCTGTGAAGGTGAGAGGACGGAGTCTGATATTTCTAATTTAGTCTATTTTTGTGGCAGGCTATTACAAGCTTTGGAATGTGGACACACAGTGTAGAAAAACACAGTATTATGAACTTGATTTACTTGCCATCTGCTATCTTTCAATTTCCCCCTTGACCCTCTGTACCTTCACCTGCAGACATCGATGAATGTGCTGAGCCAGACACTTGCAGTCAGATCTGCATCAACCTGCCCGGCAGCTACAAGTGTGATTGTGAGGAGGGCTATGAGATTGACCCCGTGAGCAAGACATGCAGGGCTGAATCAGGTAACGTTTGAAAGAAAGCTGGTGCTTACTCTGAAGAGCAGCTGTCTCATGTGACAGTTGACAGATTTGTGGAGCTATCTGAAAAATGTTCCCTTCCTCTCTCTTCTGTGTCCTCCAGGCACCGTACCCACCCTTATCTTCACCAATAGACATGAGGTGAGGAAGCTGGCGGTGGACCGCAGCGATTATGTTAGTTTGATCCCCCAGCTGAAGAATGCGGTGGCTCTGGATATGGACATGCCAAACAAGATGCTCTTCTGGTCCGACCTGTCACTGAAGAAAATTTACAGGTTAGAAAGACTCAGTTCACCAAAGGCTTGCGTGGCTTTTCTGGCATCTGCACAAATAAGACAAAAAGAAATAGTGTAATTCTCAAAGCACCCACAAAGGGTGAAATGCAGCCCTTACTGCACTGTCAAGTAAATAGTGCTTCTGTGATATTTGTACATATTTAAACTAGGTAATATGCAAACAACAGTCCAATTGATAAAGATCTGTGCTAACAGCCACATGCAGTTACAGTTAAATTGTTAGCATCTTCAGAGAGTTGTTGATAGCTGAAGTGCACCAACCAAATATGGTTTATCTCTGTTTAAATTACTTGCCTGTTCTGCTTAGCTTGTTTTTGGCAGAAAGGCAGCTTTTATACTTTTATACTTTGCCACATGGATAATTGCAATCAGACGCAAAAGAGGCAAATTGCAGTAAGCTCCAGAACTTCATGGGTGTGTTTGTACTATAATGTCAGTAGCGCAATAACTTTTCGTGCAACAGACCTTGAGACGGGGCAGATAGCAGTTGCAAATGATGTGCAATTCATGGTACTATCACCAGCCGCAATCCATTATTCATGAATTTACCCCTGGGCTTTCACTGATCTGTTTCTTTTGCTGCACCACAAAGCCTGTATCTATAACTCTATATTTGATTTGAAAGTGATATTTGTCTCTAAAGTGAAACTGTCCTCCCTCGTCTGTCTCCCCACAGCTCCCACATAGACATGGCTGGCAACTCCTCTTACCACACTGTAATAATTGGCAGTGGCATTCAGGCCCCAGAGGGCATTGCGGTGGATTGGATCCATGGCAACATCTACTGGACTGACAGCATTTTGAAGACCATCTCTGTGGCAAAAACGGACGGCAGCAAGAGGAAGACCCTTATCACAGAGAACCTGCAGAAGCCAAGAGCCATCACAGTCGACCCTGTAAATAAGTAAGTGGAAGGTTTCAGACAGGTTGCAGATGTGCGATGTACTTGTGAAATTGCTGAAATGCATTTATTAAGTTTGGGGTCAACTGGAGCTTTGCTGTGTCCTCTTCAGCTTTATGTACTGGACAGACTGGGGTGAGGAGGCCAAGATAGAGAAGATTGGGTTAAATGGAGCACATCGTGTTGCCTTGGTAACAGATAACATCATGTGGCCCAATGGCATCACCCTGGGTAAGCAGAATGTCAAAGGAGGCACTAAATGGAAACCAATTCACACTGTGTTATTAGCACATATTTATATGTACCAGTCTGATATTTACAACATGCCTTGTTGTGTTTCCTGCTTTCTCTGGACAGACATGGTCAACCAGCGTCTGTACTGGGTGGACTCCAAGATGCACACTCTGTCCAGCATTGATGTGAATGGAGGGACACGACACAATGTCGTTTTCAGCGAGCAGAAGCTGGCCCACCCCCTCTCTCTGACCGTCTTTGAGGTTAGTGGCGACGTTAATGTATCCCAGGTGGAAATGAATGGTGTTTAATTTCAAACCAGCCTGTCAGTAATCCAGTTCATGCATCGTGAGCGTTATCCAGCTGAAATGGTTTAGAAGTAAAAAGCCAGAGCTGAGTGTACACATTATCACCTATACATTTAATTTCAATTGCAGTGATGCCAATTCAGAATTAATAATTCTTAATCAGTCCTTATCATTAATCCATTTGCTTCTGAGGAAACTTGAGCAAATGATGAATAATTAAAAATGTATTGTGAAACTGTATTACTGAAGTTGTATGTCTCTTTTTACAGGATAAAGTGTTTTGGACAGACCTGACCAACAGTGCTATTTTTAGTGCCAGCCGCCTGACAGGGAATGACATCACTCAGCTGGCATCTGACCTGATCCAGTCAGATGACATCATACTGTACCACAACCTTAAGCAGCCAATCGGTACAGAAACCTCACTCATTCTGACGGCTACCGTAGCAAACAGTTCAGGGCATGTACTGATTTCTAATGCTTCTTATACTCACCTTTCTCTCTTGTAGGTACAAACTGGTGCAGAGAGGGCACCAATTTGAATGGACAATGTGAGTTTTTGTGCCTCCCTGCCCCTGTGATCAATGAACACTCTCCCAAATACACCTGCGCCTGTCCTGACCACATGGCCATGGGACCTGACATGAGGAAATGTGTGGCAGGTAGGCGTCACCTGCACATGGCACTATGAATAAACTGAAATTTAACATTAAGTTATGATGGTAATGCTTATATCTACTTTCCCAGCAGCCACAGTTGCCCCTCCTGCTGAAAAAGAAACTGGCACACCAATCCCACCCAAAGCTTCCACCAAGCCACCTGCTAAACCAAGCCTGCCTGTCCCTACTACTACTACTACAACTACAACTACAACTACCACCAAAGCGACCAAAAAACCCACAACTACCTCGCAGCAGCCTGCTGCTACTGCTCAAGGTACATAAAGGGCTCTGCTGAAAAAGCACAGTGTTTATTGTAGTGATTATAAAATATCTGCTAGTCTGGAAAATTTGCATTGAAGTGCTTCATTGTCCTTATTCTATGGCCCCGTGTCAATGTAACAAAGGGAAGCTGAGTGTTTTTTAGCAATGCCAGTGCTATGGATGGCTCCTTTAAGGGTACATTGGGTTTTTTGTCATTTCTTCTTGTAAATGAACGCAAGATATAATAATATGATGATCCTTTAATGTAATAAATTCGGTCTAGAAACGTCTCACTTTGGTAATAACATTAGGAGCGAAGCATAGTGACACTTTTGTATGTGAAAATGTTTTTTTTTTGTTTCATATCAATTACAAACAACTAAAACCGTTATTTTTTTTATATAACAGTTATTATTATTTTTATTAAAAAAATATTTAAATGCATTGCAGATTAAAACTTCACATTTATATTTCTTGAAACATAAAAATGTAAATAAGGCAGTGACCAGGAAATCAGATGTGTAGTTTGAGGTTTTTACAATATTTAAGTTTTTTATACCAAAGACATGTTCGCATGTAGCTCAGAACATCGCTGTGCCTGTGTACAGCCTCAAAGAGTGGGCCAGCTAGCATGGCTGTAGTATTCATAGACTGCTTGTAGCCAGGTGTAATTTATAGTTTAACCAGTCAGGTAACTGCTACAGTGTACTATGAGGCATGAATATTATGCGCATATTTACCTGCAGTTTAATATACCTAGCATTATTATTTCAAACTGTGATTGAACTGGTGACTTGAACCATACTTTGAATGCGTCAGACAGACAAGTCCAGCATCAGAAATGATTAGGCTTACTTGCCGTGGCCAGTGAAATAATCAGTGAACTGCTTTAAATTAAAGTTTCACGGCACATTAAACAATAAATTATGTTGTTAAAGAATATTTTACATTTTGGGAAATACAGCCATTTGCTTTCTTGCTGAGAGTTACATGAAAAGATCTCATTTCTGTGCAGTCAATATTAGCCAACAACAAATTCGCTTAGCTTAGCATAAAGAGTGAAAACAGGGGAAAACTCTTTGTCCAAAGGTTGCAATTTCAGCCTATTAGCACATCTAAAGCTCACAAATTAACATGTAATATCTTTTCTGTTTAGTGTGAGTATTAAAGGTTGTGGTTTTGGTGGAGTTGTGCCAAGCTAACCATCCTTTGGCACTAGCTGCATAGAGACTTTAACATACAGACAAGAGTTCTCTTAATGAAAATATGTATTCTCTATTTTTTCAGGTAGCAAACTGGCAACCTTGCCCGAGGAAGCCCCTTCATCCCACCCTGTTGCTCTCTACATCGTGTTGCCAATACGTAAGTTCCACATTTCAGCTCTTTATGGCTTTCTGGTGAATATTCAACCACACAGCCTGCTCTCCTCACTCACTGGTTAATTTTCACTGCTTCCCCTGGTCTCACCTAGTGACCTTCAAATGCTCTTTTGCTCCGCAGTGATCATGGCACTAGTGGTCTTTGGAGCTGTGTTGCTATGGAGACACTGGCGTCTGAAGAACACTAACACCATCCACTTTGACAATCCAGTGTACCAGAAAACCACCGAGGATGAACTACACATCTGCAGGAACAGCTCTGACGGCTATGTTTATCCTCAGGTATCTTCACCTTGACACCAGAATGCTTTATTGTTGATAAAATGGAGTCTCTAAATATGGACTGTGAGTCTGTAGTCTCACAGCTTTGCTTATTTAATGGTCTTTTGCATGTTTGTTTGTTTGTTTGTTTTGCAGAGGCAAATGTTGAGCATGGAGGACATGGATATTGCGTGACCCAAAGATGAAGAAGACACTAGCTTTATTTAAAATGATTTTATTTCTGATGCAAACATCAAGCAACAAAGGCCTTTTTTCTGCTGCTGCTGCTGCTGCTGCTCAACAGCCCCTTCCCTTCCCCCACAGTGAGCTCATTCTGTGGCTTATGTTTCTGACCTCAGCACTGTGCCGTCCAAGTCTGACGAAAACACTGAAAAAAAAAGGAAAAGAACTTTGAAACTTAAGTATGAGAAAATAGAGCAGAGCTACAGGATGCCATTTATTCAGGCCACAAAATGGCTTCAGAATGAAGGAATGATGCATAGCTCAGACGATAATGTTCTTAATCCCAGAGCCTTGACTCTTTGAAGCTTGAAGATTGCCTCAGTATGATGATTAAACACACAAAACACAAGTCAAAAAAATCCTGACCTATGCTGTCTTAACACTTGTGTGCCTTCCGTCCACACTTTGGTAATATAGCGACATTGATTGGATGTGCATAAAGCCCTGTCTATACATATACAGATATTTTTGTAACCTGATATTTTCCTCTACGTCTGGGACAAACTGAGTTTTAGGTCACTGAAACTGAGACTTTTTTTTTTTAAACGCCTTCAGATGTTAATATTTATCTGTACAGGTACTGTTTATTTATATGGATTTGTAAAATAGAGCATTTGGGAAATGATGACATCATCTCCTCAAACAACAACAATGGTGGACTACTGGTTTGCTAATGTTTTGTTGGCGCTGCTTAGTACTACTGCACCACTTCACGGACAAACGGAGGCTTCTGCTTTGCCCAATGTTATTGCAGTTTAAAGCTGGCCAGAAACGCTGGTTTTGGATCAGAACCTGTCGAACCAGCAGATGGTGGGACACTTTTCAGAGTGGCATTGTTGTCGCTGAGGAATGGAAGGGAAAATTTAACATGTTCAGAGCATCACTTGTATGTCTTTAATGAGCTCCTTCGTCCTCATATTGAACATAAATCAACAGTAATTAGATCCAAGTTGGTGATTTGAAAAAGGTAATGTTAGCCTGTGCACTTTACAGCCTTTTTGATGAAGGAGACCACTTGTGTCGAGACAACCATCGAGCATTTGGAGTCGTTTATGCATTTTTGTGTGGACAGAGATATTTTGTAAAATGAAGGTCGTATGGACAGAATTACTTCTCTTTTTTAAACAGGGGGGAAAAATTGTTTGTTTTAAAAAATGTCTGTGTATGTGTGGACAAGGGCGATAGTTAATGCTATAGTGTTTTACCCCCAGGTAGTGATGGCCTTCATAATTACACTGCGGCCTTCTCTCCTCTTAAGTTGCACATGTTCTTGGTTCCCATATCTGAGACATTTGTCGTTGCTGTCAGCCATCAGAGTTCCCTTTGAATCAATACTCTTATGTTATTTTTTTCCGATTGTGACCCATTTTCAAACAAGGTTTCTGAGTGTGGAGAAGCACAGATGGTTTACATTGTAAATGGAAAAGCTGCTGAGTTTTCTGAAGTCAACCAAAATGAAGAAAATGTCCGTTTTTAAATGAAGATAGTTCATTAAAAAGTGATTGTAGGCGATTACTCATCATAATACTGTAAATATTTTCTGTACATATTTTGTAAAATTCTCTTAAGTTCTCTCTGGTGTTGCCTTTTTACATTTGTAAATTTTAATCAAGAAATGTTGTAAATATGTAAGAGATTCTTTTATTTATTTATGGAAATATATGAGAGAAGGTTTTTGATTTTTGTCATCAGGCTGTAAATACAGTAAAACTACTGCAGCGCCTACCACAGTGTATTGTTTTTGTTCCAGCTTAGCCAGTCTAACCATTACATTGTACAGCTGTTATTTAAGTTATGTTCAATCAAGTCAGTCACTCAGTCAATCAGTCACTACTGCAGGGTAGTGCTGTGTGTTACAGACTAGAGAAGCTCTCTCTGTTCCTTTTTCAGTGATACATGACGTAATTTATTTTGCTTCAGCTTTCCTGTTACTTTGATTTTTTGTTTTCACTGTGAGATGAAGGCATATACTGTAGTGTCAAAGCATGATATTCTCTGTCACAGAAAAATGTATGAGTGGACAAGGATTGATGCACAACAGCCTGCTTGTTAATGCACATACTTTGTTGTTTTTGGTTGTGTTGGTCTTTTTTTGAATAAAAAAAAAAATTTTAAAACCTGTCTTTTTCTTTTACAAGGGTCAGTCTAACTACTGACAATAAAACTGAACTAAACTGAGACGTGAAAAAAAGCTCTCTCATGTGATCTGAGCCTGATGATTAGATTATATAAGAACAGGAGATATATCAGAACTGAATGTCTTAGAGAGCTCTCCACTAACAAAGCTTAATTATTCCTGGTACAATGGATGTCCATGAAACCTGTTTATCTTTGTGTTGCCTGGAAACGTTGCCATCGCTCTCCTTCTTCAACACAATGCAAACGCGAGTGGAGTGCTTGAACTTATCACCATCAGGCTCTGCCTTTGTCTAAAGAGCAGATTTGTTATCACCTGAGAGGGAATTTGATGTTCTTGAGCCTGAGACAGCATAAACAGACTCATTTGAATCATCTGCTGGTTACACCTGTTGGTTTTGTTTAAACAGAGAGGCATTGACTTTAGTAGTAACCACACTCTGTCTTTCATCACAAGGCATAGAGACTCAAGTTACAGAGGCAAATCAATGAGCACACTATGGGTACTTCACTGGACCCAGAGTAACTATGCTATTTTTGCAGACTAAAGGGAAAGACTTTTCTACTAAGACATGATTTGGTTTTGTTCTGGTCATGTCATGTTTTACATGATAAAAACTGACAGGGCTTTTGGTTTAGAAAAGATGTCATGACCACTTTTCTTTAAATCTCTGTTTTTATAATCCCTGCCTGGGATCTCCTCCTAACATTTCATCATGTTTTCCCATCAGAGAAGAAGAAATTTAGCACTAATCTATAATTCAACAAAAGTCATGTAGGAAAGAGAGATACGAGTCCACTGTTCTGAGATGGCATGACACACCCATAAAAGCAAACGACCAGCAAACATCCTCTTACTAATGTAATAAACCTCCTCCATAATTCATGTTTAATAATGGTTCCTCTCTGTAGAATGACAGTCCCAGCAGTAATCTGTCTGCTACAGTGCGTTAGAGTGCGGTGGGGCTGGTCACTGAGGGAGTAGTGGTGTAGCATCAACAGCAACTGGGAAGTGAGCCCTCCTAACAGAAGAGGAAGGTGAAGCCAATAACAAAGAGTCATTACAAGTAATGATAATAAAATTTAAAAAACAGGATATAAACTGTAGAATAGAATAGAGAGAACTTAATTCATCCCAAAGGGAAATTCAGCTAAATGTAAAAAGATGCTTGGGTGAGCACATGCATGACCCAGAGACCAAACAGAGGAACATGATTTTTATGCCTTTAGGTACCAGTGTGGCATGTTTCACCTCAAGACAACGATCATTGTCGTTTTTATTTCTCAAATTACTGGTCTGATAACCCAAACTAAATTTTAAAGCATTATATTCAAATTTAATTTTATTGAAATGATGGGCATGGATAGAGTCAAGACTGTCGCTTGTCATATGGATGGCACCAGTATTTTGGGAGGATAAAATTGTCCTTGTGAATTTTTGCACAAACTCGTTTGAATTATCTGTTGAGTGAAGACATATTTGATAATTCTGATGTGCCCTCACAGAGAGTACGTCTCAATGACGACTAATTAAGGCATGCTAGTTGGACTGGCTGAGAGGGAGGGTGCTATATAAAGTCTTATGTCACGTCCAAGTATCGTACTTACTGCCAGACAGGAGGAGATGCAAGCTGATCAGTGTGCTGATGATGGTAAGTTATCAGGGGTCACTGTCCATACCTCAAGCATGAAGGAAAGTTTTATCTTTTACATAAGATTTGACGTCCATTTGCACATCTTCCATACTGGAACAATCAAAATATGCTGGTAAATAAATACAATATGTAATAAAAGGTGCAAACGTCTCCCCAAAATCAATTAATAATAATAATAATTAATAATTCAGTCACATCATTAATAACATAAACAAGACTATTTTTTGTTCCCCAGACTCCAGTTAAGAGAAGAACATCCAGTCAGTTCATCCATTCACCCCGACACACACATGTTAGGTTGACTTGTGCAGGCTGGACACTTACCTTTACACAAACAATGTCACAAGTAGTGGTAATCTCAAATATTTTATTTTTATCTTCATTAACTCACTTTAGATACTGACATGTGCAAAATGGATATAATCCCCTTTATAATTCTCTAGCAGTGTGTCTGTGGACTAGAGTGGACAGAATAGTTATAAGCTAGCAGCTGAGGTGACTCCAGGGAAACTGCATTACAGAAGGAAAATGTTTCATTAACAAAACCTCTCATGACGCACCTCACCTTTAATTGGTTTTGAATGACGAGGGTTTAGAAATAGGGACTATAAAATAACTGAAAGACTTTGGGATCTTGAGTTGTGTGTTTGTGTGTGTGAGAAAAAAGAGAGCGGGCTTGGTTTGACGTCAGGGACAGGCCCTGATCAGGGACACACTGCACCGCTGCCGTTCAATTACTTCACTGCAAAACTGTGGTATGCTGTCTGTCAGGAACTGTGATCCACATTCCACAGTTAAGGACTCCACACCCAACAGCATCACATCTGATTAAGGTCAAAAGGTGTTTGTAGTTTTACTCTGATTGTGTTTGACAATTTAAAATGCCCATTTCAGCCATTAACAGTATTGAGTGCATTGAAGTCTTACATTTCCATCACTAGGAGCTCAGTTGTTTAAGTATTCAAAACAAATTAGCCCGAGTATCATTGTGTGCTGTACTCTACCCATGAGGCAATAGGCAGATACACCTGAGGCTCAGGTGACAGATGACACCTGTCCCCTGCTACGCTCTGTGTCATCCTTATCCCCTCCTAAGCTCGCTGTTTAAACATGTTGGCCGTCTTCTATTGGCCAGTTGGCAGCCGATAGGTGGAGTTTCATCTCACACCACCGACTTGTAAGCGAAGGGGGATGTCCTCAAAAATTGACAGCGGAAGGTGGAGGGGGAGGAGGGGGGCAGATGGAGAACAGATATTCCCCTGTCAGGTTACCAAACAGGGCACCAACAGTCCTGATGATAAGGTAAGAACAACAGCCTGTTAGGCCTCTGCCTGACAGCCTGAGGGCCAAACAAGCTGAACCACAGCATCACTGGCCGCAGGGGGCAGGAGGAAGTAACTGATACTTGTAAAATATGAAGCTGAGGATGATCTACTGTATCAATGACAGTGGTGAAAGTCATGAGTGGCTCTGTTGGGTAGCAAGTATCAATTCCAAAACTAGCACTGCCGGCTGTTATCGGGCACGTATCACAGGAAATCTCACTGATATCTCTTTCCCTCTCAGCCAGCATGCTGAGCTCAGCTGCTCTGACCCTGACAGTCTCTTTCCACTTAAAGCAGAAAAAACCTTCAGTAGTATTCACGTAACTAGCCAGAGAGGTTACAGAGTACACTTCATAGCTGTCTCTCCCATGACACCACATAGTGGTCTATGATAGATTTAAAGGGAAAGTTCAACCCAAAAAACATTTTAAGAAATACATATTTTCCCTCTTACCTATAGTGCTATGTTGCCGAGTGTTGGATGTAGAGATTTCTGTCTTCTCTCCAATATTATACATGCAAAAATACAAGCAAAATGCGAAACTCAACAGCAGTGCCTCTTCTTGGAAGTCATGACCCGGTTACTCCGCAGACCTCGTTGCGAGCAGTTTCATGTAGGAACTATTTTCTTTGTACCAAATTACACTCTCCAACCATGCAGAAGGAAGCATGCATCTACTCATGAACAAGAGGCTTGTGTTAGTGAAAGCTCCTCAGCTGAGCTATAACATTAGCTAGCTCAGTGCTAGGCGAGCTAGCAGTAGATGTACCCTTTTTTTCTGCATGGTTATTCAGTTGGCAGGTGTAGTTTGGTAGACAGAAAATAGTTTCTATGTGAAACTGCTCACAACAAAGTCTGAGGATTATCTTGAGTAACCAGGTCATGATTTTTGGCAAGAGGAATTGCTGTTGAGCTTTTCAAATGTATATATGTACAGTCATGGAAAAAATTATCAGACCACCCTTGTTTTCTTCAATTTCTTGTTCATTTTAATGCCTGGTACCACTAAAGGTACATTTGTTTGGACAAATATAATGATAACAACAAAAATAGCTCATAAGAGTTTAATTTAAGAGCTGATATCTAGCCATTTTCCATGGTTTTCTTGATAATAACCAAAATCACTTAAGTTCTTACATCAATAGCTATGGCATTGTACTGCCAAAAACAGTGCTTTTAGGCATTTCATGTTTTCTTTTCTGTCTGTTAGTCACGTGATACACACAGGAGTTAGTACTTGATTGCATAACCATTGTTTTTGATGACTGCAGCCATGCGTCTTGGCATTCTCTCACCAGCTTCTGACACTGTTCTGCGGTCACAGCAGCCCATTCCTGTTGCAAAAATTCAAACAAATTTGCTTTGTTTTTGGGCTTCTGGTTCTCCATTTTGAGTTTGATGATGTTCCACAGGTTTTAAATTGGATTTAGATCTGGTGATTGAGCAGGCCAAGGCATGGTTCGAATGATCTGGTTCTCCATCCAGGCTTTAACTGACCTTGCCGTGTGGCAAGGGGCATTGTCTTGTTGGAAAATCCAGTCATTCGAGGCAGGAAAGAGTTTATCAGCTGATGGAAGAAGACTGTTTTCAAGAGTAGCCCTGTACGTGACCTGGTTCATTCACCCTTCACACAATTGCATTTGCCCTGTTCCACCCATACTGAAATAACCCCAGATCATCACCGATCCACCCCCATGTTTTACTGTAGGGGCAAGACAGTCTGGTTTGTAGGCTTCTCCAGGCTTTCTCCTAACCAGTAAGTTGGCTGGAGTGGGCATCAACTCAAAATTGGATTCATCACTGAAGAGAACCTTAGCCCAATCATCAACAGTCCAATCCTTGTGATCCCTAGCAAAGCGTAAGCGGGCCTTCCTCTGCCTTTCGTTGATGAACGGCTTCTTCGGTGCCCTGTGTGACTTCAGACCAGCTTCAAGAAGTCGGTTTCGAACTGTCCTTGCTGAACAAGCCACATTTCTCGACAGTGCCCACTCATTTTTAAGGTCCCTGGAGGTCTGACGACGATTCTTGACACAGGAACGGATGAGTGCACGGTCCTCTCGTGGGGTAGAAAGACGTTTCCTGCCTCGACCAGCTAGCAATTTGGTAGTACCATGTTCGGCTTGCTTTTTTCTTGGTGTAATGAACGGCTGTCCTGGAGATCTTCAGTTTTTTGGCTACCTGTCTCTGACTGATGCCTATTTCCAGCAGTGCCAAGATGGCTGCCTTTGTGGCTTCACATAATTCTTTTGTTTTAGGCATTATGTGAGAGCTGACAACTTCTGAGTTGTGCTACGGCTTGAATGTAAGCAGGAAACCACTCTACTGTGGGCCTTTGCAAATTGAAGGCATGAAATGGCCTCTTATATACCCTGGGAATACAATTAAGCTTAAGCATGTCAAATAGAACATAAAGTATTATGGAATCAGCTGCATTTTTTGTCGTGTTCATTGTATTCTTCAGGTAATATACCTTTAGTGGTACCAGGCATTAAAATGAACAAGAAATTGAAGAAATCAGGGGTGGTCTAATAATTTTTTCCATGACTGTATATATATATTTTTTGGTGCTTTGAGCAACACCAGCCGTGCACCATCTAGTGCCATTATCTTGGCGAGAAGGCAGACATCTCCACTGCTAATATCTCCAACACTCAGCAACTCAAACCAAACAAGCTAAATTGATAGTTAGCTCTAAGAGGAAATAAATAAAGATTTTGTCTCTCTGCAACAATATTTCTCAGGGCCTCTATTTTTATTCAGTATAATAATCCTGTTGAAATTACTGTGGATCATTTTCAGATGTTAGCCTCTGGAACTGTCACCGTCATTTAAGACTGCAACAAACAATTATTTTAATTATTGATTAATCTGCAGATTTTTTTTTATTTGAAATATTGACTAATTTGAAAACCTGGAACCAGTGTTTTTGTTGTCGTTTTTGCTTTAAAAAGACTGAAACAATTCCTAAAGCAATTATCAAGAAAAAAGGTGACAATCATTTTCTGTCAATCAGCTTCCTTCATTTCATCTCTTCTGCCTGGGCTGGGTGCCACGGTACATTTAAAGACTGTAAAGGGGTGCATGTAAAAATAATAACGTGGTCATATATTTACAGTCAGGAAACAGTAGGGTAAATACTTTAAAGTGGGTCAGTGGGTTTTTCAGTCAGAGCTGCGGCTGTAAAGAAAAGAAAGGTTTTTTTCATCTTGGCTCACTTTGAAGTGTTTCCATATGTTTATGTTGGACCTCAGCCACTTATAGATGGATCCTGTATAATCCACATCACATGAGCCAGAGAGGGAGAGTTAAACACATACTACATGTGGTTGGAGCTGACGACAATAACTATGATGTTTGCATTAAGGGAAATTGCTCTTCCTGTAACTTAAGATTAATTTGGGCTCTGAGGTCGACATTTAAACCCCAAATATTTGTATACATTAACCTCAGCTGGAAAATGCAACTAAATGCTCACAAACTGGAAAGTGGGTCAAATGTCCCGTCTTTTCTAAACTTTGTCAAATAAAGTGACCGAGCTTGTTTAATGCAGCACAAGTCTGTTTTAAATAATCCCTTAGAAACGTCTTCATGATTGTCTTACTATAGCTCATATCCTGTGTGAACACAACATGTTTAAGGTGTGGTCATCTCATTTACAGCTCAGATATGTTCATCATGTCTCATTAGACAAACAAGAGTCCAGATAAGGAGAACCAAACCTTTATTGACAAAAGGAGTGGGTTATTGGAAAAGACTGACGTCCATCTGGCGCTCAGACACACACATTCAAACGCCTCTGTTATGGCAGTGTGTTATTCTTAGTCACTGCCTTCCTACACATGGCTGATAAGAAGCAGACAGAGGAATATGGAGGGAGGCTGGGATCTGGAGCATAATACCACACAGAAAGGCCCAGAGGGGGGGGTTGGCTGGAAATACGTGGAGATCTTGTAGAGCAAGGTTTATGGCTTAAGAAATACGCCAAGCATGTGCTCAGTAAGTGCCTCTGTAACCCCGAGGTCAGAGGCTGCGGGTCACACACTCTCACATAAAGGTAGAGAACAAGTGCACCTTTCATAAAATAGCTATAACAGCCTAAAGACAGGAGTGTAAGGACGGGAGTGTAGCCCATAAATGAAATGTAACATGTTTCTGTAAGGAATATGTGTACATTGTGCAGCATGAGAAGAAACAGATCAATATTTATTCTCGGTCTTGGCACAATGACGAAACCTATCAGAGAGGGAATAAGAAATAATGAAGTCATACCAACAAACAAACAATATTGCTTCCTGCTTTTCCCCTTTTTCTATCAATTTCAGTTGTCTTATTTCATTATAGACCACGTGGACAATCCAGCTGAGGAAGTCCTTAGTAATGTGACAAGGATGGAATCCAGAGGCTGACCCATGTCCCCATAGTGGTGGTTGATGAGATTTTTTTTTCCTGTTATCAGTGAGCCATATGTCTTAAGTATATACTTTGAATTCAGACTGACCTGATACAACTGTGTTTTCTAAATTATCTCAAATGACTTTGTACCTTCATGGTGAATTTGATGTTTATCTGTATTGATTTCATAGTTTAACTAAATCTACTTTTTTGAGTGTGTTTGAATGTTTCCTTCAGATACTGAGGCAGTGATGCCTTGAGTCAAGGCCGCCATACTATTATTGTATCTCAAGGATAGTCATAACAGATAAGATTACTTTACAAGGTCTCTGACAGGGTTCAGAAATGTGCACAATATATAGTCCAAGTCTAATTACCTGTTCTGTGTTATTACAAGTAAGTCAACAGTGCAATTTAATCAGCTACAGT
Organism: Cephalopholis sonnerati; assembly: GCA_019142605.1. Taxonomy (NCBI): domain Eukaryota; kingdom Metazoa; phylum Chordata; class Actinopteri; order Perciformes; family Serranidae; genus Cephalopholis; species Cephalopholis sonnerati. The sequence goes on from JAGQAX010000003.1 coordinate 11,926,882, forward strand.
TTCAGATGACAAGTTAATTCCTAATCTGTCGAAGGTCTGTATAAATGGATGACTCCTGTGTTGGTGTGCAATGTTTATCTTGAGAATAAAAATTAATTCAGTTACAATCATGTATTTCATGTCACAGTCGTGTCACCAGAGAGCAGTTTTGTGAAATCATTGTCTATACACCTATACATCTATGACCCATGAAAGTTAATATTGATCATGAATGAAATCTGTTTTGAGTGGTTGTGTACACTGGCACATATTTGTATGAGCTGAGAATAGCATACGTCAAAAATCAATATTCCAGTGAAAAATAAATGTCATAATCCTATTATCCTATATCCTATTGAAAAATTAACTTCTTTAGATGAAGAATTATGGCCTCATCCTGTATTCTTCAACCAACTCTCCAGTATATACATAATATCATCATAAATAGACATAAACTGAATGAAAAATGTTCTTTCTAATATTTCTACAGAGCTTTTCACAAGATTTTTCTTAAGCATAAAAACACAAGCAAGAAGCAGCAAACACAGGTCACACCCTCCACCCCAACACACCCACCGACATTCAGTCTGCAAAGCTTTCACAGAGACACAGTATGAACAGAATCATCATTTTCAGTCCAACCTGGTACAAAAAGACTATTTAATCAAACAAACAACCAAAACAGATTGAGCACACAGAGGTGTAATCAATAGCTGTGTAAAATGTAAAGCTGGGGGATATGCTACACTGATTTTTTTGTTTGCAGATATGTGTTTAATTCTATTCACCAGAGTAGGAAAAATGTTTGTTGTTAGAGTATTGGTCAAAGAAACGGGACTAAACATCTTCCCATTTAAGCAAAAAGCAGTGATAGAATGTAATTAAGTATTTTTACTCAAGTATAATTTTAAAGCACTTGTACCTTTTGAGTATTTCCATTTTATTCCACTTCACACTTCTACTCCACTACATTTTGGATGCCATTCATTTTACCTACACTCCACTACATTTATCTGACAACATTTGATTCAGATCACTGATAACAAATATGAATCACCTAATAAATGATGATGTATTATTATGGGTTAAGCTACATAGCAATAAAATCCAAGAATGTAATATGAATTTGAGATAGGCCATTCTGCATAATGAGTACTTTTATTTTAAGTGCATAAAGTTTAAGTGTATTTTGCTATGCTAACATAGGCCTACATGTAAGATTTTGAATGCAGGACTTTTACTTGTAACAGAGTATTTATACACTGTGGTATTGTTAGTTTTACTTAAGGAGAGACACAGGACAAAATTTTTAACTATAGATATCATTGTGAAATTTCCTCAGTTGATTACTGCGAGTAAGGCAATTATTTTTATATCACAAGTTTTCTGATTTTTTGCAAAATGCAAAAAAAAAAATGCAAATGGACTATTATCTAATTAAATATGTGCTGATCTGCATACAGTTCCATAACGAAAAAATCTGAACATTGGATAAAGCCAGGTTCAAAATTCTTGTTTCATTTCCTTACCATGTTAAAGTCATAGGTTTTCTTGGAGGGAAATTTGGATATCTTTTTTTTTTTTTATCATTCAATAAATCAGAAAACACTGTTAAACACTTTTCAAGTTTGATGTATGTCATTACCACTTAAGTTAATTGACTAATTTTGAGAAAACGACCTTTAAAGATATATAATGTAAAAGTCCATATATTTTTGCACAAAAAATAATACACTAGGGTAAAATGGATATCACCATAAAACTTCCCCACTTTATTACTTACATTATGCTTGAAGGATATTATGGCATTTTTTCTCAATTATACTAAAACAATGTTGCCTACTGGAACTTTAAGACAAATATTTTTTTGTATTGCAAGATTCCTAGAATGTGTGTGTTTAATTATACAAATAACATTGTCTTTTAAATATGCGCTTTTTGCAAATATTTCCAGAGCGTAAATCTGAACTAAATTAAACATGTAAATGTGTATTTTAGAGGTTTTCTTCATAGTCTGACAGAAGACATGTTATGGAAGCAAAATAGCCCAAAATCTCACAGTTGATCAGTGCATGTGTTTTAACCTGCGCTGCCTTAAATCAAATATCTGAGGGGCTCCTCTTTCACCTCTGGAGAAAAGGCATGATTAATTCCGATAAACACACACACACACACACACACACACACACACACACACACACACACACACACACACACACACACACACACACACACACACACACACATCATGATACTCATCATAAGTCAACACACACGTTTTGTCCCTGCTGTAATTTGTGCATCTGTGGCGCTCTCTAGTGGATAACCTGAGCAGCACACCCTCCTCCTTCTCCCTCCCCTCCTCCTCCTCCTCCTCCTCCTCCTCCTCCTCAGGTGAGCTGGTGAATGTTTCACCTGCATGTGATGACGTCACGACACTCCAGGAAAAAGAAGCGGAGCAGTCCACGATCACCTCAGGCTGGTGAATGTGTCAAGTTTGGATGGCGAAGCGAAATTCAAAGCAGTGAAACACTCGAGTTGAACTTTAGTCTGAGTTTGTGTGTTTAGTTGGAGCTGCTGTGGGTGCAAACACGATGTCTGCCTCTGCTATATTTGTGCTGGATCTGAAGGGGAAGGTAAGATTAAGGTTGGAGCTGATGGCACACACTGATAGGTGCTTCATTTTAGCGACTTAATGTTAAAGTTAATGTAACCCACATTTATTCCTTCAATGGGCTGTTAAGTTGACGTTTTAAACTGTTGCTTTGACTGTTAAACATTAATGGCGTCGTTAAAAATTAATTAAGAGTTTGCGACACACTCATTCATTGGCCTTTCCTGTTTTACTTCCGGAATACAGGCTGCAGCCTGACACAACTTCAGTGAAAGGGACCAACAGTGATACAGTACCTGTAGCTCAGTCATGGCACATATCACCGTCTCTTTGTTGTCACAGTGCATGGAACAAATATGCTTTTCTTTGCAGACAGAAAGGGTAACCTGACACACGAGTTAGTCTGAGACATGAAGCACACATGGTTTCAGGTGTTCTCTGTGTGTGTAATAAAAGGCTGTGGTAATTGTACAAGACACACATGAGACATTTCATCTGATGAGGGCTATAACAGGATATGTTGCTGCATCTTCAGCAAGTGTCAGGTTTGACCTGTTTTGCATAGGCTATCTTTCTGTTCTACTATAGTAGGTCATTGTTCTGAAAGTAGAGAGGATGTGCAGATGTACAGGTGTCAGTGACACAACTGGTCAGGACCACCACTTAAATCTTTCACAGTCAGCTGTACTAATCACAAATACATCAACATCTGAGGGTCTGTAGAACACAGTGTTATTAAAACTGAGTTGTAGCCCCTTCAGAAGAATTCACATCAGGTGTATCTAGGGCTGCAGCGAGGGCTAGGGTGACATGGAGAAAATCAAATATACAATATTTTTTACCAAATACCTTGATATCAACAATGCACCGATATTGTAGGATTGACTATTGATGCTTTCACAAAATGTTTACATGATGAGTTTTTGATGAATAATCATCAGTAATATAGATATAATGACTAAGTGGGTATAGGCAAATAATAGAGCAGCTAGAACAGTCTAGTAAGTTCAGAAAATTACACCACTTTACTGTAAAGCAGCCTTTAAAACCAGGAAAGGACAATATTACGATATCAAAAATCTACTTTATATTACAATGTCAGTATAATATTGATAAATTGCCCCTAGCTGCATATAACAAGTATTTTCATTATTGGTTATAAATAATTAATGAATAGATTGTTCCATAAATTGTCTGAATATAGTAAAGGCCAAGGTGATCTCACCAAATTGCTTGTTTTGTCCCTCAAACAGATAAAAACCCAAATAGTCTGTTTAATTTGCAATTACATCCTTGTAGATGTGTATGACAGCAGGCCACACGTAAGACTGTTGGATAAGTTATTGTAACAAAATGTTAATTCTAAATTTACAATTTTTCTCAGTAAACTAAGCATTCTTCTATTTCTTAAAGTTGGTTCATGTGATGACACCTTTAGTTACTAGTTAGTTACTTGTGGTAACAGCAAATGCAGTTTAATACTACAGGTCATAGATTTCTGAGGGCAGCACTATTGTTGCTTTAAAAAATAAGTCAGGCAATAATTGGCCTTTTTCCACCATTCTGTGATCTGCTAACAACATGAGTCTGCAGACAACAGGGCACATTCAAAGGAGTTGGTCACCTCACAAAGAAGTTAGAGATATGCAGTCTGTAATCGACAGCTCTTCATCTAACAGCTCACTGTGGCTGCTCCCTCTGGTTCTATTACTCTCTGCAATATTTCAAACACATCTGTTGCCAAAAAATGCCTAAAATGACCATTGTCTTTTTTTTTTGTAGACACATATTTCAAGAGTGATAGCGATGAGTGCCAAGCTCACTGAAAAACATTGCATTTTGTGTGACCACTTCATGAGAACAGTCAACTTGTGTTTCACCAGCTGAATGTTTTCAATGTGAAGCTGCAGCAGCAGGAAATGTTCAGTGTGCTAGTTTATAATACTGCACATCATTTCCACATTGCTTTGGAGCACTACTAATTAGTGAAGCTTTAAATCTAAAAACTGTCCTCTTCTCTGTAACTTAAACCCATATTAAGCTCATCACACGACTGTCTGACAACCATGTGGTGTTCTTCTCCCTGCTCAGGTGTTGATTTGTCGGAACTACAAAGGTGATGTGGACATGGCTGAGATTGACCACTTCCTTCCCTTACTCATGCAACATGAGGAAGAAGGGCTTCTCTGCCCTGTGATGTCACACGGCAATGTCCACTTCATGTGGATCAAACACAGCAACCTGTACTGTATCCTTGTCCAAGATGTTGCTGGCATCTATCAGTTACTGAGAGTCATGAGGAAATAATAATAAATGTAGAGTAATTCATAACATCAGAGTATTGAATTAAATGTAGGAACTGAACAACAGTTTTGATCTTGACTGTAACAAAACACTGGTGTGCAAAATACTCCTTGACCTGATCTCTGTCCAGTGGTGGCCACTACCAACAAGAACTCCAACGCCTCACTTGTGTACTCATTTCTGTACAAACTAGTCGAGGTTAGTGAATATATGTTGTACAGTTTCCGAGGATACATTTGTTCTTGTGTGAAGAGCCAGTGGAAGATGGCAGACAGAGGTAGAAATAATGAGGCAGATGTCTGTTGTATTATTATTATTTAGGTGTTCACAGAGTACTTCAAAGAGCTGGAAGAGGAGAGTATTCAGGATAATTTTGTGGTTGTCTACGAGCTGCTGGATGAGCTGATGGACTTTGGGTTCCCTCAGACTACCGACAGCAAGATCCTACAGGAGTGAGACTTAAGCAAGAAACATACAAACACACATGCACTTATATTTTACACGTTGATAAAGAGTGTGGCGTTGAGTCACAGCATCCTATTATCTCCTCTCTTGCAGATACATAACTCAGGAAGGTGCCAAGCTCGAAGTAGCAAAGTCCAAGGTGCCGACCACCGTCACCAATGCTGTCTCCTGGAGGTCAGAGGGTATCAAATACAAAAAGAACGAGGTCTTTATTGATGTCATCGAGTCCATCAACGTACTGGTAAGACAGGATGTAGGGCTAATTGTCATTATTTGTACGTACATTTGTATTATGTGTTCTAGTGTCACTTTTAGATTTTAAATTCATGCTTTCTGTGACACTTCATCTAGCAATGTATTTGGGGCTTTTCTCTGGGCTGACTGTTTAATTATATTGACTCAGTAAATCAGACTAGTATGATAATGCATTCAGACTTATTCACCACTGTATTGTTTGTTTAGGTGAATGCCAATGGCAGTGTGATGAGCAGTGACATCGTGGGCAGCATCAAGCTGAAAACTATGCTGTCAGGGATGCCTGAACTGCGGCTCGGCCTCAATGATCGAGTGCTCTTCGCTCTCACTGGACGTACGTATACTACAACCAGTAAATGTTAATCTGTCTGTTACTCCAGTTATCGAGCTGGATATGTAGCTCACCTATCTGCTATGTTTAAATCAATGCCTCTGATTGTGTTGTTTTGTGTTCAGGTGACAAGGGAAAAACAGTGGTGATGGAGGACGTGAAGTTCCACCAGTGTGTGCGTCTCTCACGCTTTGAGAGTGATCGAACAATCTCCTTCATTCCTCCAGATGGCGAGTCTGAACTCATGTCGTACCGCATCAATACCCACGTTAGTCCAATTTGTCACTTAACCCATGTGTCACATTTATGGCTCAGACTCTGCATTTGTTACATGCTTAAAGGGAAAATTTGCCACCTTTAATGTGGAGGTTGAGCTGAGTTGACACATTTACCATTAACCCTGATTGGAATTACACATAAAAGGTGGTGATTTTTGTCTTTAAACCAAAATCCTGTAAGCACAGCACATGTATGTTTCAGTGGTCAGAGTACAAAAATTGCTGGTGTTGCTGTTGTCACATTCTATCAGTCAATATTGACAGACTTTATTGATTCCCAAAGGGGAAATTAAACATAAAAAATCAGCCTGACGATCTGGGAAATGGATAAGAAGCTAATTGAAATGACATAAATTAAAACAAGAACTTATTAAAATGACATTCAAAAGCAATTACATTACATTGGGCCAAACACATGATTTGTTCATTGTGCAAATATAAATGTGGGGACATAATGTGTCTGGTGGTGCAGCTCTAAAACCCTTATTAAGCAAGATAGTAAGATGCATGTAAACACACGAATTAAGGGAACATATATACTGAATAGTATGAAACTCAAGAAAGTATACTCTTAATCTCTTACAGGTGAAGCCTCTGATATGGATTGAGTCAGTCATCGAGAAATTCTCTCACAGTAGAGTGGAAATCATGGTTAAGGTACTGACCAGCTGTATTTTTAACTACACTGGCAACAAGATTACAAGCCTTGTTTTACTTATATATTTTGTCTCGCTAGAGATGTATGTTTTGGAAACTGTCAAGAAAACTGTTAAAGTGTGAAAAGCACAAGATTAAGAGTTTATATTTCTGTTGTGGTTAATAGAAATACTAGTTGTCTCATACTGTCTACACAATGATACCATGAACTAACTTTACATTAACAGTTGTGTTGTATTTTTAGGCAAAGGGACAATTTAAAAAACAGTCTGTGGCAAATAATGTGGAGGTGAGAGTCCCTGTCCCCAGTGATGCTGACTCACCCAAGTTCAAAACCAGCACGGGCCACGCCAAATATGTGCCTGAGAAGAACTTGGTGGTGTGGACCATCAAGTCATTCCCTGTAAGAAATTCACAGCTCGGTTTGTGACATGCAAATGTATTCACTACATGTGTGTGTATATATATATATATATATGTGTGTGTGTGTGTGTGTGTGTGTGTATATATATGCATGTATGTTTGTTTGTGTGTATTACATTGTAGTTGACATTCTGATCACAGACTTAATGTTTTGTATTCAACTCTCATCCATCCAGGGAGGTAAAGAGTTTCTAATGAGAGCTCATTTTGGTCTGCCCAGTGTGGAGAACGATGAGCTGGAGGGCAAACCTCCCATTACCGTCAAATTTGAAATCCCATACTTCACAGTCTCAGGAATACAGGTTTGTGTTTATGCTGACGCTGTGCTTTAATGTCAAACAACCCAAGAATATAGCCTGTGGTAGTATGAGTCAGGTCCACATTAGAGCATTTATTCTGGATCTGAAGCCTGTCAGAACTTGGTGTGTCTTGTTTATATCAATATGGACAATTATAAAGCTGGAACCATCACCTGAGGCAAAGGGCGTCTGCAGTTAACAGCGTGTGGATAGTCAAGTCAGGTCCTGTATGAGCTGATATTGTGTGTTCAGACTGGCAAAGTAGATTTAATTTTAATTGCCCATTCACAATAATGTTTCTTGCCTCAACACGTTTGTGTCTCCCTGTCTCACTCACTCTTTTTCACCAGGTGCGATATATGAAGATCATTGAGAAAAGTGGTTACCAGGCTTTACCGTGGGTCCGGTACATTACACAGAGTGGAGGTACATTCATATTTTTCCGTTAGACTTCAGTATCATGACATACTGTTTTTAGTTCACTATTTAAACAAGCGGTCAGACAGCTACACATGGATGTAGAAATTGAAACACATCTAACTTTTAAAAATTTTCTCTACATTTGTTCTCTTTTTAGACTACCAGCTGAGGACCAATGTGTAAAGCCTGAGGGATGACTGCACTTGCTGGACTTCCACTGGACAAGCAATGATCACTTTATCTGGACTGAAAGAATGTCTTTAAATTTCACCTGTTCTGTTTAATGTCAGCTATCTTGTTTTATGAAATCTGTGTGCAACTTGATTTTAATGTCTCTATTGTGGGACCACTGCAAATTATTTAAATGCTCAATGTACATTTGCTGTGCCTGTTTGTTTTTGTCATGAATTTGCACCACCATACATGGGCAGATTGTGTCCTCACATTGTAGTCATGCATTGTGCAATCACAGTCACTAAATTCCGCCTAAAATTAAAAACTTACACCCGCCTTTTTTTCCACACTTGCCTCTGGAGTAACACAACCAAAGGTCAGAAATGTGAATGAACTGCCTTTGAAGACATCAACGTATACGAATCGCCCGCTTTCTTCGCTGCGTGCTCTGATTGGTCGACTGCTGCTGTTGCCACAGTGATCGTGTAGTAACAGAGTTGTAACTCCGCCTTTTTTACCATATATGGACGAGCAACACCCTCAGGGCGAGCGGCGATTGGTCACCGTGTGTTCTCTCCAATGTTTGTAAATTGTAGTCTGGAGACACCGCTGTGTAGATCTCAGCGCGCAAATGTATTTTCTAATGTTGATAAACTTTCCTTGTTCGGATTTTATTTGAAAAATTACAGTTGTTCAGAAACAGCGGGCTAGCGAAACATTGAGACGTTGTGGATCTTAAGGAACCGAACAAGGTATGTTTAAAGGCTCTACAGTCTGTTGTCTTATTAGTGTTGGCGGTTAGCCTGGATGCTAATTGTTTGTGAGATTAAGTTGACGCGACTCGTCTCTTCCTGGTACAACAAATGTTTTCACAGAGCACTGCTGTTTAAACGTACGCTTTGTTAAAACGACTTGAGTTAACGTTACGCTAGCACAGTCAGATAACATGGCGTCAACAGGGAACTAAAGCTTACGTTAGCCGGATGCTGTAGTAGCTAGCTAGCGAAGTTAATCTCACTGAATCCTGACTTCGCCTCGTTACTGTCCATTATACCTTTAATGCTATCATGACCAGCCCGTGGTCGAGTGTCGGTGTAACTGTTGTTGTACATGTCCTACTGTCCAGGCAGAAAGAGAGACTATAATGGTCCTTAGACAGATGGATGCCGGTAAAGCTTTGACGGCGGCAGCAGCCAAAGGGAATACGAGCGAGGTGCAGAGGATCCTGGAGGAATGCAGAGTGCATCCTGATACTCTCAATGAGTTCGGCAGGACTGCGCTACAGGTGAGGACCAAAACCTCAGAAATGTTGACACATGTTTCACATTTACGGAGATGTTAACCGCACAGATACATAATGTTACTGAACAGTTAGTCCAAGTGGTTCTCCGGGCAAAGACTCATCTTTCCTCTTGACATAACAACACATATGGCTGCTGTGAATGTCCTCTCCAGCAGCTCCCTGATTTTAATATGTTGTAGCACCGTGTATTAAGCCATAGTCTGAGCATATGCAAGAATAAATGTTACCTAGGAAGTATTACCAAATCCCAGTACCCGATATTGCCTGAAACCCCCCCCCTTACGAAAACGCACTATAGTACTACAGTATACCATAAGAACTGTGTAGTGTCCTATAATAAGTCTGTGGTATTGCACAGTATTTTTCACCAGCTATGTTATTGCTGTAGTTTTTCTGTAGTATATTCCCAAAATACAACATAATAACTGTAATAGTAATAGTGATCTTTTTTGTGGTATTTCTATAGTAATATACATATGTATATTTTAATTTTAATAATAATACTGTAGTGTTTATTGTAAGAGATGTAAGATAGCCCTCAGCATTTCTATAGTAATTCCTAATATTAATGCTGTAGCTGTTTTTTGTAAGAAGTGTACGTTAAACTCAAGCAAAATGTGGAATATTTGATGTTTTAACTTGTTACAAATGAATAAAAAAGAGGATATACACTCACTTGCCAATTTATAAATACACAATAAACTAATTGCAGCCTAATACAACAGGCTTGTTAAAATTTCACCTTCATGGAGGTTATAATGTTCAGTTCTTGTTAAAACCGTTTAAGAGAACATTTGTGGTTTTTTTATGTGCTGTAGTTTGTGGTGCTGTCTAACTGTGTCATCTCACAGAGAGGGATTTCTAATATTTTGGCCACGCTATTTATGTAAATAAGGGTAGACTAAAAGTAAGGCTGAAATTAAGTTGTGTTTTCAAAAGTTTAGTCTATAAAAAAATCAGAAATAGAGAAAAATATCTATACATTTCCCAGAACATAAGGTGACTTTGTAACACTGACTGTGACACTGTAATTCTGACTTTTGTCGTTATATTCTCATTAACACTATGTATGATTACTGTATTTATTTAATTCTTCACCAGGTCACACTCTATTAAAAGCAGCAAAACATGAAACAATTCATAGGGATTATCTCCGTGGAGATCCACGACTGAACTGTATTTGAGAGAATCATCTGGGGCCACAGCTTACCATTTACACATATGTTGAATTTACTGAGCTCTCTGTCCCCCTCTCCTGTCATATCTCCTACAGGTGATGATGATGGGGAACTCCAAGGTCGCTAGTTTGCTATTAGAAAAAGGAGCAGACCCCAACATCCAGGACAGACATGGGATAGCGCCTGTCCACGATGCAGCCAGAACAGGATTCGTGGACACTCTGCAGGTTCTGGTGGAGTACGGCGCTTCGGTAAACATCCCAGACCACAGCGGCGCCCTGCCTATCCACATTGCCATCCGGGAAGGCCACCGGGATGTTGTAGAGTTCTTAGCACCACGGTCTGACCTGAAGCACACCAACATCAGCGGTCAGACAGCTGTAGACGTGGCCCGAGCTTCATGTGTGCCTAATATGATTGAGTTGCTTTTCGCTCACATTCATAGTTAGTCAGAAGTCTGGGTGCCCTCTGGGTAACCCTCACTTAACTCTTCTTGCTTCAAATCTGGTGACTTGAATTCATTGCTGTGTAAAAGATTATTTTTTTGTTAACAGTGGCTCAACATTAATGTGTGATACAGGACATATTGTTCTGGCAGCTTATTTTCATTGGATGGGTGGCTACATACAGTAGACACCTCTTTTGCACAGTGCAATTTAGGCACCTTATATATCTGTTTTCCCTATAATTGGGAGTGCACATTTGTAGATAGTTTCCCCAGTGTTTTGTAATTATTGCATTATTTCCATTGTGTAACAGTTGATATGTGTTTTTAAAAAAGTTTTACAAGACGCGATGTGGTGCACCCTGATTGCTTTTCATAGTTATGTTTCTCTTGATTAGATGAACTTAGAACTTACTCTTATTTATTTTTGGAATAGGACTGAATATTCCTGTGACTTTGTAAATAGCAACATTTATTGTGATTGGTTGAAATGTTATTTATAAAAATACTTTAAAATCAAAAGTGAGATTATTCACTTACTATTTGAAGAAGAAAACACAAAATAAAGTGTTCTGAAGTCATGATGTCATAGTGTTCATTTTAAACTGTGTTCTGATTTAGCTGCCATTAAGTGAAAGGGAAATGCGCCCATTTTCGAAATTGATATGTTATTCCTACAGGCTAACACAAAAGGCAAAAATAAAAGTAAACATTAACAAGTCTCTCCTAGATCCAAAATCTAGAGTGCTAAAACTCAAATTTGTGATGTAGAGTATAAAGTCTAAAGCTGCTCCATAGACAATGCATTGGGTAGACGTCATGGATGACACTGAGAGCACTCAGGGGAATGTTCTGAGTATATGGGTGGATTTTGTTTCATAACAGAGAACACAACAGGTACACAAGGTAAATGTTTTCTAACTTCTATTTAATTAGCACCTTTTGTGGTGAAAATACTGGTAAAATTTACCTCCTTGATCTGGCCTATAAAAATCATTTAAATGTAAATAATCACAGGTGAAACTGCTGACGGGAACATATGTAACAAGACATTGCTTCATTCTGAGAGGTCATAAGGCAAAAAAGGTTGGGAACTATCGACATTTTTTTTTATATATATATATATTATGAAGTCTTCATAAACTTCATAGTTTGATTATAAACACTTTTTCTTCAGCAGTGAGAACAAAACAAACAATACTGAAACATAAATTAAATCAATCTTTGACCATTTGGCCACATTAACAACATTTTCCTTTTTTTATTCTTAATTATCAGATGTATACATCCTTAAGAGACAGAACAGTGTGCTGTCTGTTGTCTACATTCATCCTCAAGTGTTCAGCACTTTCCCAAGGTGACTCATCAAGGGCATTTATAATAACAACATGCTGGAATGCACTGCGCAGTGAAAACCCTCTCAAAGGTCATACAGATAGCTGGATTGAAATTCGAAATGAAAGAGGGCCCTGTTGTGTCGAGGCTTGTAGGTAACGGTGGCACAGTTTGCTGATGTTTGTGAGGGCTGCAATAGCACAATGGGTATTTTGTTTGCTTGTGTGCCACGGGCCAACTTCACCAGCCGAGAAAGGAGATACAGTTCAACTACTGTGCTGCAGGACCGCTGCGTAGAGCCTCATGATGTCATAAAGAAACCACGTATGTTACTGTGGTGTTTACATGTGCATTTCTCACGGTATTGACACATGAAACAATTAGACTTATTGTAGCTCTGACCAATTTTCTCAATTGCTTTGACAGAATAATTGGTGGCGGAAACTAAATTCACTCAAGTACTGTGCTTTAGTACAATTAGCCTATGACCAATATGTGCAAGGTGGTACTTAAAATTTAATTTCAGAGGAAATATTGTACTTTTTACTCATCTACATTTATTGGCCAACTGCTAAAGACTTTACACACAGCTTATAAGCTTTAAACTAAGCTATAAGCTGTCGGCTTATAAGATATGATTTGTGGTTATACATAAAAGTATCCTGGAAAATATAAAGTGGTTCAAATCAACTTCATTACAGCCAGATACAATATTAACATGCCACTCATACACAGAAAACATAACGCTCACAGGACCAATTTTTATTGAGTACTTTCATACTTTATGTACATTTTTCTGATAAAACCTATATACTACTATGCAGGTCAAATTCTGATTGCAGTTCTTTTACTTGTAGTGAAGTATTTACTTAAATAAAAGCTTCAAATATTGTTTTAACCTCTGCAGTCTGCAGCTTCGTGCTATTTTTACTGCCTGTTTCACATTTACATAGCCTCACATATGGAAACTTGCTGGAGCTGCACAGTACAACCACATTATTTGACTTTTAGGCACTGAAAAACTCCACTTGAGCAGCTCGGGGTTTAAATGTCCCCCTCAGGGGTACTTCAGCAGTAGTTGTTGAGGAGTCATTTACTTTCCCATCTCTGTTCTCCCAGCTTAATCTTCCTTCTTCATCTTTAGTGCTACCACTCTGTCATCTTATGTCACTGAGACACACAACTACAAATACTGCTTCGACGTACATACACAAAGCCATTGTAAATATGTCCGTCTGAGACAAACCTGCCTCCAGCCACTAGGTAGAGCTCCCTGACTTCACTGAACACAAATGTGGGTGTGTTGTTGGATGTGCAAATACTCCCTATTGTGATTCATTTGTACTGTAGGCTGGGAGGGTTACGGTAACAGTGACAAGTTTACAAGCAGCAATAAGTGGTAGGAGTAGACAAGAAAAACCAGTATCAACCTACTCCCTCACTCTAATGCACATATAGATGTGTGGGAATACATGAGGATGACCTCCCTGAGGGAGAGTCAGGTATGAGTCAAGTTCCTATCACACAGACAATGACAAAGGAACTGGTAAACACACCCGTCTGACTGAGTGCATGTAAGATGTGACAGTTTACACCTCTTTCTTTTTTAACATTAGACCCCTCTTACAAAAGAATATCAGTTAAACTCCTTTTTAGAGCTGCGTCAATCAGGTGAAAATTAATTGTCAACTATTCTATGAACTGCTGAAGTCATTTTTCAAGCAAAAATGCCAAACTTTTGCGGCTTTTTCTCATATTGCGATTTATTAAAATGCCTCTCACTAGATGTTGGATTCTATGTGAAACTAAACAAAGACATTTGAAAACATCATCTGTGAAGTTGTGATGGGCATTATTTATTTTTATTGTGTATGTTTTTTCTAGACCAAATGGTTAATTGTAAGCTTGCAAAATTTAATAGGTAATAAACATGATTAATTAGTTGCATCATCCACTCTCTTTCTGTCATGATAGTAGAGGTAATGACAAGGTCAAGAGTTGGGTGTCATCAGCCCTCCCAGTCTGTTAGTCTGAAATGATCTCTTTTTGTTCCTCCCTGGATGTTTTTCTGTGCCGAAGCCTCTCTTCACAGACAGGAGGAATAATTACAGTGACCAATAATACTTTTAATGTCTGCATGGGTACGTGAGTTCTGCTTCATGGGTGTTTATAATAACCATATCAGCCAAGATAATCACTCAGTGGCAAAATAACCACTTTACTGTCATGCTGAAAACTTGTGGTAACTGTAAACCAGGGATACTCAACGTGCCCGGGGGCCACTTTTGCAAAATGACAGGACACTGATGGGCAGTTAACAAATAAACATTAATAATATTTATCAGTAAATAAATGGATTGTTATCAACCTTTTAGCAGTTGCAGTCCTCGCTCATCTTTAACAAGAGGCTAATCAGTCGTAGCAGCCCCTTACTAGTCAGGTCTGTTGAGATTTCCGGGGGATCCTTCTCTGACACTGTTTTTGGATAAACATGCTCTATTTTGATGCTTTTGTATGTACTCTGGCACCTTATTTACATTAAAAGTAAAAGAAAAATTCCAGTGTGAATCAGTTTATTTTCAAGTGAATTAGAAAATGGTCAGCAGGCCACACAACATCTGCCTATCTGCTCTGCATGCCATGAGTTGAGTATCACCACTGCAAACTGTCTATACAACAATTCATGCTTTAACTTATTTCATCAAGCTGCAGGGAATCACAGCCTGTAGGAAGTGCATCCAGACATTTTAGACTTCACTGAAACTCTCAAGGCAGGAAGAAGCTTCCCAGTCTGATTTTCCTACTCAAATGTAAATACTGCGTTAGTAGCTAACAACCTGAAGGCTCACTCCACATGCATGCCTCTGGCAGCATTTCAGTCTCCAGTCAGCTGAAAACATGAAGCAACCCTCCTGGAGACATAACGTGTTGTTAGTTATTTCCAGCCAACCCTTAGTCACAGTGATGCAATCTCATCTGTTTGGGTTATTGCTGGTGACACACTTGACTGCCACCTTGAGAGGAGAAGAAACAGGTAAAAGATTAAAAAGCACTATGACGTTTGTTATTCAATGTTCAGCTTCTTTGTCTTTTTTGACAACTTTCGGTGCTATACTCTGATCAAATTTATCTAAATTATAAAGTCTAAACATAAAAAGTATTTCTTAAAACTGTGGGAGGTGTGTGGCAGTGTAGGAAGGTCAGTGTGTGCTCCTGTATTATTGAAGTATGTCCGTAAACTCACTGACAGGATCCCGTTTTATAACCATGCAAGCCTCGACATGACTGTGCTGCAGTTCAGGCAGAAAAGTGGACGCCCTGACTGAGGCATGAAAGTACACAGAGGGAACACACGGGGGAAGACAGAAAGAATGCAAAAAAGAGTGCACTTGTTTGTTTGAGAGACTAAACAGAGGAATTTGTATGAAGAATGAATCCAGTAAAAGGCATTTCAACACCAACTGTACGCTTCATCCTAAAACTAGAGTTGAGCAACTACAATGACCTCCAGTTTAGCAACTTTTAAGTCATTTTATTTCCTTGTTTCAGTGTGTTCAAAAGGCACTTCAAATTTATCTGCACCAGATTATGATATGCAAACTGAGCAATCAGACAAACATATTTTTAGACAATCTTTCTATTCAGGTGCTTTACAGGAAATAATTCCAATATTTTACTGTAACAGCTGAATTGTGCTGAAGAGGTAGTAAAAAATAAAAAATAAAACAGAGAAGAATAATTGAATATTTCAGAGAGTAGAATATTTGTATGTACAATGTCACCCATCACCACAGGCGCCTAATATCCAATATCATCCAAAGGGCATTTCAAAGACAGCACATTTATCTTCTTTCTTTCTGTAAATTAATTACTGCATCATCTCATGCATGCTGAATATCATGCTTACTTAACTTCTGATTCAGAATCCCATGTACGATTTCAGTCTTTTCTCTATTTGACTGAAAATGTAAACAGAGAGATGAATACCTTTTATTCTCCTACTGAAAGGCTTTGTCTCCCTCCGCTTGTTTAGTGTCTGAAAGGGAGCAACATGAGCCACCGCTCTGTGGGAAACACTACTTCATGTTTTATAAACCTGTCTGACAGGATACAGCACAGTTAAAAATCCCTTGGCTCGTGTTTTGAAGAATCCACTAAATATTCAGTAAACAGTAAAAACGCTGGTCCAGAACAATCTGAAGGTCAAGCCTTGCTTGCCGCATACTTGTTAAGGGTTGAGCCCTTGTCTCCCCCACAGTATCAGTAATCTGACCCTGAATTTAAAAGATCTCTTGTTAACTTTGTATTAGTGTGATCTACATGAGTAAAACCTCTACATTAAAATCCATTAAAAAAGTAAGTAAGGTATTTTCAGGACACCTATATAACTTTGTAAAATATTTATTTTAAAAAGGTATTTTTAAGAAAAATGCATAAAAAACATTTTCAATGTGCAAGTTGATTTTTCACTCATCATCATTCACACAGATTTGAACACACATTTCATGATGACTGATTTTATAAATATGTTTTCTAGTCTCTGCTTATTCTTTTGTGGGCAGTTGTGATTTTGGTTTCCCTTTTCATGCTGTTTTATATGAGAAATTCCTCTCAGTGGTATGGATTAATACTCTGTTAATACTTTGGTCTCTCCATGACAGTCCGACCAACATAGACCCAGTCTTAAAACCCATCATCTATAGGTCTGATGACAATAAACCTCTGGGAGCGAGGGCCAATATTATGGGCTGATTTGGTGTAACCAGCAGATACCTGAGCCAGGAGTTCCTTTGCTGTGCACCGGTCATTTCAGCTGATCTCTACTAACAGATTTCTGCATATGAATGCCAATACATTTTTAAAAAGCTTATATAAAGCCATCTCATTGTCAGACATGGCCGACGCAATCTGTCTCTCCAAAAGGGCTGTTTACCTGCCATTCATGCGTGATTGGTCAATATTACAAAGACTGCAAAAAGATTACAAACAGAGAGCATATACATATGCAGAATCTGTTTGTAGAGATTACCTTGGACCACCATGCCACTGTGAGAAAAGATGAGTCAATGGCAGCTCTCAGCTCCACAAACTCAGCCATTGGTCAACCTGCTTCGTACGTCCTGTGGCAGCAGTTTAAGCAGGTCGTCCTCTGCTATCAGTCCACTGAGACTCAGCAGGGGACAGTCCCCTATCTCCACAGGTAGAGACTCCAGACGGTTCCCTTTAATCTCCAGCCGGACCAGCTGGGCAAGGCTAGCCACTCTGGAGCTGAGACCCGACAGGCAGTTGTTTCCCAGAGCCAAGGTCTTTAGCCTTTTGCAGGAGAACAGCTCCTCTGGCAGTGTTTCTAAAGAGTTGAAAGCAGCGGAGAAGAACTGGAGGCCCTGCAGGATGCCCACCTCAGAAGGAATTGAAGTGAGCAGGTTGTGGGAGACATCGAGGTGCCTGAGTTTGGTGCAATAAAACAGGCGAGAGGGAAGCTTTCGTAGCTTGTTCCAGCTAACATCCAGCGTCTCCAGGGTGTGCAGCTTACTGATATGATCAGGGATGTAAGTGATTTTGTTGTGCCACAGTTTTAGTGTCACTAAACGGCTGCAGTGCTGTAAGCTCAGGATCTCCTCCACAGTGGTGAGTTTGTTTTCCTTTAGGTCCAACTCCTGCAGGTTGCTCAGGCTGAAGACAGCACTTGGGATGCGCTCTAACTCGCAGCCCACCAACTCCAATGAGACGATGTTGGTTAACTTCTTCAGGCTGCTAAAAGCTTGGAGTTTGACACCTTCGTTACAGATGCACAACCGCTGCAGCTGCAAAGCAACATCCACCAGGCTGGGTGGGATCTTAGTAAGGCTGGAGCGGAGGACGAGGACTCTAAGAGCCCTAAGTTCTCGAAGGGACTCCAGAGTGGCACTCTTGGACACCTCATTGGTTAAAGGACCGTTCAGATGCAACTCCTCCAGGCTATGCAGGCTGTACATCCACATAGGCACCTCTTCTGAACTTTCAAAATCTAAATTCAGGACTTTTAAGCGTGCCTTGAGATGGTTCAAGGCAGGCAGCTGGAGCTTAGCAGGGCAGAAGATCAGCGATAACTCCTGAAGAGAGTCCAGCTTTGCCACACTAGCCGGGATGGTCACATTTTTTATTTGCTCCAGTTTGAGCGATTCCACTTCAGGTATCTCAAAGACTGTGTCAGGGAGCCCTGGCAACATTAACAGGTGGAGTTCCAACCGGTTTGTGGCGTTCTTGGTGAGGCGGGCACGCAGCTTTTTGGCAGTCCACTCGTAGTTGAGGTTGAGCTGGTGGAGACGGCTCTCGCTGACCTCAGAGAGAAAGACAGCAAATCTTCTAGAGTAAAGAGAATCATATTGGTCCACAAGGTGCAGGAGGAACGCAAAGTCATTCTTCACGTCTGGTATATCGTTTATGCCCGTCTCTAGTCGGACCTGCTCGAAGGAGTACTCCTTCAGAGGTCTATGAAACTGCCAGTAAAGTGTGTAGATGCACAGAAGTCCAAACACTCCCACAAAGCAGATATAGCAGTAGGCAAGCTTGGAGAAAAGATGGGCTTTGTTGTGATTACAGCAATAGATATCAAAACCAGTCAGCTCAGGAGGAACATAACAGCGCACTACTATCTCAATGTTCGGCACTAGCACTGCAGTGTAGACAATGATTAGAAGAAACTTGAAGACTTTCAGTGATGTTTGTAGCACATACATGACATACAAGATGTCTGCTTCCTCTACATGAGTTCTGAACTTCTTCACCTTTTCAAACAGAGCTTTGGCCTGCTCTCCTTCTTTCTTATCTAAGACGGAGGGGGCTGACTGAGGCTCTGGAATTTTCTTCTCAGGATTAGACTTGACAGAGGCGGAGCGAAGAAGCCCTGTAGTCTCCTCCTCATCTGCTTTTCGATCTGCCTGATCTTTTGACATAGTATTCCGCCTGAAGCTGACCAGTTTCTCTTCTCCTCTTTCCTCAGAAACCTCACTCAGAGCCCTCGTGGTCCACGGTGAATCAAAGCACTTCCCAAGGATGGTAACAAAGAGGTCAATTTTCGAAGACGTCCCGGGGAACTTGAACCAGAAGCTGCTCGCCACCATGAAGATCAGAGTGTGAATCACAACGAGGTACGGAAAGTACTTTGCGTACCAGTGGACAAACTTCTCATAGCAGTAGTGGTTGACAAACACATACTGGTGGATGTCGAGGCCGTTCTTGCGTCCGGACACCTCCCGGATGATGGGCTTTGCGGGCAAGACCAGTGCGTGGTGGAATGTCTCATTCTCCCCGTACGTCCTGATGTGGCTACAGTCGATTGCTTGAGGTGTTGGGCTGGTGAAGTGGCTGGGTAGGCAAGCAATCTTGTCTTGGGTGAGCTGTGGAAGATAGATGAATGAAATAATAAATGGGGGTTAATGGTCTGAATTATGGCCAAAACAATAACAAAAGTATATCTGAATCAACAACAATAAGTAAATGTAGGGAAAACCTAGTCAAAGGGAATCCTTTCACTGAATGGCTCAGATCTCCACACAAAACATCCAAAACGCCCAAAAACATCATCAAAACACCAATAAGGGATAATGCTCTGAAAGACTGGTCGTCAGTGGTGGCTTATTCTCACACTTTATGTCGTTTTTGTCCTTTATATGTCACCCATCCATAATTTGTATCTTTTTACACATTTGTAACAGAAAACTACATTTGTTGGGGACTATTTTTAGCAGCAGATTAGCACACATTTGCTGCTCTAGTGCATATTTACAGCAGCAGGACGGTGTGTATAGAATTGACTTGAATTACATTTCCCATGTTCGTAGTAATGAAGGAACATGATACCCAGTACAACAGTGTGGCTTGCTGATACGTTTTAAATATTTTTTCGACAATTACGAAAGTCAGTGGCACAGAGGAATACACAATATTATGCTATGGTTAATTCTTAATATGATCAATTTATTGCTCATTTTAGCCTTTTTATGGGATATGGTGACAATGGGAAAAAATTGAATTTCATCGGACTTTCAATTGAAATTGAAAATACCTTGATTTTATCCATATCATTCACTCTTAGTAATTAGAGGAGACAATTCATTAAGAATAAAAAAGCTTTCTCTCGTAAACACTAAATGTCTCTGTCTTTCAGTTTAGATTTTATAACAAACCTCACTTCAACTTTATTTTAGTAAAGTCTGTGTCAAACTTCTGATCTGGCAAAACTCTTCGTCCAGCTTACTGGGGTGTTCCCAGCATGTCTGTCTCACTAACGTTGCACTTATCAGGAGAATGGATTAAGCAACACACAACTTTCTCACTCACATTTGTGAAACAAATAAATACGTAGCTGAACTTATTTTTACATAGTTACTACCACTAACGACATATTCATTCCTTTAGTTTCCTTCTGTGCTATTTTTAATATGACACAGAAATGATAATGAAGTGGTGAGAGACACATTAAGCAGCAAGTGAGTGATCTGAATCTGCAGTAAGTGGGTCAGGAGAGACAAGTTATTTCGCTTACACTGTCTGTGTTTTTCCTGACTTGGAGGTCAGATAATGACGGAATAAACAGAGAGGAGTGTATGTGGGGACAAATTATTCCTCTGATATGCCACAACAGATACAAATGTATTACCCTCATCAGGCAGGTTAGATTAGATCAGCAATACTCATGTTTCTAAATCTGTGTAATCATTTAAAGGTTTAAGAGCTCATGACAACAAAGTGGCTGGTTTATAGGTGCCTCACCTGCAAGGTGCACCCAAAGACTCCAATCATAAGCATAGCAACGCACAGGTACTCTGAGAAAACATCCCACCACGGTTTCAGCACCCGGTACTTTGAGCTCTGCTCTATGGCGAAGTTTCTGAATTCACCCACTGGGATCATCCTGGCTGCTGCTCCACACTGATGGAAGAAAAGAGAGACTGTGAACACTGAGGCTAAAATTGGCTTTGAACACAGTGCTGTCTCTGGAGAACATCTTGACAAAGGTTTTAAAGTTATATGACATTTAAAAGACACATAATGTACCAACACAGAATATGCAGGACTATTTGGTTTCATCAAACAGAGAGGAGCTACAGTACTAGCCTCAGGTATCTGTGGCCTTGACTGAGTGGATGAATGAGCGGTCTGCTCCTGCACTGTGGGCGGATATAAAGTGGATAAACTAGTTTGACAACAATGACAACAGAAAGCAACTCCTTCAGGAAATGTTGGCTGAGGTCTTTTTTGTGTTAGTTTGTTATTTTAGGGTTACTGATAATTAGAAAATTATACGGTAAAAAAAGAGATACCCAACCCTTTAATTTTACCACTACAATCAACCGTGTCCCTTTGCTTATTGAAGTTCTGATGAAATGTAACACTTGTCACGGATAAACAAATAGCCATGACAAACCACTGCAGCAGCCTAACCTTTTTTAAGGGATTTTAATCGTCATACCAAATAGTGATACTTGTTTTAAATTAAAAACATTTCAGCAGCTCATCTTGACAGATACTGCATACTGAGACGTCACAGCTGCGAAATCAAATTAACCTTCAGTGTGACATGTTCATAGTTTGCACTCCGTCAACTTTCATGTCTTCAAAATAGTTTCAGTTTGTTTATAAAGTATCAGTTAATACAGTGATTAAAATAAGAAAATAATAAAACCGTCGTTTTTTAGCTAAATCCGCGTAAATTTCACTCACCTGCGTGTGCAGACAATCCACTAGTGTCCGGTGGGACTCGGGAGACTTTTTTCATCGTTGAAGACGAGCGCACCGGTGTCAAGTTAGCAAATACAATACGACACATCCGGACGAGATTTTCAAAATAAACCTCAACAAGCAGGTTCAACCCCCGCAACTTAGCGCTAACTTTACAAAGTAAACGGTAAATTCCTACTATAGAAAATGAGGGCCAAAGAATATTAACATATATTTAATTACCAAATCTTTAAATGAATCCGTTTTAAATCCAAAGTCTATTTTGTTATGTAAAGTTTAAATATATATATATATATATATATAGATGTTTTATGTAAATTTTAACTGAGCAAATTACAAGGGGACAGAATATTTTCATGCATATTCATTCATCCAAAAGTAAGGTTTCCCCTCACAATAGAGGACCTAACATGAGACACACAAGACAGCAGCTTGACACTGTGACACTACTGTAGAATATAGTATATATATTTTTTTAATCTCATGTAGCTACTGTAAGGTGTGTTATTGGTGAGACCTACTGAGGATATAATGGTTGGGGTGTGGGTCGTGGGTATTGCCTACTAAATTAAGGAATATAGATACATACTATTGATTGCCTTGTGTAAAATATTTAATGTGTCCATTTGAAATATATTACATATATTTCCCTATAGGGTACACTGGCTACAACATTTTTTTCCCAACTAAAACCATTTCCTTTGTTGACGTCTGCTGTGGTCTTTCTATGTTTGACAGGATTAGGTCTTGATCCTCTTTTAAAACCACATAATCTGGGAAGTTTTCCTCTTGGATAATATAATAATGGTCTGTCTCATCCACCTGCCAGGTTTGGCAAGGAAATGAGAAGTGTTGGCAGCAGTCATGGGTGGTCGATTAATGACACACTTACCACAGGTTTGCACTCAATGAAAGACAAAATAAAAGGCAAACATAATTTTGACTATTGGCGTCTACAGTGAAACCTACATTGGTAACAGTGACTTATTCATGTGATACACATTTTTGATATAACAGATGATGCAGTGAACGCTATAAGAGAGCTGTGGCACCCTCTGGTGGCCACTGCTACTTTCAAAACCTGCACAAACTTAAATATATGCTCCAAATTTCTTGACACAAACCACATTAGGTAGATGTGTCACATCCAAACAAATATTCATGTGGTTAGAGGCAAAAAGAGGAAAAAAAGAAATAAAAAAACTGATGTCTAAAGATCAGAAAAAACAAATCATTACATGACTACAGCGGTACAATAAACATATATTTTACTTTACAATGTATTATTGTACAGGGTATTTTTGCTGGAAAAAAATGTACAAAGCAGACCTTAAATATTCTAATTTCCATTCCAACTACTGACGGACAGGAAAAAAAGTCCCTTTCGAAGTGAAGCTTTTTTTTCTTTTTTTACAAACATCAAAAATAAGCATGAACAGGCATTTCTACTTAGTTACAATGCATGCTAGTTATTCAAAAAACACAACACCAGAGTCCAATTCAGTAGAAAGCTGATGTCAGTTCAGAGGGAACAAGAAAACCAAAAGGATCCTGAACAAATAAATAAAAAACTGAGCTCTGAAATTCTGTACAAGACTTCATAGAATATCAATGTACAAAACATCACTTAAAAACCTTTGTAGCTTAAATTGCTGTTACAAATACACTTCTTTATGCAAGTTGTTGTCATCAGTGTACAGTTTCTGAACACTAATGCACAAACATGGTCACTGTTCTGTTTCTGAGGTCTGGCGGAAGTGAAACCAAAAAGTCAACTGTAGGGGGGAGGTTCTCAGTGGTGTCAGTACTTAGTGTTTTTATAAAAACACGTTCAGTGAGATGTTTGGATCCAGGTTTTTAAATGCTACAATATTCTGTGTCCTCTAAACACAGTCGAAACTCATTTCCTCATTCTCTTGGCACACCACACACCAATTATACTGGACCAGACTCTCTGACAAGAAGAACACTCAATCATTTGCCGACATCGTTCCCAAAAATTTCACATTTTATGAAACTACCAGTGGCTATTAGTGAAAGAACACATTTGTTACAATGCAGTTATTTTAAGGTCCTGCTTCTCTTGTACCAGCACTTGAATTTGAGACTTTGGGGCTCATGCAAGAACCAGATTCAATCCTAAACTGATGTGTGAGTGATTCAAGAGAATTTATGGCAATTACCAGTTTTTCTGTAGGTATGAGCAGAAATCAGGGGTGGTCCAGGTCTGTCATATGTGTCATGTGCAATTCACTATCTTTTTCAGCAAGGGAAAACATTTTTCTGAAAAATGACTTAATCTGTTTAAATGTGTTGCCAAAAATAACCTAATTAAAAAGAAAAAGGTTCACAGTATCGGTGTGATTTGCATCATGGCTTTCCAAATTACTGAGATCTTCTTTAAAGTTGTTTTTTTCCTTGAGGTTTTTACTGCCATTTTTTTGTGTTGACAATTTATACAATTCAACAGTTGCTTGCAAAAGACTCAAACAGCTGCCTCGGGATATTTACGCAGTTTACTGACCAGGTGAACACCCACTGTTATAACACCCAACAATGTAACATCACCTTCTGTTTAATGGAATATAATCTCTCTTCTGAGTGTCATGCTACCCTGACCGCTGCTTCTCATTTAGTCTACCTTGCTTTTTGAGTGTGTGTTTTGTTTAGGTCCACTAATACAACTACAGACGCTGTTACATTTGTTGTGTTTGTCTGATTTCCAACATCAGCGCTTGAAACTCGCTCACAGACAGCGCTAAACAAGTAGCTTCATATAGAAATTTTGGCTGTGTTGATCATGCTTATGAAGGAATCTCACAAATGCGGACCTATTCATGAACAGGTGGCATCCATCAGACTGAAATTTACAACAAATGTGTGCAGTTACAAGTTTGCTGAATCTGACTTAGAACTTGTGCAGATAAAACTAAGAGAGGTTTAGGATGAGGATCCAGAAAATGTTCTTGCATGAGGCCCATTCTCTTTAAGCTTCATCTTGTGGCTGTCTGGGTTAACTTAACTAATTCCTACTCACCGCACAGTGACTGTCTGTGCCTTTCCATCAAAGCACCTCAGGTCAATATACTGATGACAGTTAATGCCCACAGGCATCGTAATGGCACTTTGAACTCTACTGCCTACGCTGACGAATGCTACTTTTTTTGTCTTTTTCTTTTATATAATGGGATCATTTGAATTAGTCTTTTTTGTCTCCCCGCGCATTTCACTTTTGCTTGAAGCATAAAGAGCTCCTGATGACTCTGAGCCAGTAAATGGCCCTTTTTAGTATGCAGCCCTTTCCTCCCGTGGCTCAAACCTGGGAGATGATGGCCCGACTGAGGACTTCAAATACCAGATCTGAAAACACAGACGGGCTGAGGTCTCTCAGAATTGGCGGAACACAATTTACCACACACAAATTAATCAACTTTCAGGTCTAGAAAAGTGGACTGTTGGATCTGGGGTCATACTTGATTTGGATAGTCCAACGGGGACACTCCAGATTTTTTTGTTATGTCACCTTATAGATGACTATCAACACTGCACTTTTAAAATAAAGTGTTACCGATTTCGTTTTTTTTGCGTTCACATCAAGTGTGATCTCTTGAACCAGCGAGGCAGCACGTGGTGTTTCAGCTCACCTCTGTCTCTTATCAGTTGTGAGGGTCTTTCTTTTGATTTGGGAAGACAGAGTGGAGTTTTGGGGTGCTCATCTGTGTGTGTGTGTTTGTGTGATAGGGTTGAGCGATGAGCCTCACGCGCCTTTGCCGAAGGGCCCGCCTTGCCGCTGATTGTGGTGAGAGCTAAAACCGGAGTTGGCTGACTGATAGGCCGGTGAAGCACCACCACTCTCCCTCTCAGACTTCTGACACTGTGGCAGTTCTTTCTGGCATGGCTCCATGGTAACAGCCACCCCCACACCGCTCCGCCCTGACGTCATGTGTGTCACCTCCGACCAGGTGTCCTTCTCAGGGTCATAACACTCAACACTGTCCAGGAAAGTGTTGCCATCGTAACCTCCTGTAAATATAACATGGACATTTTGTTCTATGAAAGAGAACTCTACCTTTAACACTGTGCGACTCACAATGAACTGTTAAATAAAAAACAGCAGAATTGATAAAGCAGAACCAGATTTTTTTTTTTATTTCACATGCCATACTAAAAAAGAACATGTGAAATGGAATCTTTCATGTGATGTTGCAATTTCACATGTGACACCAAATTTCACTTTTTAAATGACAGGTTTATCTCAAACTTAACATGTAATTAGAGACAACACATTTTAGCTTTACATGTTAATGCAAGCCTTAACACGTGAAAAGTTAATGTCACATGTGAAATGTTTCAATTCTCATGTGACATTAACCCAATTTTACATTTGAAAATGATGTGTTTTAACTAACTATCAACTAACAACTAGTTATTAACTATTAACTATCAACTAACTAATAACTAGCCCATTTTTCTACACTGTCAAAACCTGGGGCCTAAATTACCCACAATGCAATTCAACTGATGCCAATTTGGTCAGAGATTAAGGTGTGTTATGCTAGTAGTGGCTAATGTTGCCACAAGCAATGAAATTTTGAAAAAATAAACTGAAAACAAAGACTGTCTGAATAAGCATGCCCTCATTAATATTAGGAACAAGTGGATGAAGTTAGCTGGACTTAAAATCAGTTAGTTGGCCACCACCTCAAAGTCCAAAGCAACTCTTGTTGATTCATAAGACTAAGAGGAGCCATGTGTCAGCGACCCTGACTGTAAATGAAATAAAATAGGGTCTGACAGCTACAGTGTTATTTATACATAACTTAAGTTTGGTGCTTTTACTCTCAATAGTTACACTACTACTCACCCAATACATAGATGCGTCCATGTAATGCAGTAACTCCCAGAGCACTGCGCCGGTGCCTCATGGAGGCAGCAAAGCTCCACGCATCAGTTTCCACATCATAGCGCTCCACTGTGTTCAGCTGGTTGGTGCCATCATATCCGCCCATCACAAAGATTTGATTCCCCAGTGCACACACACCTGAAAAGGGTACAATAGTTAGTTTATTCAAGTGTTGTATTAGTTAATCTAGACATATGCAAACTGCAGAAAATCCCACAAGCATCCACCAGCGTTCACAACTGATGAGTTTATGTATTTGACAAAGTTTAAAATAAGTGAATTTCTGCACTGCTACATTCATGCAGTGACAATTTACATAGATGTACTGGAGGATGTCACTCATACAGAATACTAAATGAACGTGTCTGCTGTATCAATGTGTTTGTTACAGCTGCCATTAGAGCCCAAACACAGCACTCTGATACAATTATATCCATCACAGGCAAGATGACACTGGCAAAAATCTATATCACGTATCTAAATATTTGAACACCAATTCATACATGTAATTAAGTGTTCATTAAGACTCATTCTTAGCACCCCTACAGATAATGCTTATATGATGAAGGTAGGATTTTTTTTCTCAATATAATGGCTATTTTTTCCTCAACTGTGACTCAGTTACAGATGATTTTTACTTGATACTGTGGGCATAATAAAATTAATACAACTTATTTTCTTCCTGGCTGGTTTTTAGACCTATAAGACAGCTTTGTGGTATGACATAGGGTACACCATGCAGCAAAGTGACACTGGTTATGACACATTCCATATAACTGCACTCATCTACCAGGGCTCCCTTCCTGTCTAGCTTAAATCCCCCTTTCGATCTCAATATTACAAATCAGACGGCCTGTTGAAGCAAATGTAAAACCTTGCATATATTTTTTCAAAGCACAGATGCAAACTTGCATGGCCAGTTAAGAATTGTGTAAAGATGCAAGGTGACAAGTTTTTGTCCTACAGCAGCTTTCAATCTCTTCCTTACCAGCTCCGGAGCGCACAGTGTTCATGGGGGCCATGGTCTTCCACTCGTCCCTCTCAGGGTTGTAGCACTCGCAGGAGCTGAGGCGGTTGGCCCCGTCGAACCCCCCCACGGCGTAAAGCAGCCGGTTGATGACCGCAACACCCACACCAATACGCCGTGTCAACATGGGGGCTACCAGCTGCCACTGGTCCCTTTCTGGGTCATACCTGCAGAAAAAGAAACAACACGTATTGATTTGCTTTATCATTAATACTTCCTGTTTTTTAAGATGTATTTCCCTATTTGGAAAACCATGTTCCCTATGCTTATCGGTGTTACTGCCGGCGCGGTGAGAGCTGCAGACAGAAACGTGGTGTTGTCAACTGCCTCTTTTCACCTACCATTGAGGAGCTTCACTGAGGAGGTGTAACACATGGGAGGTTTCACATTAACCCCCCCGTTACATCCCTCTCTGTGCAGACACCCAACCAACATGTAAAAGTTGCTAGTACAGCAATAAGCATTCCTTGCTTGGCCTCCCAACCCTAAACACAGCTAGTTTAGTTTGCTGGGATGCACAACATAATCAAACGACCTGTTAATGGGAACTTCGAGCCTATTTACACCTTGTATAAATAAAAATGTGCACCATTTTTGTTTGCAAATAGCAAATGTGTTGTTATTTTGTTGTTTATTTTGAGACAAGTCAGCATACCCCATGGTCCCTCTGCCTCCAGTATGGCCCAGGACACATTAGCACAGACACTGCTGAAGCAATGTGGCCATGTGGTGTGAGTGATCGTCTCTCAAGACGAATTGAAGACATACTGGATGCATTTACACATATACTTATAATCATTAATTATTAATAATAATAATAAATAATTATTATTAATACCAGATGTAAACAGGGCCTTTGTTGCACAGATCCATTTTCAGCATCTGCAGCCTGTGTTTCTACTGCACTGACGAGTCACTTCTTTTTGCTGAGTCATTGCATGGGCATTCAGACAGGTTTGGCATGTTCCTGTTTCACAGTCAGTGTGGTGCACCTGGTTAATATTTTTCATCTGACATTGCTCTCTGCCTGCATCAGAGTTGGGTAAATCTTCCATGATTAAGACTATCATTCTCTGTATTATAGATGACCTATCAGGTTGAGGATTGTGCCACAGGTTCCTGTCTGGCTTTGAGTCATGCATTTAACACTTGTTGGTGGGACATGTTGATGGGCTTGGTGCTAAACATTCTCCAGCCTTTTATTGCTCATTAAAATTTATGCTGTTGCTGGCTCACTGTCCAGCCCAGCTGTCGAGAAGAAGCTGAACAAACAAAAATGAAATTTTCCAGTTGTAAAGTCAGTTAACTTGAGGTTTTCTTTTGAATGAAGTTAAGTGAGACAAATATATGACAGCCTAAGCGTTGGAACATACAGGCTGTGGGTGAGAAACTTCACTATTCTTTTTTTGGCCATCACATCAATTGCTCTGAAGTTTTCTAACACAAAAGAGTTGATAAAGACTTCCTTATTGAAGCTTTGTGTGAACTATAAATAAATTAAAGGAAGTAAAACAAAACCAATAAAGTTCCAGGAAGTTACCTGATTCCTGCTCTTGGGCACTCATTGACAAAATGCAGCAAACAGTCCAGAGCATACGCCTGTATTATGAATGTCATCTGCCAGACAGAACCTATTGCTTATTTATTACTAAATCAATAGAACTTGCCCAACCATAGAAACACAGACAGACTGAAAGTCAAATGATCTAAATTATGTGGGCTTTTAACAAATCAAAGCACCCTACAGCACACTGACAGTAGTTGTACCTGTTACCGAGTGGTAGGCAGCCTGTTGTAGCAGCTCTACTTTTCTTAAAGGATAAAGCTGGTGTTATATACATATACATATTTTTATTATTGTCAACAGTAAATCAGGCTATGGCTACACTGACAATACTTGTTAGCAAAATAAAATCAGCATGAGCAATCGCCTTGGTTTCTTCAGAAGAACAGTTGAAAAAACAAGACCTATTATGCTAATTTTCAGATTTTGTATTGATTTGTATTCAAGGTTTCTACTTCGAACATGTTTACATGCTTTAATGATACAAAGAAAAAACACTTTATCTTCCTCATACTGCTGGAACATCTGTATTCACCCTCTGAGAAGGATCCATTTAGTGCCTGTCTATCTAAGTCCCCCTCCTAAAAAAGCCCTGATTGGTCAGCCTTTCTAGATCTTCCCTACCTTAGCATCTTTGCACCGTTGCAGCTGGGCAATGACTGCAACAGAGAAAAGCAGCTTAATCTATCTTGAAAAGTCACTACTGAAAGCTTCTTAACACAACTGGACATGTTACAATAGTAATGTGATCTGAAATCAGGGAGAAATGTACAATATGGGTTATAAGGATTACTTGTTTCCCACCTTAGCATGTAGCTTCAAGTAGCAGTGTAGGCTACGTAATGTTAACACTTACAGTAGTGTGCCTGGAGCAGATGAACATATAAAGAAATCCAGCACACTATGACCTCATACTGTAGCCAGAGTAAAGAAAAACTATTGGAAACGGAGTGTTCACAACAGTCTGAAGCATGAGGTTTTTACTCGTGAGATTACTTCTACATACATTAACCTCATTATTTGAAACTTTGGCTACATTTAATATGAGCGTCCTTTATTTCAGGACTAAATCTAACACAAATAAGAAAAAGCACAATTGAGTCCCCTTTAAAGTTTCCCAACCAGCCAGTATCAGCCTACCAACTGGTGATTTATTCGCACATGTATGTGTGTGTGTGTGTGTGTGTAGACACAACGTTAATATTATACTTGTCTGATCAAACAACTGCATGAGGCGTTCCACTTGCGAGAATACAGCGTTTACTTGCAAATGTTAATCTCAAGCCCTGACTCCCCACTGTCTTTCTCTGCTGCCTGCTGAGCAGCGGCTCTCACTTGTTCTTTGGAGGGAGAACATAAAATTAGTAAAATTAAATTATAAAAATCGTCCCTTACCCCCAGAAAATATTCCTCCAATTTCCCAACCCTACTAAAAATAATAAAATAACACCATTAAAATATGAAAAAAAAACATGAAAAATTACCTTTCAACACTATTGTGATGAATGCACCCATGTGATCCACCAACTGCATATATCATGCCATCGATGACACCAACGCCAATCCGGTTCCTGGGTACGCTCATCGGTGCACATGGCAGCCAGCAGTTGTTCATCGGATTGTAGCAGTCCAATGCATTTGAGTCCATGTTGCCATCAGGCGCATTGTTTCTTCCACCAACAGCGTAGAAAAGCCCACTGATCACACAAGCTGCGAGGCCACTGCGAGGTACCTGCAGGTCAGCCAGCCGCAGCCAGGCTCCTGTACAGGGGTTATACGCTTCCAGGTAGCTGAGAGACTGACGGAAATAACCCCCTGCTGTGTAGATGAGCTGCGGCACCTTCGGCGTTCGGCAAGAAATGACTTTGGTGGGTTTGTGGAGGGTGAGGTCCTGGAAGATCTGGGCCAGGTAGTCTTTGCACTGGGGGTCCCAGTCCAGAGACTGGAGCTGGGCCTGCAGGAAGTTGGGTGTGAGGGAATGGCAGCGGACAGCCTGGAGTAACGCCTGGACGTACGGCCGCCGGTTCTCCCGGTCGTAGCGCACCCAGGCCACACATGCCTGGAAGACTTCGGACTCACAGCGCACATTAAGCTCATCGCGACTGATGAGGGTGACCAGCTGGCAGTGGGACAAGTTGAAGAACTCTTCCTGGGTCGCCACCTAGGGACACGAGTGGGGATGAAAACTTTGAATAACTTTTCATAATGCAAGCCCTCTAATTTATTACATATAAAAGGAATCCAAACAAATGTACGCTTAAGTGTCTATTAGTCATGAAAATAATTAATAGTAAATCCATGTTGAGGAAAGCAAATTAATTTAAGCGTGCGACCAAGGAATATTTTCATCATTGATTAATCTAACAACTGTCAGTAAACAGAGACTGATGATGGTTAAACAAATCCAGGGTTCTGCCCTTGTGTGACACTTTAGTCAAATGTCAGGATTATTTCGGAGACAATACAGTAAGAAGATAAGGCTTATTTAGACTGGCACACAGCCTGAACACTCAGGACGTCTGGATTCCTTCTATGAGAGTAGTAGTGTATTTTTAACCAAATTCGTAGAGGCATGTATGTGATCAAACATGAGATTATTTATATCTTTTATGTGGAGTAATATAAAATTGCTTTAGATGAAAGCTTTTTTTATTTCTATTTCCTTTACCTTTTGTAAAAAGTAGATGACAAGACCTAAATGTATTAACTTAATGTTGATTTTTTTTTTTAAAGAAAAGCACAAAACTTATGAAAGACTGAACCACTGATAGATATTACATAACACATCTGCCTCTGCCCTGTTTCTTATCAACTTATCAGTAATATAATGATATAACATAACAAGTGTGCTTTCATTTCTTTTCTGCTGCACAGGTAAATCCACATACTACTCTGAATCATAGCTTGCATTCTTGACAGTCGTCACACAAGGGCACGGGCCAGTTGTTAGCAGGTATGAAGCGGAAAAGTCAACCACAGGAAACCACAATGGAACAAGTAGAAGCAGCATTTAGTCACAACACGAGACTTTCCACACAAACTGACTGATCAAAAGACCAGCTCAGTTTCTCTTTTCAGTCATGAGCTGTGCAGACACATTTATGACATGTCACTGTTTTAGTAGTTAAAATATGATATTCTACATTACAATAACAACAATTTCCCCTAAGTGGGGTCCTTTGTTGTAAGTCATGCCCCCCTCATTTCCTGTCTGTATCTACACTGTCAACTATCAAATGAAACCAAAAATGCCAAAAATTATTATCTTAAACAAAACTCTAACAAAAACTATTGATGCTTACAGACAATACAATGGGGCTTTTTTTTTATTAGAAACCCAGCTGAAGCTTTACCTGGCTGAAGTTCATGTAGATGTACTCGCGGGCCTTCTGGTGGAGCTCCGTGCAACCGATCTGCTCTGCGAAGTTGGCAATGCCAATGGCGTTGCTGGGGTCGAGCTGCTGGACGAGGAAATCACAGCAGGCCTTGACCACGCTGTCTATCTGGTACATGACAGCTCCGTTCATCACGTGAATCACACACTTCTCCCCCACGGAGATGCTGGCTGTGTAGGCAAACTCTATCAGTCGGTCCATAACCTGAATGAGTGAGAAAGGAAGAAACGAAGAAAGAACAGGAAAAAAGGTTGAGGTAGAGAAGAGGAAGAAAGACCAGGGAGAAGAGGGATAGTGTTGTGTGAGAGGGATGGGATAAGGCAGAATGGGGCATAGAAGAGAAGGAGGAAAAATCAGGCTCTGGTGCTATTTATATCTGTTCCTATTCATTTTCCAGACAGATTGGCATCTCATAGGCTAACAAGAGTTAGATACTGCGTTCATTTGTGTGCCTCAGCTTTGTAAACATCCAGGGTAAGTAAAAGGTCAAACTAAGTGTACTCAGCCAACTTTTACAGTACTTTTCATTGTGTATACATTAAGTCAATCTTGAAGGAAGAATTTCATGTAGAATTACACTGATATCACTTTTTTGTGTTCAGTTTTTTTCTCATGATTGTAACATTATCTATGTACATAAGTACATGTTACTGTTAATTCATTGTGATAATTATACTAAGGTATAACCAGTACCAAAAGGGAGACTGCATTTAAGGCAATCAGAAACCTCTTGCACACACCAAACCACTGTGAGAATTCAAATACATTTGAAATTACAACATTTCCCACAAAACCCACTCCCTTCTGTTGTAAGGATAATGTGGCAAGAGGCTGAACCCTTTAAATAAGCACTGGTTAATGCTAGAGGAAACAGTGGTTCTGTTCCTGTTTAGTACTGTAAAAAAACAACAACAAAAAAACAAAACAAAACAAGATTGGTTTGGTGCTGTAAAGAAATATAGTAGATACTGCGGCAGTACAACTTAGAGTCAAAGAAATAACAATGCAATTGTTTGGTCTCTTTATGATCATTATTCTGATGTCCCAATAATTTTGACTAGGATTTTCTGTCAGATCAAACAAAGCAAAGATTAGCATCAAGAAAAGATGACATCCAACTCACCCTGGGATGGATCCCCTCGATGGGCACCAACTCCATACCGCACTCCTTCAGACCGTTGGTGAACATGGCCCTGAAGACCGGTGACGAGGAGGCCAACACCACCTTGTGAGCCACAAAGTCCACCGCTTCCAGGTCTTTGTAGCGCACGCGCAGCGTGACGTCGCACAGCTGACGCTCCAGACGCAGCTCGTTCATGATGGCAAAGGCGGCCGCCGTGTGGCTCTCTAGCGTGTAGCTGAAGACCCGGTGGCCGTTGCGCGTGGATGGAGTCACCAGCGCTTTGCATTCTGTCAGACACTCTGTCATTTCCTTTCCTGTCTCCTCCTCCTCGGTCTCTTCCTCAAGAACAGTGGGCGGTGTTATGGGGCATCCTTGCACCATGCACAGGCGTGGGTGAAATAAGACTTTGAACCAACACTTGGGTTAACAGAAATCGCCAGGCTCTCCTTGGTACCCGATTTCTGTTTGTGTGGAAGAGTTCACGTTTAAGTCTGATTTACGTGGACATGAGGATTTCCTTGCTCTGTTCAGTACTTGAGTCCAGCCATACTGCTCATTACGGCATTATTAGAGACCTCTATGTGAGCTGCCAGTCATGGCTGATTGTACTTTTACATGTTGCTGTTCAGACATGATCAAAATGAGCCCAGGATTCCTCTGGCTTTGTCCGAGGGATGCAACTCTTAAGAACAGAGTGAGAAAATATCAGGTACAGAGTGTTTTTGTGACAGTGCAAACTGAACAAATGCGAGACTCAAAAGACTTACTAAAATGATAGTGTCATCAACAAAAGTGTTTTTCTTTCCTCTCTTGGGGAATCAACAGAAACTTGTCAATCAGTCTGCCTCTGGAGTTTGTTTGTCGCCAAATGTATTTAGACTGGGTAAAGTGTCTCCAACAAAGTAATTCATCAGATATCCCCAAAGTAAAAAATTAACACATCTGATCATTAATCTAAATTCTTGAGAGATTCACCACTGGTGCAGGCCAGTCTTGCATATTGATTACTCCAGAGAGGGGAAAAAAGGAGTCAGATTTACTGCTTCATTTTAAAGAGGTAATAATTAAATCTCCCTTCAGAGGGCTACACTTGTGCTGAGAGCTGCAGAGTCAGATACTGTAGATGAGGCAGTAGAAGGCTTGTCCACTCTGAAAAGGGAAAAAAAAAAACAGGGTCGAGTGCCAAAAGTGTCATAAGCGTAACTTGGAGCCCCTGGGAATGGGGAGGTGTTCGGTGGCTTTCTCCGGAGACGGCTTCCTCGAGGTTACCCAGCTATGGAATCTGTTTGCACTGCTGTGTTTACCAGGAAGCTTTTGGCTCAGCTGACAACTGAGAGGAAAGAGAGGGAGACAGACAGTGAGGTTGTGTGTATATATATAGTCAGTGGTCACATACACTGAAACAATTTATAACACACAGTTAATAAATCCTGTCACTGTTTAAATCTGTGAGCACATCAATGCACAGATCGGGTAAATGTTGAAAAATACATTGTCTTAAGGGTGTCTACAGATATGAACGAGACCTTTTTCATATCACTTTGAGTGAAATCTTCCATTTGAACACAGCACAGCTGCACCCAGTGAAATCCAGGACACACTGCATGTTCTAAATGCGTAGAAGTGGTGAAAATTCGGTAATTGAGGCATACAGGTTCAGTGTTGTGCATTGGACGGGCTCATAATTTTGGTGAACTGTCAACTGAACCCTCCATTTTGCAACTTATGAACTTGAACATAAGTGTTGTTACTCTCACGACAGCTAACAACGCTTGTTTTATGGCACACAAGGATTTATAGCACCCTGCATGCTGTCACAATGAAGATATCTGCATTGCTGAAGCCAGTTCATATGATATTTGATAGTTACAGATTTCAACAGAAAAAAGGCTCACATTCTGATACAAATTGTGCCCCCAAGGTTTAAAAAAACAAGTCCAAATGTCAGCCACATTGGTAACAAATTTAAAACGACATATGGAGCTGAAGCATTGGACCAGTCATGGTAAATATCTGTGAGTATCACAAGATTTTATTTTGGTTACAATCACTTTTTGGGACTGTGAACATTAACTCAAAATTCACATTGTCAATCATGTCAACATGAACTACTTCATTTAAATCTGTGTGGACTAAACTCTGAGCTAGCTCTTGTGAAGTACAACATGTACACCACTGTACAGGTGTTATGTTAAAGTTTGTTCCACCACTGAATAGTGTTTCCCTCCTGTTAAAAAATGTAGCGACCCCCTCCATGGTAAACATTCTTCAACACAACACCTAAAATTCTTGAGAGTGAGGTGAGTAAAAAACATTCAAGACCAATCCAATCTGAATTTAAGACAATTTGATAGTTTTTAAGGCCATTTATAAGTACAGGTGTATTTAAGACATTTTCAGACTTTTTCAAGCTTCCACAGCCACCCTGATTTAACAAGTGGCTCAACACCAGTCAGTCTCTATCGACTTACACAGCAAAAGTTTATCTACACAAAGAGGTGTTTTCTTCCTGGAGCAGTTCACAGGAGTCAAGGTTTCTTCCTTTTCATGATGAGTGTGCTACTTTGAGTCATCATAGCTCATTTTAATAGTTCCTTTTTATCTTTGGTTACAGGTGTCTGCAATAAGAAGAAGATTCAATTGCAGCCTCACAGCCTTGTCAACATATGAACCTAAGACTAGATTTATAAGCACTGCGCTTCTTAAGAGTCTTCCAATTTTAGCAAAAGGGGACAAATATGCAATAATGCAAGCAAGCGTGTAAGGAATAACGGGGGGAGGACTATCCATTTTGAATGATGATGGGAGTGACTTAAATTAGGCTTGACTTTAGCTAGCCAGCATGACTGAGTGTTTTCACTCTGTCCTGTGACCAATCCAGCTGGATGTTGGAACAGAGGGAGCAGTTTGTGCACTGGCCAACAAAATCAAAGCACACTCTTACTGATTCTTACTAACAACAGACACGCGCAAACATTTCACACACACACACACACACACATACATATGTGACAATTTGGCAAAAAATATCTTTCAGTCAGAATCGAGAGCTTTTACTTGAGAGATCTCGAGAAACCCACTGCAGCGGATGATAAAACAACAGAAGATAGCTATGCAAACTTGTTTGGAAAGGAATGCTTCTTTTGGGAATATGTGGGCTAAGGTCCATGGAGGAGCACTTGCTCTGTTGGACACCACTGAAATGACCTAGAGGGATGCTGCCAAAATAATTCCTTACTTTTCTGACAATCTAACTTCTTTCAGAATATGAACTGCTTTTAGCATTGACATACAGTACAAAGAGCAGTGGTTGATTGTCTGTCTGGCTTTCTCTGATTCTCTGAAGAGTCAGAGTTACTCAGCAACAATGCTGCTGTGAGTGTTCAGAGTTATATAACAAAGCACCCATAAATTGTGCACACAGACAATCATTACCTAAAGTGGTGATAAGAGGGCGCAGTGTACGGAAGGCCGTGCTGCTTCCAGTCCTGCAAGTAGGTTATTGTGTCCTGGTCTTTTAACAGTTAAGATGACGCAAACAAAATATTTTTTTCATTTTATCCGCAGATGGTAGTGACTTGTCAGTAACCATCATGGAGCTTGTCATAAAGGCAGTCAGCCAGCAGTAATATGAAACACACTGCCATTCCGACTTACTGCTGTGCTTTTCTCTCTGCAGGTTTCTGGGTGAAATAGTTTCACTGGAGAACATGTTGCTCAACAGGCAGATGGAAACGGCTCACTGACAAACAGACTCCAAGTCTATGTTTGTGCCTGATCCATATCTCTGATCATTCATGCAATTTATATATACAGTAGCATTCTCAGGTGTGACACTGAAGGCTGATTCCCTTTAGATACGAGAGCAGAGGTTCCCTATTTTATGCAAAGCTGAATAAACAATCACTGCAGCACTGTTTGCTCCAACTGGACCAAAGAGAAGATAATTGTTATTAAATACAACTCAGTTAGAGCTGAAACAAACAGTCCATTTATTGACTGACAGAAAATGAGTCTGTTTATATGACTGATTCATTGTTTAAAGGGCCAGTCTGTAGGATTTGGGGGAATATTTTGGCAGAAATGAAATATAATGTAATAAGAATTTTTCCTTGTGTTTAATCACCTGAAAACAAGAACTGCTGTGTTTTCGTTACCTTAGAATGATCTGTAGCTGAGAGCAGACAAACCAAACACTAGCTCTATAAGGCCATTTTCGTTTTCACATAGGCCACTGTAGTTAGCAGCCCCTCCACGATGAGCAGAACAGCGTAGGAAAAACACTGATTATTAATGTGAAACTGCATTATTCTGTGTTTTTATAGGTTTAAATCACCTGGTCTGTTTGTTTTGGAGAGGATAGAGACCTCTGCAGATAGTTTGGCTCCTGCTAAAAACCCCTGGAACGTCTGGATCTGAAGTCATTAGAAAAAAAGGTGAGCACATACAAGGAAGTGCCAGGATAGCAGCCCGTTTGTGACAAGCCGAACAGCGTCGGAGAAACACTAATTTGTAAATTGAAACTGCTTTATATAGTGTTTTTATTACCTGGTCTGTTTCTTTTGGAGAGGAAGAGACCTCTGTGGATAATTCAGCTACTGGTAAAAACCTCCTGAACAATGAGCACTGAAGGAATTCTAACCATGGGTTCACGCTTGGCACACGGGAGAAGTCTAAGCTGGTTGCAACCTGCAATCCTCATCGCTGAATACCATTAAGTCCTTCACACTGTTCCTTTAAATCATTTTCCAAGCAAACATTTTCAAAATTCTCTGGTTTCAGCTTCCTAAATGTATGGATTTACTTTTATTTTTGACTTATATCAGGTTCAACATTAATGTTTTCTTTCACTTAGCCCAGCTGGGCAACTAAGTCAGAGATTACTTACGTCTGAAGTAAACTGCCCCATACATATTGTTTTATTTATTGGCAGTTATCGAATAACAACAAAGGCTTAAGTTAATTGTCATGTGGTACTGTGCATGTGCAACTCTTAACAGAGATGAGAAGAAAACAAGGTGGCACATTGCTGAATTACTTCCATCATCAGCTCCAGGGAAAAATGATGTGTTTAATTAGATTTTTAAGAGCACAGCGTGGCATTTTACTTGCACTGGGCAAACAGGGAATCCTCATTGTGAGCCCTGTAAATGATCTTAAGTGTTCTTTCTTTGAAATTTGGGCACCATTTTTTGGACAAAATAAGCTTTCTGAAAGCATCAGATTGGGCTGTATGAAATTTCAAAATCAAACAATTACAGCTGTGACTGATTATTTATTATTAGTTTATCACCAGATCATTCTCTCTATCAATCGCAAAATGTCCATCACACTTTCCTGAAGTCCAAGGTGACAGTTTTACAAATCTTGTCTGACCAGCAGTCCAAAAACAAAGATATTGAGTTTGCCATGATATATATTGACATAAAACAGAGAAAAGTGACATATATCATCACAATTGACAAGCGGGGGGGAAACTAAATACCTTCACATAACATGACTTGAAAGATTATTTGATATAGTTTTCATTTGTTTTCTTTTTGTCCATCAACTAATCCAGGAATTCAATGAATTACAGCCCTGTGGTTAATACACATTTAGAGTCAGTGTGGTAAATCAGTGGGTATATGGAAACCTATGATCCAAACATACACCCTCATACATGTAAGATAGTAGTAATAGTTTCATCTATTAATAGCATATAACCAGTAGATTGAACAATTTCTCAGTAGCCTACTTTGGGATTCTCTGTGACACCTTCAAGGACCCCTGGCAGACCCCAAATTTGAGAACAACAGTTCAGGCCTGCAATCCTCGGATGCCATTCAGCAGGGCTTGCACAATAACGCGAGTAATTCACACTTCAGAGTTACATGTAAAGTGAGAGTTACAAATAAACACGGGTGTTCAACGTGTTTCACTCGCATTTTGGCAAAGAGCTCTCCTCGGTGACTCATCCTGAACTCTTCACCGAGCAAACAGTGGAACTGGCTGTACCAAAACATGACCCAGAAGAGCAGCCAGTCCTTACATAAACCCAAAAGGAATTAGATTTCCGCGCCATCCCTCTAACATTAAGAGCTTTCACACAAAGCACCGTTTCCCCTCCGGTCCAACACTCATCATTTCTGCGCTTGTTTTGATCAGAAATAATCCACAGCGGTGGCATGCACCGAAATAAGGGCAACACAGGTGAAGAAACACCGATTAAACCCCCTGTTTGGATTCAGGCGAACAGTGAAGTGTATATGTTGATGACAAACAGCCGGAGACAGCACGAATAACAAGTTAAACGTTTCGGAAACAGAGCTGACAGCAAAATAGGCTCCTAATAATAGACAGCAGCGTAACGGCTGTGAGCCGCGAGCACAAAAATGCTAACAAAGCGCTATCGAAACACACTGCTACAGCTAGCTTTCAAATCTACCACCATTGCAGTTCGTATCAATCATTACTGGGGGCTTAAATTTATAATAAAAGAAACTCACGTAGTCTAGTTCAATTCCTCCATCGCGGTCTGCCGAGCTGTGCGCCACATAGGAAGGAGGGGGGAAAGCTGTAACTCACCGTGACTAAGCATTGTACCGGCCTCCTCTCGCTTTCACAATAAGAGCCCGCCTCCACAGAGCTGAACCCGCCTCCGTTGACGAGTAATGGAAGTGAAATACGTCCCGAGAGAGGGGGCTTTTATTGAGAAGGACTCCTCAGAGTGAAAGAAAAGCGAGGCAGGATGCCAAGAGCTGTAGCTTCAACGTCAATCAAATCTGTTACAAATAATACAATGTTATCATCGCTCCGGCCTCATGTGTCAACTACATGGAAAGAAACAGCCCTCAATACCACTGCACATTGTGACAAGTTGACAATATTGCGTTATGTTGAGTAAGATGAGGAAAACACGTAAAGCAAATTCAGTATTAGCACACCTCAAGCTCAAGCAGCCATGTCTAAAATGTGAAATTCAGACAGGAAATTACTAAAATGCTGTTGTTTAATGGCGTTAAAAACACAGCTGTGCTCATTTAACAGGCTTTAATGTTCCCCAATTAGACTACCTTATGACCCAACTTGCTCCCTCATCTCTACGTGTAGCTCACCGTCCTTGTCAAGTCCCCTTCTCCTATCCATGTTTATGAATGGCTCCTACAGAACCCAGCAGCTTGACAGAAATATGCTCCAGGCAGGTGCTGACACACCAGTAAGTTTTCCCCTCTCTTGCAAAAATACGTAATTCAGGTCAATACAGTACACAGCATACTTTATTCTAGCAAACATCCACAAGGTGGCACCAAAAGCCAGCTGAGAGGTTGCAGTGACTAGACCCACTTGCCTCACAACACATTACATGTTCACAGGTTAGTTTTAGTCACCTGAAAGTGAGCTGCC
This sequence comes from Cephalopholis sonnerati, assembly GCA_019142605.1. NCBI lineage: Eukaryota > Metazoa > Chordata > Actinopteri > Perciformes > Serranidae > Cephalopholis > Cephalopholis sonnerati. Next base: position 11,968,463 of record JAGQAX010000003.1, read on the forward strand.
AATACTTACATAGTAGATAAAATATTCAAGCTTTGTTGAGCCTCGTAGCCTCAATTCACAGCTGATCAAACCTGATAAGTCATGCTGAGATTAAATCTCTGCTCCCTCAGGGTCAGTGAAATTGATGATGAAGCATCAACAGACATGAAAAATCCCTGATACGATATGACAAGCCTTGAATCAGCGTTCACCCTAGCTGAGCAATGAGTCTGCCCTCACTCTCTGTGTAATTCCAGGCAGAGGAATTAGGTGGGGTTAGTCTTAGGGCACCGAATGGACACTCCTAGACAAGCATCATGCCGTCTGTCTGCTCCCCATGCATCTGAGGTTAAAGCTGCACTCCCAGGGCCTGTTTAGTGATTTACTGTCATGTATATGTTTTCTGTTTATCAAGATAACTACACATGTTACCGCTCAGATGTTTCTGTGCTAGAGCAGGGAACAGTACAGCATGTATCTGTACATCTGTAATACAAGCCTGTGGCTGAGACTGTCCTTGGCATTTGCCACAGATAACTTATGTCTTCTACCTGTCCAGTTTGTTGTACGATTCCAGCAGCAGGAAGGAAGCTGAGCGTGGGGGGCAGCAAACATTCCCTGACTTGTTGACCTCTGTCAGCAGGCACAGTGCTGCTAAATACTGCCAACATATGGAGGAACACCTGCACCCATACAAATCATATCAAAGGTATCCCAATGCCATGTAATACCTTTTATCCTGGGTATATATGTCTTTGGGTCACTGTGGGTGAAATCAGAAGTGAAACAACTTTGGTATCATTAGTCTTTGCTTTGCAAGAATGAATGCCTTGGAGCTGCTTTGCGCATAAAAGTTTTCCGGTAAGAGGTGTGAAAAGTTAACATATGTCTCTAAATAGATCGCCGCACATACACTGTTTAAACAAGCTAAAAATAATTTACTGTCATATCACACTTATGTTCAGTCAGATCTGATACAGATCAGCAATCTCCAGCAATTGTTCTTGCAGAATTAAAAACCAGGTCAAGAACTTTGTTTCACTTTTCTCAGTTTTTGAATCTGTGGCAGTTAATATTCACACCACAAAGCAGTGTTTTTAAATGCATGATGCTAAGTAAATATATCTCTTGAACTATGTCTCATAGCAGGACTACAATGTCTTTTTCAGCCCTCGGTAATGTCGGGAAACACACAAACTTTAATTGAATTAACAGTCTGTTGAGTTTGTACTGTCTACAGAAGGTACAGCTCCCAGGGAACAACATTTAAGCCAGATGAATGCAGTCTTTCTCTGTTTCATTTGGGAACTGTGTGGACAGCAAGTCAGGGTGAGGCGATGGCCAGTCTCACCCACAGGCTGACAGAATAAGAAAAAAAGAAAAATTGAGTTCTCAGGTTTTAAATAAAAGGCACATTGTAAGGTGCTTGATCCATCCTGAGACATATAGAGCTTGTAGAGGAATGCTGTATCTAGGCCAATGCCATTACCAGATGTGAGACAAGGGGGCCGACTTCCTGTGGTGCTTCTTCAAGAACTGTTCTTCCATTCAAACAACCTCAGCTACATGAAAAGAAACACACACGCTTATATGAGTGCACACACAGTAAAAACAAACCAAAACCCCTTCAGAATCCTTTAACACAACATTTTTATTTCTTTTATGAAAAGAAAGGTAAAGTTTGCTTTTACTTGTTACAAAACAGATATAATTTACAATACAGAAGATATGAAAAGTCTTCAGAAATACAAAAAGTTCACTACATGAATTACAGTACAAAAAAAGCACACTACCACATTCATCAATTAAGGTCTGGAAAGACTGCACTTAAAAAAAACACATCCGTATAAAAAGACTGATGCCAAACTCATTTCATAACAAGAAAGAATCAGTACCTCAAACTAAAACTGGAAATATTCTGCTAACATGATGGATGGTGAAGGGAAGTATTGGAATAATTGCACTGATTCCACATGATTTAGCTTAAAAGCGCAGGCACATTCTTGCCCTTAAAAGTCCTGCAGCTGGATAATGATGATTTATGACACCTACAACTTAATCTGAGATCTTTGACGTAATAATTTATTAGGCTTATACCTAGAAGTGATGCAACTGCAGCTGAACTGGTTTTCCGTTAAAATATCAGCATGTTACAATCGGAAAAAAAAACCTTTTTTGGTAACATCTGTCAGTTAATCACCTTATATGATGACATTTTGTTGTTGCAGTTTTCCTGCAGATATCAGACTGACATTTGAAATAAAATTGGACACCAAACCCCAACAACTTTCCATTTGGCATAAGATAAGTTAACCATCTGTCATTTCAAAACAGCGGGGGGATTTTAATGTTGCATCTCCCTCCCACAGCTATACCGCAGCATTCTTCACCGAGCTGTAAGAACAGTTAAGAGTGAGCGCCACCTCTCCCTTTCCTGTTATCTTTCAGTTTCCCTGTAACTCTCCCTGCGTCACGTATACGTCACAAATACGTGTAGGGGGGTCCATACGAATTTATCTTAACAAATCTAGCACACCATGGGCCTTCGAACCAGCGAATTCCAGGTGTCTGCAGATTCAGAGATTACATACATTTATGCACATATTAAAAGTGTTTGTGCTGTATTTAAGGCACTTCAATAAGAAACTGAAAAAAAGGTCAAAGCCAACCACACTTGTTCACCATCGACCCAGAAAAGGTTGCATTTACAGCTGGGTTTTTTCAGTCACAAGAGTCTTTGGGGTTTACAGATGTCTCCTTCCAAGTTTCGACACAAACTACAAAACCACAAGAAAATTGAATCCAAGCTGCTTCTCTATTCATTGTGATATTTCAGTGCAAATTAGTTAAGGAGACTCATCACTAGCATCTATTCAAAAAAAAGTCTTATTTCTTGTTCACATTTGAGTGGCATCCTTTTGTTTTGTAATCAACTCACAATGAAGTTCAGCACCACTTCTGACTCGTCAATGTGAGACGTTTGTCTAAACATGATTCTCTTGTGCCTTCGTAATATTTAATACACCCTCTGATTCTGGCTATGCTCCAAACCGGAGAATACCAGAACTGCTTCCTCTCCAAAGAAGATGTGCTACATGTCCTCTGTTCAGTGGGAAACCCATTCACACACGTATGGACTCAATCAGTCAGTCTAAGTCCTTATGACTTGAAGAGTTTAGGGTAAAGGGCCTTAATAGGAGACGGGGTGGTGATAACGTTTCCAGAGGAAATGGTCGTCTCCGGTCCCCCCTCTAGCTTCTGGGATGCCACCTCAGTTTTACTGAAACTGCACTCCAGGAATGGCATCCCAATCTTCTTCACCTGGCCATCTCTGGTCATCAGACACGGCCGACAGAGCAGCCTGAGAATAGCTCTCCTCATGTCCTTGCTGGTCAGAGTATAGATGATGGGGTTGAGGAGTGAGTTGACCATAGCTACTCCCAGGAAGTAATCGGCCTTGTAGAGCAGGCTACAACTGTGGGTGGGGCAGAAAAAATCCAGGAGGAGGAGTACGAAGAGGGGCAGCCAACAGGCGATGAAGACGCCCACCACGATGGTGACCGTCTTGAGGAGGGCGATGTACTTCTGCGACTTCCTTGCTAAGCCTTTCCTCATGCTGCCCGACAGGCCCAGCCGCTGGCGCTGCGTGTTGGTGCGGACAATTCGAAACACTCTGACGTAAAGGACGACGATGGCCAGGAGCACTGCGCTGAACACAGATACGCAGAAGAGGATGTAGCTCTTGGAATAAAGTGGGAGGACTGTTGAACACTGGTCCAGTCTGTGGATGCAGTTCCACCCTAAAATTGGGAGGACCCCCAGAAACCCTGCCAGGGCCCAACTTGCACCAATCAGTGCCAACATCCGTCCCTTCTTTGCCCCGTGGTATGGCCTCATAGTCACCATAGTAACATGGCGTTCAATAGCAATGGCCAGCAAACTAATTATAGAGGCTGCCAGAGTGATGAAGACCCCTCCCTCCCTGAGGAACCATAGCAACGGAGTCAGTTTCAAAGTATTAGGTCCGGACATGATGATGTTGGCCATGTATGTAATCCCAGCCAGCAGATCAGACAGAGTCAGGTTGCCCAGCAGGTAATACATGGGCAGGTGGAACTTCTTGTTCCTCCATATGGCGATGAGAACCACAGCGTTCTCCAGGACGATGAGGAGACACACTACCAGGAATGCAATGCCTTCAGGTTTGAGTCCTTCACGGTAGCGGTCTTTCTGCAGCTTGCCGGTGTAGTTGTAATGCTCCACAAGGACAGAAATGTCCTGGTACTCCCAGAAGAACTGCAAGTAGCCTGGAGAGGAGGATGTAGGAAAGGTGGGGAGTATGGGTGTAGAGGAGGGAGTCCCTGCATGAGCAGAACTTGAAGCCTCCATTATTTTTTTTGCTTTTCTTCTATTCTGCTTATAGTAGGTGGCTATAAAGTCATTTTTATTGACATGTTTTTTGTTGCAGTCGGAGCTGTGAAGAATTTTCCAAAGAAGATACACGAGAAAGATGTCTGAGCTCCTTCAATAAAGGAAGGGATTATGAAGTTGATACAGTGTAATCCACCAGAATCCCCAGATGTTTTCTTTTCTGCCAGAAGACGGTGCTCTTGAGCTCCGCTTGTCCTGGTTAGAGGGTCCAGACGCTGCAGAAAGACATCAAAAAAGCATTAAAAATGATGGAAAGTGTGAATGCAGAATGACTAAAAACTGAAATCACAATGCTTAAAGATTAAATTGAAACATAAAACTCTTAAATTAAAGTCAACATTCGTACATTTTCAAAGGCCCAAGTTATGTTACACTGACATTTAAGACATTTAGCCACAAAAATGTAATGAGTCAAAACACATGAATCATAAATCCACAGAAAAGTGTAGGCGTAGTTAAGTTGAATGCACATACACAGTATATACATTTCCTGTAACTGTCTGTCTGAGTGTGAAGTGTGATGATAGGAAATTTGAATTACAGCATAAAACTCATGACATCCACTAAAACAGATGAGTGATTATTTCTTTTTGTGTTTGCAGGGTATGAATGTGATACTAAATGCTGAAAGCACAGAGGGATCATTTTAACGTTAAACATTTAGTCCTTCCAGTTGTGTTTAAAGTTCGTCACTCACTGTAAGGTTGTTAGACAAAAACCATCACAACATGTGCACTTAATTTGGCACACATGTTGCTGCCCCTACAGCCCCCCCCCCCCCACCTCAGCATCACCATTCCACTTTCACAGTATAGATGAGGTGTGTTTGAAGTCTCCCACACATGCAAATAAACTTAAACATCACGTCCAAAGTCTGCACCATTTGCAAACTATAATCACAAATATGCTTAAGGATGTGGTTGAATTATTTTAGCTTTCATTGTTAATGGTAAGAACAATCAGGGGTGATTAGGGTTGCATTCCTCCGAGTCTCTGTCGCGTGAGGGAATGTTTTTCTCGCCTCTTGAGTCATATGTTAACATTTAACAAATGGTCTGGAAACATAAACCCATTCAATCTGCTGCCAAGAATTTAGGAAATTAATATAATTTGTCCATGTTGGCCCAAAAGCTGAGCGTTGAGTCCCTCAGTGGGAGAGACTGACCATGGAAAAAAATATGAATGAGTTCATGAATGAATATCAGTATCTTGATGTCAGTTATCTATGATGAGATGTGACTGAGAGAATCGCAAGAATATACATTTGTGTTTATAATAATGACAAGAAAAAACATTTAAACATCCTGACTGTTTTAAAACATTTTAAAATGAAACATTTTTCTTTCTTTTTTTTCCACCATTGTTGCTTATATTACAATCTCCTGTAAGTTTCAGAAGTCTTTCTTTTCTTAAGGTGTTAACAGTGTCATAAAGCAAAAGATAAAGCTTAAACAGAAGATTAAACATTACAGTAATACATTTAACTTTACACAAATCACAAGCAACCCTCTAAAGGTTAGAATTGTGTTTCTCTTATTAGTCTGTTCTGTTTAAACACAGCACAAATGCAACTGTACAAAATGATCTGAAACAAATTCACTAATAATTACATCATGTGTCACATATTGCATCAGAATAAGAAAAAATCACAAAGAAATTACCTTGGAAATCAATGTAGCGTTGCCCTTATCCTGCACTTCATCTGCTTTCCACTGAGGAGAATCCAAACACAAGCACCAAGTGACTCACAGTCAAACTGACAAGGCAGAGGGAGTGAAGTGAGACCTTAGTTGAAACATGCAACAGCTAAAGGGGGTTGGTCTTAACCCAAACTCTCTCACTCCCCTTCACATTCTCCCTCTCTTCCTCTCACACACTCTCTCTTTCGCTCTCTCTCATTCTCGTACATGCATTAACGCACAGTTGTGTGCATGCAAACACATGTAGAAAAAAAGATGTCTCCTTGCTGCACACCATAAAATCTCTCCTTGATGATTGACAGATGAGGAGGAGCTGGAGCCATCATTATATTAAGACCTCACTGAGGCCTGTCAGTGTATTCAGAAGCTCTGATTACACAGCCACAACAGTTGCAGCCGTGAGACTTCTTCACATTTCAGAGTTCATATAGTGCCATTGATCAGGCTGATGGGTGATCTAAACTGTATATTTCTGATATCATCATGAAGACTCATCTCATCTGTGCACAATGATAACATGATGACAGCAGTAGTTTACTTTGCCTGCACAGGCCCCATCCTTAAACTTCCTTTAAAATCAGGTACATGTGCTATCTACAAATGCATAAAAAACTTAGGCAAAAAGAATGTGAGTATCAAAAACTTAATTTCCTGCACTCTGATGAATTTTTATGCACCAATTTGGGCCTTTTCTGCACAAATGTCTTTAATTTTGTCTTTAAAACTAAAAGTCCTCTGCTACTTTCACGTTTTTATTGGAGGGACAAATGCACAAGTTCTAAATACTGAGGGCAACATGTCCCCTGCGTCCCCCCTGAAATCTATACCTATAGATATCTACATGCAGTATACAATGCGTGGGCTACAAGAAGACTATCAGTTTGTGAACAAAGTGCATTGAGAACAATGCATAAAACATCAGATTATGACGAAGGGGTTTGCATTTTCAAACAAACAACACTTTCCAAATTTCTTAAGAAATAAACGGCTGCTATCATGCTGGAAGAACCAGTTTTGAAAACACACGGCTCAGTGACAATTCCCCAAACTCCCCAAGCCAGCTGAAAAGTACACACTAAGCTTTTGTTTTTCTCGACTTCCTCAGAGTTTAGATTTATTGCTCCCACGATTATCTATTCTACAACCCCCTACTTATGCAGCCAGGGAAGTGGAGCAAATACGATTCACATGGTTCATGTTGCAATAATGGCATCCCAATTCCCAGAGTCTGTCAGTGAAATTGCAGCATGCTTTGACACGCTTCGGCGGCTCACCTGCGAAGCCTCCGCTGCAGGGCGTGCTGCAAAAGGTTTATCAGGACAAAACAAAGCAGGGGAGAGGTGAACAGATTGCTGTATGAGCCTAAAATATAAAATTTATTGGTTTGTTTTATGTTACCTGGTTTAGCTGACATGTTGACATGACATTCACCCTGGACACGTGAAAAAGCACTGACTTTTCATTTGCTGTAACACCTATTTACCTTCCTTACCTACTGTCTTTTGACAGTTGGAAATCCTGCTCTTTATCCGGCTGCTCCTGTGATCCATTACTCTGCAGTGTCTTACTATTCAAACAGAGTTTTCCTTTAGCTAAACCTGTTTGCTGTGTGATTATTTCCTGGTTTAGCTGAAGAATCCTCAGGCACCTTTGTGCATGTCTGAGTGTGGACAATAGACAAGTATATTTCTTTCTTTATTTCCCTGCCATCACACTGCTTCTCCGATTCTCTCAGTCTCTCACATGGCAGTCCAGTCGCGTTAGTATATGTTTCAGCAAACCACAAATACACTTCATTTGCAAGTTTCATACGCATCATATTAATGTTTCTACATGACACAGTATATAAGCTGACGTTATCATCTAGAGGTGGAAGGGATTGTGGATGGCGTGTTACTGGTTGTTTTGTAGCAAGTCATTGCTGTGGCTCTTATTCCAGCAGCTTTTTAGGCACCAAATGCTAGTATTTTTAGTAGTGGCTTGTGGCTCTTTTTGCAGCTGCTTTTTAGGAACCAAACATGGGTGTTTTTTTGCAACCTGTCACTGTTTATCCAGCAGCTTTTTAGGCACCAAACTAGGTGTTTTTTAGGGACGTGTTGCTATTTGTTTGGCAGCTTTTTGCCCCCAAAGTGGGTGTTTTTTAGGGAGCTGTGAACATTTTTCTAGCAGCTTTTTAGGTACCAAATGCTGGTATCATCAAGTGACTTGTGACTGTTTTTCCAGCAGCTTTTTAGAAACCAAAAGTCTGTGTTTTTTAGCGACCTGTGGTCCTTTTTTCAGAAGTTTTTTAGGCTCCAAACATGGGTGTTTTTTTAGTGACCCATCACTGCACATCTGCCGCCACAAAATGCAGCATCACTGTTTTTCCAGCAGGGATTGCACCCCCCAAAATGTTTTTTTAAGCCAAAACATGATCTTTTTCTAACCATAAAGTGCCTAAACCTAGCGTACATTAAGCACAGTGTTGTTCAAATGTAAAATTTTGAAGTATTCGCAACATTACAACTTGCAAAATTAACGAATCAATTGTTTGCAGAAATGTTCAATGCCAGCATTTTGTCTGGCAGCTGGGTTGCATATGGTCTTCATGCAGATTTTGTGTTTGTGTCTGACAGGGTCAAGTGCCTTTTTCAGACTCCTGATAATGTCAGTTAAGTGTGACTGCTGACACACTGACACACATCAGTGAATCAGCAGATCAAACAGTCATAACACCCCCGAGCAAAATTATTAAAAAGGTGCTTGGGACTTTGTGTCTGAGCAGCAGTTGAAAAAGGATCATTTGGAGCTGTTGGCTAAAATAAACATGAACTCTTTCATCACAAAGGATGTCACTACATGCACATTTGAGAGGCTAGTAAAGGACTTGAAGTTGGTTGGGTGAACTTTCTCTACTGCTGTTAGCGTGTCTGTTTGTGTTTATAAATGTTACATGTTTCACTCACACTCCCTGCCGTCTGCACCGCTGTGTGTAGGAGGGGAACCCTATCAGGAGATCATTAAAGAGTAATATCCTGGCGGGGTGAACGCAGAGGCCTTACATCAAAGCCTCAGAGAGAAACAGGGCTCTGACACTGAGGATGAGTAGTCTAACAGACGGACAGAACTCACACAACCCTGAACAGGAAGGAAAAGCAGTCCTCTTTCATCTCTTCTTCTTGATCATTTGTGTGTTACTCAGTCTGGTCTGTTTTCCTGTAACTGTTTTGTCTCTCTTTTTATCACACTCTTCCTGTTTTTTGTCATTCCTCACTCACAATTTTCACCCCTTGTTTCTGTCAGTCTTTAAGCTCCACTTTCTGTACAGCAACACTGGAAACACACTCCAGAAGGATTTCCCTCTCTGGTATTCTTAACGTTTGTTTTTGGCCACACACACCGCTGTGATGCTGACTGCTTTCAGCTGAGCTGGCTCCTCTTTGGGTGTGGATGTAATGTTGACCTTGATGGACCAGTTATGTGACCGACAGGACCTGTTTGCGGTGCACAAGGGGTTTATTATTCGGTTGACCACAGCCACCCCGCTGATTTGATTGTAACCGATGGAGTGATGTTATGATGGCTTCTCTTAGCTGGCAGCGCTGGCAGCTACAAATTTCAGCTGTAGTGTTAATATTTTTACAGCCTTGATATTTTTCAGCCTGTGTTGAGAGCATCAAAAACATAGGAGCCTGAAACTCAGGACCACCTACAGTTTGAGAGTTGGAGCTCTTATGGCATTTTTATTTTTTTCACTTTTGAGGGTGAATGTTGGCCTGCACATGAACCTGACCTGCTCTTCCTCCCAGCACAATAAAACTTTAAAATATCCCAGACGTTATTTCACAGCTTCAACTTTTGCCTGTCAGACATCAGAGGGGTTGAGGTTTTGATTACCTAAGAGGCAAAGATATGAGTGTGGCATATTGGGCTTTAAAACACCATCTAAATTGTCTTTGCCTGCCAAGTTCTCTGTAGTCCTCTTCCTCATCACCTAAACACTTCAAGCTGGGGTCTCTCTAAGGCTATCGCACCACTGCCCCTCCTGCAATCTATCACCACTCTGCCCTCAGTCCTAATCTACTGATAAGTCCCCAAAATCAGACTAGCCAGACCAGCTCTGTGACGATAAGCAAACATTCCTCACTGCTTGCAATTGTATCTCTTTTTGTCTTTTTTTTCCAACACTCATACACACAGCAGCAGCAGCAGCAGCAGCAGCAGCAGCAGGAGTTTGGCCATCTCTTCTTTAACTTTATCCTCTCTTCTCCACATTTCCATATAGCCTCGCTGAAGCGTGATGTTTACTTTCCAGTATGCGATCACTCGATGGGCTCATGGAGTTGCATTGCATGACCTAAGACAGTCCAACCCACTCATCAATGCATTGTTTGTTTGGATTTTCCAGCCGACTTGCTGCGGTTTGGGGGCCACTCAAGGCCGATTTATGAGGATCTGTGTTCTTTTGAAGTGCTCGCAGGGCACGGTGGCTTCAGAAGGAGGGATGAGTTGGGGAATGAGTTCAGAGGAAAAGTCGAGGCAGGGAGAGAGGGGGGGATTGTGGGAAAGGGGTACAGGCAATCTGGTCTTCTTCTGAGGACAGTTGAGCAGTTGCTGGAGGAGTTATAGTGAGGAGCAATGACTCATCACAATTAAGCTCCTTTCTCGCAGGAAATGACCCCCTATTGCTCCAATTACAGTGATAACAGCAGATAACACCTTGGAGAAAGAGACAGCAATGATTCTGTATTTACATCTGTTTTCTGTGTGTTGTTTTACACCATGCAGATGGTAGACATCTGAACCAGTCTGCAGGTTTCATGCAGTGGTTTCCTCCCTCTACTGTAGAGGTGGTTCAGGTCACCCAGCAATCCAGCGGTGATCCGGTCTATTTCTCTTGGCTCAGCTGCATCTCAGTGCCGAAGCTTTGCTGGGCGAATGTGGCTGCAGTCTGGATGTGTTCACTCCAGCACTGGCAGGCTACAGTCCTAATGAGATCCAGATTTGAGAACGTTCTTGGTTTAGAGTGTGATACCGACACCCCTCTCGGCTCCAAAGGGCTGTAACTGTCTCACTCAACCTTCAGGATGATGTGTTCATTCCTGTGATGGCAGACTTAACACACAACTCTGATCGAGGTTTTGTCCCTGAGGGTTTGTCCGTTGGAGACTTTGCATATGCTCACACTTTCACTCGTGTATACACAATCTCTCTCCATGGAGGCATAAAAACTGACTTTGATGTAACTGCTCAGCCCTTGACTAAATATTTGACTCCATTAATACATGCTTAACCTTCTACCCAAATTTATATTTATAGATTTTACCCTAGGTTTTTTTTTTTTAGATAAACTTCAGATAAAAAAAAGTGAAAAATTTGCACTTTTCTAGGGTTAGTCTGTTTTTCCTGACATGTTTTAAACCCAGAAGATACAAAAACGGTGATCTGTTATGGAAGATTTGTCCTCACAGCAGAGGTGTAGACTTCGTCATGTGACTTAGACTTCAGTCCCAAATTTGATGATTATAAACTGGACTTGACAAAATCAAAAAAAGACTTGCAACTCAGCTTGGACTTTAACATCAGTGATTCCTGTCTTTACTTAGACTTGCGCCTTTTGACTTGGAAAAACATGAAACCTTATCCCAAGCAAATATGAAAAGATAAAGTTACAGGCATTTTTCCAGTATCAGATGAGTGAAATACGACAAGACAGGACAGAAACATACAAAATTTACCAGTTAGTAGTGCTGTATGCTATGAAAGTCCACACTTAAGTTCAGTCACACTTGTTTAAACAAACTTGTTTTAATCAAAAAATACACATTTTAAAAAGCTTTTAGGATTTTTGTATTCAGTGTATTATTACTGTTCTGTTAAAATGAGTGCATTATAACTTGCTCAGTAGTCAAAACTCAAAGTTTAGGACTTTAGACTTGAGTGCAAAAACTTGAGAGTTACTTGGGACTTGCAAAACAATGACTTGGTCTCACCTCTGCCTTTAAGTACTTATATAAAAAAAGAACATTATATTTACAAAACGTGCTCAGTTAACCATGTAGACTGTGTAAACTAAGCTATGTTAAATGATCTGAATGATAAATATTTGTAACTTTGATAAATACATAATTGTGTCCACAACTTAACCAAATACATTTCATATCAATTTGTAGGTTTATAAATTCATATTAAAGTTATGATACTTTCCCCCCGCATTATATCATATGACTGCATTCGCATTAACTTTAGACATGTTTTTACAAACACACTTGGAATGACCCTAAAGAAGCTGAAATGTGCTGGTCTTATCATAACGTGGTATACGGAAAGTGTTGCTCCAGTTTTGACTTCTTCAGACTTTTTCCTCCTCCACCTTGAAAGTGGGTGAAGTTGTGCCAGAAATCTCTTCTCTGCAAAAACACATGAACACACACGAATTCTGCCCTCATGGATCTCTCTAGAGACATGATGGTAATCAGAGGAGATGGGCGGACAAAGACATTACAACCACACGGCAGCCATACGGATCCCTGCGGGACGCTCACTCAGGGATTTTGTTGCTTGAACGATTCCTGCTCTGTTTCTTTTTGGCCTCTTGAAATTCCATCTTGCTCTCTGTTCTTGAAGAAAAAAAAAGAGAGCGAGAGAAGCACAAACCAGTAAGAATGTAAATGAATGCCAGATCTCCAAGTTATGGCCCCTTTTTTGCATCCCGGGATAATTTGTAAAAACGTGCAGCCAAGACGCTGATATGGTGAGAGTGAGGAGAAGGGCACGAGACAGGCTCAGGCCTGAAACCTTCTACTCTACTTTTCCTTTTTCCTTTTTCATCTTTTTAGTCTCCCTTCTCATTTTCCACATTTGACCTCTGCTCACTTTCTCTCTCAGTAACTCTCTCATGTTTCCATTCAGAAGGTGTTTTATAAAGAGAAGGGCGAAATGGGCAGGGTACCAGCTCAGTCAACCAGACCGTAAGGTTAGCGTGACTGGAAGTGATTTGGAATGAAATCTGGTTTCCCCTTTTTGTTTAAATCTTAAAGAGCATACCACTCAAGAAATTGCTGACCTCAGCTGAACAATTAGCCTCTCACATCTCCTTCAAGTGACGCAAGTGGCATCAATGGTTCAAAGAGTGGAATGATACAGTCTGCCCAGTGTTGTCAAGAATGTAAAAGGAGTTGAAGGAGGGTCAGCCGGTGCCACTTCAAACAGATGACTCGCACGTCTGTGCATATGGAGCCTGAACCAGGAGACTTGCGACTGGAAGCAGGGATGTTACTGCGCCTGGCTGCTGGTTGCTAAGAAACATCGTTTATTTACATGTGTATGAATTAAACAAACAAGACACAATATATTGGAGAGCTTTATTGGTGTTGGTAGGCAGAGGTGTGGACTCGAATCACATGACTTGGACTCGAGTCACAATATTGATGACTTGACATCAATATTTGACAAAATCAAAAAAAAGACTTGTGACTCAACTTGGACTTTAAAACTAATGACTTGTGACTTCATTTGGACTTGAGCCTTGTGACTTGAACATACTTGGAAAAAATGATAGCAAAGATACTTTCCTTCCTGCACAGAAACTACACAGTGGTCAACAAAAACGAATTGCAGTATGCAAATACATGTGAGTCGGAAATTTTAGATGGAGATGCAACTTTCAACAAACTTGTTTTAAAAAAGTACAAATTAATGATATTTGTAAATTTTATGTTATTACTCTGTCCTTAAAATGGCATTACATTTGATGAAGAGCGCATTATGACTTGTTTACGACTCAAAACTCAAAGTTCAGGACTTGGGACTTGACTCAGGACCTACCTGCCTTGACCTGGGATTTGACTTGGGACTTCAGTGCAAAGACTTGAGTGTTACTTGTGACTGCAAAACAACGACTTGGTTCCGCCTTTGCTGATAGGTGCATTTTTTTCACCTTAGGACAGAGCCATGCCAGCTGTTTCTCTCTTTTCTTAGCCTATGCTATGCTATGCTATGCTAAGCTAAGCTAAGCTAAGCTAAACTAATTGTCTCCTGGTTCTTACTCCGTAAGTGCACAGATATGAGAATGGTATAAATCTTCTAAATCTAAATCTCAGCAAGAAAAAAATATTACATCACAAACCACTCTTCAAAGAGACAAACAGTTAAAACAGTTCTTTCAGTATCTTACTACGCCAGCCTCTATAAAACTACACTTTGGCTTTTAGAATGGAAAGCAAGTTGCTGATTGGATTTGAGTAACAGTTTGATTCCCTGTTCTCTCCTGTTAACACAATCCTGTTCCTGTTTAGCACTGCTAAGTGTAAATCTTTGACTGCACACTCATAGAAAAGTTAATTCAAAGCATTGCTGCATCACAAACTTGCCAGAATCAAAGCTGCAGGATTCAGCAACAAGTTAAAAACGTGTCCAAGATCTGAGCGGTGATGTTAACACATTTGGCACTGTGCCATGAGATATGGGTTGTTATCCATAAATCATTTTTGGCTGCTCTCCCATTCAAGCTGGCTTGTTCAGTTTTACAATAGGATGTTTTATTTGAACAGCAGCACATAATTCAACCTTTCACTGTGCCTTTAATATCTGCCACATCTTACACCGCTGCTTTGCCAACGGGTGCCTGAGATGACAAGTTAAGATAAACGGGGAGGGTACCATAAAAATCCTCATTCAAAAAAGTCATTATACACAATACTTTTTCTACAAAGACTTTTAGGCCACAAAAGCCTGTATTGTATTGTGTGTAAAGCTTCATGTATGATCTCTGATAGACTGCTTTGTTTTGAACGACACTCAGGATCTTTCAGCAAGCCCATTAGTAGAAGTCAACGCTCTGATGTCATTCAAGCTCTGCAACCAATTACGTGCGGTTCAGAGACATTCAAATGCAGAAACTTAATGTCTTCCCTGGTTTCTGAGCCTCCGCGTCTAAGTGTCAGTCATCCGTCTCTTTACTCCACGACCCCCACCACCCCCCCCTCGCCACCACCACCATCACCACCTCCCCTTTTCCAGAAACCACATTTCCAAGCTGCTTGTTCCATTGCAAGCAATTAGATGTCAGGTCACCAGCGCACCAGCAGCTGGGTCCTGTTTCAGTGTGCCGCAGTGCAAGTTCAGAGCAGGTTTCAGTAAATGGGGTATCATGAGTACATCAGCAGATCGTGCACAGACACAAACCAGCTGGCCTCTTCAGCTAATTTGCTCCATGGTGAAAAGTGAAAGAAAAGCGAAGGGAATTTTAATTTAGTTTGAAAAGTCTTCTAAATGTGAAATGCTGTGCTTCGCCCTTCCACCTTGAGCGATTGCAGCAACAGATTAATCACACTGGCCTACGCACTTACATGTATAGGCATGTACACACCCACTGGGGAGTGGGGTAAATTCTTCCAAAGCCACATTTGACTCCTCATTTTTCAGGCATCCCCTCTCTTTGCCCTCATGGTTTAGTAGATCAGAAATAGATCCAGCCTTCAGCCAGAGGGGACAGAAGAAATCTCTAGAGTCACAAAGTTCCCAGTCAAACATCCCTCTGCTGAAAATCAGTCAGTTTCTCATGTTTTCAAATGTGTCCCAATAAGTCCCGACTTCTGATTAAACAGTTTTCATTTGATTGCGACTCGCAACCGCTTAAGGGATCAAATTGCGGTTTATGTCCAAACAAATTCAAATCCGTATACTTGCTCATTTGTCAGCAGTCTGCAGTTGCAGTCGGAGTTGTTGCGTTAACTCAACAGAGGGGTTTCAAATCAAGCAGTGGTCCTGGGGCTCACGTAGTTAAGCTAAATATCCTCACACTGAGCTGATTACTCATCAGTCCCACAAATTCTTTGGCAGGTCTATCGTCAGCTTTACTCAAACCCACAAAACTTGTAAACTCTAGTCAAGATGCCAGAGTTTCCAAAGATATCAAATAAACCAGGATGAATTACAGGGCAATGTTTATAAGTGATGCAACAATTTTCCGTACGATTATTTCGATCAACGTAATTGCAATGTGACTCAAAGGTCCAGTGTGTAGGCTTTGAGTGGATACTATTGGCAGAAATGGATTGTAATATAATAAGTATGCTTTCTTTAGTGTATTATCACCTAAAAAAATACAAATTGTCATGTTTTCGTTACCTTAGAATGAGCCATTTATATCTACATAGGGAGCGGGTCCTCATCTATGGAGGTTGTCATGTTCACTGCCATAGCCCAGAACAGATAAATCAAACAATGACTCTATATAGAGCCAATCACATATTAGCATTTTCACGTCAGCCTAGAGTCAGTTGTTAACAGCCCCGCTGCAACAAAGTGTCAGAAAAAAAAAAAAAATTAAATGTGAAACTGCTTTATTTGATGTTTTCAGCTGTTTAAATCGCCAGGTCCATTTGTTTTAGAGTGGAAGAGACCTCTGCAGATTATTTGGCTCCCAGTAAAAACCTCCTGAATGTCTGGATCATGAGTTATCAGAATAAAAAAGTTGAGCACAGGTGCTACGGCAGCCCGTCTCCGACATGCCGAACAACATAGGAGAAACACTGATTTGTAACGTTAAACTGCTTTATTCAAGTTTTTTTTGCGGCTTTAATCACCAAGGCTATTTGTTGTGGAGAGGAGGAGACCTCTGTGGATAATTCCTGAACAATAAACACAGAAAGATTTGGAACAAGGGGAAGTTTCAGCTGGTTGCTATCTGTAATCCTCACCACCAGACGCCACTAAATAACGCTAAATCTTACAAACTGTTTGTTTAAGTGGTCATCAAACTCTGTGGAAAACGATTTTTATCTCATTAGTTCTGGAGCAAATTTGAGAGGAACGTTGGGAATAAAACAGTTGGAATCCCGCAGTTAGCGTTATGTCTATACATAGTTGTGTTTCAGTACCAATCTGCACCATGGGACTTCAGAGATCAGCAGGTCAATGAGAGTTTCAGCTCTAAGTCTTATTTTGGTGTTTTGTTTGGGTGCTTTTCAGGAGGGAGGGTATTTTAGTTTTTCCAGTGACTGATAGGACTTGTTGTTTACGGAAGCACAATTATACGAGCGACTGGGCAGCATACTGGTCCCAAATGAGTCCCCACGGGCCTCCTAATGGCCACCGCTGAGGTTTGGTGAATGGGCAGCTAGTGTCTTTGCGTGCTGCTATAAACCATTTTACTGTTTGCAAACACTGTAGACACTGTGCTAGGCCCTCTGTTTGCGAGGTCTTCCATGTTTTATGTTAGGATTGAGAGGGATTGATAGAGGCAGAGGTATTTATACATATGGTGGAAAGGCTAGAAGAGGAGGATGGATTTCACAAGCTTCCTGATGTGTGTCTGACATTCCCACTGGGACTTGTCATCTGGGACCTTTCCCCCCTTTAAAAGGTAGGACGGCAGGAGCCATCCAGTGGGATAGAGGGGTAGAAGAAGGAAGAGCAGTCAGAGAAAAATGAAAAAGAAAGTCACTTTGAAGAAGGGAGGAAGAGAAAGCTGGACAGAGACAAAAAGGACAACACCAACAAAGACGACGACATACAGATTTAAACATTAGTCAGTTGTATGACTTCTCTCCTGCCTCACACATAACATAACAGCTTTAATGAAAACATGGAAAAGAGCTGTGAGTGCCTCTCTCTGTGAATAGCCAGGAATATGCCAGTGCCTGAAGAGAAATGGCACTCTTCTTTCAAGCTTGTTTAGACTAGAGAGCAAAAGATCCTCCATAATTCCTCACGCTGTCATCTAGTGTCTTTTCTCCTGCTATAACCTAAACCTTCCCCTCCTCTCTGATCATCCTTTCTTCTGGCTTTCACTCCCTATATAGGGCTCAGATGTGAAATGCATGCTCTTGCACATCTGTGCTTATGTTTGGACAGGAAAACATAAAATTCCTTGCAACACAGAGGTGAGTGGTCAAGGACACAATGTGCTGCATCAGCTGTGGTGCATCTTTTAGCATGTGTGTGTTTGATCAACTCACAAAAGACACACAGTGTACAGAACAGTCACACACTGAGTCCACAGGTTTTGGTGTTCATCTATAAATCAGTTGGTTCTTGTCTGTTTCTGCAACAGCAGGGTACAGTATGCGTGACTGGTTAAGAAGAGGAAGAGGGGAAAAGAATGGAAATGTACTGCATCTGTGTGACGAAATGTAATATGTGGTAGCATTCAGTGTGTGTGTGTGAACTCAGCTGTACATGCTGGACCTCCCCATCAGGAGGGGGGAGTTGTTTGTTTACTGTACAGTCCACTGTTCTGCACTTCCGTTCTCACCCAGGCCTCACTCCCACTCTCTCTCCCAGTTTCCCTGACTCCCATCCTTCTCCCTCTCCCCCACATCTCGACTCTGCTCTAGAATCCCTCTCTCCTCCACTTTATTTCACCCTTTACATCTATTTTTGTTAATTATTTGTTTATTTTTAGATTTTCAGATTATGTCTTTTGAGGGCCAGGTTTGAACTGCTTGCTCTTTTTCATTCTTCAGACAACTAGTTGTCACATTTTATGTGTACAAACCAAGCAGCATCCTCCAGGGCTGAAATATAAAGTCAAAAACTGCAGTTCCTCGAATGGCCACTTGAGGCTGGCTCAAGAAGCGAGTCAATCCTCATAGACCCTCATGTTAAAATGTCCAACTTTACAGCAAAGATAAGCATGTTTACAACCTGCTACAAAAACTATTTTGGTCTCTAGCTAATTTCCCCTTTCATGACAACTGTATGTGGGGTGAATTTTAAGGTGTAAATGTTATACACAATTGAGGGTGTGGCCACTTTGCGTGAGTGTTGAGTGCTGTCCTTTGGCAAGTCACTACCACAGAGACCATCTTAGGTAGGTAAAATAACCCTACATTCACAGACATAGCCGTAGTTGTCACTATTTCAGTGTGTTTTTAGTTTATGAAAGTTAATCGTATCGTTTTGGTCAGCTAAAAAGGTCTTGTTCAGCATTTGGTTGTACTAAAAGACCCTTTAAGGAGTCAGATATTCAGTTTTTCCAGTAGGTAAAGTTTGTTTTAATGGTTTTAAGCATGATTTTTGTTTGCAAAATGTAGCATTAGCTTTATCACAGTTAACCACAGCTGTAAATGCACCATGCTAACCAAGCTAGTAGCTAGCGTTAGGGTTATCTCCTCCCTTCTGTCCAAACATGGTCACTTCTGGCTCTAAAAATCCAAGATGGTGACAGCCAAAATGCCAAACTAGAGGCCTTAAAACGAGAGTCCAGAGACCAGTGGTCGACATCACAGTGGCTATATTCATTATTTTATAGTCTGCAGTCTGGTGCAAGAGTGCAACACCATGAACGCCTTCAAGAAACATTGTCAGAAAGTGTGCGATTACGGTCAGCAAGCTTTTCCCCCTGCTGTTAGGTGTGGCCGTTAGGAGCAGCTATAAACACTTTTGCACTCAGACATTGTCAGACGCCACATTATACCAACTACTTGATTTCAAGCATTCCTCTCTGCTGTTCCTCCCTGCCTTTCTCTACAACCTACGACTTCTCTTTCCACTCTTTTGTCAATGTCTTTAGCAGACACAATTGTCATAGAAATTTAGATGGGCAGCGTTGCCATCAGCAGGGATAGCAGCTAGAAAAATAGGTCAAAGCCTATTCAGAAAATATTTATGCAGTCAGGAATTTAAGCATAATGAAAACACATGAAAGGACAGACGGTGATCGCCTGTCACAATCATTTTAAATAAGAGGAAAAAAAGATTATAGGACCTTACTTTCCCATGATTACTACTTCTCCATCCAGCTCTGTGCAGAATTGTATTAGTCTGTAATATTTGGATGAGTTCGATGGAAACAGAATACAGATGGTGACCAAATCTCCCTCCAGGCTATCGACCAGGACAGCTGACAATTTCATGCCCATTTCTGGACAACTCTATCTGGGTATCTATGCTACACAGAAGAAAACAAGCTAACAGCAACATATCGTCACATTTCTATCTCAGTACAAACGGCACATTATGCAGAAAGTTATTGGGAGAATCACATATTCAAACATAGACTCAAAACACATTAATTCACAGGCTGTCACTTCCTATTGTAACTACTATTACTCTTTCTAGGCATTCATGTCATGCCAGCAGGACATGGAAGAGTGATTAAGTGAACAACAGATTACATCTCCAGGCCATGTTTGTATATTTTTCCAATTGGGACCACTTGTTTATTTTGGTTCTTGTTCAAGCACTCCCTAATTGCAGACGCGATTTTTCTGATGTCTCTTAACTGGATTATACAGATAAACACTTCACTGCAAGTGACCTTAAATGTTTCTGCAGGAAACTGAAGGGTTTTCTGTGATACCTTTGGCCCACTTAGGAGGATGTGTATCTGCACATGTTTTGGTATGTTTTTAAGTAACACTGCCCCAGGCCAGAGAGACAGGTAGAGTCATGGTCTCTAAAAAGCAAAATATTCTCAGGAAACAAAGTTCAGCAACAGTATCCATCAACTTTGACCTCAGGCTCTTAATGGTGATTCCTGAGAGCTTGTTTTCATTCTTTACATTTACCTCATTCCGCTGCCAAACGCTCCATCGCTCTCAAACCCCTCAACCATGACTTTGCGTCAGAGCTTTTGTTTTTAGATGTGACCACTTGTTTTCCTCTGTGACCCTTTGTTTGGGCTCTTAAGTGCTGCATTAACATCAATTTACACAATTAAACTAGAATGCATGAAGAGTTAGCACGTTGCTGCTCTCCAGCCAAATGTGTAATTGAGCTAATAGCAGCTGTTCGAGCCGGATCTTATAACACATTCACATGTTCCATTAGGAGCTGCTCTCACGAGCCAGCGGTGGAGTGACTGGCTCCAGATGTTCTGCGTGGCAGCGAAAAAAGCCTCCCAGGATTCAACAGAGGAGATGAGGATACGTGTTTTCTGTCACAAGAGAAGGATGAGAATCGTCCCTGATGATTTTAAATACCCTAAAAGGATGTCTATTTTTACCGGCTCTGATGCTATTGGGCTGCATTTAATCAGACAGCCTTCCCTTGCCAAATCCTCCTGAGTAATCAGTCCTATGAGCTGTCAAAGTGATAACACCTTAATGAGTGTGTCATTATATTTTGGTTCTGGGAAACTGAGGACTCTGGGGTTGTGATTGAGTCATGTTTGTGGTAGAAGGATGTAAACAGCACTAAGTTGATCAAGGGAGTCTCTTCCATCAATGGGATTTCCCTGATCAAGCTATACTGGTAAATGTTTGTCTGGTAGTCTTTGTGTGTTCTTGTCTCACAGCCACATCCTGTCAAAATTTCCAATTTTTTTCCTGATTAGCAACATGTAAACCACTGTTGCAGATTCTACTGCCGGTAAACTCTGTCCAAATGAGACAGCTGTGTTCACAAGGGAAAGTCTGTATCGTCACCGCTCTCCTCAGGCAGTTCATGTAGAATCAAGCTTTCAAACTTCTCCCTCATGACTCAAAATTTCTCTTTTCCAACATCTAAAATTCAGGCTCACTGAATCTCCAGCCAAGATTGAGATGAATGATTTCATTTCATCCTGTTTGGATTAGTGGTCACCCATCTCAATATCTTAACACTGGCCGTCCGATCAAATTCAGAATCCATTCATTTTTGTCAAAAGGTTCACATCCGTCCTGCTGGAGTTAAGCTCTGTGGACTTTGAAAGGCACCTTTGAAAAGCAGCTTAGGCCTGTATTCATTTAATTTTTCAGTTTTTACAGCCAGGTATGAACTGTTTCTAAACCATCTATCAAGAGATCACCAATGTTGTTGTGCACAGAAGAAGCCTCTACTGCAAGACTGGCATAAAAAAGTAAGAATTATATTTGCAGGTGATTACCAGGACAAAGACATAGTCTTTTGGAGCAGGGTTATCTGGTCAGATGAGACAAAGATTAAACCGTTTAGCCACAATGATCAATGTTATGTGTGGAGGGAAAAAGTGAGGCTTTCCATCTAAATAACACCATCCCAACTGTGAAGCATGGGGGTGGCAGCGTTAAGTTGTGGTGCTGTTCTGCTGGAGATGGGACCGGTGCACTCCAGTAAATACATAGTATCATGAAGAAAAGGAGGATTATCTGCAAATACTGAAGCAACATCTTAAGACCTCAGCCAGAAATCTTAAGCATGGTTGATAATTGGGTCTTCCAGCAGGACAACAATCCTAAGCATGCCGCCAAAGTTGTCACAAAATGGCTTATAAACAACAAAGTGAAAGTATTGGAGTGGCCATTACAAAGCCCAGACCTGGCTCCAATAAAGAATGTATATACTGAACTGAAGAGTTGTGCTTGAGTAAGGAGGCCCACAAACCAGACTGAGTTACATCAATTTTGTTAGGAGGGATGGGCCAAACTTTTGGCAAAGTATTTTGAGAAACTTGTGGAGGGTTACCTTAAACCTTTGATGCAAGTTAAACAATTAAAAGGCAATGTCACCAAATACTACCAGAG
The DNA here is from genome assembly GCA_019142605.1 of Cephalopholis sonnerati. Taxonomy (NCBI): domain Eukaryota; kingdom Metazoa; phylum Chordata; class Actinopteri; order Perciformes; family Serranidae; genus Cephalopholis; species Cephalopholis sonnerati. The sequence continues at coordinate 11,990,982 of JAGQAX010000003.1, forward strand.
TGTATTTAAACTTTTGAACCACTGAAAATCTGTTCTAGGTAAATAAAAGCTAAAATCCATTTAGTCTTGGCTATTATTTTAGAATGATCTTTCATGGAAAAAAGTAGAAACCCCATTGACTTAACACAAGAAAGTATGGTAACATTAAATAAATAAAGTTGTGAAAAATTGAGTTTTAATGCATTTAGCCGAGGTGTATTTACATAAATGGCCTCAACTGTGATTTTGTGTGTCCATGTCTAATTGTTTAGCAAATTTTTATGCTCTTCATATATCAAGCCCAGTATCCACAGGAATTATACATCTCGTGACTTGCTTCTACTGGCAGTGTTCAGTGTCAGTGCAGGAAGTAGTGTGCCCTTTGTAAGGGTATGTTGGTCAGAGTGGTGGATGGGTGTGTAACCATCGCTAACATTCACGCAGGAGACGGACGTTTGTGTCCGGTCAAACCCCTGTGATTAATGTTTGCCTTTTTATTAAGTGTAATCATGATCTCTCCCTAACTTGAACCAAGTGTTTAAGTTGCCCAGCCTTATCCAAACCTTGACCATGTAGGTATGTAACTGGCTACAAACATGTTCTTTCCCGTATGTTAACCACACAGTAGTTTCCATGCTACTGTACTGTAGAAAGTGTGAATATTATAACATATTATGGGATTTTGCAGAATTGGCTGGTATCAGCACCCTGGTCTGGCAATAGGGTCGATTTATTGCTGCGAGGTACAAATCACCTGCACAGTCTGTTTTGCTTCTTCATCAGTTTTTTTGTTACTCATGCTGGTTACCTCAGCCTCAGGGCTGATGACAGCTCATCAAAATAAGAGACAGGTGGTGCAATAGAAATGTCAGGAACTGAGAGGGAGGAGAGCAGCACTGTCAAACACTCACTGCTCTCAAGATAAAAAGTGTCTCTTACAGTAAGTACCATAGAAGTGATTAGTGTTTAGAACTACAAATCATGTAAATGTACACTTTACATTACTGCTGTTTCCTACCTTCCATGCAGACATCATTTCTTTTCAATTTTGTTTGAAAATCACCTGGCAGAATCTTAATATTTTACAGAAATAAATGGCAAAAAAAACTGAAAGGGAGAAAAAATACAAAAAAAAATCTGCCAGTCCTCACATAATTTTATAGTAAAGAGCTGAACTTGCAAAAACACTGTGAAACTCTTTTAACTGATATTTCTTCCAACCCAAAACTGATTTCATGGGGTACTGTGATGGCCACAAAGAAACATTTTGGGTTAATAGTAGTCATTCATGCCATCATAGCCATCTCATCATACCCAAAACCAGTGTTGGAAGATGTAGTCAAATCATTTACTTTAGTCAAAGTAGCAATAGCATTCTAGAAAATCACTCCATTATAAGTAAAAGTCCAGTATTCACATTTTTAGTTTAAAAATATATATAAGTATTAGTAGCAAATGTAAAAATACTCACTATGCAGAATGACCACTGTTATTATAACCTCCGATAAGGATGTTGTGTTTTTGGTTTGGTTTGTTTGTCTTTTTGTCAACAGGATTATGAAAAAACTAAAGGCCCAACTTTTATAAAACTTGGTGGAAGGGTATAGTGTTGGCCAAGGAGCACATCTGAATCATGGGGAGTATTTTTCACCTTTGTTATCATTATGAGATAGGGCATTTGGCCTTAGCGGAGGTCTGCACTATCCAAGTGCCCCTCTAAATATATCATTGGGTCATTCTTACTGGTGTATTATTATGTAAGCAATACTTTAATGTCTTACCGCTTCATATACAGTAGTGTTTGGTAAAAAATTAAAGTAAAATTTGCATCTGAGTAAATATGTAGGAACTATAGCTGTGTGATAAATGTAGGAAGGAACTAGACATATTGCATAGAATGGAAATACATAACAAGAGCACTTGGGTCTATCAGGTAAATGTGCCAGATTTATTAAGCCATACAGGCTGATTTTCGTCTGCAGTCCCTTTAATTGCTTTCTGCCACTTAGGGAAAACCAAATAACAGCAGTTCAGTTTTCAGTGTTCATTACCCTGAAATCCCTTAAGTGTTGAATAAGTCTTTTGCAAACACAAAAGTAACACTAATACTACAATTTAGTCCAAACACTGGGACACCTATTCCTTTTCTACAAGGTGCCAGTTTGGAGGTTTTTCTTGTGTCAGGCAATGTGGTTTTTATGAGCCCATCTTCTCATCTGTGCTTCGTTAACACTGGTTGTGTTCTCTTGTGGTAATGGTTTATGTGGCTCTGATCTCTGGAGCTAACTGCTCCTTAAGCAGTCAACTCAACTATAAATCTTAAATTTTAAGCAGATCTTGAATCTAGAGAGGACGTTGGCCACATCATAGCTTAAGTAGTAGGTAATTGAAAGAAATTGGCGTCTGGGGAGATTTTTAATGATGCAGTCATCGAGGTGGCTCATGTGCTTAACGATGCTTATGTGGCTCACATCTGCTCGCTCACTGTAAAACACATCTAATTTGATGAAGAACTCAATGCAGCGTGTTTCATATAAACAAGAAATGAGACAAAGGAAGAGCAGATGATCATCTTCTTTCCATCATAAAGCGCCACGACACCTTTTATCTGCTTAGACAAATATGCTGTAGTGGTTTCTCAGACTTTGTGTACACAAAGTAAAGCACCAGCAGCTAACATATCTGGAGCAAACGGCAAGTCAGCAGCAAAAAACAACAAAAGAAAAAGCTTTAGTTGCCCTGAGAGACTTTATATAAGCTGACACCCAGCAGTGCTTTACTGACACAGAGCAGATGATTTAGACAGACGACTAGCCTCATTCCCAACTTTAACTCCCTCCAAGTGTTTCACTCCCTGCAAGAGTAAGCACATTTCCAAGACAAAGTGTGAGTGGGGAGTGACACTGCTATTAATGACCTCTGACTGTGACTGACATCAAACAAGGGAATGACACTGTAATGGTGTCATAGGATCCTCAGTTTACATTAACAGCACTCTAAGTAATCCAAATCTGTTTGGTGCCACTTTAATGACATGGAATTAATGTCAAGTATATAACATGCTGGTTGACAGACAAGCGAGGTGATGTCACATCTTCCACTAATGAACCTCTCAGATTCAAATTAAAGAGAGAGAGGGAGAGAGACAGAGAGACATTCCTGTCATTCTTCCTGCAGAGTAAGTTACTGTTCATAAGGCTATGGTCATGGTTAGGTTAAGCTCCCCACCGCTAAGTCTTATCACTGGCAAACTAACAGATCTTTGCTTGAAAACTCAGCCATAAATCACATTGGATTGCGGCTGTTTATAATGACACGGCCCACTCTCGACCACAGACCCCCATGTTTTAAGGTTTTTGCCTAAGAGGCCAATTTGAAAACATGTCAGTTGCCTAGTCTCACTGCTGATGAGAAAGTAAGACACAGGAAAACATTTGACTTGAAACGTTATTATAAACTCAGTTCATTGATATCATACATTTTAATTTTTAAATCTTACTTAATCCATGCTAAATATACAGTATATTAAAATAATTAGTGGTTGCTGTGATCATTCCTCCTGTTGAAGTGATAGAGCAACTCCACTGTTAGAAATGTTCAGCCGAAGCTAATATGAGGCTTCAGCACTGTGAGTGATTCATATCAAGTGGATATAGGATTGCAGCACTTTTAATTCCCTCTTTGTGTTTCCTCACTGATCCGTCTGGGAGGATTACTTCCTGGTAGCTGCATGTAGGTTTGTTACTGGGACGAAATACAATAAAACCTACACATGACTGCCAGGATAAAGATTTTCTTTCAATTTGGCTAACTCACACTGCTAAGCTGCAGCTGAACTTAAAGGCCCAGTAACACCAGAATTCAGTGATAAATACTGTGGCAGAATTAGTTCATTTCAACATAACTGCCATGGATGAGCTTTGACATGTGAAACTGTGCCACTAACTGTTTTTAAATCATCTTGACGGGCAAACAAAGGAACATGTACAAAAATTAATGATCACAATACCAGCCCATGCATTTTCATATCCCGACTAACCAATGAGTGACGGAATATTGCGAAATTTACCATAAAAAACTAAACGATAGTTAACGTAATACAGATCCCAGCCAGTAAAGCTTCTCCAGAGATGAGCCTTACAGGCTCGATAACAGACCCACCCCGTGCCATCTAACATGAACCTTAACATATATGTAAAAATACAGACAGGTGTGTAGTGTAAGCTATTTGGATCTCCTGCTTGTACGTCAGGGGCAGCATTCATACTAAGAGCTCCATTTGTAAATACTCCCTCCGAGTGCCAGAGTGCACTCTGGTACAATGTGGACCATTTGTAAATTTGCAACACTTCAGTATACCGTTCAGCTATTCAGAGCACCACATGTGACAGAGTGCACTCTAGGCACTAAGATGGAGCCAATTGCAGTGAAGGGGAAACGTAACCATTCTTTAATCCATATAGAAATAGAGCACTTTATTTCTTCAAGCAACAGCGCTCTCATTTTAGTGCAGTGTCAAATTGGATTTATGGACACACCCGTGGCTGCCAGCTAAGTGAGGCAGAGACTGTTTGTCCCAACGTAAGGATTTAGCTTATTTAAATGCGTAAATAAAAAATACCACAAAAAGTTATCTGGCTGCACTCTTATTCTGTCAACAAGAAGACACAACAAGGTCGATAATATTATTTATTTATTTCCTGTTTTGTTATCAAGTGGTAATCTCCAGGGGCTGAAAAATGAAGACGACACAAAAGTGCCAAAAACTGCAGTTCTTTGAATGGCCACTTAAGGCTGGTCCCTGAAGCCAGTTAATCTGCATAGACCTCCATGTTTAAATGCCCAACTTTATAGCAGAAATAAACATGTTTACAGCTGTAGCTAATTTCCTCGCTTCATGATAACTGTACTGGGGGTGAATTTATTTATAGCTCACTTCGTTGACAATTTATTAATGCTTAAAGTTATGCATATTTAAGGACACTTTGGGTGACAGGCCTGTCTGCTGATAGTGTCCTCTGCCTATCGGTCAGTTCCACCTCTCACTCCTCCACAGCTCTACCCTCTCCCCCAAATATGGTCACCTCTGACTCCAAAATGCTGAACTTGATGCTTCAGAACACGGGGTCCACAAACTAATGGGCGATGTCATGGTAGCCATGTCCATTATTTTTGCACTCTATGGTTATTATAAAAAAAGATAATATTTAAATCCCTACATGCATTTTTGGCCATGGCTACTAGGGGGTTCAGTGAGCCTCCTGAACCAACACAACATGTGCCTGTGATGGTACAATAGCATCAATAAGTTGCTACAATTATCTGTGTGAACTTGTCTCATTATCAAGTGATAAAGCTAAATTCCTACAGGAAGATATAGCTTGTAACTGACATTAGGCGACAGTAACTAGAGCCATTGAGTGAGAGCTATTGTGACAAACTAGTGCTAGCATTTTCCCGAATGTCTAGCATGTTAACAGTTAGCTTGCCAGTTACAAAAGTTCACCAACCCTGCAAGTAGTCATTGTGTCACCTAGTTTCTAGCAGCATAAATTTGCTGTGCCACTTTGAGACCGGGCTTTTAAAATGCATTTTTTTTACACTAAGAAAAGACTTTGAATTTTGTCTGTGATCTTGTCCCCCCACCAGATCTCTCTGAATCTGTGCAGTGGATTACTGACCATTGCCTTATAAAAAGCAAAAACCGGTGAGCCAATCCATGATGTCATCATAGATGCGCACGGTTTAAGCAGTAAAGTAACGCTACTCTGGATAAACAATCTGTGTTGTTCAGTCCTCCTCCTAGACAACTGGAGCCATTACCAGCGACCGCAGAAACCCAAGGCTCTCTCCTTATTAAACATTGCCTTCATCCACGGCCGTTTTCATAAGCCCCTCTACTCCCTCCCACCTCCTCTCCTTCCCTTCCTCCCTTCCTCCTCCAATCTCATTCTTTGTGGCTTTTGGGGTTGGCGAGTGCTAGGCGTCACAAAAATTGAGGCCCACTCTTTCTTTCTCCCTCTCTCAGTCTTTCTCTCAGTAACGGCTCCCTCTCTGCCTACTCTCTCCTTCCTTCCTTCACTCCCTTTCTCGGGAATAGGCGTTCACGCTTTTACAGGAGGGGGGCCTTGCCAAAGCACATGTCAGTGAGAAACAATGAGGGAAGGTTAGTTAGAGAAAAAACACAGGAAGCCAAGATGTATGGACTCCAACGGGCCTGTACCCCGGTAAGAGTGTGAGCCAGCCAGAAGAGAGTGTGGTTTGTGGGTGCGGCCCGTCAGGCTTTCTACCCAGGAACGGAGTGATTTACCTCACACAGGCAGAACCCGCTGAACTGAACACACACACTACAACATTCACACAGACAGTCGCCTGAACAATAATACACACAAATTAATATTCTAAATTCTCAATTTCCTTTTATTCTCCACCTAGACTTAATGAAAGCATCAATGATCCGGAAAATTCTTCCCTGTTTCCAAGTGTGTTTGATTTCATCACGAGATACATCAGCAGATAGTAAATGGAAACCTGCAGGGATGGATGAGGCTGGAGAGAACACACAGATACTTTTATGACCAGTGTGTGAGTGTGGGAGGAGATGGACCCCTGTAGATGTCAATGACGGAGGTCTGAATGAGCCTTTGTTGATAACAATGATGGATGATGTTCTCAAGCTCATGGAGTTGTAGATGGTATCTGTTTTATACCGGTCTAAAGGGTCTGGGGGAGATGGGCAAAGCCATCCATTCATCAAGCGAGGAAAAGAAGAAAGAACAAAACTGAAAGAGATACCAGTGTTTGAACATAAGCTGTTTATGGTGAGTCCTGCTCCTTACATGGGGCTTTCCACCGAAGGCCTTTCAACATAGCAACATGAAACACATGGTGGAAATAGGAGTTTGGAAGAGAACAAGAGTAATTATTGGCACGGGGGGAGTCATAGAGTCATGAGGGAGTTCAGTCTGCGTAACTGGCATATCCTCCTGTTCTGCGGTTTCATATGAATCATTAAGAAGAGTTTACAGAAGAATTTCAACTCCAGTTCTCACACATGGTCTTTTTATTGTAGCTGTTGTACGCACTCACAGAATGAACCTGCTAAAAGGACACATCATGTTTTTAATCTGCCTGCTGCTTCTGCTTGCATGCCTGGTATTGCGGCTGCTTGTCAAGCACGTCTTCATATTGTACACAGATGGCACAGCTGACCTCTTGAGAAGAGGCAACCCAAACCAAAAGGCACAAACTATTCATTTACTGTGAGGGGGAAAAACTTACATCAGCGAAAAAGCTTCATGAAAAATGCAGCTTTCAAAAAACATCTGCTTGTGTCTCTACATAAAGCGCTAGATAAGTTTGACTGACACTGCCTCTGCATGCCACTGACATTTGGCTTTTGCAACACGGGAAAGGTCAGGAGGGAGAGTTTTGGGTGGCAAAGTGCCAGCAACCAGGAAACATGATCCAAGACGGCATGCTGCTGGACCAGACGTCTCCACTTTAAAATCTCTGCCAGTAGCACTGACACTTCAAGATCTGCAGTGTGAAACAAAATCAAATTTACACCAAAAGTATGTATGCCTGTATGAAGCGCCACAGAAGTTGTTGATGAAATAAGTCATCGATAAATAATACTGTTGGTAATGAATGGTATGATGAGGTCAAGAAGCATGCAAGTTTCACCAGCAAGCTAACTTTGCTAATGTTAGCTGGTGAACTACAATACTTTAGCTACTGAGTCTATAAGGCATGTAGGTATATATTGTATACCCATTTAGAAAGCTCGAGGATTTCTGTATACCAAATTAAAAATGTGCAAGGTACGTAACATCATAGCGAGTGTGATCACCATCAATTAACCTCCATTAAAAGTGCATGCCACTGAAAGGCTCGGACTGCTGTAATAAATGTCCGACAACATTAGGGAAAAGACCCTACAGAGAAATGCAACATTGTTCCTTACCTTTCACTTGATTGGGTCTGTTTGTTAGCGTGTGTAACCAAGTCTCACTTAAGGAGAGGTCTCATTCATCTTTAAGATAACACTAACAGTCGAAATATATGGGCCTGGTTACGTCTTGTCACGTAGATGGAGTGGAGAGGGGTTTTTCACCTCCTACAGTGACTCTGTCTTTGTAGCATGTGGTTGCTGCCAGCTTTCCTGTGTGTATATTGAGTTGTACCAAGTGATAATGCTGAAGTAGGACTGAAGTAATAACTGGAATGTTTTAACCACAGTATGCATTTATTTGATTTATTTATTTTAATGTGAAATATAGAAACACACACAAGGTTGCTCTACTGCTTCGCATTGCCTCTGGTACAGTGAAGTATTCATTTATATAATTTTTAAAGAGATTGTTCTCTTTTTTTTACACAGTTCTACAGTGTTTTTTTACACAGTTTTACCTGTTGGAGGCCGCAAAGCTGTGCGTAGAGAAGAAGAACTAGACCAGCCACGTAAATGTTGAGCAGCACAGTGCCTGTGTGGGCAAGCGCAACCTCCGTGGTCAGTATAGCAACACAAGAAATTCTTTCCGGCACTCCCCTCTCAAACTCTCACTATGGTTTCCACTATTATTTTCCTGCAACAAGTCACCTCACGGGAGGTTTCAGAACGAGACTTCGTGAACAATACTTGGTCACTCTAACAGAGAGATCAGCGAGAGGTAAGAAAAAATGTTTAATTTTCTCTGTAGGGTCATTTCCGCAGTCAGACACTTCTAACAACAATCTGAGCCTGTCAGTGACAAACACACACACTTTTAATGGACATAAATTGGCAGTGCACAGTTGCCTGTAGGGATGACATTGCAGCCTGTTTCATCGCTGTGGCTGGAGCGATCTCTTTCAATACTGGACCAACTTCAAATTTTGTTGTCTCCATTATAAAAAAAAAACTGGGAAAAAAAATCCAGGTTGAAAAATACCAAAGATTCCCTTTAAGCTTATTAGCCACACAGTCCACTCGATTGCTCGAATGTTGAATGTTACACACAAAAAACAATGAACCAACCACTACTCACTCATTTTAATATCATGTAAGCGTAGAAAAATTGGAAATGTGGTGAGAAAAATGGGAAATGTTACATGGAGGAAATAGGGAAACGAGACATGATTACAGGATGTGTGTGGAAAAAAGGAGTTCAAAAGTGAGACAGTAAAACATAAACTGAGGAGTAAATGAATGAATGAACCTTCTTTTGCAGGCTTGTCAGATAACCTTTTACTACATGATGGGGCTCCATAAACCTGTAGTTAACTCACCAAGAGAAACCCTAGTACAGTACGTTAGGGGAGGAAATGCCTCGAGGAAAGTGAAAGAGCAATTTGTAATGAATTCTTTCCATGCAGGGAATTTCCACACATGCTGGTGGGTTACTATTAGACTTGTCTAAATTGTATATCTTCTTGTCAGTGGAATGTGTAGCATATCCCACTTTCATCATTCAGCCCTGACTATGAGAAAGCCCCATCTATTGTAGCGACTTTAATTAAAAACCAATTACTACATGGATTTTGGTCAAATGACTGTGCAACCATAGATTTGGCAGACAGTCTCTGCGGCTAAACTTCCAGTAAAGATACAGTCATCACACTGTCTTCTCTGTTTTTTTTTTTATTTGTTGAATCTCATGCATGTTTGTATGTTTACATAACAGTTTTCTGAACAGTTATTTTCATTTCAACTGCCTTTATTCATTGTATGTTTTAATCTGTCTGTATTCTCTGCACTTTTTTTTTGATGTGATCTATAAATACATTTACATCACTTGACTAAGTGAGTAAGTTGAGTGAGACTGCTGGTTTGCGTGTGTGTATGTGCCAGTTTATTTTGGTCTGCATGAAGTAATGTGACCAGGTGCTGCCTTATAGCCTTGAGAGATGAGGTAAGTGTATCAGGATAATTAAAGGACTCCATGTATGTATTCATGTGTGTGTGTGTGTGTGTGTGTGTGGTAGGGGTTTGTTCCTCTGTCTGTCTGCGTCTGCCTTCTTGTTTAGATGTGTGATGCGTGGGTGTGAGTGTTCATGTCTTGGAATGCGTATGACTAAACCTGCATTGTGCGCCGGCTCAGTGTTACAGTGATAGACACACACAGGAGCGTCTGCCACACCTGTTCCCACCACGTCACCTGCTGCAGTGTCTGGTTTTGGCTCTGCTCTTTTATAAGGGAGACACTAACGACAGTATTTACTGTCTGTATGTGCGAATTAATAAGATGACTAAAAAGCCCTCCTGGTTGTGTGCTTTTGTGTATGCATACATCGTAGGTTTGACAGCGAGTGTGTCTGTGGCCGTGTCAAGAGGAAACCCCAGAGTAATAAGTCACACAACATGGTGACAGGAGCTGCTGTGATGCCCAGTGCAGATTACACCATCCCGGCTGAGGCGACACCACTCACAGCTGCCCCCTCTTCCAGGAACCACCACACATGACCGTTCAACTGCCACCTGCCAAGCCTTTATCATCACCTCCCTGTCCTTGCGCATAAATGTGCATGTGTGTGTGTGTGTGTGTGTGTGGACATGCAGGGGAAGGGCTGCAGCATGACCACTGGTGGCAGATAAAGTGAAGGAATCCGTTTAAAGAACTGCGTCATATGAAAGAGTGTAAAATAGAAAGAAAAGCTGAAGCGGAAAGCAGAAGTATGTGTGACCTTAATTTCCATAATGAAAATCATGCAAACCATTAATCATTTCCACACAGTGAGCACATTCTTCTCAAAATGATAGCCCGTGTAATGTTCATTTACTTAACAAATTATCGTCCTACGTGTACTAAAGCCTAGGCTCTTCACTGGATCATACCTCATGTAATATAATATCTCTTTCATTGCACATGTCTGGTCTGACAAAGCACAATGTAATGAGAGTTTGGTGCCATTTTGAACTAGATGACTTTTCCTGAGTTTGATTTGACCCAGTTGGGCCTTTTCTCTTCTTCTCTTGCACGCTCTCCGATCCATCTCCTCATAAATCTGTCCAGTCATAATCCTCCTCCGGCCTGCCGCACAAACCCCTGAGATGTTAAAAAAGAATGAAGGCTTTGTTTAAGTTTGCTTAAGCGTTGCTTAAATCTTAAATCATCACATTTCTCTTACAGCTCGGAGAGGCTAATCTTCTCACATGTCTCACCAGCTCTCAGTACAAACACCAACATCAGAGCAGAGACCTACATAGATTAAATCTGGTGTGTAGAAGACAAAACCTGCTCTCTTGGCACAGATTTCGTTTTAAGACTGCAAAACAAATTCACTGAGGAGATGTTGTGTGCATAACTTTGAATTGAATTATTTCACACATTTTAGGATTCTCTAAACCATTGCTAAACAGATAGATTCACAAAAGGTACCTTTATTGTCTTTTAGATTTTGAAGCACAGTATTTAAAGGCTTGGTGAGTAGAATTTAGTGACATCTAGGGGTGAGGTTGCAGATTGCAACCGACTGAAACTTGGTGGCCAGTGTGAAAACATGAAAACACGAATGGCCCTATCTAGAGCTACTGTAGAGCTACTGCTATCTGGGCTACTGTAGAATAACATGGCAGACTCTGTGAAAGAAGGCCTGCTCAGTGTGCAGTGTGCTCATTCTAAGGTAACAAAAACACAACAATTGTTGTTTTCAGGTGATTATTCACCAATGAAAACATAGTTCTGAATATAATTTACCATTTCTGTAAATATATCCCCCTGAATCCTACACACTAGACCTTTATAATGAATTCACCCAATTCATACAGTGTAAATCCAGAAAATTCATTCAAAGATGAACTGCATACTGCACATCACGTGAAATATTTGCCCAGTAACACACATGGCATGCTCATGTGGAATTTACAGGAATACAGGAATTTTCCCACATTAGGCTGTCAGACAGGATTTAACTTGAGTTTTTACATAACCTCCTAAAAAGTTATCCATCCATCTTCGTAACCGCTTATCCTCTTGAGGGTCACGGGGGGGCTGGAGCCCATCCCAGCTGACATTGGGCGGGAGGCAGGGTACACCCTGGACAGGTCATCAGACTATCACAGGGCTGACACATAGAGACAGACAACCATTCACACCTACGAGGAATTTAGAGTCACCAATTAACCTATCCCCAACCTGCATGTCTTTGGACTGAGGGAGGAAGCTGGAGTACCCACGCTGACAAAAGGAGAACATGCAGACTCCGCACAGAAGGGCTCCCTCCTGGGATTGAACCAGGAACCCTCTTGCTGTGAGGTGAAAGTGCTAACCACTACACCACTGTGCAGCCCCCTAAAAATTCAGTTCACCCAATTTACAAATCCTATTATTTTCCCTTAGCTTTAGTTATTACATGTTAGTAGTACATGTTGGCAAAATCGCAGCAGCTTTGCATCGCACTCACACGGTGGTTACTGTTGATATTGGGACATTGTTGTTGCAGAAGCGTAGCCCCTACCCTCCTGTTCCCTTCTGGTTCACACCATTAGCTCTGTCAGCACTGTTGCCATTGTTTAGCGCTGTTTATGGCCATGCACACACTAGCCATTGGCTCAGCCTTCTGAGATTTCATTACACTTTGCCAAAGTTTCAAATACAAATGCAAATGTATGTAAATATAATCCGGGTAAGCAAAAATCATAGGTTACTACCGTTCTGAATACACTGTTTTCAACAGTTTTTTCTACTCTGGCTGCAGTAAGACATCATAGTGTGACGGATTTTTTAATATGGTCATCCGCTCGAGTCGCTACTGCAAGTGTTTACATACATAGCCTACACTGCTACATGAAGCTTTGTGATAACCTCAAGTAACCTTGGTTGCCAATGTTGCAAATTTCTCCCCGATATATTCCTGCTGGAACATGTACAGTTGAGTTTAGAAGCTTTGATTGGACATTTTTCACAGCAAAAAATGCAGCTATTCTCCTTTACAGTAACTCCCTGGCAACAATAATTGTGCAGAGATGTCGAGATATGGAAGACCTGGCAATGCTGACCAATCAGAGCAGACTGGGCTTCTTCAGGAGGTCTTAAAGAGACAGGCGCTAAAATGGAATGTCTCATACAGAGGGTGAATCCAGATGTTTCAGCACAGACAGCACGGGGAACATAGTGTGTTTTTTAATGTTAAAGTAGAAACCAAAAATACAAGTATGACACTGAAAATGAGTATAATATGCCCCCTTTGAGATGTATATGTTGAGGACAAAAACAGTGGATCTGTGTGTGTGTGTGTGTGTGTGTGTGTGTGTGTGTGTGTGTGTGTGTGTGTGTGTGTGTGTATGTATTGGTGCATTTGGGAGCTAGATTAGACTTCAAACCAGAGTGTGTGCCAGTGCAAACAAGTCATGAGTGTATTGTGGACAGAGACACTTTCAAGACTGGCCTACACCACATCCCGAGTTGTCCCTTATCATTTCTGCTGTGAAACGATAAAGCCCCGAGCTCCAGATGATAACAGTACCCAGGAAGGAGACAGACCAACATCTGCAATACCCATGAATGCATGCATGCTCACACACACATGCATGCAAAGAAAAACATACAACATATAAGATCCACAGAAACATCATACCCTTTGGATGACAAAATAAACCATTTACCATACTTCACTAAATAATATGAAACTAATGGTGTGGAACAGTTCTGGCTCTTTCAAACGCTCATTGTTCAAAAATAAACAGGTTTATTTATCTATATGACTGTTTTTTTTCCTTTTAAAAGATACACAGTGCATAGTGCATTTTAAATATGTTGTGTAAATGTGTTGTCGTCTGAAGAGACAATACAGTTTTATGCGGATGTTGGCAGCTGTCAAGTTATGCAACAGTAAAACAATATCTGAGCCACACACCACGTGAGTTTTGTTTTTCATGCTGTTTTGTGTTTCAGTCTGCAAGCAGCAATGATAACGCTATTTAGACTGACTATCCTGTAGACACACACAAAAAAGGAGAAGTTGTGCTTGTGTTTTGTTTTGGTCACTGAGTGGATGAGGGATGGGGGTGCTTTTCTGAGACAGGAGGGGAAAGGGAGAGCGTGCTGGATGAAAAAGAGAGACAGCAGTGAGGTAAGCCAGGACAAGCATAAATGATGTACTGAGCCTCGACGTGTCTGATACCAGAAAAACGCTTTTCCTAGAAATTGTAGAGGCAAGAGAAAGATAAGACTTCAAATGTAGCCAAAAAAATTGAAATAATAATCAGAAAGCAGAGAGCGTGCACACCCTGATGCCTTACATGGGATGTATTTTGGTGCTCTTGCTGGTTTCATTATTACTTTGATGCAGAGTTGAAAATCCTTTAGAGACAGGAAAGCATCATTTAAAAGTAGAAAGTGAGTGACCTTCTCACCCCTGTAGAGTATAAACTCCAATAATCTCTTCTATTTAATCTTTTGTTACCATGTCTGCACTTCTGGAGCCTGTGGCAGAAAATGTAGCTGTAGTGCAAAGTGGAAAACATTATTAAAGACTGTGGCCTGTGTTCAAATGTTATTTATATGACATTCACAACATTAATATAGCAGCAAATAGTTTGCAATGTAAAGATATAGTGGAGTAATGGCCTCACACTATATATGAGTTGTAATCTGAGCTTCTCTGTTCTTTGTTTTGGTAGCCAGCCCAGCCGTGGGTGCATGTGAGTCCCTCCCTTCATACGCCACAGGACAGCTAATTGCCGACGCTCTGCATTGGCAGTAACCAATGATAACGTGTCCCGACTCACACCAGTAACGCCCGTCTTCCAGCTCCTCCCCAGGTTTACAATGTTGGTTCTGTCTACACTGTTGCCACTGTTAGCACCATTAGCACGACTAGCACTGCTAGCTTCCGCATTTCAGTTCAGTCACCTCTATGTTAGCTTGCAACGTATCCTCATACAACAGTTTGTATATAATATCCTACGAATTAGTGCCCCATGAATGACGTCATGTACCTAATGTTAAGTTACGTACCTAACGTAAAGTTACAAGGTTAGGTTTAGGAAAAGAAACATGGTGACAACATAACATAAAATGACTCAAAGTTCATACTTCGTCCTTCTCCTAATCACAACCTTACCAAATACGAGGGTATACACGCATTATTAGCTCATGATTATGTGTTATATGTTCAAATTTTGGTGCATTAGTTTACATAGGAAAACAAAGTCAACAGTGCATGAGAACAGCCTGTTGCTTGAGACGTCAGACTCTGAATGTGGTATATTGCAAGCTTAAAGATAAAAGCTCGACACAGAGAAAAAGGATATTCCAAATGCACCCACACGACCAGAGAGATGCAAATAAAAGACTTGGTGAAACAAAGATGCTGACTTAGGCAAACAAGATCCAGATCCTGTTTGTGTTTCTTTCGCTGAGAATCTGGACTTAACAGGCCCCTGGTCTTGAATACACTGTGATGTGACAATTTTGGAATTGTTAGTGCTCAACTAGATCCTAATTAGGTAGGACTGAGTGGGGTAGTGTATGTGTAGACCCCAGTGTTGGCCCATAACTAATATTGTTTTAATTAAATGAAAATGACCCATAAAAGTAAACAGACGTGACATTTTCTATAGGCTAATCATTCATTTTGAAATATACTGTTGAGATATAAAGACGATTTATAGCTGCAATGAAAAGTTGTACTTGGATCGTGAGGAGGGAAACAGAGTCCAGTTTGTCATGGAGTTAGCACCTCTCAGTCCCCAGAGAGACATTGTACTCTGTTTTGGACTAAATGCTTAACAGAGGCCAGGTCTGGATCATGAAGGGTCAATTACAGTCACTGTTACAGCCATAATTCAATATAAACACACAGGACTCCATGAACACACACACACACACACACACACACACACACACACACACACACACACACACACACACACACACACACACACACAGGAAGCCAATCATTTTCATTTGGATGTGTATTTGAAGTGCATGCAGACACATAAATATGCATTTAGACAGACACACACACACACACACACACACACACACACAAACTTTGTCCTAGTAAAAGTCATCTTTACCTGCTGTCAACACACACACAGAGGAAGACTGAAATGGCTCTCATTCCCCAAGGATCCTATCAATCATTGTGCTGCCATGACAACAGGAGCAGGCCTGCAGTTGGCTCACAGTTTGATATTCAAAGTCTTGGGAATGCAGACGTTTCTCTGGTAACCGCTATGTGATTGACAGGTTAGTTTGCAGGGTTCAGTTGGAAAGCTTTGACAGAGATGGAGAGAGAAAGGGATATGATACAACTGATGAGCCAGTTTTTTTTTAATGGATAAGCCAAGTTATATTTTAATTTTCATCAACAAATCCCATAAAAAAACCAACAATAATAAATTGATCATACTAACAAGTGTTGCCTGTGTAGCTAGAGCCTGACAGTGTATTCCTCTGTGCCACAGACCTCCACCGTGGTGCAAAAACTATTAAAAACACATCAACGAGCCACACCTTTTCACTGGGTGACGTGTTACTTTGTTACCATGACCACCGGCACTGTAGTTAATATTGAGTCAGCCCCTCATCCTGCTGCTGTAAATACTCACTAGATAATCAATCTACTGCTGAAACTAGTCCCCTAAAAATGTACTGTTTCCTCCAGTTTAAGTAATTTACTACAAACTACAGTTCCCAGTTGTCAGAGTAAATTACTGAAACTTTCTTATAAAACTTTAGTTGTGACCTCTTTAGAGATTTACATCTTCAGTATTGAGAGCTCAACTAATGCATTGTTGGTTTAGTTATTTTATGGGAGTTACTGAAAAC
The DNA here is from genome assembly GCA_019142605.1 of Cephalopholis sonnerati. Classification (NCBI taxonomy): domain Eukaryota; kingdom Metazoa; phylum Chordata; class Actinopteri; order Perciformes; family Serranidae; genus Cephalopholis; species Cephalopholis sonnerati. The sequence continues at coordinate 12,007,718 of JAGQAX010000003.1, forward strand.
AAGAAAAGAACACAATAACACCCAGCCTTTTTTTGTTTATACTTCATGTAGCAAAACAATCCCACAAATTCTCACAATTAGAGCTGCAACAATTAATCAGTTAATTATTATATTAATCACCAAGTAATCTGATAATCAGTTTATCGGTATGACTAATTTTGTAAAGAAAAGAAGTCTAAATTATCTGTTTCTAGCTTCCTAAATGTGAATAATGCATGGTTTCTTTACTCCTCTGTGACAGTAAACTGCATATCTTTGGGTCGTGAACAAAACAAGACATTTGAGGATGTCATCTTGCTTTAGGAAAGACTGATCAATATTTTGTAATTTTCTGACATTTTATAGACCAAAATACATGTGTATCCCCCTTCAGATGGTCATTTTATATATATGTAATTATGTCACAAATGTTTGTTCAAATTTAACATAAAAAAGCATAATTGGAATGGACCTATGACTTCCTTGGCATGTTTGGATTTGTTGACGTGATTAGTTGCACCTCCATGACCTCCCAAGTCTTTGACCTCTCCCTGCAGCCTTTCTTTATCTGGTGTCAAAGGTCAACAGTCAGCGGTCAACACTGTCTGTCAGTGGCCAGACGGTAGTTGCTCAGACCACAGACTAAAACCACTAAACCACATCCAGACCTTGTGCTAAAACAAACGCTACCACCGCTGGCTGCTGTGCAGTTTTTAGTGCAATGTGTGAGAAAGGTCATTAATAACAAACAACTCAACCCAACCTTGAGCCCCGGGGGAGACTCCTGAAATTTTCCTACATTTAAATGTGTGACACACAATAGAGAAAGTGTCCCAGACGTATAAACATCACAGTTTGACTAAGACACTGTAATGATGCCAGCACCCAGGCTGCTGTGTTTACTCACACTGATGGTAAATTTCTCTTTTGTCTGGCTGAGACGCAAACATTCCCACACCGATGAAGCATGAAGGGCCATAGGGGCACTCTCTTAACCTGTTTCTAATTAGTTACTCTCAGAAGTTTGTGTGAGTCATCTGAGAGAAGAGACTCATAAAGACACTGCTTGCGCAATGCTGCTGATGTGCACATCAGCAGGTACACGCATGCATATAAACACACACACACACACACACACACAGTAGTTGTAAGCATTAAGATGAAGATGATATGATAAGATTAAATGGAACTCAGTTACTCAGTTGTTGTTTAGTTCAGACATGTTGTCAGTACATTCTTTTGAAGGTCAGTCTCAGCAGGATGGCAGCTGTACAGTGCGGCAGTGCTCTGGAGCAAACTCAAAAAGTTGTTTTAACATTTTAAGAAAGCCTATGGTCTCATTAAGCTGGGCACAAAGGCAAAAGGAAAGTTTGGGTTGTAAATGCTAGCGAATGCTGGCACTTGGCTGCATCGTTCAAAGCAGCTTGAAAGGCAATGTTGGTCCATGAAACATTCAAACTCTGCACTCCCTTTAAAAACACCCATCTGACATCCAGCTAACTCTGAGTGGACTTTTCCCAAAGGAGGGCAGTAAAACAAGCGAAATCAAATGAAACAGCTGCTGTCATTCAACCCGGCAGTCGAATATAGATCATCATAACTGATGATGTACTTACAGTAAAGCCAGAAACAACATTAACTAGGGGAACTAAAATGTGCATGCAGACATTTGCAATCATACTCACACACTTTGACACACCTGGAAAAACTTTGCAACTCCAACTTTTAATACTTTCATGTTTTGACTTTATAGAAATTCATAAATTTCTACAATTTCTAAAAACGTCTTGGCCTTATAAAACCTTTCAGCCACAGAGACAGGGGCCAAATTAAATAATAAGGTTGCCATTATTCTAGATTTTTCCTATTGTCAATAAATCCAATGAAAAGATCAACACCAACAATGAGTGAGTTCATCTCTGAAGAATTTCCAACCTCCATACCCAGTCTGCAGCCTCAAGATCCATTTTCCTACTTAAGATGTAAAACTTTATTTATCAAACCGATAGTTACGGTCCTTGATTATGATTGGCTGAGCCGCATGAAAAAGCCATTGTAAAATATTCAATAAACACACAGCTGTGACCACTTTACAACAGTGTACTGTGCCGATTAACTGTTGTTTCAAAATGTCAAATGTTGTTGTGACTTTTGATTTACTGGGTGCGCTAAGTGTGGATAAGTGGTTGAAAGAGATGGATAGGGTTGAGGAGGAAGATAAAAGAGAAAGGAGACACACTGAAATTAACAAGAGAGAAGCTGAAGAGATGGAAAAGTGAAGAAACAAAGCTGGGACCATGTGATCCATTCGCTGTTTTTAGACCAGTTGTTCCAAAAACAATCTGAGCTATTGATTTTAAAACAATCACTGAGGTAACGCTAAACCAGGCTCCATGTCAGCATTTTGTCACTGTGAAAAACGGGAAAGGGAAACAATACGGTTTCAGTAGTTATGTTGGCCTGTGTGCGGGGCTGAACCAGTACATCAATGATGCATGTATCAGCCCATCCTGGTGTCTGTTGAAAGATCCAGAGTTTATCACTAGCAACATCTTCGTTGGGAGTAGTAAAAAAATCAACAAGAGACAGATCATCGACAGAACATACCACAACCAAGTGTTAATGGAGGCAATCGACTTTCAGAAAATCAAGCACTCCCAGGCACTGAATCTAAACACACCTGAGGATCTTATCAACAAAGTATGCTTCGATGTGCAGCTGCATATGGGATGCAGAGCTAAAGACAGCAACTGCTAACGGAAACCAAAATCACTCATCATCCGCCAGGACAAGAACGGTCAAAAAACGCAATGCTGTCATTCAATTAATGCACAAAAAAACAAAGATGTGGCAACACAAAGAGAGCACAATCCACTGGCCTTTATCTCCATTTCAAGCAGACAAGCTACACTAACGATCTATGATAATTAACTATGTTGCTAGCTTGCACGTTTTTAGCCAGTTATGCTCACTTTTCTGCAGCTATGTTGCCAATTGCCGGTAATATAATTTTTGTTACAGTTTAGTTTGGTTACTCAGCAAGTGAGCGGGCTACGCTGTAATAAAAATTATACCCCTGTAGCTTTGGGAAAGTTAGCTTTAGAGTTGTTAATGGTAGATACATATGTGCTTATAATGTAACTGTGACATGATGATAATTTTTTTTCCCTTTCTCCCATCATTAGGTCTATTAAAGCCTGTGGTGGTGAACTTCTTTGGCTCCATGTTGCCACAGAATTGTAAAACAGCTGGCACTTTCCAGTGCGTCTGTATGTTGCTTTGCAACTGTTCTGCTGAATGTTGCTGAAGAGCTACATTGTTTGGTAGAATGACTGCTTATTTGTTATTAATAAATTATTGCATTTTTTGGTTGTTCTTGCTGTGTGTTTATTTTATGTAACATTGCCAGGTATATTTAGTAACCATTTTAAGGGGCATTGTAAGATACTCTGCTGCAAATCGCACTTAAAAAAAGGCCTCTAGCTGTTCTAAAATCAATGTGACCCACAGGTGCACTTGAGTTATTGCTTATTAATAGTTCCTAAATACATATTAAAATTTTAAAGACAGGCTAAGTCATTTCCTCAAACTGCTGGGCACTGCAGTTTTTCCACAAATGTACTCAAACAGGAATGAATACTTAATTTTCTGGGGACTATTTTCATTAGCGTATTAACACACATTAGGTGATGTAGTGAATGTTTACAGCAGCAGGATTGTGTGTAGTTTGGTTTGACCCCAAATTACAGTGCCCAGGGTTCCATTCTGTTGTAACTGGAAAGGTAGGGAAAGTTTAATAAGTAAAAAAACAATAATGTGAGCACTGATGGAAGGGATTGTATGGCACCCAAAGGACTGCTGGGAAATGTGTTTTTCCATGCTTTATATGTCCTTGGAAACATAAGCTACGTACACATGGTGTACTCTGGGGAGATTCAGATCACTATATCACTGCTGAAATGTCCACACGTGATGTTGCTGTTGGTCTCTTGGTGAGTGACATACTGTATGAAAGACGAGTGTGTTTTACTGTGTGTGTGTGTGTGTGTGTGTGTGTGTGTGTGTGTGTGTGTGTTACATGTGCCTTTCTGTCTTAACAAATGTCTTGTTTTAAGTCTTTGTGAGTGGCTTGAGAAGGTATAAGTGTGTATGCAGAGTTGTGTGAGTTATTGTACTGCATAGTCTTTAGGGAGTGAGGGAGAGTGTAATCTGAAGGAACAGCTAGGGGCCACTTCATATCCAAGTCAAGCGTGTAACAGCCTCCACCCACCACACCCCTGCGCACACACACACACACACACACACACACACACACACACACACACACACACACACACACACACACCTGCAGGATCCTAGGCTGACTAGAGGGCCCAATGATATACTAAGTGCTCTAAATTTACAGACTTCACAGACACACAGGTAAACTGTCCCTGGACACTAATCCTGTGCAGGTGTGTGTGTGTGCGTGTGTGTGAAAGACTACATACATGAAAGTGTAAAAGTGTTTCATTATGTGGATTTAGAGTATATAAAGTGTAATAATGTATATGCCAGTGAGTTGACTTCCAGCACTCCCTATAAAATAAAAAACTAGACATGAGAGTGCCCCATTTACTTTTTATGGCCATGGAAAGAACCTCTGCAGCAGGATCCAGATGGGGGGTTAGTATATATCTTAAAACCCACTTTAAGAGTGGCTTGTCCCCAAAGCCCAAATCATTCTGAGACACTGCAGGGAAGATAAGAAAAGAAGCAAAAGTTATAGTGCTATAGTATTATATTATAGTACACTAAAGCCTATAACTCACATCCCAAATATCAACACAATGCTCCTCTGTGGGAGTTTTACTACACCGTAGAGGGATTATATGTTTAATAGCTCAGTTTTTTTAGGGTAACTTGCTTTCTTCCCAAGTGGCTTTCAAGGACAGAGAAGAGCAGAAAACAGAGTGCCTGAGCGCTTCACCTGCCTCTAGTCATAACATCACTCTTCTGCCTTCACACACCAGTGGTCTCAGTCATACATAACAGTTTTCGGCTGCCAGCCTGCATTAGATTTCTTATCTGGCTTTGTCTACAGCACACATAAACATGGCAGAACATGTATTTACTGTTGTGTGATATTGGCGTGTATGGAGCTTAACACTGAATGGGATTTTGTGGAAATATTGTGATCTTTTTAAACCATGGGTAGACCTGCTTCCTAAACCATGAGCATAACTAAAACAGGCATAGCCTAGTCAGAGCTGCAGATGGGGTAAAATACAGTAGAGCCTACAGGAGCACCAGATGTAGTGTAAAACAAAAAAAAAACTCCATTACAAGTAAAGGTAGACCATACAGATTAGTAAAATGCATGGAGACAGAGATAGATGAATACAAAAAATATGAAGGAGGAAAGTCATTACAGCCTTGTCTCATTCACATCTGATAAAAGGCGAAATAATATTTTGTGATGGTGAAAGAAGTATTTAAATCCTTTAGTTCATTTCAAGTACAAATTTTTAATCAAATAAGCTTTAAACTTTATGTATTAATAGAAAAATTTGGTTAAAAATGATGAAGAATGGCCACTTTTGAATTGTTCTATATTTAATTTATCGGATTATGATTTTTACCGGTGTATTAACATGTAAAGAGTATGTTAGACCTGTAGAGGTCATATTGGAGCGAATGTCAAATGGTTTACATGTATTTGTTGGGTAGATTAATCTATAAGAATATATGATATTTTATAAGATGATTATCTGTTTGCATATAAAAAGTAGGCTTACCACTAACTGTAGCTGTCAGAAAATTGTAGTGGAGTAAAATGTGTAACATTAAGATCTTAAATGTAGCGGGTGAATAAACAGAAAAGGGAAAATACTCAAACAAGTACCTTAAAATTGTTCCTAAGTAGAGTACTTTCCACTTCTGAAATAAAAGACCTCTAACCTGCTGGTGCTAGTGATACTGCTTTTAGGGAGGTAAAATCTACATCTTGATGGAAGCAAAGTAGTATTGCTGTATTAATGGTGCTGGGATTTCAGTATATTTTTCATTCCATTATAGACTCATTTTTACACCCTATCTCTTGAGGTGGAAAGTAATTAAGTACATTTACTCAAGTAATGCACTTAAGTACAATTTTGAAGTATTTGTTGGCGTATTTCAGTTTTATGCTCCTGACCTCCACTACATTTCAGAGGAAAATATTGTACTTTTTACGTCATTATCTGACAGCTTCAGTTACTTTTCTGATTAAGATATTGCATACCAAACAAATTGTTACAGATTAATATGCCCAACAGTATGCTAAGCATGTAAAATTAGCTCCACCTCGACCCGCTGCAACATTAAAATATTGCTTACATGTTAATGCAATTGTGATGATCCAATTATATCATTATGATATACAGTAACACTGACAGGGGCCATTCTGCAACATCTGTACTTACTTTTAATACTTTATGTGCATTTTGTTGCTGTTGCTCCTGTGTTTAAGTATTTCTGAATGCAAGACTTGAACTAACTTAAATGTGTAGTGTTATACTGCTACTTTCGCTGTAAAAGCTCTGAGTAGGCTACCTCTGCCACCACTGACAGTCCACAACATTTCATAAATGTTTTTTGTTACCAGTTTGTGAAGCAGCAGCGCCCTCTGCTGTCAGTGCAGTGCGTCACAGCAGATACATCACCCGCCGGGGCTCTTTTCCTATTGGCCGCTTTCTGTCATGTGACCAAAACAGAATCATGGCGGCCGCTGCGGTCCGGTCGAGCATGGGTCTGACTTTGAGACTTTCTCGAGTTATACCGGACTGTAGTACATGTCCCCTCTACAGGCTGAAGACCTGTGGGAGCAGCGTGGGTAGTTCACAGAGGAGCGGCTCCTTTGATAGCTTCCGGACCATCAACCGACACTTGCAGACGAGTAAAGGTGACTGGTGCAGTTTGCTAACATCTTTAGCCTCCGTCAGAGGCTGCTTATTCTCTCGTGATTATCTGTTTACGATAAGTCTTAATAAGTGGTATTTGTATCGTGCCAGAGTTTTAGCTGTTGCTTATGCCAGCAAAGTTTTGCTAGCAGGTGGTCTAATGTTGTCAGCAGTTATTATAGTCTATAGTCCGCTCAATAACACTTGTGTAACTTTACATCAGCATTCCCAGATAGATGGGGTTGTGAAACTTCGTGCAACAAGTCAAACATCGTCCACATCCGGTCTGTCCAGAGGAGCTGATATAATTTCTGACAGCAGACACACTCACAGTCCTGTTCGTGCTTTTGTGTTTTCTTAAAGGTCTTTACCACAGTGAGGAGGGGAGCTCCAATGCAGAGGACCCGGAGGATGTGTAAGTTTACAAGGGGCTTTTACTGTGAATTGATACGGTGATACGGATACAAACACAAACTGCACCACAGCTACTACTTCCAAACATTAGAACTGCGAAGTTAAAGTCTGTGGAGGCTACATTTAATCTTCAGGGAAAGATGGTTCAGATTGTTGCTGAGTCATGCTGAGCTTGCATTTTTTTTTTGGACCACATCACGAACATAGACTTAGGTTTATGCAACATTTGAGAGAACTATTTTCTCTTTTTGCACAAGTTCTAAAATTTGAATAAACAGTGTGTAAGATTTAGGAGGAGTTAGTGGCATCTAGTGGTGAGGATTGCAGATTGTAACCAGCTGAAACTACTCCTGGTTAGAATCCCATTAGTGTTCATTGTTTAGAAGGTTTTTACTGGGAGCTGAGTTATCCACAGAGGTCTCCTCCTCTTCAAAACAAACAAACCAGGTGATTAAAAATGGTAAAAAACCTTAAAAAACATTATAAATCAGTATTTCTTCAGCGATGTCCAGCATGTTGCAGATGGGCCCCTAGCGGAGCACCTGCCAATCAATGCTGAATGTGTGCTCACCTTTTATCTGATGCAGACGTTCAGGAGGTTTTTACAAGAAGCCATATTATCCGTTAAGGTCTTTTCCTCCAAAATAAACAGACCAGGTGATGGAGAGCTGTAAAAACACAGAAGAAAGCAGTTTCATGTTACAAATCTGTGTTTCTCCAGGGCTGTTGAGCATGTTGGAGACGGGCCATTATCCTAGCACCTGCTAATGTGTGCTCACTTTTTCTCTCTGATAACTTAAGGTTCACTCATTCAGGAGGTTTTTTCAGGGAGTGGAATTATTCACAGAGGTCCTTTCCTCTCTGAAACAAACGGACCCAGTGATTTTAAGTGTTAAAAACCAAGCTGTAACCTCAGAGGCTGAAAAATGAAGCCAATGTGGAAGTGCCATAAACTGCAGTTTGTCAAGTAGCCACAAGAGACCGACTCCCCACAGACCCCCATGCTTAAATGCATAACTTTACAGCACAAATAAAGAGCCTGGAACAAAAGACTGTTTGGGTCTTTATAGCTTATTTCAACATTCATGACAACTGTACAGGGGATGACATTTCTTTTATAATTCACCCATTTTACATTTTATCAAGACCCAAGTCACATATATTTAAGGGTGGGGCTGCTTGAGTGACACGCTGTCTGCTGATAGTGTCCTTGGCTTCTCAGTCAGATCCACACCTCATCAGTCCACAGTGTCAGCCTCTCATCCAAACTTCTGGCTCCAGAAAACCAAGATGGTGATGGCTGAAATGCCAGACTTTAGGCTTCGAAATGGCAGTACACAAACCAGTGGGTGACGTCACGGTCACTTCGTCCATTATTTATACAGTCTATGGTAAAAACACAGAAGAAAGCAGGTTTCAAGTTTTAAAAAAAAGTTTTTAAAAAGTGTTTTCCATGTCTGCCAATATGTCCCCCTAAATCCTACAAACCTGAAACTCTAAGGGTACACCTAAAATTATATTCCTTGTACAACAATACATTTTTTACTACAGGTTTTGTGGCTGGTGTGGCTCAGAAAGTAGAGCGAGTCATCCATTAATTGCAGAACTTGTGGTTCGACTCGCTGGCTTTTCCAGTCTTCATGTCAAAGTGTCTTTCAGCAGTGACACTGAACTCTGAATGCTCCTGATAGTGACACTATGTCTGACTTTGGATGAAAAGTACCATGTCAGTTCAATCCATTTACCATTTACTAAATACTGATAGTAATTAATGTGCATGTTATATCACATTGCTGCCCCAGATACTTGCTGAGCTCTGTAAACATAATTTATTGACAGAAGACTTTGGAGGCACCAGCAGAAATCTGAACTTGTAGCCCGCAGCTTTCAGTACTAGACCACAAAGTTGTATTAACTGTGTGAAGCCAAAGTAAACAGTCACATAACAAAGTTTTTTCTATGAATGTGTGATCAGAAATCTTGTAGTCAGTACACTGCATGGGTAGGTACTGAACTTGGAACATTATGTTTCTCTACTGTCTATTTTTTAAGCATTTAAAGGGCAGAATGGTGAATTAAAAAAAACTCATAAGCTCAAATGTATGATTGTTAATAAAGCTAAATTATTGTTAACTCACTGCTGTTTAGGGTGAATGTGGTGTATATAGATCGGTCTGGCCAGAGGATCCCAGTGAAGGCCAAAGTGGGAGATAACGTCCTGTATCTGGCTCACAAGCATGGAATTGAACTGGAAGGTAAACATTTAACACGGTCAAAGCTGTTTAATAAATATTTAATTGAAGCATGGTTATAAGATATTATTGCTTATTATTTGTGTTTCTCTTTGATTTAGGAGCGTGTGAGGCATCGCTGGCCTGCTCGACATGTCAGGTTTATGTGAGTGATGAACACTTCGACAAACTGCCAGAACCTGTTGAGAGGTAGGTCTGCTCCAAACGATATCATCCTTAATCCTGACATTTGAATTTTAACAAACGTGTGTGATGAGGTAAAAGACAGTTCACTGTAAGTGCTGACAGATATTTTGGCACTTTAGGGAGGATGACATGCTGGACATGGCACCCATGCTTCAGGAGAACTCCCGGCTGGGATGCCAGATCATTCTTACTCCAGAACTTGAGGGCATGGAGCTCACCTTGCCCAAAGTCACCAGGAACTTCTACGTGGATGGCCATGTGCCCAAACCTCACTGAGAAAAGGAGAACATGATGAAAGTTGGAGAAAAATGAGAGGGCGGCGCTGCAAGCTAGACACTATGTGTGCTGGTTGAGTGAGGGGGCGACCATGAAGAGATGCACGGCTAGGGTAGTAAAGTCCGTAGCAACTCCCAAGGCTTCTTGGCGGCTGACAAATTCCACAGTTAACCAATGACAGGACAGGCCTGCAGAGGACATCAGGCAGAGTCAGACACTATACGAGTCTCGCTGAAGGTGAAATTAATGGTTACTTCTAAAAAAAAAACTGATGGTTTAACCAATGATGTATTTATTTGTGGAGTATTCCTAGGCCAGCATCAAGATGCCATTCAATACAAACTATTCTTTGTTAAAAACAAGACAATTTAAGAGATATGTTTGTGTCATACATTTCAGAGCAACGAAGTTCATCTTTGTGCTGTTTATGGAACATTCCTTGTTACAGCTCATGTACGCACAAGTATCACAAGATGACGTTCTCAGTCATTTCTGCCGGTCCACCACTGTCACTCTGAATCACTAGTCAGATATTGTATGCATAGTATTTACTTTCATTTTATGTACCAAGTTCATTTGTAGGTGTTGTGACCACTTTGCAATTAGCACCCATTTACTATAGTTAGCCCCAAGTCATAAACCTCAAAAATTATTTCTTCTGCATGGTACTGAAGCCAGGCACAGAAGAAGAATAAGCCATATATCATGATGAAGTGTATTTGAAAGACAGACGGTGCCTGAAGCTTAAAGGGTCAGCTCTCAAAGTACATCAGAATTTGCACTGTTGAAACTTACATGTTATTCACTATAAAGACTGCAAAACATATTAAGGCGAATTGTGTCAGATGGAAAATACATTTTAAAGCACCTCCTCACAGGTGCTACTGATTAAGGCTTGATGAGTTGACCTGGTTCAGGTGTGTGTTGATCCAGAGCAGAGTGGAGGTCTGTTTGAAGCTGGTGGGCTTCATGTTACCATGGAATGAGTTTACCACATCTACCCTTTACTTAAGTCTACTGTACTTGTCCTTACGCACAAATGTAAGTCAGTTGTGTATATCATGTCTTGAAATTACAAATATTTAAAGTGTGCAATAAAATCAGTTTTAAAAAGTTCTTGTTGAACACTGCTTCATTACCCAGCAACTTTAAACACCATTGCAAGGACTCACAGAGGACAAAAATAATTTCATCCAAACTTAAATAATCAAAGCTAGTTCATTGGCATTGTTGGTAAAAATCTTAACTTATACTCAGCAAATATCTAACCAGGTGTTGTCGCAAACGTGCTTTGCAGCAGCTACCAAGTGAGACTGTAACACAGTGTGGGCAGCACTTATATGCCCCAGCAGGTGTAATCTAGCAAACTACAAACAGCTGCGTAACCCCTCCTGTTCCCAAACACGCCCCATCACAGCAACCAGCTCCAGCGGCCTGAGTTTCCAGTAACTTGGCACACTTCATCATTTAGCTAGTTGATGATCGATTTGAAGATTTAAGGTGAGTATTGACAGTAGTGCACAGCGATCCCGTGTTAACTGACTGTTGGATTATAACCACATTTTGAACCTCTTTTCAGGCCCTAATGATAAAGAAGTGGTTAGAGAGGCCATGACAGGTCATAAAATAGACAAAAAAAAATAAGAATAGGATCTTTTATCAATACTTAAGTGTGAATACAGGGATCGTTGTATGGTAAATTATGATGGATCAGAACATGCGACCATTTTACTTAAGGTGCCCGTAGTGAGCTCGAGTGGATCTACAACTACAAGCAAACAAAATGTATGCTTCAGAATATCAGTAGAGTCAATACAGTAGTTAAAATTAGTCACTAAAAACACACGTTACACCGAGTTTAACAGACCACCATCACCTTTTTTTGTAGGTCTAGTCCAAAACATGAAGGCCTAAGTAGAACAGGCCCCTCTGATGCACACATGAGAGAATAAAGGTGGAAGAATATAAACTTACAGTCATACTCAGTACTGATGTGTCAATATCCATCCGACCTACCTCTGCGCTCGCGACCCTCAGACTCCACGTAAACCATCAATGTCTTCGCCATTGCAGACCGCAGTGGCTCCATGTTTGTTCATAAACGCATTTAAACTGCAGCGAGAGCTCGACGTTTTGTTACAGTTCTTCCGGTGAGTTGAAAACGTTACATTTTAAATAAAACATAAAATGCGTCTTTTTTTTATACGTCCGGCTTTATGTCATATGACAGCAAGACGTTGTTAGGCTTTTAAATAACCCGCCAAAGTGACACCAGATATTCATTTTAGCCCATGTTGGCTATGACGCTAATAATGTTGGCCTAATTCAACATTTTATGAAAACTATTCTTATTTTAGTAGCCTAACATCACTGTCACTGCTGGCCACAATTTAAAAACAAAAATGTTAAACACTAATAGTCCTAGCTCATTTGTTTTCACTGTGGTATTGTAAAACACCTGCAGTTTATGTCACTTGTTAGCTTAATTGTACGTGTACTATAAGTAAATATGAGTATATCTCAAATGGTGTAATAGTCTATGTTTTAAATCCCATTCGGCCTCTAAAACAGCAGTTCCCAGGTTTTTTAAACCTGTTACATGGTGACATGAATCAATATTTATGGTTCACCTCTCCTCACAGGGTGAATGACTATGAGTTGTGAACAGTTCAGTTTAGTAATATTTGTTCAACTGAGCTGGCCCTGACCCCCAGGTTGGGAACTAGTTCCAGTGATCTAAAAGCTGTTTGTTTTTATAATACAGACACGTCCTCAACATGAGCACAGGACCGAGGACACAAGCTGCCTTCATCCAGGGAACCCAGAGTACAATTGAACATGATGCCTCCCACTCAGCTCTCTTCTACCTTTTCCAAGAAGTTTCCAAGCTAGCATCCCCCATCCACAGCAGCTTCCTGGATGCAAATTCACCCTCCTTGTGGCTACATGAGACTTCTAGGCAAAGTTCTTTTGTAGTTAAAAAAGAGGAAGAGAATGCACATTCGTTTCAAATCTCTAATAGTTCCCGCCAGCACAGTTTGTCTCATATGTCGCCTTATAATCAGATGAAAAAAGTGAAGGAGGAAAGTCACAGCAGCAAGGTCTCAACTTCTGCTGAGCCACATACTAAATGTAATAGCCCCTGGAAAGCATTGAGTCTGATCAATCTGCAGTGTGAGAGGCTCCTGCATCAAAGAGATGTGGAGGAGTCAGACCCAAGTTTAGTGTCATCCAGCACAAAAGTGGGTCATTCAATTGACAAATCATCAACTGCAAGAGCAGATGTAACGTTAACAGATCAGAGAGTCAGGGGTGACTGTGTGAGTGTTGAATGCACTTTGAGATCATCTCCTCTTATCTGTGAGAGGCAAGAAATCCCAGCCTGTGTCAGTCTTGTGGAAGATAAGAGAGGGGACTCTAGTGGAGGAGCCGGTGGTTATAAAGCACAGTGCTGTGTGAAAGACTCAGAGGTGAGCTGTTGTGTTCAGTCACAGACTCCTGAAAAAGCAGACACAGTTTCAGTGTTTAGTGTTCGCAGACAATTTGAGTGGAACCAGGAGTGTAGGGGTTGTTCCTCTTCTGAACAGGATGTACCCCTCTCTGAAAATATTTTGTCACAAACACACATCCCCTATGCATCCCTTCATGCCCAGCTGACTTTTACCTCCAGTGAGGATGCACATGTAGCTCTGTCAAAGCCAGTACTAACACTTGACCACAATGCAAACCTTGCATTGACTACAGAGCCCCTTCGTGACACCCATCCGTCTCCTTCAAGCTCTGTCCTACCTCCTTCACAATCAGCTTCACTTTTATTTAGTACTACAGAGAAGTGTCACTTACTTTCAAAACAAGATGACAAAATCACAGCATCTGAACCACAATGTTCAAATGCCCACACCAAGGAAAAATGCGCTCCAGTTGCACAACTGATGTCCTCAAGCGATAATGGAGAAACAAACTCCTCACCTTCAGTGACACCAAAGGGGATTTCTCCTTCATCTGCCCAGCAGTGGAGAACTAAGACTCCTAGAAAACAACCTCATCCCAGCCGGAGTGCTAATATCCAAGACCCAGACTTCCAGGGGGTGACGTTCAGGATTGACACACAGCTGGACGACAATAGGGAACAGTGTCGGCTCCTCATAACTTCAAAGTACAGGTAGTGACTGATTCATTACATGTTTGCTTGGGCATTTAGAAGATGGGGATAAAAACTTAAATTACTTCTGTCTGCTGCAGCAAGGAGCTCCGAAAGAGTGTGAAAAAACCAAGGATGAGGACACGGATGTCCCAGAAATCCCTCAAAACTAGCAGCTCAGATGAGGAGAGTGACCTGATGACCAGTGTTTCCAGTGAGTTACACTCAAGTGCCTGACCTATTGTGTAAAGTTTTATGTTGCCATTTTTATGGGCTCCCCATAAGAGAATATGGAGCCCCTGCAATTTAAACTGATCTAATTTCTAAAATATAGCTACCCTATATGAATCATTTGAAGTTGTTTTTTTTTCACAGTCTAGAGCCCAGAATCACAATTTTGTCTCATAAGGCTTTAAAAACTGTGTAACATACAACACTCTCTATCCTCAGCCTCTCAGTTCAGGTAAGAAACAGTTTCACACAAAAACCTTTAATGGCGGAAATAAAAAAGGAAAATCTCAAGAGACTTTACATAATATAAACTAACTAATAATTATATAATAATACTACTTTCAGGCACATGTTCAAATATAAATTGTGCCATGCTATGTGCTCAAAATGTATGCATCAGAAGCATCACTCAGTTGTGTATTTGCATGAAATACTCATTTGCTCCACTAGAGAGCGACACCACACTAAAACATGTGACTTGGCAGCATCAGTCAGGACAGGTGGAGCACATTTGATGAATATGTAGGGAAACTATTGTGTAAACATCCTAAAACCATAATGGGTATCAATTAGTTCCGTTAAGACCAAGAAACAGAGTATTAATTCAACATGTAATTTTTACTTTCAGCTGCACAGCCAGTGTTGTGAGTCGCTCTGTTTCCAGTAGGAGCAGTATAAAAATTTAAGTCATTTCAAATGAATTACAGTGGTTAGTATCTTTCCTCTTCACACGTTTTTAAAAAGAGAAACTAATGGAAATTTGCATATGCTTTTCCTTTTGGTAAAGAAGGAACATGAGCAAGTTTGTATCCCCAACATTCAGAGACCAAACAGCCCAGTATCTTCTGTGACACCCAGATATAAAGCCTTGTTAATTTATTTTAGTAATTAACAGCAAAATGAAACAAAAATGTTACAACTTACACACTCAGTATACATGTACAGTTATGTCCACAAATGAGACCCTAGTGGACATCATTGTTTTCAATCAGTCTTTTTTTGTCACTTAAAAACTTCCTGAGTCAAAAATGCACAATACTCTTCTAGATCACACTGTAGTATTCATCTTTTCATTAAAATGTAGCATTCATTTCCAAAAAGCTTTGATTGCATCACAAGCACTTCTTGTATTTTGATAGAAACATTTTTTAAAGTATGCTCTGTTCAAATTGGCTGTAGCAATAACTAAATATGTTTCCTGTCTGTTTCATAAGAGGGGAAAGTCTGCGCATCATGCTGCACCAGGAAGACCCCCATGTGGAGGGATGCAGAGGACGGGACCCCACTCTGTAATGCCTGTGGAATAAGGTAGCTCATGTTAACACTGCTAGCTGCTGAATGTTTTAAAAACACATACAAGAAGCTGTGTACGTTGGCATATGTATAAATAACTAACAGAGCATAAAGACACATTTTCACGTGAAGGACCTAAGTCTTAACTTTAAAGCAGATGTTCAGAAATATTTTCCACAGTGTTCAGTTTTCCATATTGACTTAAAAATCGGGGTCCATAATAATAAGTCCAAGAAGATTGATTGCCCATATGGACTATGATTTGTCCATACAGTAAATTATTATAGACACATTATATCATCCAAAATGTCATACTTATAAAAGATTAGATTGAGTTTGACTGTATTGTATCCAGGTATCGTTCGGTTTTCCTCTCATGTTTGTCAGTTTATTTTGCCTATCAACATTAACAGTAACAATGATTTAATGGCCACAGAGCAGTGGCACAGCCTTTCCATCAGCTCATTGTCACCACTGTATTTTATTGTTGGAAAGGTGAGAGTCAAATATGTTTTTCTTCTTTTCTCCTGTTGTATTCATAAAAAAGAAAAGAGCTTGCAGAGGTACACTAAAGTAAATCTCTATAAATGTGTACTCATAAAAGTCTCAACAAATGTTACACAAAGTTTACTGTTTACATGAGATGCATGACTGCACATTTACAGCAGTTAATCTGAGGATGATTGTAGGAAACACTTGGTATTGATGAGTTGAATCTCTTGTGTTTTGTCTGTCATACTCTTAGCTTGTGAGAAATAAACACTAATTTGCTTCTGAAAAGAGGAATGATGCTGAGTCACTGTTAGAGTGATCCTAGATTGGCAGTCTAATCTGGGACATTTCAAACATACTGTACATGTCACTGATAAATACCAACTAAGAAAAGAGTTTAATCACCACTGTAATTATTTTTTCTGTCTTGACTTTTGAAGGTATAAGAAGTACAGAGTGCGCTGTGTCAACTGCTGGCATATCCCTAGGAAAGAGGGGAACTCCAACTCTCGCTGCCTTAAGTGTGGAAACTTTGTGAGGCTGACCTCAGCTCAGCGGAAACACACCACCTAGGGAACATACACAGAGCAAAGGTTTTTATCTCTACACACACTTGCACGCAAGAGTTCAAGACCACACTCTCTGCTCGCGTAGCTCTCAGTCCGTGACCATTCACTACAGAATGCAAACATACATTAAAAGAGCAGAGGCAGCTTCTTACGTCTTACTAGACTCAGTTATTAAATTAGTTTCACTGCTTAAATGCTGTACCTCAGGAGACGACGTTATTCCCTTTGGCTCTATGGCTGCTCTCAAGATGCTGTACACACCAGGGGAAAAACATAAACAGGTGAAAACCTAGAAGAAAAAAGAAACTTGTAAAACTCATAAAATGGAGGACGTCTAACAAACGATCTGTACTTTGATCTTGACTGCACTGATCTTATTTGTGCTACCTGTTAACCTGTACCTTATACAGTTGTTGGGGTTTGATTTTCTCTCTGCACGAGGAGGAATACAGTGATGACGCACAGACAGTAAATGTAGTATTAATAGGACACTGAGGAGCTACTGTAAGAAGTGGACGTATTCAGTGGAAAGTTTAGTCTTAATTGTTGACATTTTTCATCTAAATAGCTTCAGTGTTGCTTGTGTATTAATGTTCAGCTGTGCCAGATGGCTGCAGTAGACAGTTATTTCTGTACAGGACAAAAAACTGCATCCTGACCTCAGTGCTGCATTCACTGTTATAAATTGCAAAAACAATTTATGTCTCTTGACGTTGACTGCAAGACTGTCTGTTCGGTCTGTAGTCACACATTTAGTTGCACAAGTTAAACTAAGTTATTTATTGTCTTTTTTTCTAATTGTGGTTGTTTTGCATGGTTTGTTTATTAAGTTGTTCATTTGGGCTGTTGCTGGTTTAATTGGTGCACTAATTTCCTTAGCATTGCTGTTTTTTGTGTGAAAAAAAATCTATTTTTGTGTGAGCTTGCATGGTGTTTGGTCTGTATTAAATTCAGTATGAAACATCCAGTTTGTCTCCCGGTTCTTTCTAGGTATATAGGTAAGGCCTGCTCTTGATAGAAATCCCGTACGAAAACATGCAATGATTATAAAATGGTAGAATAGTTTCAGACTGGTATACACATATCACATTAAACTATATGGAGACGCACAGGGAAGAATTGTTCATTAATGAGACTTCCCACAGTTTCCTCAGCCCACCCTGCAGTTCAGGCCCGTTTGCCAAGTGGGTGGCCTCACACGAATTGATACAGTGCAGCTATTATTTCAAAACGGATTACGTCTTCCTCTTATTTGAAACAGCCAGAGTTGCCTCTGTCACCACGTGCCAAACCATCCGGCAATGAGCAACACCGAAGGAAATGAGCGCTGTGTAAGCCAAGAACATAAAAGATAGAAACAAGCTCAATAAAATGAATGTGCTTGCTTCATTTTTACTTTAGGCATATTTCAGTCCTAAACAGACTCACCTGCTGTGGTCACTTAAATATCAACAGGAAACACTGAGCCTTAATGAATACTGGTGGATTGAGCCAGTAAACTACAGTGCAATAAAATACATAGATGTAAAAATCTGATCTAGACCTGCACATTTGAAAATCGTCCAGTAAAGTGAAGCATTATGCAGCTGGATTTGGTCTGCTTTCAGTCCTTGTTATAAACAAAATCAGAGATTGAGAGGAATAAAGGCTGCAGCAAACAGACTGGGAAATGATTTTATCTTTCATGCTTATATAAATGTTCAGGATGACTCAGTCTTAACGTAGCATCGCTGACTGATGATAGTGATGATTTGGGCAGTGTGTTATGTAAAACAGACAATCTGTTTGATTGTTTCACGGGTTTTTAAATCTATTTTATGTCTGTGCATCTTATGTTCAAGTCTGTGTGTGTTCTGTGTTTCACATGACTGCAAGACAGATTTCCTCCTGGGGATAGTAAAATAGAGAGAGAGTGAAACTGTGCCAGAATAAAGCAAGAAGAGAGCTAATCATATTTACCATAGAGTAAACAAACAAACAAGTGGTATAAAAATGACTTTAAGATGTTTGAGATCAGTGGATAACTGTGATATTTTGTCTTCTAAGTATCAGACACTGATATTCAGTGAGCACTATAGTTTCAAACTTTTAGTTTTGAGAGCTGTTTCAGATTTGTTTTGATGAAGACAGACTGCTGGGATGAGGAGGAGGAGGAGGAGGAGGAGAAAGTTTAGAGTGGGAGGCTAAAAAGTCTCAGATGTAGTCAGATGTGCAACTTTTTTTGTGAATGAAAGGGGAGAAGGGGGTCTGCGCCTGTCCTGCCCCACACAGGCGAGATTAACGCCTGTTGGGGCGGCCGTGCCACCGGACACTCCGGACCATGACTTTGGACAGCAAACTCATGGAGGAGACGGACATTGACGTGGAGGGACAGACGGATAGGGATGAAGATGTGAAGACCACAGGTTTTTCAGTGATAAATACGGGTAATCCCGGTTTTGAGCAGAGCGCTGCATCCTTCACTGCTGAGGTGCGGGAGGAGGGAGACTTTGCAGTCCGGTTACAGGATGGTCCAGGCAGGAGAACCGCCTCGGTGAAGCCTCCGTACTCTTACATCGCTCTTATCACCATGGCCATCCTCCAGAGCCCGAAAAAGCGCCTCACTCTCAGTGAGATATGTGATTTTATCAGCCAGCGCTTCGTGTATTATCGTGAGAAGTTCCCTGCGTGGCAAAACTCAATCCGTCACAACTTGTCTCTGAATGACTGCTTTGTCAAAATGCCTCGGGAGCCTGGGAATCCTGGGAAGGGAAATTATTGGACCCTGGATCCCATGTCGGCTGATATGTTTGAAAACGGGAGTTTTCTTCGGCGGAGGAAACGCTTCAAAAGGCAACATTTCTATCTGGGAGCGCTGAAGGACTCTGGAGCGAAGGAGCGCAGCCTGATGCCAGTTTTCCCTCTCCTCGGAGCGCACGGGATGAGTTCTTGTCTCCAGGGTCCTGATTTGTACCAAGACCTGGGCCTAAGGAGTCGTTTAAGCTCTCACGCAAGTCCCAGCATCCCACCTGTAAGCAGCATCATACCTGCACTCTCCTCGCTGCTCTCCAAGAGTTTCCCCTCATGTCTAACCTTTGAACATTTCGATCATGGACGCTGCGCCGCGGTCCCATCTCTGGCTCCAAACTGCTCGTTCATACCTCCAGTCTCGCTGCACGGAGTGATACCCAGCTACCCTGTGTCTCAGCTCTCCAATTTCCCCACTGGGATCATTAAAGTTTCATCTAATTTAATTTGATAGTGATCCTCTCCTGTCCTGGACGGAATCTTCTTCCTCTCAGCCTGAGAACAAACCCATGGTACATTATGTAAAATACAGTTTTAATGATGGCCTAAACTTGCAAACAGGCCTTCGTATTCAGCTATGTGTTTTTGAATAACTGGTATTGTATATTTCTTAAATATGTTTGGAATAAAACGTGATTGAATTTACAGTCTGCAATTTGAATTAACAGGGTTTATCATCATCATATACTATCTTATATTACTTTTCTTTTTTTTTTTACGTAATTTTTGTCTATGTTTTTACGAAAATGGAGAGACACATTTGTGCGGCACAAGATATTTTAGATAAATAAATATAAACATTACAAAATATATTAATATCATATTCCTAAAATAGTTCCACACAACTGATTATATAACAACAACAATATTAATATTATCAGTTTATTTTGGGGCAATTGTGTCTCTGTTTTTAAAGATCAGAATGAAGACAAAAATAATATAAGCCTAAAAATCACTGAACAACAATTACTTGAAGCAACAACCCAGATGTGCAGCTTTTAGGTAAATGTTCAAGACCTACGGATTCAAACAAACTTACACTTTCCTGAAAAAGAAATTGGTCAAATGTGACAACATCGCTGCGTTTATTCTGCTGTGAATGATTAATCAGATGTAAACACACGAGATCACAAAACATCTGATCCTGTGTATATTTGATCTCTCGCTCCTTTGTTTATTGAGTGAGTGTTATTTCCTCCACATAGTGTATGAAAGAGGTCCTGCTTTAAAAACAGGCCTTGATGCCACAGCACGCGCTGGTCTTGTCATCCTCTGCAGCCTAAATGGGCAGCACATGACCGCAGCAGTGTTCAGCATGAATATCAAATACATGTGGTCGGCTGGCCGTCAGGTATTATTGAGACTGCACCGCTGGCTTTAATCGGATGTACTTAGTGCTGTTTGTTGTGTTATGTGGAAATATGAGCGGCAGACGTGCGCCTGCTTTTAGGGAGGGAGGATTCTGGTCGTTGAGTAACTGAAAAATACACGACAGCCTAATGATGTTTTTATTTAGTTACTGTAAATATATGAGCAGGGAAATATACAGAAACATAAAGGTAAAGTCATGCAGAATGTCAATTTTTAAGAGAGGCATTTATGTGTCACAATTTTAATGTTGCAGTCTAATTGTTAGCTCATTCTGTATAAATGTATACAGCTCTTCATATAGTATGTTTGTGCAAAATGTTATTTGTAAATGAATGAGAGACACCATCCGATGGCTGTAATTAATTAATTTATTATTATTTATTTAGTAGGGACAATTTGCAACACACTGTACCAGAAAAAGCTTAAAACTCTTAAAAAAAAATCTGTAGTCCCTGGGCAGAGGCCACTTGTGATGTGCAGGTTGCAGAAAAAAAATATAGAAAAGAAGAAAGAAATAATAACCATCATGGAACAAACATCAGTAGAACAATTCAAATGTGCACCAAGGAGCACACAATCAGCAAAACACCATTAATAACCATTAATAACAGACATTTTATCACCAGCAAACCCAAGTTGAGTCAAGTACATTTATAAAAAGTTTGTACTGGTGTGTTTGTAAGAGATTAGAGACAGTGTGAAACAGGGTGAATGTGTAGTTTTAATTCAAATAGTAAAAATACATTGACATCAGTATGAAGAAGCAGTATTGTGGTTAAATGAGAGATGAGAACAAATTTGCAGTGTGATGATTCTTAATCTGCTTTCCTGCAGTCTCCTCCTGCCATTACGGCAAAAATAACATTCCTCACAAGAAGAAACCCAAACTTTATATTGGAATATCTAATATAATAACCATGCATAAGGTGCAAGGGCATTTATTTCAGCTCATCGACAAGTTTTTGCAGTCAATTTTACAAAACAGCTAAGGATGAACATTTTCTTGCACTGTAGTTACATCCATCCACTCCAGAGGAACATTTACAGGAAATCTCTCTCAGTGTGCAGCCGCTGGTGTGAGTGTGATGTGGCTCATCTGTAAACAGCTGCTCTCCACCTAAATAACCAACCAATAACCCCTCAGGGAGCAGTTTGCTTTTCCTGGCATTCTCGGTTGTATTTAGGTTTTATTCAATTACAGCGCACATGCACACTCCACGCTCAGTCCTGTTTCCCTCTTTGAAAAAAAAAATCTCTAATATCTTCATGGAGTGTGGCCCATTAAAGCCAGCCAGTGAAGTGTGAGTCGAACTGCAGCATGAGCCCTGTGACAGGAAGTATGATGGAGTGTGTATATTTGAAGAAAGGGGGGACCCCTCTCTGATCCATAAAACCTGGACTGGACAGATGACAGAGACGTATAACTGCAGAGCCACCCATGAGCTCATAATCTACCCACATGTCTGTAAAGAAAGAGAAAGGCTTTGTTTAAGTGACAGTTTATTTCCACCATGAAGAAAAAAATTGAAGTTAGTCATTATAAAAACCTGCTCATTGTAAGTCAAAATTATAAGTTAAAAAGCCAAAATATTCTTTTGTCTCATATTTCAATTTAATAAGTTAACAGTTTTTCTCATACATTTATTTAAATGATTACTAATCTTTCATCTATTTCTTTCCATTTTCCTGGTGGAAATGGGTATATAGGCCTTATACGAAAGTGCGAGTACAAAAGTGAGTGTCACATGTTGAAGGCAGAGAGGTAATGACAGACAAATAGGTCAAAGGTAACGGTCCAGTTTATTTCTTCTGCTAAACTTTCATCCAAACAGCCACGCTCAGAATTGCTTGATGAATCATCATCTCTCTTTCAAAGGTGTGGATATCAGGGCTTTGAAACAGAACCACAACAGAAGAATAAAATGAGACGATTGCAGAAATAGTCAAATTTTCTCCAGCTGTTTTTAGCCACCAAACAAGCAGACACTGAAAGCGGCCAATGCACGGAGCCAGAGACATGACGTAATCACCTCACCCTCAGTCCCCCATTAACTCATCCAACACACTTGAGAATTTTTCTTTGTGTGTATGTGTATGTGTGTGTGTATGTGTATGCATGCATGTTCAAACTGCAGTTTCTTGGTCAACAAATGACACATGAGAGGTGGACCAAGAGCAAACACCAGGACCGCTGGGCTCAGTGACATTCTTTGATCAGGAACATTTGGATTCAATTAATCCTCTTTTTATTCTCCTCTAACTTCCTCCTGGCATTTGTGCTGTTTTCTTGGTTGGGATATTTTCCTCCCTGTGGCCTACCACCTGAACTCTTAACATGACCTAAAGGATAATTTCACCCATTTTACAAAATGCATATTTTATCACTCAGCCTATGGTGTCTGGGCATAACAATATTTTACTCTTAATTCAGTTTATTTTCTGGATAATCTACTCAGTATATTTTTATATGCATGCTGCTTGCTGCCCTGTGAGGCTGTGGTGAGGGATAGTGGTGCTTTGAACTAAATGTTATAGGCAATGGAAATGTTTCATCATCAACAGTGAGTCGGCCATTTTGGAAGAGTAAGGGTAAGAGTGCCGTCCACTGTCTGTTCATCATCAGTTTCAAAAAGAACTGCTGAACTAACAGATAACATGAATAAAATTTAAAACACCTCATGTAGGCTAGTACAAAAATAATGCAGTGAGGCACAAAGGTAGGCTATTGTGATGTGTTTTATTTTGCTGGATACTGGTAGATTATGATGCCTGATCCACTGACGTTTTGTTAGCATCCAGTTAGCATAACATCAGCCAGCTTGAATCAGTCACTACATTTACATGCACAAAATATTCAGATTTTAGCCCTAATTCTTAAAGACACAATAATCCCGCAAAGCTGTTTACAAGTCTAATTAAAATGAATATTCCAATAATATTCCTGTTTATATTCAGCTGTGCATACTACAGTTAACATGTCTTTACATTTCATTTATCATACCAAAATATAGAATAGTGGAATGGCTGAAGCAGCTTGTTATTTTCCCCTAATGAATCAAAACAGGATTTTTTAAAAGTTTCCTACAGGTGGCAGACTTGTTGGGCCATGTAAACACATCCTCCCTTTTTCGTTCTTTCTACCACGCTCTGGTCGGTGTTGTGATATTTGCACACATCCAAACACCTGTTCATATTTAAGTCTTTCATGATGTTGGCCACCATAGTTTACTTACATGCTCGGTACACAGGAGAAGTTTCAGTTCTGCGACCTCACTGCTAGATGTCACTAAACATACTGTACCTTTAAGGCCTTCATCTGATATTGTATTTTTCTGCATATTGCCATATTCTCAAACAGAGTTACAGATATTCAAATGAACATAAACCAATTGATACACAGTGAATAAATTAGTAAGGTTGCGTTAAGGAGCGATAGTTTGCCTGTAAAAACATACCAGTTTGGTAAGAGTCAAAGTTGTTTTTCAACCCAACCTGTTTGTCTACTGAAAACAGGAAACATAGGTTTCCCACTTTTCTTTTAATCAGTAAAACTTTCCCTCGAAAGATAAGTAAACCAACTGTGAAGGGACTTTTCTTTTTACATCATCGGTGCTGGGAAATCCCATTCATTTGTTTAGATTTAGATAAGAAGATTAATACCAATCTCATGTCTCATGAAGTGTGGTGTTAGAGCCAGGAGACTGTTAGCTTTTCTTAGCATAGAGACTGCAAACAGATTTCAGAAACCTGCATACCGACACAGCTACAGGCCACAAAACAACGCTTTGTATCTGGTCGGTTGAACTGTCCACACAAACAGAAATCTCATGTTACATGCTGTGACTATTGGTAAACGGTGACCAGGCACAGGGACTTTCTGAAGTCTTGATGTCACCATGGGGTTGCAAGGCAAACAGTAGAGACTGCCCTGGATTGTTTAACCAGTCACTGCTGCAAAGCATCAACGACCAGACTCAATGTATTAATAAGTACGATGCAGACATGTAAAAAAACATTTAATTAATGACTTAACTTGTTGGTTTACTACATGAGGCACTTGTGACCCTTTATCAATGACCTTATTAATATTTGCAACTACAGAATTGAGTCTTTTTTAAGGGTCACTTTATTACGAGAGACAAGTTTTCCAAAGCGTAGCTCAGATTTTACAAAAAATCTGATTCCCAGGTCTTTAGGTCATTGCAGCTATTTTCTATGATTATGATTATTCCTAAAGGAAACTTTATTTAACTAGTTCATGTTTAACTAATGAGTAATGTGTTAATGCCGTACTGTGAGAAGTTACTCATTAAAAGATCCAATTCCTGGTTGGAGCAGATCTAAAAGATTTTTTATTGTACACATCAGTACATGTAAAATTACAAGAAGGATTCAAATAGACAAATCACCTCTGGTGACACTGTCAGATCTTGTTGACTGAATATCTCTGTGTCATTTCAGGTCATTACAACCATTTTCTACAATTAAGGTTTGGCTTATAGAAAAAGCACAACTAGTTTGTTTTTCACAAATGAGTTATATATTGTTTTAATACAAGTCACTGTTGTATTTCCACTGACACACGGGGGTAGTTTTCTGAGGAAAAAGAAATTTCCCTAACCTTAGAATTCAGAAAACCAATAAAGAAAACACCTCTTTTTTAAAAGTTTTGTTTATTCTTTACATGTAATAAACAACATAAACTCCATATAGTGTTAGTACAGTGACATATCATCAATCAGAATCAGTCATTTGAATGGATGGTGTAAGTGATCATACCATTAATTGTAAACCCTTATCCAACAAATATAATATATGTAAGTATATTGTATTAATATACAGAAAAGTATATATATCAGGTTACAAAATGTCATTTCTTGTACAGCCACAGTGAAAGTTTTCATGTCAAGTAAAACCAATGGATTTTTACTCTCCAACGCCCTGCTTGACTGCATTGTAGCTAAACACCTTACAGGCTATCTTTTCAGTTTCACAATGCTTCCCACACTCCATAAGACATGCAAACCAACCGTCATCAATGTAAGCCACATCGGAGTAACCACTGGGTCCATGGTTAATGATCCAGGGTCCGCTCCATGCATTTACATTTTGTTCGCCTAGAGATCTATTCAGATACACTCCTAAATCAATCCTTTTGACCTTACTGCTTGGGTGGATAAAGAGCAACCACTTGTTTGGGCTCTGGTTCTGGCTCCCCTCTGTATTCACAGTTTCACTTTGAGCTGGAAAGGAGACCACACTTCCCTGACAGCCTTTACCTGTTTCCACAAGTTTTTTAGCACATCTCAGCTCGGAAAAATCCTCTCCATTATTTGTACTGACAGCTTCCTCTCGACAGCCTCCCTCAGTACGGGTATTGCAGTAGATGATGCTGTTGTTTTTATCATCAAAGATCTCTGTCATTTGACATTCAAGTGACACATTTTCAAGCATTTTGCCAAATTGCCATGTATTACCCTTATCGTCACTGTACAGGGAGAGTGCAAACGGCTTAGAGTTATTACATCCCTTACAACATAAGTGGGAGCAAGAAGCATAAGCATAAACTGGGACAATCATTCTACCGCTCTTTGTTTGGAGACCATGACCTGGCCCAACGGCAAACGTGGCCCATTGCTTTATTTCAGCCAGTGAGTCAGTCAAATCAGTCACCTCACTCCAACTTTGGCCGGCATTGTTGGTTGTAATGTAGCAGAGACGAGTCTTGTTGCAGCAGTGATGTATCTGCCACTGCTCTGAGTAAGTGCCCTCAACACAGATAAAAAACAGGAAGAGTGTTTTGCTGGTCCTCTCATAAACCGGGCAGGGATTCATAGGACGGTATCCACGAAGGTGAGCCTTGCGCACCCGTTTCTCGTTGGACCACTAAAAAAGATATTACACAAAAGTTTAAAAAAAGAACATAGCATAGATGAGATTGAAAAAAGGTCATCAGAAGTAATATACCAATAAAATAGCTGCTTGGAATAATTACAGTACCTTCACTTCAGGGGTTTTTTCATCTTTGTCCACCGTTCCCGTTGCCATGACCAATGCTACTGTGCTGGTATCATCTGAAGAGTTTCGCTTCTCTGCAAACGCCATGAGGATTTTATCATCTCTGTCGTAGAAAAGAGCAGGAATCCTGTACACTTTTTTGTTACCGGATTTAAAAATTGTTTTGGTTTTGTTTTCCACCTCTAGTTCACTGTGGAATGACTGTGTGTTGCCCATGGTTGCGTTAATCCCAAACAATGTATAAGAAAGAAATGCAACTTCCTTCTCCAGGGTCATCAAACAATGCCTGCTTGTTGGTTTTATCAGGCTGAGTGGTGCAGTCTGTGACTGAGGGAGGAGTCTTTATTGTACAACCTGAAACTCACACCCCTGAATGAGATTCACCAATTGGTTGCATAGAAAGGAATCATGTGATCAATCAGCTGACTGCCTTCCATGAATGAGCTGCTGCATCAGTTGATTGGGCAGCTTGAGATCGGCTGATGTAGCTGGGATGTGAGCTGAGCTTGACATCGTGTCCTGCCTGAACTAACGCTATGCTCAATATATTCCACCTATAAATTTTATTTTACTTATCATAACCTTTTATTTTATCAGGTAATAATCCACCAAGAGATTCAAAATCACAGATTTTCAACACGTATTTTTACATGTTGCAATTTGCCTGTTATGCAAGAACTTGTTCCCATTTCATTGGAACAAATCTAACTTTGCGTTGTCAGCATTAAGTACTGCTCAGTTCACACTGCTGACACTGAAGCTTTTCAAATGTCACCTGAAGCTGAGTATGTGCCTCATTAATTCAGGGCCTAAACAATACATAATGGCATCATCTGCATAACATGAAAGTCAAGATTTGGTACTCACTACATGTGTTATAGCAAGAGAGAGCTACCATGGCATACACACTTTTCTATGTAGCTTTGTCAGTCTCCATTTCACTAAGACCAATTCCCAGCAGTATATGTTATGCTAGACACTGACAGTTCGCCTGATTTACCCTGAGACGTTACAATTTGCATTGGATGTGATAGCTCATCCCTGTTTTTATTTGAGGATAGCAGATACATCTTCAATTTGCAAACTTGTGTAAAATTATATTCACTATAGAGCTATTGTGCAATGCACACTCTGGCCTACAACCTGGCTTCTGTCCTCACTAAGGACACAGTGCTGTCTGCATTAGTACAGTGTTGGTAGTGTTTGATGAAAATTGTTGTTTTGTTTCTTTTGTCTGATGTCTAGTAGTACAGGCTACATGGAAAGACTCATAAGAAAAATGTTTTCTACATTTTGGTGGGTTATGCTGATGCTCAACTAGTCAAATCAGTTCTAAAATAGGACTATGTGACAGTCCAACATGGGAGGGTGCTGTATCGGTGCATAAAATGCAAGTATTTAAGAAAAAAATGATCCTGGTGTCCCCCTTCTAAATCATCTTGTTTTGATTAATTTGATTTGGATTATTATTATTTATTTATTTAGTTTAGTTTTTTGCACTTCTGTGTTGGCTTAATTTTTCAGCCCTGTAGATCACCGCTTGGTTGAATGAAGTCAGTCCTGGCTGTGCTGACGTCTTTATGAGTAATAACTGTTATCATCCTAGATGGATGATAACTTGAGCAAAGCGGCCTTGAAGGCAGTTGTGGTGGCCCCATACTGGGTGAAAGAGAAAGTGAGATCTGTTTGTTGAGTTGCTCCCTGAATGTTTCAGCAGTGCCATACAACGCTGTGCTGTATGCTGCACAGCGTGCCACCCTGCAACCCATAAATATCACAAATATCCCCCTTTCCTCTCCTCCTCCCACTTCCCTGCTTCTCCTCCCTACAAACCGCTCTACCCTGCTGCTCTGTATCCACTCCTGCCTCCAGAGCTCATAAAGAAGTGGAGCTGACAGGTGCTAGAGACCCAAGCCAGGAGAACACGAGCTGGAGGGATCATTAATGAGCTCTGGCTTGATAACTCTTGAATATTTTTGGATCAAACAAATCTGTGCTTTAGATTCTTTCCAAATATCTACACATCAACCCCTGCTATTAAATTCAAACTGACTGGTTTGAACTGGTTTTTAGCAAACAACAGTGGGAGATCTGAATCAGCAAAAATAAACAGCTGTGAAGTGTTTTTAATTTGATTGGAACAAATGCATTTCTGCTCCCACGCTGCTGTCCTCAGGGCCAGACACCCGCTAGCCAGACCTGACTTGGTTTGTGGGTAGCAGGAGGGAAAAGTAAGACAGCGAGGTCAGTGTTTGTTGTTTTAGTAGAAGACTCACTTCTCCTTCCTCCTCCTCCATCTCTTCCACCCATCCTGCCTCTAGCCTTCCTCTGAGTTGGCAAGCTCTGGATGTATCTGCCGCAGTTGGGAGAAGTTAGAAAGAGTGGGATGACTTGGAGGTTTTCTGCTGTTGACTAGCCTCCCATCTTAGCATGCAGCCAAGGACCACCCTGGTTGACTCTCAGCTCTCATAAAAACTCATTCCCTTTCACCCTCACTCGCTGTTTTTCCTCCGCTCATATGTGAGCTTGGGAACTTCTGTTTTTTTAGTTGGCTGCCTTGTTCTCTTTGTTCATTTTGTCCATGTGCATCATGCCTGTGTTGCAAGTTGTTAATGATGAATCCAGGGCTCCTCATTACCTCACCATGAAAATAACAATTGCCATCATCACTATTGTTCAGCCAGCCATTTCATGTGGAATGGATTATTTAGTGAATGTAGAATATGTGCAGTGTTTGGCATCAAGGCTCTGCCAAGCACAACACAGCAGGAGGGGAAGGGGAGGACTACAGGTGGATGCCAGTGTAGAGGTGGAGTTTATGACTGCCATGTGAACAGCAGCAGCAGCTGTAGCAGCAGGTTTCATGCAGCGTTCATGCAGACGAAGTGTCAGAGCACTGACAATTCATACATTGATCAAAAGAGTGCATTTGAATAAAGCTGCAGACTTGAGATGGCGTCCTGAACTAGCTTACAAGCTTCACTTAATTAGTCATGTTGGTCAAATCCCAATGTCCCTGCCTTGAATCCTGAACCCTCAAGGACTTAACTGACCTGGTAAAAGTTTTAGGGCTGCAAAGGTTTGAAACGATGACATATTACATTTTTTTTTGATGACGCCAAAACGTGTTACTTAAGGTGCAATCTAGGATTTGTACCTTCTTCACAGCCAAGGTACTTCCTGATTTGAACGTCTTTAAGGCTCTTGCCTTACAGAATGGATGACAGGTAATTGCCAAATAATCAGTTTACTTGTTTTTTTTCAAAACAGCGTCATTAAGCAAAATTTATAAAAAGGCTGAAGAATAAACTCAATATGTAATATAGCTTGTATATATGCTTGCATTCCTCTGATTTCATGCGCTTTTAATGGACCATCTTAAATTCTTAATGTTAACATAGTGTTTCTGTGTAAATTTAATATGCCAGGCTGAACACCTGTGTGCCAGTCCGTCTTGTTTTAATGTCACAGTGCTATGAATTGTGGGTAATTCCCTCAGACAAAGTCTGCAGAAATGCAAACTTATAGAATGTTTGCATAAAGGGCTCAAAACATGCAGGGAACGCCTCATGCACTTGACAGTCTAACTGTGGGACAGACATTAGCCCTCATGCACTTAGTGGGAACCCACATCAAAGCCTGTGAGTCTGTGAGGGTGGAGATTGGGACTGGGCTGTTGCCTTGCTTTTCACATAATATATTTTGTTGTGTCAGTGTATTATGTTCTGTCACATCGTATAACATCTCCTCTCATTCCATTTAATCCTGACATCAACATGAGTGGATAATATATCTACTGGCCTCTATCACGATTAATGCAAATTTTATTCAGCAATGGTGCTATCTACCAGTGTACTGTATGTGTACAGTGCATTCAGAAAGTACCCCTCACTTTTTTCACATTTTGTTATGTTGTTTCTACACTAATTACTTCATAATGACAAGGCAAATGCAGGATTTTAGAAATGTTTGCAAATTTATTAAAAAGAAAAACTGAAAGATCACACTGACTTATGCATTCAGACCCTCAATTCAGTACTTAGTTGAAGCACCTTTGGCAGCATTTACAACTTCAAGTCTTCTTGGATATGATGTGACAAGCTTTGTGCAACCGGATTCAAGGATTTTCTGCCATTCCTTGCAGATCCGCTCAAGCCCATTCAGGTTGGAAGAGGGCCTGCAGTGGATAAAGTCAGGGCTCAGGCTGGGCCACTCAAGAACATCCACAGAGTTGTCCCTAAGCCACTCCCACATTGTCTTGGCTGTGTGTTTAGAGCCTTAGTCTCTGGACCAAGTTTTCATAAAGGATATATCTCTGTACTTTGCTCTGTCCAGCTATCCCTCAACCCTGAGCATTTTCCCAAGTCCCGGCTACTGAAAAGCTAATCTGTGAGACCTTATATAGACAGACAGGTGTTTGTGTACCTTTCCAAATAATGTCAAGTCAATTGAATTTACCACAGGTGGACCCCAATCATGGTGTAAAAGCATCTCAAAGATGATCTAGGGAAATAGGAGGCAACTGAGCTCAATTTCACATGTCATAACCTATACTTGGATCAGTTCTTTCTTTTTTAAATAACTTTGCAAGTGATAATAATTATAAAAGCGTTTTAGGCTGCAACATAATAAAATGTGAAAAAAGTGAAGGGGACTGATTTTTTTCTGAATCCACTGAAAATTAGTCGAATAACTTGCTAAAGGATAAAATACCCAGACAAGAATTTCATTTTTTGGGAAATATGGCTAATTAAACCCGACAAATCAATGTGTTTCAACACATTCATACTATCAAATAAAGCACACTGATTTGCAACATTAGTTGGTATGACACCTATTGACCCCTGTTTCTTCAACTCTCAGTGCATTGTGTATGTATTAGTTAGCAATTAATTTGTGGTAACTTCATTAAGAACAAAAATATGTGCAATGTAAGCTCAATATAAACTGTAACAAAGCCTTTAAACTTGTGGCTCCTCTTTGAAAAGGGCTAAGATTAGATAGTGAAAACACATTTTCTCAATCAGCTCCTTACTGTCAATAATGGGGTCGCAAATATTTTTTAGCACAGATAGAACAGTTTGTTGGTGTTGCCATCCAAAGTTGTCAAATACCAGTGCTCCCAAGTCATCAAATACTGACACTTTCTTGTGCCTTTGGCGTCTGATACTGATGCTGAAAACAGCCTTTAGCATTCCTGCGAGATACCCCCCTGTAATGTCTGTCTGTGAAGCACAGCTGTCTTTTGGGTGAAATTAATTTTAACATGTGGATAAAGTTGTCAAACAATAGGTGAAGGCAACAAAACTACTTGGTTGGGTTTAGAAAAACATGTTTTTTGTTAAAATAAGTCTGTTATGTGATGTATGTCATGTGAGTGACATCAGCACAGCCTGCCATTCCCTCTTCCCCCATCACACCTCACCATCCTATCCATTAAAGGCATAAAAAGCCCCCCAAAAAATCTTAAAAAAACAGCACTGACTTTTGGTTTCACATGGAACATGAACAGCGTTGTCCTGGGTGAAAGTCTGTGTTTGTGTAACCTATCCACAGCCTCCAAAAATGTGTAATTACATACATCTCCACCAACTGCCACATGGTGAACCTGGAGTCTTATGGGCCCCTGAGAGTCTGGGGCCCCGGAGCAATTGCCCACTGTTAATCCAACATTGGTTGTATAGCCAAATTTCTGATGGTATACAAACTTATGTCATCCCACAGTATATACTTATATCGCCCACGCCTCCCCACCACCATCTGTAAATGTCGCTCACATTACCTCTGTGCTTGTATTTGCACTTTATCTCCACTTAACTGCAAGTCTCATAAACTGGCTGTGCTGTATCTGTTTTCTGTGCTCTTCAAAGCAAATTGTTGATCCAGCTGAAGGTCAACATAACATTAATGTCAGAACAAGGGAACAACAACGTGGAACCAATCTACAATACATTCCCTAGTTATTGACAACCTGTACCAGAAATAAGTGAATATGCAGGCCAGAGTCGTCTGTACAAGCTCAGCGCAGCCCCCTTTGAACCATAATCCCCAAAGCGTTCACTCACACAGCAGAAGGCCTCGCTAAGTGGAACACTGTCAGCAACCACACAATGCTAGGATTCACTTCAAAAACAATAAGAATATGAAACAAGGGAGATGCACATGTGCAGAGAAGCAGACTCTTTCATAAAACAAAAAAAGTGACCTAGTTGAAGGACATGAAAGCTGAGTATGTCCCAGCATATGGTTTCCAGATTTGTAGCAGATTTCCGATCATACAAATACAAGCTTTCCTGGTTTCTGAGCGAGGAAGGATAAATTGGAGGGGGACAACGATGTGAGGGAGTCTGTTTCAGTTCAGACTGTTAGTGATGGACGGCTGGGGTGTGTGCGAAAGCTGACGGACAGCTCCATTCACAGTGACAGCTACATGCTTTGAATCTGATGCTCATCTGTTAGTGCAGAGAAGAGGAAAAAATCCTGTCTGTCAGGCTGTATGCTTCAATGAAAATCTCAGTGTTTGTTAATGTTAGCCGCAGTAATGATTCATGGGGTGGAACGAAAGGAAAACGACAAATGATTATGGCTTCAATCAGAACTTGAGTCTACTATTTTATTCTGATTTGTCTGCCAAAGCAAACAGATAATAAAACTACAAGTGCTGCTCCAAAACTGCATTTACATAGAAATAAAATATCTGACTTTGAATTTTTGGGGGAACGTTGATGGTAGACTACACAGGCATGTAATATTTTTCCTGGAGTGGGAAGCAGTGAGAACGGTGGGCTTGTGTTAGGCATGGCAAATGTAATTGGCTTGCACTGTTTACATGCAGATCACGAATTGTGGCAGTGTCGTGTTTCACAAATGATTGCTGCTCAAATACTGTACAAAATGTGTGACTCCTAGACGAATCCAGCATGCTACTGCATGCATCTTAACTGTGGTGTTTTGATTAGTAAAACATGTAAAAATGAGTGAGAGAAACTGATCTCATGTTGCAAATTACAGCTTGCATGTAGCAAATATTGTCAAACATCTGATAATCATTGTGTTTATGTTAGCTCTGTTTGGTTGAGAGGCTGTTTTTTTGCCCTAACCAGTCATTTGCAGGTGAAGTATCCATCCCATATCCATCCAGTCATCATGCAAGCTGCAGTAGCAGTTACAGGGGGCAATTTACTTAAAGTAGCTAGAATCAATATTTCTGTAGGGCAAAATCGTCACTCGTGATGAAGAACCTACAGAAAATGATCACCTGAATCTGTAGCTCCTCTCAGCTTTAAGGCCCAGAGACATCAAACCGACATTGAAGAGTGAGTGGCGATAAAGGCCAACTGTTGTATCGTTTCACGTTGCCTGTGTCTCGGCCAAAAAGTTAGACTTGAACATGCCGCAAAGACTACAGCCAGCTAGCACGTATGCTCTGCGCCTGCATTAAAGGAAATAACTCTCCATATCAGCAGGCAATGGGGGCCTTATTTGTCATTCAGAGACTGATGAGACAGATTCAAGACGCTAGTTAGCCAGTTAGCACATTAACAACACAACCCAGTGTTGAAAGAACAAATGATTTTTACTGTGCGCTAGCAAACAATAACACAAACATTTACAAACTGTTTCTGCTAAAGAGATCAATGGCTAAAAAATAATCGTACCTAATATAACAAGTTTGTTTTGATGTTACTCCCTGTTGCTTTCTCCACCTTGTTTCTCTTCAAGTGAGCCGAGCTGCCGATCAGATCTCACCGACAGGCTCTGCCACCAATCCACCATGCTAAATCAGCCACAAAAAGCTGATATGGGCCAGCAAGGGCCAGCAAGGTTCGACCAGTGCCAACGGTGCAAGACACACCACAAAAACTAGGGCAACAGACGCTCACCGACAGCCCAACATTGATTGTCAGTCAATCATGTTTCAGGACCCCGCAGAGCTTTATAGAGAGTTACAGCTTGTGTGCTTTTTTGTATAAACCATGTCAAGGTTTTCTCTGTCATCTGACCTTCACTCAGAAATCCAGAGAAACATGCTCCTGGAAAACCCATGCACCAGGGACAGTGTTTTTTTATTTGACGATGTTGCCAAAGATGTACCCACATTTTTTCCACATCTGAGGCATTTTGTCCAGGTTTTAAGGGCTTCCTCCACAATGTGCATTATGATAGATATATATAGCCACACACACACACACACACACACACACACACATACAGGCCCACACACACTTCTCATATCGGTAAGCTTCTCTATATTCAGAATCCAAGTAATTACATGAGATAACATTGAGTTTTAAAAGAAATCCAGGCACTTTATTTTCCAAAATTTACTGCTCCATAACTTGAGCGAGAAAGCTACGTTTCACAGCACAACAACTATTACAGCGCCAAGCGGGATAAAACCTAATCGCACCCAATAACCAGAGCATCAACGAAAATAGCCTTTAATAGTTCCAGGTAACACTGAACGCTGGAGTGGATTGAGGCCTCAGTTATCCATGTGTGTTTGCTTTTCCACACTCACTGGTTTAGCTTAATATCTCATTATGAGAGAGAGCTCTGAGGTCAACGGAGCCAGCAGGGAGAAATATGAAGGCTCACGGAAAGGCCGTCTATGGAGAGGGCAAAAGATGTAATTCAAACAGGACGTGCACAAACACAAACTGGCCGACTTTATGTGATGATCTCCAGCCAGGAACCCGTAAATACAGATTGTTTTCTGTCATTTAGGAGGGCGATTTTAAAGTCATGCTGCGTAACAAGCCACATCTTTATCCTGTTAAACTTTATTAATTTGGCCTCAGCTTTCATCCAGAGTTTATAGGCCTTCAAAATGCCCCAATCCCAGAGGTAGGGCTCATTGAACAGGGCTCACCCACTGTTAGCTATGTAAACAGCTGTAAACCACACACACACACAGACACACATACACACACACACACACACACTGCAGAAGGAAGAAACAGTGAATCCATAGGAGCTGAGAAAAAAGATGTGCAACCAAAGCCGAACCTCAGAGGAGCAGTGTGTGCAAGTGTCATGTAACATTTCGTGTGCCGACCAAATGCAGAAGTATGACTGCAAACATTCAGAGGTGAGGGCAGAAAAATGTGACATATTTATACAGTAAAAGGCAGGGTGCAAATTGCAATCAAATTTACCTTTACATTATATATATATTTAGCTATATGCTCTATGTCTATTTCTGTGTATGTACATTTAGAGCAGTGAAAAGCTGGATTCATATTCCCCATTTGTGTACACACTGGGCCACTGAACCTGATGCTGCTTCTGAAAATTTACACTGACATTTGGTTCTTAGGAAAAGGTTTGCTTCCTTTTCTTAACTTGTTTTTTTTTTTTAGTTTATTTTCAAGGTTATTTGTAGATATTTTTTGATAAGACATGGAGCATTGTCTTACACACTTGATCTGATCTGACTCAGAGTGTGTGTGTATGTGTTTGCAGTGTATATGACACTAAGCCATCAAATGTGTGTGTGGTCAGGAAGCACCGCTAGCAGCAGAATAACTGCGTCTTAAAACTTGGTTTACTGTAAACACATGATGATTGAAGTGTTTGTTTCCTTGATAACTAACTGTCCTGCTCTTTGGTATTAGTGGCTTCATGATATTTATTTATACAGCAACTATAATTAAACATAGAATTGATTTGATCGTCGCAGTTTTTTTTGTTTGTTTGTTTTGTTTTTGCACGGATTACAACTTTCAACTGTAGTTTTAAATATCATTTAATTTTTTAGTATTACAATGATACAGTGAACCAAATTAAACAAGGCAAGACTGTTGGAAAAAGTATTTTTGACCAAACATAGTTAAGGCAAGGCGGGTTGTATACAGCATATTTCAACAATAAGGCAATCCAAAGTTCATCTGGAGGGCCAAATATGGCTTGTGAACCTATTTAGAATGGCCAACAACTTGTATTTCAAAATATATTATATGACACAATGTGTGCAAAG
The DNA here is from genome assembly GCA_019142605.1 of Cephalopholis sonnerati. Lineage (NCBI taxonomy): Eukaryota > Metazoa > Chordata > Actinopteri > Perciformes > Serranidae > Cephalopholis > Cephalopholis sonnerati. Next base: position 12,044,626 of record JAGQAX010000003.1, read on the forward strand.
ATGGAACTAACGTGTTTTTAATAAACAGATGGTAAACAAGCAAACAAACAGTTACCTGACAGCAGATATTTCCTACTAGGTAGCAGACATGGCCACAGTAGAGTAGCATAAAGTCAACAGTGAGGGCCACCGCTTCCAGGAGCAGATGAAATTTGAATACTTTTTCTCTGAAAGATGAAACAGTTGCATTTGTCTCATTTGTATGTGATTTTTTTAATAACCCATATGATGCAAGAAGCAGCTGGCCTCTGGTATTTTCACATTATCTAATCTGGCCCCCATTTACCAAAGTTTGGACACCCCCAACATAAAACATCAAAAAGCATTGAGACAAAGTGCAAAAGAAACACAGTATAAAAGGACGTTTAAATACAATTAAAAACTGTATGAAAGGGCTAAAGAACAGAGAAAAAGGTGTAAAATACCAGAATAAAAGTTAAAAAATGTTTGATTTAATAAAAGGCAAACAGAAAAGTCTTGAACCTTGATTTAGAAGTAGTGAGAGTTGGTGCAGACTTGTGGTTTTCTGAAGACTGCTCCAGAAATGTGGTGCATAAAAACTAAATGCTGCATCTCCATGTTTAGCCTTGACTCTGAGGACACAGAGCTGGCCTGTCCCAGAAGACTTTAGAGGTCTGGATGGTTCATGGTGTAGCAGAAGATCAGAAATGTATTTCTGACTCTAGACTCTTCAATGCTTTGTGAACCAACAGACGTATTTTGAAATCTATTCGAACAGGAAGCCACTGGAAAGACTTCAGAACCAGACTGATGTGTTAACTTGAAGTAGGCTTTAATGGGAGCTGTCAGTGTTTCAGTTTTTATTACTCAGCAGAAAACTATAAAGAAGCTATGAGTTAATTTTTTTGCAAGATTCTTATAATTAATATTCAATACTTTGTCACATACAGTACATAAAATATGTAGGGCTGTAATAAAAGGGCAAGTGTGCAACAAAATGAGAATAAAAGTAGGTTGAAAGACGTATGTGCTTATGGCAGGTTTGTAGTATTTGTAGGTGGAAAAGTGTAAAATGCTCTACTTTATTTTTATATGTTTAACATTAAAATTAGCCTTAAAATCAGTCTTTTGTTCCTCTGTAAGTTCAACCTGTCTCATTCTCTCTCATCAACACTCTCCTAAACACACACACACACACACACATGCGTATCTGGACATGTTTTGACAGGTGGTCATCACTAGTTTATACTGTATAATAGCAGCCTGCAGAAGTTCCTCCGGGAACGGAAGAAGAGAACAAATGTGTGTGTGTGTGTGTGTGTGGATGTGTTTGTGTTATGTATATAACCAAATGACAGACAACCAGAGCAAACACACACACACACACACGGAAAAAGTGGAGAGAGTGATTGAGGAAGAAGGCGAGGGAGGCTGAATGTTATTTCAGTCACAATGCATCTAGTTGTCACTGAGCCTCGTGACTAAAGCTTTCATTCCCTTCTCTCTATTTCATAAACCACCTCCGTGTGTTTGACCAGCACATCTGGCGGACAGATGTCTATCTCTCCTCCATCTCTTGTTTTCTCTCCCTCTGTACTTTTTTTCTCCCTTTAGGCAGGCCTGGTGTTAATCCCTCTCTCCTCCACCTGGCCCAGACCACCCACACACTGAGCGGTGCAGCGGCGGCCCACCAGCAGAGAGCAAGTGTGTGTGTGTGTATGTGTGTGTGTTACACGGCGTTATGCCTACAAAAGGAGAACTGTACTTACTTTTACACATAAGCAATAATAAAATGCAGACGAATGGAAATGAACAGTGTAAATGTTTTGTGTACAACACATGATTAATTCTGTTTATTTTCTGATAGCACATAAACATGATAATCAAACTCCTGCCAGTTTATAATTGTAATAAATAGCACTGCGTTCTTTGCTGTGAATTGTTTCACAAACAACACACGTTGATATATGGAAATATGGAGAGAAAACAACAGTGTCTTGTTCTTTGCTTTCAGAGAATGGAAGCACTTGTTGAGGTTAATTTGAAGCTGGCGAGCTGAGTTTAATTCCACCTTGGAAGAAAACTCAGTTTGCCTGTGTTGATTTAAAGCCAGTGGAGCTCCTACTGGACACTTAAGATCTTAACTCACATTCATACATTTCTAAATTAAAGAGTCCCAACTTAAAGGACTTTAGGTACATGGTGTATGCTGACATATAATACTTTCACACTGCCCACTTCAACTGTACATCTGATGATACATTTACACTGTGGTTTGATGTTTCAGTTTTTCTGTGTCATCACATTTTTATATTAAATACATATGACATAATGGCGGTCATAGTGAATATAAGCATGCCATACTATGCTATGACTAAAAGACATTAAGAAAAAGGTGCTAAATTGTTTCCTCGAAACAAGCAAGTGACTTGGAAACTGCAAGTTTAACAATTAGTCTTTGTCGCCATCTAGTGGTGAGGCAACCAAAACACAAAAAACAATAAAATCTGCACAGCTGACTTATAGTACAGTGCAGTACATGGCACAGTAATTTCATTTTGATACATACTGAAGTTAGGCAAAAAGGAAGGTCACACCAGATTGAAGTAATTTGAACAAGAAATTTAATTTGATAAATTAATCTGTAGTCTGTAAATCAGTGGTGTTTTTAATGTGGAATGTATGTGTGGTATTGTGACAAAACAAATAAGAAAACCAAACCAAAAGTATAGATAATGAAGGTAAGAGAAAGAGAGACAGAACGAGGAGCCAGCCTAAATAACTGAGGCCCAGCATGCCCAGGTAGAATTTACCAAGTTAATGGCTCCGCCTAGCTCTACCTTCAGGCGACCTGCTAAGACAAAAACACAAGACAGCAGGAGGAGCACTGACAGGGTCCATCTAATGAACTGGGGCCTAAAATGAAACAATTTGTTCAAACTAACTGAATCAACTAAGGCAATATCAACATGCACAATACTTCAAATTCACACAGTCCGTCAATGCAACATTCCTGATGTAAGTATCAGAATCCAACTCGCCAACCTCGATCAGGTCCCAGGAGCACTTAACAACAAAACAAACAAGTGGAGTGAGTGGGTCACATCAAAGTGTGACATTCCTTGTGGCAGACAAGCACAAGACAAAGCATCTTCTCGCATGACTTAGATTTAAATGTGGCAATTTATTAGAGACACATTGCTAAAACTAATGCAGTCACATGCAGCAGTCTTACAATAAAGCCTGCCTTCATGAAAGTTAATGTTCACTTCTTGTTAAAACTATTTTTAGAAAGGTGTTGATTTAAATGTATGATCATGATGCTGCAGTCCGTGAACTGTACAGAATATTACCAACTGGTGTTTGTGTTATTTATTTGACACAAATGTGGTGGACAAAATAATAAAAAAATCTGTCCTTTGTACACGGTCAAGGTCAAGAAGAGAAGTAGCTCTACAGGCCTGTGACAGGCAGTTCAAAAGTGGATACTCTAGACTTCCCAGACCAGCATGGTGAGAAAAGTGACAGAGTAGAAGTTACTCTACATTCATTACACGTTTAGAAGAAGAATCTGAACTCATAACAGCTCCAGTGAAGCCACTCAGGGGCCAACAGATTAGACAGTGTTAACAGGACCGTAGCTACCACTGAGGACACTGAGCCCATGTGCTCTGTATTTTGGTGAAGATATCGGCTTTTGCGATGTGTTACCACATATAACTTTTAATGTTGAAGGATATTAGGTGCAAAATAGGGCCGTGTACTACATCAAAGTATATTTTGAAATGCAGGCCTTTAGTCCTGTGGGTCAGATCCTGTGGTGGAGAGCTGAAGGAAACTCAACAAAACAATAGTGTTTTTTTTCCCCTTTGGTGTAGTTAAAACAAAAAAAAGCATCATATATGCCATATGTGTTTACTGAAATAAAATCAACATTGCATTATCAAAGTTACGTTAAGTTGCCTGCAATATTTGCTTCCATGCGTGCATGTTTTTAACATTTTCTTAAAAGCATAAAACATTTTTGCTAAAATATTTGGTAATTAATGATCAAATAGTTTAATGTAAGCCTGCTGGTTAATCATCATTTTACCAAAACCAGACAAAAATATTTATTATCTATAGAAGCCACATGCAGAACTCATGTCATCAGTATGGGTGTTAATAATAAATGTAGATTTTTTAGGTAACGCCCAAATTTCAGTGGCACTTATGCAGACAGATATCATTTCTCCGTATGACGTGGCAGAACTTTGTACATTGGTGCATATGTGAAAAACAGAAGAGAAAATGTGTTCCAGCCTCCACCCATATACAGAAAAACAGCAGCACAATATGAACAACAAAAGCATTTTAGATAAGAAAGCAAACTGCATGCAGCTTCTATCCAAAACAAACAATCAAGTCCAGAGCGAGCGAGGGAGCTCCAAACAGGAACTCATATATTTTGAATTAGCGGTGAAAAGTGAGGGAGAAAGTGGAAAAGTGATGCTGTGTTTCCTATTATTGCAGGATGGAGGTTGACAACAGGGCCGAGTCCCTCTGCCACGCTGTGAACACACCAGTGGAATTTGGATGGCGGCAGTGCTGATGACGAGAAATATGAGAGAGGAAGACATAATATGCTGTTGTTCCACGCGGTGTCATCATGACCCAAGGTCCACACACACACACACAAACGCACACACACACGCACGCACACACACACGCACACGCACACGCACGCACGCACACACACACACACACACACACACACACACACACACACACTGTATGTATGTGTGCTTAGAGACTCAGCCACACACATACGCACAATTAGAAACACTAATGCACACTGAAACACACACACACACACACACACACACACATAGGGGCTATTGTCAGTGCTCATCTCATCTGGAAATATTTGTAGTTGTGTTGCCAAAAGTGGAAGTGGATGCGAGTGGGCTGTATGAAAAGCCACAGTGCACTCATAAAGTTCTGCACGTAATCCAGCACAGTTGATGACGCTTCAGAGTCAAAGGTCAGACTGAGGCTCCAGGGTCAAATGAGTCAAACCAGTCCTCCCAGTTACTGGGCTGGCTCTCAGCTGTGTTTGTGTCTCCCCCCCTGCTTATCTTGTTCTGCCTTTCTACACTCAAACAAGGAATCAGCTACTGTCTGCTGTCCTGAAGTAGGTAATAAAATGCAGACAAATAAACATAAACAAACAAGACTGATTGTTTTGTGTGCAAAATATAATTCATTCTGTTTACACTTTCCTAGTATTACTTAATCATGATAATCATACTTTTCCCAGTTTATAATTGTGACAAATATCCCAGCACATTAATTTAAACCATTTTAACATTTTGCATGTTCAGCAACTCAAATAGACAAACATACAATGAGTAAAAATGGGAACTGTGAGTTGGGAATAACATGAGATAGATAGCAAAATAATAATAACTTTATTTATTGTAAAACTTAAATTAAAAGCCTAGTCCCAATTAAACACTAAGTCCCTTTTACTAGCCTGGTGTGGCTACACATTTTGACAAATAAACGTCTCACTCAATCAGACCCCTGGTCTGGTTGCTAAGCAGATCATTTTTTTTCACAGAAGTTCTTCTAATGTATAAAATCAGGTTGTTGGCTACCTCAAATTATGTGTCCATTCCTCGATTACCCTGTAAGTTATTCAAATTCCTTTAGTCCGTAAGGGATCAAAAGAATCAAAAGGGTTTTTCATAGAAAATAATCCAAGTTGTGAGAATTGTTTTAACAGGATAAAATGATGTTGTGTCAGTATGCCAGGTGCCGTAATCCTCAAGTGCCCTAACATTCTTTCTCTCTGATGTCTGTTGGCGCTGGGTCAAGTGAATGATTCATGATTGATATATTATCTGAAGCCTTATTTTTATACAAGTAATATTCATACTGGTTTGTATTTCCCATCTTTACTGAGTAATAGTTCTGCATGAAAGGAATTAAAGGCCAGTCCTTTGTGGACCCCTGTCCCAGATTTAGGCCTGCTGGTTTCAGTGAAGCATATAATATCGAATGAAGTTTTACAGTATATGGTGCATTTCAGGCAAAAATGTAGCCCAAGGTGCCTAACAAGACAAGATGAGATGAAAAATAAACAAACAAATTTTAACAATGGCACCAGTAAAATCAACCCAAATTGAAAGCCAACTTAAAAATAAGGTCCTCTCAGTTTTCAGATTTCTTGTGGGACCCTTTAGGAACCTCTAAAAGAATTTATTGTATCAACTTATTGGATGTAAAGTAAAAGTGTAAATCTTTATCTGAACAAGAGAGATGCTGGAGTTAGCATCTCCACTTCTATCCCAGCCTTCTCCCAAACTTTTGAAGTTTATATATATATAGATAGATAGATAGATAGATAGATAGATAGATAGATAGATAGATAGATAGATAGATAGACATATTTATGCTACAGAAGCTGCTGAAGGGCAGTGCAATTAAACATCGTCACAGGTTTGTATACTTTACACTTCTAGTTTAAGTACCTCATGAAAGCACATTGCTGTACTGCTTTCCTGGCTTCTGTTCAGCTGTTGATGTTGAATGTACAGTTTGTGTGCAATCAAGGAAACTATTGATTGAACCTATTATGCTCTGATTAGCCCACTGGCCGCGCTCTCCCTCCCAGCTGAATGAGTCTATTCTGAGACAATAAAGGAGCCCTTTCTCCCTCTTCCATCCGACCTTCCTTTCTTTCTCCGCTAAATACTTCTCCTCTTATCCTTCTCTACTTTGTTTTCAACTTCCCTCCATCATCCTTCTTCTTTGATGTCTGTCATAAAAATCTATGTATATATGAGGATGAGGAGCGTTGGTATTCTCACACCTGTGGCCATGGCAGACACATCCTGTTTGGAAAAGGCCTAATCCACCCCTTCGCCTCCCCCTCCACCCTGCCCCTCTCCCCTCTCCCCCTCTCCCCCTCTCCCCTCCCCTACTAAACCCGCCCTCCCACAGCCCCCCTTTGCTCTGCCAAACCAGGAAGTGTGCACAGGAAACAGCTGTCCCCCACGTCCGCCTGCTTGCCCCAGGCCAGGTGCATCCTGGGAACGGAGCGATGTGTGACCGTCGACATGTGGCTGACACCGTACAAGGTGCCGTTACAGTAATCAGTATCACCATGAACTTTATACAGCGATAAGATAAAAATAAAGCTCCTTGTTGTCGACTCGGAAAAAAAATATCTGCAGTGTTTGGGCCTTGATGTTACAGAGCAATAATGAGGAAGAGCGACATAATTTGTTTGATCTGCTTGAGATGAAGCGGATACACTTGACTCATGAATGATCGCTTTTCCCCAACTTGCAGGGGAACTCCACTGATTTCACACATCAAAGTCTGTTGACAGGTGTTGGAGAGTATTACTGCACATTAAAACAGTTGTGTAAAGCGTTTAGTGGCTCCAGAGGGAGCTTCGCAAAGCTGATAAATTACTTCAAGTGATGTCACTTCAGTCAATGTTGGCTGAGGTTGAAGACTGCAAGTCTGAAAATAAAAATAAACTCTTGGTGTGGAATTATAGAGAAGTGACTTTACTAGATCGTAGTAGTCCCACTCCTCACTTCTGCTTGAGGCAAACACTTGGAGGTTACATTTGCCGCTAGCCTGTGTCGAGTTGCATTGTGGGTAATAGACACCATGTTTTAAGACTGTTAATCATGTTTATGGTGAGATAATATTGCTGCAGCCAAGCTCCTCCACTGCTTTTTTACACTCACAAATACTCTCCTCAACTTTTTCTTCATTTATTTAAACAGATGGCACCTTTTTATTAATTAATGAAATAACCAACCTACAAGACTCTGATCTACTATTTTAATAGCTTACAAAACAGTTAAGAACAAATCTGTTTGCTTATGTGTACAGTTTTAATAATACTGCAACAGGCTCCTTTACACCTGATGTTCTGATGATGGGGATCAGGTCTCTGTCATGTCAGTGTAAGTGGGTAAGATCGGACTCTAGGCTGGCAGTGTAAACACATGCTCATGTTTTGTCCTGAATCTCCCACATAAACTCAAACTGTTCTTGTTGTCATTTTCTGTACTTGGATGGCCGGTTTCCAGGACAAGCAGGAAAAATAAATAGAGTCGACATCTGTCGCAGCAGAGGAGGACAGAGAGCGTCTGTCCTGGCCAGCGCTCGCAGCATTGTTTGTCACTTTCTCCATGAAATGCACTGCGAATATTGCCTCAAACAATTAGGTTCCAGTGATCCCTATCACCCGGCACACAATAGTGTTTACATGACGTGGAGGAAACGTGGCCATGGAGCCCACTTTGGGGAGTGTGTGTGTGTTTTCTTGAGCATGTGCATGTGTGTATATGTCTTCACTGTGTGTTCATTTCACTTTTATGACTTTAAGCTCACACTGTATTTTGTGAGGGTGAAAAATATTGGTGTGTCATAATTCTCCAGTTTTCTTAGTCTTTAAAGCAAGACTATGTTACTCTTAAAATAAGAAATAAGAAATAACACAATGATACTACTGAAAATAAGAAGTGTAATTCACTTTAGGTTCTGCATTACTTGGCCTGGTATGACCAGTAGGTTATCGGTGGCTAATGTCAGCTAACTTGTGATGCATATTGTTGTGTAACTGTCCATCCTCTGACTTTATGGCTCTTCTCTACTTGTGCTACTGTTAGATTTTAGCTCAGTCAGGTCAAACTAATGATGACATCTTTAAAGCAACTAATACAAGATTTTGGCGATATAAAATCATATTCATTGTGCAGTTGTCCTGTAGCTGCCAATTACAACAACCACTTGTAAGGCTATATAAATGGCAGATGGTCATGCCTGGCATCGCAAAAAATTTAACTGCGATGTTAAACAACCAGGTTGATAAAGTGCTAAAAAGTTGGCATATATTACATAAAGTTCACTGAAACAAAGCAAAAAATTGAGCCCAACAAAACAAAATTAAACTAAAGCAAAGGAACAAAAACTAATGAAAGTTGCAGGCTCGCAGCAAATTGCTACATTCTTCCTTCCCTCTACTCTAATAAATCAGTGAGTGGCATTTTACATTCTCAGCCTCACTTGACTGGAACCTACCACCTGCCCAGGTAAGTGTAGGGTGAGCTTAATACAAAGCAAGCATCAAAATGAAACAAAAATAATTAACAAGCCATTAATGTGAAATTTATGAGTTACTGCTGACATCACAATTTATGGGCATACATACACACCACTGAGCACACAGGGTGTAAAGGAATGTCATCTGCAGGTCATACCTGTCCTCCTACTGTCCTAACGGGGCCAGGCCACTCACTGCTTCAAGGACATAATGACGCAAGGCTGTTTTCACTATCACTGACTGAGCAGCTGATCTAACCCAACATCCCAGGCAGGACAACATCAAATCATAATCTTCTGAAACAACAATAAAACAAACAAATGAAAAAAATTTGTTATTTCTTTAACATGACTGATAATTTATCATATTAACTGGAACACTGGACTGAAATGAATAACTAAGCACAAAAAACACTGATTATGATCGGGAACATGTCCTTATGAAAAGGGAGAGGAGCAACCTTTTTGCACCACTGCTCAGCATTAGGGCACGATCAGTGGTGTAGTGGTAGTTGATGAGGTGGTTGTACTACTAGCTAGATGGGCAGGTTACAGAGGAAGAAGTGGATTTACTCTACTATATATTTCAATGAGTCTTTAGCTTACAGATTGGTATACTGTAGACGACCAGAAAATTAGTTGGGTAGCCCCCGTATACCTGCACATATCCACCGCTACACCACTGGGTACGATCACACATGAGAAATTGCAGGTGACTGACCATCACCTTGCCGAGGCAATATTCATGCAGAATGTTGGCAGAGCCTGATGTGACGAACATGAAAACCTAACCTGATGACTAATGTTAGCTTGCTTACTCATAAATGCAGCGGAATATGATGTTATTGGTACATTTTCATTGTTTTTTTTACGCTCCATGCCTGTTTCCCAACTCACTGGCAGCCAAGCAGAAGTAAAAGAACATCATTAACAGAAAATGTGAATAAAATATACATAAAATATAATATATACATAAACACATACCTACACATACACATATATACGTATATACATACATGCACACATGCACAAATATAAATCATACAAACAAATGCCAGTCTGTACAGGTGGGTTTTTAAGAGTTCTTGAACTGCTTAGCTTTGGGGCTGAAATAGTAAAAGCATGATCCCCGTTTGTTTTGAGCCTGGACCATGGAGCTTTTAACAACATTTGGTGCTCTGATCTGAGGGCTCTCAGAGCAGAATGAGGGGTTATGAGTTCTGAAATGTAAAGCAGAGCTTTAGGGATTTTAAAGTAATCAGTTGGACCTTGAATTGAATTTTGTGCTGAATAGGGGAGCCGGTGTTATTCAGCCAGGACTGGAGTGATGTGTTCCCTACGTTGAGTGTTTCTGAGCAGCCATGCTTCCGCATCCTGCACTACCTGTAAACGGTTAACTGCTCCATTGTAAAAACAAGTAAATAGAGAGTTACAGTAATCCAGGCATTAAAAAGTGAGGGTGTGGATAAGTCGTTCAACTATGTTTCTGGTGAGCATTGGTTTCATGGCCAATATCATAGAGTATCAGCTGGTTAAACACAGCAACAATCAATGTCACCTCACACTTTGCTGTTGGTTGAGGCTGCAGCTTCGCCTCAAAGGGAAGATGCAAACTAACTTTGCCACCCCTCGCTCAGACTGGATAGCAGCAAAAGGGAGGTGACTATTCGGCAATGTTAATTTTGCTTATGTGTGACCATGCCCTTAGTTAGATAGTCTTACTGTAAAGCATTTTAAAAGGGTGGTCACTTCTGACAGTCGCTCAGCAAATTTTATACGGGTGTCAATGTGAAATGTTTGGTTGTAGAAGCTTGTTGACATACAGGCTTCCTCCCAAGGCAAAGTGGTGAAATATCGTTGCCAGAAAGCTAACTCTTAACATGCTAGCTATCCATGAACATTAAAAAAACTTAGTAGTAAGAAGTGCAATAAGCTACAACAGCTCCCTTATTTTGGACTCTTCAGCTCTCTGTTTTCCCTGGAGATCAGCTCTGTCATGGCCTACTATACTGCTCAGTTGGGCAGTGTAATTAATTAATATTGCTGCAAATTTTACAGTTTTAAATGTGAAAACCATGCTACCCATCAAAGAAACATACCGTATGTACAGTATTTCCCTAAAGATAGGACACAGGCCTATATCAGTTAATGTCATATTTATTTTGGCTCCTGGACTACAGTTTAGCAGCTGGTACTTTACCACGAAAAGGCCACAAGCTTTTCATTTTCCACTCCTCACCCACATGTGCTTACTGGGCCAGCAAGGAGATCAATGTTGTTTCTGCAGGTGCACACATACACACACACACACACACACACACACACACACACACACACACACACACACACAAAGAGAAAGAGAGAGAGAGAGAGAGAACCTTTACATTTACTTTTTTTTATAACTGACGTCTCCAGGGTATTTTAACAAATAGCTTGACCCTGGCTTTCACACATACATACAAATACACACACACACACACACACACACACACACGCACACACACACACACACCCCTTATTCATGCACAATGGCTCTCCCATCGATACTCAATTTATCGAGCTGGGTATTTTGGGGTAGCCAGGAGGAAGGCGTGACAGCGCAGCTCTGAGATTAAAACAATCCTCTCTTGATTTCTTCCTCACTCAAGGGAAAAGCGGAAGCTGTCTGTTATCGTTTGTTTCTATTATTATTCTCCGTTTACAGTTTGGGTGTTCACACTGAGTTGTATATGAGAAAGTCAACGATTTGTCTTCTGGGTCTTTTGAGAGAGCTGCCCAGAAAACTGTGACTATCTGAGAAATCAGGCCTTTACAGTAAGAGGGGGGGAAACCAAAATGCTCACTGATTTGTTTTTTATCTTTACAAAGTTAAAGAAATTAAGAGGCTTTTGAAACTAAAACTGTAACATTTTTGGAGTCCATTAGTGCGGTTAATTGTCGCAGTGCATTTGTTTTTGTGTTTGTTTAGCACCTGATAAATCATCATTACCCCAAATTCATGGTATCCTTTTTTCAGCTTACACTCAGCTAAGTTGCCAGAAACCTATTCAGTACTAATCACTCTAATAATATCCACTCTTTATACTCATAAATACAGCAGGAAACGTAAGACATAAAGCTATAATACAGTGTATTTACTTGTAAATTGCTTTTCAGCCTACTTGTTTATATTTTGGTTTAATTTAAAGTCTATCTATCAAAGTCTATCATGCATGAAAACAGAAAAAAACATAGGAAATAAAATGATAGTACAATCTATTTACATATAAAGTGCTCTTATCCCAACCTGGGATAAGAGGTCACTTGGAAGTCAAATATTTGGACCAAATCAGTGAAAGGCCCAATTATTCTGTCTTGACTTCGACAATGTACTGCGTTTATTTTTCATCATGTGATTTCCTATCTGCACATATAGCCACAAATAATGATAAACAATCGCTGAAAAAGCTTAAGGCATTTAAAGGCATCATTAAAGTTATATTTTGAATGAACCCAAAAGGCAACAGGCACAAAACAAACACCTTTAAAGAACCAAAACTCCACAACCAATACAGCAATGTGACAATATTGAATTATGTGACTTTTAACAGCAGCTTATAAAGCACAGGAAAAGTTAAGCCCAAAGGATTTCTGTCTGTCCCCTGTGTAGCTTTTTATATATTACAGGCAAATTTCACGCAGCATCTGCAGGCACAGCAGTGCCACTGCAACGTATTTCTGGCCCACAGAGAGCGATCAACTGGAACCACAGCTGCCGAACGCACACGAGTGTGACAGACCGATAGATGACACTGTCTGCACTCTGATTGTACTATTATTATTTTAACATATTCAGACCCCGGTGCAGTTATTGTTTATAATGAAGATGATGACTACAATAAAAAAAAAAATCAACAATGATGATGATGAAGGTGATGACAGATTTATTGGGCAGTTGCTCAGCACTGCTTTCTTTCTTTCCCAGGACCTTGAAGGTCACATAACTGTAAAGCCTTTATAATGTTTGTGTTACAGTCTGTCTAAGAAGGAAATGACTGAGGGAATGTAAAAGTGGTGCTGACCCTGAGGTTGAGACAGACAGAGAGAGACTTTGTGATGAACAGGAATGGGTGAGCGCAGAGGAGAACGGGGTGAGAGATAGATTTAGGAAGGAAGTTTGGGAGCTCTTGGCGAGGAAAGTTACGACGATGACGACTTGTGTGTTGGTCATCGGTGACACAGGTGTGCTCTGATGTCATAACAGAAAAACTCCAGCCCCAAATCTGTCTGCAGTCCAATAAATAGAGATCTACTGGGCTTGAACAATGCAGTTTCACATATATATTTACTGGAGGTTAGGGCTGCAACTAATACTTATTTTCATTATTGATTAGTCTACAGATTATTTTCTTAACTGAGCAATAAATTGTTTTCACTAGCTTTTAAAAAGGCTGGTTCATCGGGGGAAATAGCCAAAATAATTTCAAATAAATTGCTTGTTTTATACTGCCAACTCTCAAAAACCTATTAAGTTTAATATGACAGGTGAGATCAAATCCTTACAGCTGAGAGCTGAAACTAACCACTGGTGTTCCCCCCCCAAAAATTACTGAAACAATTCTAGTTATCAGAATAGAAAAATCATGTGTTGACCCAATAATTGATTAATGGACCTAGTGAGATTATAAGACAGTCAACTTTAATAAAAGAAAAGCTCTACTCAGAAAAAGGGCTGCTTCTAGCAATTATTTTAGCTATTGACTAATCTGCCAGTTATTTTCATGATTATTTGAATAATTATTTAGTCGATAAAATGTGGAAAAAAAAGTGAAAAATGCTCATTATAATCTCCCAGAACCCAAAGTCACATCTTTATTTTGTTTCTTTTGTCTAACTAACAGTCCAAAACCCCAAGAGTCTTCATTAACTGTCATAAATGACAAAGAAAAGCAGCAAATTCTCACGTTCAAGAAGGTGTAACATGCAAATGTTCAACAGTTTGGCTGAAAAATGACTCAAATGATTTATTGATAACCAAAGTATTATTGTTTTTTTTTTTTTTTTTTGATCGACTAATCGTATAACCAACAAATTGTTGCAGCTCTATTCAGGAACAGTTGCTCCTCTTCTCTCTGTTATGTTTCATCTCTCTTAACCTCCTTCAATACATCAATTTGTCTCAACTCCAGAATAAAAGAAAATGTGTGCTTTTATTATAATGCTGCTACAAAGAGACATAATAATGGACTCATTGCTCATAATCAAGATGCTAAAATGACCATTAATAGCAGACATTATAAGATAGATAATAGGTGACTCCCCAGTGGCTTCTTTTGTCATTGCCTGTGTATGAAGAAGTATGTGCATGTGTGTACCATTGTCCATTTCTTATATTGTGATATAAGTGCACTTGCAGATATTTTCTTGGAAGCAGTCCAGGTCCCTTCAAAGTCTCAGACTGACCAGTCCACTGTAATGGTGTGTGTGCGTACATGCATGTGGGTGCGAAGCTGCTTGTGTGTGAGTGTTATGAAAAGTGTGTGTGTGTTGGTATTGGTGGTGGAGGTGGGGAGGAGGGGTGGTGGAGGTTCCTTATCTGCAGGCCACAGGCAGCTTTTGAGGCTCTTATCAGCAGCCACCATATTGTACTAGCACATCCTCTTGTCCAGCAGGGAGCGGAAAACTCTCATGCAACATGGTTCCCTCTCTCTCCCCTCTCTCTCTCCCCCCTCTCTCTCTCTCTCCCTCCTCACACTTGCCAGTACCAGAGCTCTTCGACTGGCAACCAGCTACAGCATTGTGTCTTCTTGGCGATGAGAGTAAGTGAAGGAAGGGATAGACGGGACAGTGAAAGAGAGAGTGGTGAAAGTGACATATGGACAGAAGAGGTGGCAGGCAGAGAACATCTCCACGTTTTGAGTGTGTCTTCGTTCAAAGGAGGAACTTCACAACGTTAAACAAATTGGACGGTCTAATTCTGACTTCATCTCTTTGTGAACATCTGGGACTTTAATTATCTTTATTTCTGATTATTGATTTTAAAGGGATTGCCATGAGTATGAGCAGTGTTTTGAGCAGTGTCAGACAGTTCTGACATCAGAGATTGACAGACAGACACTGACAGGCTGCAGTAGAGTGTGAGTGACCTGAAGGAGGAGGAGGAGGAAGAAGAGGAGGAGGAGGGCGTTCAACACTGAGGAGATACAACATGTGCGTTCGCAGATCACTTGAACTCTGACGGATTTTGCATGACTGACAGACGAGCCACACTGGATATCACAATGTATCTGTGAGTACTTAATATAATATATTTTATGCAGTCTGTACTGCATGAGTGGCTCACACTAATAATTATTTTAAACAAAAAAACATTGGATTGTAGTTTCTATGTGCCATATGTCAGATAAGACATGCAATTTTGGTTAAACAGTTTCTGTTGAAAACTGGTGCTTCAATTTGGTAAATTTACAGCAAATACAAGAAGATAGAAATCAAATATAAAGCCATGTCAGATAGTTTGTTGTTACAAATTGTTTTGTTATAAGTTGAATTATATGTATTTTTTATCTAACCAGTCTACTGGTTACAGTAAATATACAATATATTGTGCATTTGGCCTAAACAATAATATAAGGAATATATAAATGCATTTAACAGAAATAAAAGACAGATTTAAAAGATGTGGTGCAATGAAGTAACTATATAAATAAAAATAAATTTTAATGAAATATTGGTGGCATAAAGCAAGGTTTATCACAATTATTAAATATATTTATTTGAGGTTATTGTGCCAGATAATACAGGCTTGGCTAAAAATCAAATGCCGTAAAAATATTCTTTATTTTAAGATGCTACACAAAATATATGTGTAGTCATATTGTTCTGTTTCTCTGCTAACAGCAAAATGAATCATCTTACAAATGTATGAGGCTGATGATGTTTTCAGCAAATAAAAAAAAGTAATGCCAAGTATTTTAAACTGGGAATTTTTAAATATTCATCTGTAACTCTGTTTCTCTGTAGCCTCTCTAAGGATTCTTCTTACTAAGGTATTTATGTGATGCTGCAAAATCAAATGATAAAAAAACTACCTGTGAGTGCTGGTCATACCATTGCGAAAGAGGGAACTGTTCAAAATAAAGTCATGACCACTAGAAAAGACAAAACAGGAACACTTTGCGATTGCAAAACCTGAGAAATCATAAGAGTGTTACACACTCTTGCAAAGTGGAGTAAAAACAATTGTAGCGTGTAACAGTGAATTAACTTAAAACTTAAACTAACTTAAATGAATGATATTCTGCATTTTAACATCCCATTGAGGCAGCAGTATGAGATAAATCTGTAATTCAAATTTTAAACTGTAGGTCAGCTTCCACTGAGGAAACAAACCAACAGCAGCTCCTGCTTAAATGTCAGTACAAATTCTTGTGGTGCTCGTCTACAAAATTTGACCTTTGAGCACATTTTCATGTTTCATTGCTTTTACTAAATATATTACAAATATATATATCCTGAGTGCGTTTTTCTTTTGTTCAACAGACTCTTTGATATCAATCCAATCTTCGGGGGGTCTGGGACATTTTGAATGCTGAAAAGGATTTTGACTCACATCCTCAAAATACACACAGACAGACAGCTAGACGGACGGACTCGTTAAGAGCAGCCACTGGAGACTCATTCAAAACCTAGAATCTGCTGCTCAGGATGTACTGTGAGAAAAATCCAGACCACAACAACCACCCCGGCTCTGCGCCGCGCCCAGAGACAACACCACAGAAGTAGCCCCTCCGTTGAAAACTGCAAGGACAGAAACATTTGTTCCCTTGGCACCCTCTGCAATGTTAAAAGGACGGAATGAATACAGGCTCACGTTTACTCACACTCTAGACACAGCCGGCAGAGGCGGGAATGATGGGGGGATCAGAGGGCAGCTGTAGCTCTATGCGAAGCACATATAGCCTGGACTGACGGATAGATGATTCACATACTGACCCTGGCAATGATAAGAAAAACTGATGGATTTCAGGTTGGCCAGAGGAAAATCTACATTTCTAGTGAGGTAGAGCAGCAAAGCATTGCATAATCTGCAGGAAAGCGGAACAAAGGACGAGGAAATTAAGGGTTTGAAGGAAAAGCACACACATTTGGTTAGGAGAGGTTTAAAGGTCCCTTTAGGACAAGCTGCAGGTGGTACAGGAGCATGGTAGTTACTCTCACACACATATAAAGACACACTGACACACACTCACAGCACACACGCTGGGCAGCTAGGAGGAACAGGAGTTTGGCACTATGATGGAGAAGCTGAACCCCGACGGTCCACCTGCCTCACCCCCAGACCTACCTCGCCCCTCCTCCTCCTCCTCTTCCTCCGCCTCCTCCCCATCCTGTGCCTCTGTGGAGCAGCACAGTCCCCTACAGAACAAAACTTTAGCGTCCTCAGATGCTATCAGCAGCCCACGTCCAGCTAATAAGACAGGGCACAAGGGACACACGGATGTCCCCTCTGCTGGCTCGATTCAGTCCCCCATTGCCACGACGACGGTGTTAACCAGTCACAACTCAGATAAAGCTGCTGCACCTGAGCCCATTGTCATGGAGACGGAGGAGGAGGAGGTGGAGGAGAAGCGAGGAGGACCGAAGAGCACCACAGCCTGTGCTGCCTCTGCCAGCGGGTCCCCAACTCTTTCCTCTCCACCTCCGCTACTCCCGGCACCAGCCAAGACCTCCCCGTGTCCTCTGCCACCTCCAACCTCCACTGCAACCTTCCCTTCATCTTCATCACCCTCTCCTCTTCCTCCACACATTCCAGTCATCAGCCTTGGTCACAGCAAACCCCCTCTCCCACTCCCCAATACTCCTTTAACTGCCCTCCATCCAATACCTAACCTTCTACACGGGCCACACGTGGACCTTCGCCGCAGTCAGCTGGCTGGTTTGCCTGTGGCCAGCCCTGGAGCTTCTGGGGGCCCTTCAGCTCCGTCCCCAGGGCCGCTGTTGCCTCAGCAGTACCTGTCTGCGCATCCCTTCTTCACCAGGTGAGATTTGGCTTAAATGGATTCATCCATAGGCAACTGTTTCACTTTATGACCTCCTCAGACTCTCATCAGTGAGCACTGAACAGAGTGATTTTCCCTTCTCACATTGTCTTATGTGAACCATTTTTGGGGCCTAAAGAAGGTTTCTATTACACAAGAAAAAAAGAGAAGGGTAGTGAAAAGTCAGAAAACAATCAATGTAATTTTGTTTTCACATTTTTTCTTATTCAGTTAATCATCTGCAACTCCTCGTTTTTTTCTTGCAACCCCAATGTTGAGAACCACAGCATTAACAGACAGCTCTGACAGTGTCACCCAATATCCAAATATTATGAGCAGACTGTGCATTAAATAATCTTATTGTTGTAATATCAGTTTCATGAGCAGTTCAGTAATTATTGAGGATGCATTCAATCCTGTAAGGAAATCTGAATTATGGAAAGTACTATAACTTCAGCCCTCCAGGAAACATCATGCAATATATATCAAATAAAAGACAAATAAATGCTCCTTTTCACCAGGCAGGCAAACAGATGTGAACTCTTAACCATGTATTCAACTTACTGGTGATAAAGATGCCAGTTTTCTGTTTCATATGAAACCTCAACTGCTGGGATTTCACGACTTCCCATTGTGATTAATTGTGGCTACGCTGCACGGTTAAGCGAAATTGACAGCAGGATGTGTGCTGCTATGAGGGAACCTCACATTTCTCACGCTAAATTTACTCATCAGGACTTTTGTTTGCTGAGCGTGAGTTGCATCAGGGAATGTTTTTTGGGTGCATTTAGTACCAAAAACCTGAAGTGATCACTTTTGAAACTATACCTCTACTTTTAATTGCGGCTAAATTTAGTCGTTGAACTGCCAAAAAACAACAAAACACAACTCTTAAAGCACTTTTTGGGCCCGTAGAGTTGGCAACTCTTAGCAAACACTCATGAAGAAAGGCATTCATTTGCAGACATTATCAAAGGCCTCCTACTGTTCATCTATTCTCTACTCCAAAAAGGATTTTCCTCACAGTTTCTTTCTGTAACAAAGAAGCATCAGCTGTGTAAAAAGTAGGATTTTTTTTCTACATCTAAGGTTCCACCATCTGTCATGGAGGTCTGGGAATAAGATTCCCTCCTCACTTCTCTCTGGTCTGTTTGTAGCAGGAAGCATTGATCTATTTCATCCCCCTGAAGTAGAATCAGCTAGTAACCACACTTAATGAGACTGGGCTAAAACTCTGCATGCACACTCAATCAACGCCACCAACATAATCACACTGCAGTTAATGGCTTCCACCATCTTCTTGATTTCTCCACCCACTCTCCAAGGCTTCTTTACGTAAAGAAATGCTTGAATTACTTTACATTGTAAACTGTTATATTTAGCTGCACTTGATTCTGAGTGCAGGTACAAAAATGTCACATTTTCACACATTTTGCTGTGTTTTTGTCTTCAGTTCTTACCTGGGTCCCTCAGGAGGAAACTATGGTGTCATCAACAACAGCCGGATCAAGAGAAGACCCTCGTCACACTTTGAGGTGGAGATCAATGACTGTGAGTTTCTGTGTGACCAAATAAAGTCAGACATCAATACTGATACAGCCATTGTTACAGGATGATGTTTGCATGTTTGACACATTTGGAATTGCTGCCCACATAATGGAGAAGATTAATATTTCAAAGATAAGGTTGCCAATATTTTGTATTTTTTCCTTATTGTCAGCAAGTCTTGTGAAAAAAAACCAACAGCAACAATGTGTCCGCCTCTCAATGCTTTCTTACTTCCTTGACCTGTCTGTGGCTTTCAGCTGCAAGCCCGGTTGTTCTTAAAGGGTTAAATATTTCCCTTCAAAAGCTGGGCACTGTAGTTTTTAACAAATGTTACTCAAATAGGACTAAAGACTGTATTTGTTGGGGGACT
This sequence comes from Cephalopholis sonnerati, assembly GCA_019142605.1. NCBI lineage: Eukaryota > Metazoa > Chordata > Actinopteri > Perciformes > Serranidae > Cephalopholis > Cephalopholis sonnerati. The sequence continues at coordinate 12,064,636 of JAGQAX010000003.1, forward strand.
TTTTTCAGCGGTGGATTGATACACATTTGATGCTCTAGTGAGTTTTTACAGCAGCAGGGCAGTATACGTGGGATTGACTCAAACTGAACTAAGTGTCCATGTATACTGTAATAAATGAAACTGTCCCAGTGGCTCATTGGCAATTTTTAATTTGTGGTCAACAACTGTGTTCTATGGCACAGAGGAATAAAGTACAATATACTAACTAAAAAATATTTGTTAGCTAGATCATGTTGGTCTTTTTCATTGGATTTGTTGACAATAATAAGAGTAAAAATAACTTCTTTTTATGTCCTTTAAGGCCCTGCACACTCAGACAGTGATTATGTGTGTCTAACAGGCCCTCCTCAGAAACTCGCTCGCCGTGTCTTCACCAACAGCCGCGAGCGGTGGCGGCAGCAGAACGTGAATGGGGCGTTCTCTGAGCTGAGAAAACTCATTCCCACACACCCACCTGACAAGAAGCTCAGCAAGAATGAAATCCTCCGTCTGGCTGTGAAATACATCAACTTCTTGGTCACTCTGCTCAATGACCAAGCACAGGACAAGAGCAGGGACTCAGCTGAGGATGAGGACGAGGGCACCGCAGCTGGGTTGGATGGGAATAAACGGAACCCTCTTTTTCAGTGCAACACTCCTCCTCCGTCCCACGCCGCCCCACCACCCTCAGCCCGTCCTGCGACGCTCCACAGAGACAGAGACTCAACTGACTCAGTCATTGCTCTGGCTAACTCCCCAGCAACATCCAGTTGCTATGGTGACACGGACAGTGAGGAAAGCTTTGGGGCTAAGACCTCTTTGGTGACACACGGCATCCTGGGAAAGGTCAAGGGTCAGATAAGGATGGTGGCGGCAACAAATGATGAGCGGTGACACCAAAAGACAGCAAACAAAGAGGTGTGCAGCCACTGGGAGTTTAAATGTCACACTGACGGACAGGACACACAATCACCGCCAGATACGGAGCTGGTGTGATTCTATCTTCAGCTCCAAAGTACAGAAATGAGTAAGAGATTGATTTTTGGAGAAACGTTTGATGTTTTAACTGTCTCTATGTCTTTTCCAGTGATGTGCAAACATTTGAGTGTGAGGCTCTGTGTTGTAGGAAAATACTGAACTGTGCTGTGGGGCAAGTTGAGGCATGAAACATCACAGAGCATTCGAACAGACTCAAACATGTTGATATCTAATTAAGGTCTAACCTCACTATCAAACAATGTGGATCCACAACATGGTCCTGGAAATCTAAGAGTGTTTGTTTTGACTTTTTCTAGTGTTAATAACAAAAATGTAACACTCTTTTCCAAACCTGATCTTACAGAAATTTGTAAAATGACCACGACCTCTTAACACCACATTAAGTAGTTGAGACATGAAATGTGTTACAATTACGCGCCATAATGGTCACAGTTTTAAATACGTGGTTAACTTGTGAAACTGTTGCAGTTTTGTTAGGTCTAGGAACCAAAACTACTCAGTTAGGTTTAGGGAAAACCAAGCAAATTTGCACTAGCTGTGACCCCATCCTCACACGCATCTAGGCATTGCGCCTTTTTGTCAGACGGCATGAACAGTTAATCACCTTTCATTTGGCTAATTATAACCATTTTTCCACAAATTCTTGGGCAAGTATCTGAATTTGTTAAGAAGTTAGGCACCTGCTGACTTTTGATGACACAAACAGCAGTCTTCTGGGTGATAGTCCTGTGACTGTCCTGTGTTTGTTTGACCTGCCCACCACACCAACCACTTCACTACGCAAATGTTGTTTGTCTTCATGTTACCTGTGGGGTCATAACATTAACCACCACCTGCTGCGTAATGGGAATCTGTGTGTCCAACACGACAAAGGATCCTAATAGACTTTCCATTGGCACTGTTTCCATGGTTGCCGGCACATAATTTTAACACATGTGTCACCACCACAGTGGAATATGTGCCACCAATGCGGTGTTAAGAGGTCATGGTCATTTTAAGTATTTCTGAGGGACCAGGCTGATTTTTTCAAGAAATTCAGGGTCTTGAATTCCCCCCGCTGTGGATCCATAGAAATGATAAATCTCTCACAGGATGGTGAAAAAGCAGATTTTCTGTTCCAGTCTAAATGCAGCCTCAGAAATGTACATGTATATAATCAGCACTGCCCTAGTACAATTGTGGTAATTTAAAGGTGCAGCCTGTGATCCTAATCCAACAAAAATTTTGTTAAATGCAGCAAATATCTCTTCATGGTCAGCTAGCTGTCTGTTCTGAGTGTGCACTGAAAACAAATGTGGTGTTCATACACAGCCCCACTCTGTAAATTGGAAACACAGACTCCGTCAGACTGAGCCACACGACAGCTTTGTGTTGTGCTCGTGCACAGGAGAGGGAAAAGGCCACGGTTGCATAAAGAGAAAGGCAGTGGGACTGAGAGGGACGGTAAACAGAGCTTCTGAAGGGGCACTGACAGGAGGAGTACATTTGTTTGGGTGTTGGGTTCAAATATCAACAATCTTTCTCCAGAATCGCAGACTTCACCTTTAAGAGTGCCACATACTCTATTGTGTCTGCAGAAGTGCATGTAATGCATTCATGAATTGAAGTTGCAGTTTTTAATGTTCCTGCTGTTCTTACTGTCAGAGAAGCAGTGCCGATGGCTCCACCCTGACATTGTGACACACTTGTACCAGACAGAAATAAAGTGTGTTTTAGTTTGCTGTTCCTTATTTGACATCCTCTTATTGCGTTCCAAAGACTGCTCTCTGTCAGCACGATTTCTCAACGTTTTGCCATGTTTGTCAAACATTTAGGGAACATTTGTGTATCGTCAAAGTGTTCATTACACAGAAATCTCAGCACGAGATGATCACACTAACCATCAGATGTTGGAGGTATAAAAGCAATGCTACTGGGTTATTAAAAAATTTTAAATTTAAACAATTGTAAATAAATCACGTGTCCATATGTTAATAGAAAAACACAACAACTTGTCACCACACTTAATAGAGTATGGGCTGAATGGTCAAAGCTAAACTCCATTGTGTTTGTTTGTGCTGTTCAAGAGAATGACAGATTAATAATGGTACTTTTTGTCAAGGGAGCCATAAACAACACCGGTCAAAAATGAAAAATAAAAATAGTGAGTGATGTGACATCCTAAAGGTAAATATAAACTGCTGCTTTAATTGTTGTCCCATGAAGTGTTGGAGTTTTCCCAGGCAGCTGATTTAGAGAGGAGTGTTGTCCATATTTTCAGTGGTTGGTGGAAGAAGTACTCAGATATTTTACTTACGTAAAAGTAGCGATGACAAAGTGTAAAAATACTCTGTTACAAGTATAAGTCATGCATTCAAAATCTTAGTTAAGTAAAAGCATCTGTAAATATTAGCATCAAAATACTAATAGCAAGTTACAGTACTCATTTTGGAGAATGGCCCATTTTAGAATAATATATCACCAGATTTTAATTATTGATGCATTCATGTGTGCATCACAAATATAGCAGTTAATAAAGGTGAGAATGATACAGATTACTTAATAAACTGTGGGGTACCTTGATTTATTATGATACATCATAGCTGATTTATATTTTGTATTAATAATCTGAATCTGCAAATGAATGTCAAATAGATAAAGTGGTAAAAACTTCTATATCCAAAGTGTAGTAGAGTCTCAGTATAAAGTAGCATAAAATGGAAATACTGAAGTTCCTAAAATTATAGTTAGGTACAGCACTTAAATATATACGTAGCTGCATTCCACCACTGCATGTTTTTAGCGTGTGTGTGTGTGTGTGTGTGTGTGTGTGTGTGTGTGTGTGTGTGTGTGTGTGTGTGTGTGTGTGTGTGTGCAAGCCATTGAGTGGCAACAGATTTAAGTAACAGCAACAATTGAAGGTGTGCGGTTGTGTGAGGAAGGTCAGGGTGGGTGTGGGATGCGGTTAGAGATGGGGTTCAGCCTGATGAGGGGGGTTGCATAAGTGAGAGGTTTGGGGGTAAGCTGCAGCTGTGTAGCGGTGCTGGTGTCTCTCTGCCTGCATGCTCGGCTCCATCGAGTGGCCAGGAAACGCCTACAGTTAGTGCTGTCTCATTGACGGCCAACGAGTTTCCTGGAGGAGGGGTGGTGTGTGCGTATGTGTGTGTGTGTCTCTGATGGGTGTTTGGACGTGTGGGGTGGCAACCACAGTATGGGAGACAGGGAGAGGGAAAAAACAGAAAAAAGAGCAACCAGGATGCTCTGGGAACCCCTATACACCCAGTTTCAGGACCGCACAACAGGAAGAGCAGCTTTCACAACACTGCTACGGCTGCCTCTGCCCGTTCTGCTGTGCCAGCCCCCACCCCACCCCACCCTTGCTTCGTTGTGAAACCACAGTGAGGATTACAGAGGCAGGGGTCACACAGATTAAAGAGGCAGCCTGCTGCAGTATTTTGAAATTGCACATACAAATTTTTTGCCAGTTATATTTGCAGCAACACAAGTAATTTGCTGTGTTGTTGGGAGTTAATTGACAATTTATGAATTAAAGATTAATGTTATTGCAGCACACTCTTACTGTTAGAGACATTTTTTGGGTTTAATGCAAATTATATTCTCACACTTTGCAAATGTATTGAGGTGATGCAAAACTTGCTTTTTGACATACGCTTTGTTGTCAAATAATAATAATAATATATAAATAATAATATTCTGCGCAATTATCTTTGGATCTATTGTGATTATCAGATGACGATCAGCTGAGATAGAAGGAAGAGGTGGGACTGAGTCTCGGACCTCTTCAGTAAACATGTAGGAAAAGTGGTGTAGAACAGGGCACTGGCACAGTTTTTGACCTCACAGTAGATTTAGAAATATTTTTCTAGTTTTGTTTAAAGTGAGAACAAATCAGCCAAATGAAGGCAACAGATCAGCAGCTGCAGTGTTGTGATTTGGACTGTTTAACATGTGAGTCGAGTAACGGAGCCCTGTGAAGGTGGCACATTTTTTAAAAAGTTCAAAGAACAGGCCATGACACAACACCTACAAAAGGCCTCCTGGTGGCACGGTGTGATGCATAAGAGAATAAATCAGTAGACCATTCTCACATCAGACATTTGGCTTGTCATAGCAGGAAAAGCACAGGTGTAATTGATAAAATTAACATGACTGCCTTATATTTAGGTGAGCTGGTTCCAGGGTCCTGGTATAAGCATTTTTCACAGAAGACCTTTTGACTTGTGACAGAGGCAAAAGTACAGGAAGAGTCAGTCATGGAAGTGGGCTGTCGTCACCTAAACGTGTTTCATCTGTGCTTTTCCTGCTATGAAAAGACAAGATGTGTGCTGTGAAAAGGGCTATTGAGGTGTGTCCAGATTAAAGAATTTGCCTGGATTTATTAATGCAAGTTTGACTGCTGCACATTTGTGCAGTCTGTGTGATATTTGAAGCGTACATGCAATTGCCAGACATAAAAAGCTAACATTAGGTTATCAATGAGCTACACCACGGGCGCACTGCCACCACAACTAGGCTGTAAAGCCATGTTCAGCATGATGACATTCTGTAGTCTCATTGAGCAACTTGTTAGTAACTGTCTTTTTTAAGATATGTAAAAGCTTAAAAGTTAAAGAGTGGGGTATTTACTGGCATAGTTTATGTTGTAGAACAAAACATGAAAATCTCTCAAGCTTGTGTTTACCACAGACCTTATTTCAGAAATCTAACCAAAAACCCATTGACTTTAGGACAAGGAAACCATGAGTGCAAAAATGCTAACTCATTTGTAGGTTTTAGGACTCACCAAAGACACATACTGTGTCTGTGTGTGTTAATGGCTCAGACTATGACAGATCTTTAAAACGTTTCAGGAACTTAAGTTTTTATGTTACTTTTCAAAAGGTAAATAGGCCTTTTTCAGAATGAACATTTAACTTATCAGAGTAGCAAAAGCAAAGGTGTTAATAATAACAAATCTACAATAGCATTTTTTTTTTTCGGCCACTTGTAGTCATCAGAAACAAGTTGTGAAAACAACATTTACCTATCATCACATTTAAGTGGACTAGTGTAGTGCCTGTTCAAAACGTGTCTCTTCAGAATGGGCTGATAGCTCGGCCTCCGAGGCTGCTGCTTGCAACTTTCTCAAGAACCGCTCATCTAAACAACTTCACACTCGACACTGTGCTTCCTTGGGTCCTGAGCAATACACCTGCCATGACATAATTGTGTCCCCTTACAGTGCTAGGATACGCTAACAGCTAGCCATTTGGGACTAGACTATTTTACGGAACAAAAGTGTTCACATCAGTGATGCTTAAAATGTTGGAGTTTGCTACGACGAAACATTTCCGGTCTCTCTGTCTTATCTGCTGTCAAATGGAATGTAGCAGGCGTCAGAGAGTGAGCTATACCCAACATGCCATTGGGCGTGTAACAATGAATAAGGGTCGGCTCTCAATACACTTCACAGTGTGTACATCATGCACTACTAATAAATACGTCACATAGATCTCAAGAGCTCGCACCCTACACTGCACTTTTTTGGGCCCTTTTTTTCCTTTGTGCAATAAACCCGCAAAGTGTGAAGTTGATTAGATGAATGATTGTTGAGATGGAAGGACATAAAAACAGAGACCCCCTCAATTTTATGAAAATATGGTGAACTTCAGCTTTTACAAAATATTATCATTTATTTAGAGCTGTGTTTCTGTCCACCAGGTGAATGTAACTCCAATATTTACTCTCCTTTAGCTCTACAAACTCCTGAGAAAAACATGTCTCTGTTACCTCAAGATGCCCAACTATGTTCACTAGATAGTCATCAACTTTGTCTGTCTGCTGTTTAGTAGTGTACAGTGGATTTTTAGAACATTTTTTTGTGTTGCCAGCTGCCTGCTGTGGCCAAAAATAACAATATGAGAGTGAACATAAACAATAGGCTGAAACTCTAAAGCAGAGTTGCAGATTCAGGTGATAATTCTGACAGTTCATCACTTCAGGCGAAGCCTCTGACATTCTTATTTGCTTTATTATTATCATAAAAAAATATTAGTTATAGCTGCTTTAACAATGGTTTTGCTCCATTCAAGTGTCCCAGACAGTCTGATAGAGAGCCAGCAGGCACAATACCAGGATCCCTGAAACTGAAGCTGCCAAATAGAACTCAGCTTTCATTCATTTTATTAAATACACCTGTGCTTTTCTTACAGTGAAATGCCAAAATCTCTTCTGTGTAAAAAAGGCCTATTCACAGCTGTTCACACGAGCATGTTTACCTTTATATTTAATTGTTTCTAAAAAATGGCTGTACGCTCTGCTAACACATCCAAATTTAAGCTTTATTTAGGTAAGAACACCCACTGTTTGTGCTTAAACTTTAAAGTCATTAATTCAACGTAAAAATATTAGGAGCTTAACTGAAATCAACTTAACATCACAGCTTTTCCCTGCTAAGCCTGTTCAGAGGAAAGGGCAAGCTAATGTTTTTTAAAGAGATCTGCAGTACTTTATATTAAATATTGCAATGACTCAGGATATGGGTCAGGAAAAATAAACCTTATAATCTTGGTTGGTACTGCTGGGGTGTTAACCATCTCTCCCTCTTTTGACACAGGAGGCCAAGCAGGGTGATGCTGGCCTGTCTGGGACTTAGAGATAATGTCCCAGTCTCCACCCCTCCGTTGTGCCCCTCTTGCTACACCCACTTGCACATAGAAAATACCAGTAGCTCTTGTCCCATCAGTCACGTACAGACTAAACCTGCACGTGCCATGTGAGGAGCTGACGTGCTAGAAGCTTCTGTTCCTCTTTCAGCTTTAGCATGCTGATGATGAGGATGCAGCTTTTTAATGCAGAGGTTTAGTAAGTTGTGAGGTATTTTTCAATGCAAAAATGTCAGTGTAAAACTGAAATAGTAAAAGAAAATTAAAAGCTCGTGATAAGAACTGTTCATCATTGCACTGAAACACTCACAACAGACAGACAATAATTTTGTAATGAATGTTCTTTTTTATAATTAGGCACTAGTAGCACTCCTAGCATAGTATTCTGAGGACAAATTCTAAGTCACCTTGAACTAGCATTAAGAAATGAACAGGACATTACAATAAATCATAGGTTCAAAATAATTTTTATTTTCTTACAGAATTTGACACATCTTGCAAACAGTATATAGGGCAAGCACCTGAGTAGTTGTCATTGGCACAAACGAAATCAATTTGGCCAAGTTTAGCCAAGTTCATTTTGTCAAAATCAAATTAGAACATACCATTTAGTGTGAGTGACATTCACCCTTTGAAAAAAAACAAAAAACAAAAAACAAAATCACACCCAACTATATTTATAAGCTGCTGGAAGGAAACTTAAACGTCCAGTGTGTAAGATTTAGGGGCGTCGGGAGGCTTTCACCAGGAGCTTAATTACCAGCAGAGGTCTCTTCCTCTCCAAAGCACACAGAAAAGGTGGATTAAAAACAGTAAAAACACAGAATGAAGCAGTTTCACGTTACAAATTAGTGTCTCTCTGATGTAGTTCAGTATGCTAACCTAATCTCTGATCAAGACACTCTGGAGGTCTTTAGCGGGAGCCAATTGTCTGCAGAGGTCTCTTCCTCTTCAAAACAAATGGACCCAGCATTATAAATTGGCAAAACACGGAATAAAGCAGTTTTACATTATAGAATCTGTTTTTTTTCTCAACAATGCTCATCGCTGAGGGGCTGCTAACTACAGTGGTCAACACAAAAACGCACCAGTGTTTGGTCTGGGCTGCTGCAGAACATGGCAGTGCAACAAGGCAGACTCCATGAACGAGGACCCACTGCCTTTGTAGATATAAACGGCTCATTCAAAAGGTAACAAAACACGATTCTTAATTTCAGGTGACTGAACACTAACGAAAACATTATATTACATTAAATTTTTGCCAATATATTACTCAAAATCCTCCACACTGGATCTTTAAGAAAATAATGGAAAAAAAAATTAAAGTTTGGATTCATCTTAAGGCATCTGTTTATAAAATAGTTATACTAGTATTTTGAAATGAATCCTGTAACTTGCAGTCTATTAGTACAGAAAGAAAGGTTAATAGAAAAGTGTATGTTTCACACATCGTCAATCTGTCAAAATAAAAATGAAAACTTATTTGCTACTGTTTTTCAATTATGCACTTTGATGGTACTAATTCACAATTAAATGTTTTTACATGTGCTTTACATTTTATATACATGAACCATTCAGCCATTCATTCAGTTTTCAATACTTTCTCCCCTTGCTTTACCAGAGAGTCTATGCTATCATTCACTTTTCTCTCCACATTTTTTGCAGCTTCATCCGTCTTTTCTAAAGTGTTTTTGTTGCTGAACTTTCGTCTGCCCACCTCAGTTACCGCAGATCCAGCAGCTGCCCCGATAGCTCCGCCAATCACCCCCCCCAAAAGCACACCAAGCACCAGACCCAGCACTGCGCCCCCTATGACAACCTTGGGCACCTGTTTAGCAGTATTCCCAATTTTCTCCCACACTGGGCTCTCAGCCACCATTTTGGCCCCTGATTTAGCCCCAGAGCCGATCTGCCCCCACACTGGACTCTGCGCCACCTTCTTTGCACCAGCACCAATCCCAGCTCCAAGTCGCACAGAGCCGTCAGCCATCATTTTAGCTCCAGTTTTGGCCCCAGATCCTACTTTTCCCCACATAGGACTCTGTGCCAAATTCTTAGCCCCGGCTCCAATCCCAGATCCGACACGCATGGAGTTTTCCGCCACTATTTTGGCCCCTGATTTGGCCCCTGAACCAACTTTTCCCCAAATTGGACTAGCTGCTGCTGCCTTTGCTCCAGATCCCACCCATGCAGAACCATCCACCACTGACTGGGGAACTCTATCTCCTACTAGTTTGGACACATGTCCAGCACCAGCTCCCACCTTCCCCCACACAGAACTATCAGCCACCATCTTCTGGACATTTTTTGCTCTAGTGCCGACCGTTCCCCACACCGGACTATCTTTCATCTTCTTTGCTCCCTCACCAACCCACACAGAGCTATCTGCCATAAGTTTGGGCAATGCCTTTGCATTAGACTGTATTTTCTCCATAATGGTACGGAGAAGTGAAGGGGACATGGTGGAACGTGTAATAGGAGGAAGGCTCTCATTATTCATTGTTTTCACACTCATCTCTGCTTCATCCCTTGTTTTCTCAATCTCATCCTCTAACACTTCCTCCTCTGCCTCAGCCACAGGCTGCATATATGGATAGAGAACCCGCCTTTCAGAGCTGAGCTGTCTGATGTCTGCCAGTCTGTCTTGCTCTGGTTTTTCTCCCCTTCTCTCCCTTGCTAGCTCCAACTGTCTCTGCCTCACCCTGCTCTCTGCCTCTTGAAAAGCAGGATGAGAATAACACTGTCCTCCACTTTCTTTCACTGTCTGCTCCACCTTCTCTAGCAGCTCTGCCACGTTCCTCCTTTCCCTCCAACCTCCTCCCGTCTCCATAACATGAAACCTGTCCCCGCATTTCTCCACGAGCTTTAACAAATCCCCCCGCTGACCAGCGATGTATGCCTCCATGCTGTCATTGCCTGCTTTCCCACTCTCCCTCAGTTTATCTGCATAAGTAAAGAGGAGAATAGTGTGTCTCTGGACTGCGTCTGGGCCAAAAACATTCTCAAGGGCCTCAAGAGCCTTCAGTTCAGTCTTTGCAGGCTGGTCTAAGGGGACGCACATGAGGAAGGCATGAGGGCCAGGACTGGACAAAGCAACACAGGAGGAGATCTGTGCGCGCACCTCATCTGGAGTTCGCTCTGAATTAAACCAGTCTGGGGTGTCCACCACTGCCACCTACAGGTGAGAGAGGAGACATGCAGCAATAGAAAGAGTTAATTCATTGGAAGTTGGCAGTGCACAACAAAAATTTTATGACACAAAACAAGAAAACAGAGATTACATTTTGGGGCACATGTATGAGATGAGTGAAAGTAGAATGAAAACATGAAAGCAGACATTTTAATAACATACCTGTCTTCCCTCAACCACAGATTTCTTTTTTTCACACTCTTGAGTGATCGCTGTGAGGCTGTCCGGGCATGACTCAAACACCTCCCGCCCCAGTATGCTGTTGCCAGCTGCACTCTTCCCTGATCCAGATCGCCCAAGCAGCACCAGACGCAGCTCCGGAGAGGATGAAGAAGATGAGGAGGACGAGGGAAATGAGGTGGGAGAGGAGGATGTAGGGATTGAGGTAGGTGAGGAGGATGAGGGGAATGAGGTGGGAGAGGAGGATCTGGGGAATGAGGTGGGAGAGGAAGATCTGGGGAATGAGGTGGGAGAGGAGGATTTAGGGAGTGAGGTGGGAGAGGAGGATCTGGGGAATGAGGTGGGAGAGGAGGATCTAGGGAATGAGGTAGAAGTGGAGGTGAAGGTTGGCGAGGAGGGGGAAGATGTAAAGACGTGCGAATATGGAGAGGAAGTTGGAGACGCCTCAGGTGATTGCTCTTCAAAGCTGTTCATTCTGTGGTGTACTGAAAAACAATAAGGTGAAATTTGGAGTTTAATATGGAAAATTAGGAGAGACAATTATTTTTAAACATCTCATCATAGGAGTGCACTCTGAAGTGACATAACATGAGACAGTGAGGTCCTGTAACTCACAAGTAGTGACCACTTTGGGAGTTGATTTATCCTCAGACATTTGTGAGAGTATAGCTCCATCTACAGAGGAACAACAGTAAATATGAGTCCTGTTTTGTGCCCACATTTCTTCTTTTTTTTTTTTTTTACATAACATTGTGATGTTGAATATTGGGTACAAAAATGCATACATTTACCTGCATTTAATCTGAAGCTGGGAGTCCTCTTGACCTGTCTGTCATCATGCGGCTCTGAATAGGACTGTTGCTCTGGTGCTGGAGTTGAATGAAGCCCGTTAGATCTTTGCCTCACACCCACACTTTCCTCTATTTCAGCCCTCTCTTCTCTCCTCCTCTCCAAGATGGTGCTGTACTCCTCTCCTCTATCCACACTCCTTCGTGCTTCTGTGTTTGAAGCAACAGGCTCTCTTCTCTCCAATTGAGCTCTGTATGTTTCCATAAGTTCCCGCTTCCTCTCTTTCACTCGTTTCTCCAGCTCTCTCTCCTGGGCTGTTCTCATATAGTATACCCCGTTTCTCTTCACCATATTGTCCACCTGTTACATAAAGACATAAATAATTTAGGAAATGTCCTCCATACTCACATTTAGAATTACAGTGTTATATTTTAGAATTCCTGCAGTTAATCTCCACAGTGAAATCAATTCCCATGTCAGTCAAGGTCACAATGCCTAATGATTAATACCTGTCCCGACTACAGCTGGGTGTGAGAGTATGAAACAGGGCGTTGCTGGGAAAAACATGCACGCAGACAAACAAAACAAAGAGCTCTGCCATATGCAGTATGCAATAACATTTCACTTTCTGAAGAGTCTAAAAAAGTGCTTGACAAAACCACAAAATGCACGGTACCTCATTTAAAGAGATCTTTAAGCATACATCCAAACTGACCCAAACTGACTTTATTGTGAGATACCTAACATAATCAGTATGGAAACAGAGAAGCTGTTAAGAATACCCACTGCACAAATTTGTGCACAAACTCTTCATGCAGTTGTTAATTGATCTTCATACCGACAACTCACCTTCTCCAGCAGCTCGCGGACTTGCTCCCTGTCCTGTCGCTGACGATTATTGAAGACATGGTACCGTCCTCCACAGCTCTCAATCATCTGCCTCAGGCCTGGGTGTTCTTTCTGCAGGTATTCCTGCAGAAAAACAATTTAGATTTGCAATGGGTTGCCTCTCTCCTGCTCTCAAAAACAGCAGCTGATCAGTCAAAATTGGACACAGTGAATGTTAAGGAAATACTGCAAGGTTTCTTAAAGAGTTTCCATGTTTCAAAGTATATATAGAAAGTGATGCATCATTGTTTCAAATTTGTTTGCAAAACCTGACCTGAAAAGTTTAGATGGATCACTTTCATTCCTGTGTCTGTGTCACAAGATGGATCAACTCAAACCAACCAACCACCAATTCTAGTCTTTTGCTCGCCATCAGTGGCAACCAATTTTTCACATATAAAAAAATAGGAACAGCAAAATGTGCACCCCAGAATATTTTTTTAAATATTTTTTGCATTAGTGATATTTAAATATTGCTTTAAAAGTCAGAATTGAAACCGTTGCATGTGCGTTAGTGCTTTTACTGGCATAGGCAGAGGCACCGGTTTAGAGACAATGGCAAAGCAAATTAGGTTGTTTGATTGTGGGGGGTTGGAAGTTTGACAAACCTGCCAATACTAGTGTTGGGGAGTAACTAGTTATATGTAATTAAATCATATAATAAATGTAATAAAACTTGAAATTTTATTTAGTATACTCTAATACCTCCACTGTTCTTCCCATCAAGTAGTCGCCACAGGTCAGCAGGACCAGGGTGTGATCCAGCGCCTCCTCACCAAACGCATCCTCCAGCTCTGCAGGCACACGACACTCCATCTAGGAGGGAAAACCAGGGAAGGAAAAACACAAATTATATTTGGACTTTCACTGACAACTGTTATTTATTATAAAAACATTGTAAACAAAAAATATTGCATATTGTATACCAACGATTGTTCATTGTACTGCAAATATGAATTAATGAATGTTGTATGTATTACAAAACACAAGTGTTAAACTTAAATCAAAAACATGTCTTTGGCTTTTAAAACTACCAAAATAATGTTATTGATGACTGCATCATTAGGTGAGAAATAGTGACAAAAGCAAAAACACAGGTGGAAGGGCAAACAGAGACTACAACCAACCTCTGTGAATTGGCCAACAGGAACCAGCAATAAAATAGCATGTGGGCCTGGTGCAACCAGTGTCATCGCTCGCTCAGTCTCCTCCTTGACACTTTCCTCCATCTTCCCGCCTGTCCAGTACCATCTTGGTGCCTCCACCACAGTCAAATTCCTGCCCTCAGAGATGCCCTGTCGCAGCTGGCAGTTCCTGGATGCAGTGGGAGAGATGGGGGACAGCTGGCCGAGGATAGTGTCTGCTGAAGACGTCTTGCCACATCCGATGTTTCCCAAAAGAACAAGTCTCAGCTCTTGGGGCGAGGACCCATAGTAGCTCCCTCTCAAGTGCTCACTCATGGCTGTAGAAAGAGAAAGGAAAAGAAAGGGGTCAAGTGTGCTTTCTGGTTGTAATTCAGTACAAAAGATCTATTTGGTAGGAAGCTACACCAATCAACCAAAAGCAAAGGTGTGTTATGAGAATGTGCGTTCATACAAGTTGACTTTTAGAAGATGAAACCACATGCAAATGACACTAGAAAAACAGAACAGAACAGGTTGGGTAGGAGTCTAATTATCTTATCTGACATCACAACTCTTATATAAGCAAACATGTAAGTTGTGATGTCTTTTGATGTTTCATCTGTGATATGTGCAGGATTCTGATTGTGTGCGATGGCTAACAAACACCATTTTATTTATTTAATTTCCTTCGAACGTCACGTGTCTTTCCCGTTTATTTCCTCCATCCTCTCACCTGTTGTGAATGACTTAACAAAAACTAAGACAACTGGTAATAGCTGTACTCTTACATGAAGCTTTCATTTCACTGAAACCTTTCTTCCTTTACCAACTGCATCCCTTTTTACTTAGTGTGCATGATACGCCACACCTTGCCAGTCCTGTTAAACTACATTCTGGCTGGACTTTTATTTGTGAACTGATATGCAAACACGCACAAAACACATCCACCTCCATTGAACACAATCACAAGGACAGAACATATCGCATTTCAAGTTCACCATGACACCAAACAACAGTGCAGTGTTTCATAAAGACTGCGCGCAGTTAGCACTAAAGAGAAATTCAAACTTGGCGCTTAACTAATACTGAAAGTAAAGAGTATAACTAGAGAGACACTAGTTGTTTTGTCTATTCAAAGCTCACATAACACTGACAACCATTTCTATGTTCACTGATATTCTACAACTTGCTGCACCAGTTAAACTTCCACTTTTATATTTAGATGACTAGTACTTAGTTTAGTAAACAGATATACTAATCAAACAATAATAAACATACTTACTCAATCCTTTGAGGACTTTGTAGCTGTGATCATGTATCGTCCTCTCTGTGTACTGTTTGTTCAGTAGTCACTGAATTATGTCTCTCCTGCAGACAACTTCAGTACATGTCGACTCCCCGTCGACAACTAAAATCTGCCTACGCAGGTAGGATCTGCAGTCTCAGGGAGGTACCTGTCTCACCACTCCCAGTTTTGAATGCATGCACACATGAACACACTCATAAATATATTTTTTCCCGTGCACAACAGGTTTCTTTGTCTGGAGGCTGCTAAGCATTCCAAGATGGGGCGGAGGAGGTGTATCCCGGGGCACATGTGAATCATTCCAACTTAGTTTTATCTACCACACCCATAAAGTGTCAAAACTAAAACTTCAAATAAGCTGTCTTTTAGGGTTTGGAGTCACTAAGGTTACTAACTGGTAAACTATGCCTGTGAAAATGTTTGCTATGTTGCAGTCGTCAGGACTGAGGGCATGTCACCTAAAGACATGACGAGCTGAAGCTGAAAGGTCAGAGTTATTCAACAAGGAACTTCCTTCTGTTTTTGTTGTACGTCATACGGAGGGGCTTTAACCAAATAGTTTCATCCTACATAGTTTATGAGGATGTTGAAGCCTCAAGTTCAACTTCTATGGAGACTGAATTTTGTATTATCTACAAAAAATAAAGAATAAGGTGTTGAATTATTACAGCAATTACAGACAGACAATGGGCCTCATTATGAAATTTCCTCTCAATAACATTGCACAAGTAGTTACTTAAGTGCTACCCTGTGGTCAAATCATTTGTAAAATTGAAATTGCTCTCCAAGTATGTACACCGATCAGCCACAACATTTAAACCACTGACTGGTGAAATGAACAGCATGCACCACCCACCCAAACACCACTGAAGACCAAGAACACCTCCTCATGGCAATAGTACTCCCCGATGACAGTGCACCCCCAAGCAGGACAAGGCACCATGCCACTCTGCAAAAACTGATCAAGAATGGCCCAAAGAAGGTAGCAAAGAACTCAAGGCATCAACCTGGCCTCTTAATTCCCCAAATCCGAATCCGACTGACCATCTCAGAGATGTGCTGGTACCGCAGAACAAAGTCTGATCCACAGTGGGGCCTCCTTAGATTGGACTCGCCTCTGACCTGTAAAGGCATGAACACAGGACCTCTGTGGCTGTTCTGTGGTGTCTGGCACCCGGTTGTGGCTAAGGATGCTTTGAGTCCTGTAGGCTGCGAGGTGGTATACCAGCATGTCACATGGATGCTCCATTGGTTTGAGATCTGGGGAATATCATCTTGAGCTCTTCGTCGCATTCCTCGAGTTATTTCTGAGCAGTTTTTGCAGCGTGGAATTGTCCTGCTGGGGGGGACCCTGCCATCACGGACTGCTGTTACCATGAGGGGAGGTACTTCGTCTGCAACAGTGTGTGGGTGTGTGGAGCATGTCAGGTGGCATCCACATGACTGCCAGGACCCAAGGTTTCCCAGTGGAACACTGCATTGCAACAGGATAACCAATGTTATTTACTTCACCTGTCAGTGGTTTTAAGGTTTTGGCTGATCATTTAGCCTGATATGAGTTAACTGATCGTGTTGCAGTATTGCAGGTCTGGATGTACATATCCTGTAAATCATGAGCTAATTTGAATTTGAACTAGAGGCTTCTGTGATTCTTAGTCACAGGCAGTCAAATTGATCATTGTTCATTGTGTCATTTATTCAGCATTATTCTTTAAAATAAACTTGTGCAAATTTGTAGTTTCTTCAACTTTATACTCCAACTTTTAATGTGTCCCGTGACACAGACGAGAGGTACTTGGTAAAAAAGTTGATTAATACAGTCTTCACACACCTTTTAATGAAAGAATCAATAAAAGAAAATAACCCAACATATTACAGTAAATTGGCATAGTTGTGATATAAACAAAAATGTGTTTTACAGTGCAAACAAATAGTCTTCTTTAACAAAACAGACTGTAGACTTATTTTTTCAGGTGTAAACTGATAGTGTCTTCCAGCATATAAGAAGGTGCTGTGTGCTGCTAGTGTGGTCTTCATCATCACTCACATCCCGGGCATCACATAGGCAATGTTTTCCAGAGCAGAGGCCTTAAAAAAATAATAGAAACAGGTGTTTCCTTCTTTCCTCATGTGCATGTATGTGCATTTAAACGGAGTGTAAATTATGTAGAGTGTATGCACTGTTAAGTGGCTGCGTCTCTCACCAGTGTGTGTTGAGTGCAGCTCCTCAGCTCAGGTACCTGTGCTGTGAGGCAGATTAGAGGAGCCAGGGCACACAGCAGAGAGTCCAAGAGCAGAGACAGACCACTTGACATACTAACCATTTTCTGCAAAGTCACAAAGAAAAGCAATTATCAACCCTTAATGCATAAAGAATTTTCTTGAGAATAATTAAACCTACACTTCCTGTACCTCTAGTCTCATACTGGGCATGTTCATGTAACAAAAACTACAGAAACAGGTTTGTGTCAAAACTTGAATTCTAGGTCAGAAATATCTATAAATAGCTTTAAAAGTGCCCTTTGACTTTTCATGTAAAGACTTTTTTTGTACAAATAGTTTTGCATGTTTTCAAAAACAAGAAAGGGAAGACAGCTTTTTATGTCTTTACATCCTTCAGTACTGTAGGAAAACCACAATCTCTGCAGTTTTTCTCATTTTCCTGCTTAGGCATAAATGTGAAAAAATGGTTAATGATTTTTCTGATCACTTGAGCCACATAACTGAAAACAGGTACCTTTTGGGACTCGTAACCTGTTCAAATGAGCTTAATATCTTGGTACATTTTTTGGCTCCAGGATGCACAGTCACATTTTTGCTACAAAAATTATTTTGGCAGTGGTAATTTTGTCTTGTTAACTTTGAATGCCTCAAAAGTGAACAGTATGCTCACAATATAAAAAACAGCATCCCAGAAAATCAATCCACTCACATCTGTCTCCTGAAGATGGTCTCCAATCAGTGACAAGGACTCCCCCAGCAGGTGTAGGTGAGCAGCAGCACTGACAGGATCCTGGGCAGAGCAGCCAGGACTTCTGGATGTGGATCTGAGAGTGTCGCAGGCTGAACTTGTGGGACTGCACATAGAACTGATGGGACTACAGGTGTCATTCATGGGGCTAGACACCATGGGATTAACTACAGAGGTCACTGTAGAAGCAATGGCTGTCACCGAACTATTAGAAGGTAAGAATGGACAAGGCCTGTGGGTTACTGGAGTGGTAGGAGGGGTGATAGTCCTGGATACAGGACAGTCTGCCATGTTGTGCTGGTTATCTAAATACACCCAGTACTCTGACATGGAGCTTGGACTTGCCTGGGAGAAATCAAATGGTAGAAAACTGATGAGTAGAAATGTCACAGAAAGAAAACTTTGAACATACAGGATAATGATTACCTGATCAATGCTGCCCTCTGCTGTGCAACATGAATGCAACAACTTGTCTCCCATAGCCTGGAGGAGAGAGTGTACACATTAGTCATGAGTAAATAAGGAGGGGATGAAATTACAGGCAGTTTAAATGAGTTCGTATAGTCTTAAGACCCACAACAAACGTAACCTGACAGACTAAAATGTACGTTATCTCCTCTGTTCTCTAACCTCTTCCCCTTCTTTTGAATCCCATCTGTCTCGTGACACACAGACTGGATAATCAGGGATGAAGTCAGAGGACTCTTTTCCATATAGGTCAGGCTCAGCTCCACCATTACCTGCAATATGTCATGTATTTATGTATAAACACTGTACTTAGGTCATATGATTAATCATGGCGTTTTTGGCTGAAAGTTGCACATCATTTACCGCTGAGACATTCTGTATAACAGCCGTAATGGATTTGTGAGACTTAAAACATAAAAACCCTTTAAGCCATCTACAGAGCTGATAGTGAATGCACAGTTATCTTAAAAGCACCTTACCAGAGTGTTTCCTTTTCTTCTTGATCACACCCTCTGGTTCCTGAAAGAAAGTAAATAATAAACATAGGGAATTAAAATAATTTAGAGCATCAAAAATTGTATTTTTGCAATGTGTAAGACATTTGCACCTAATTTTAGGGGTCAACATTCAATCAGTCATGTGTTGCATTCATTTATTTATTTATTGCATTAAAAAAGCTGAGAACTGTTTTATGGAGAGCTTAAAAAGGAGCAGTGTGTGTGCCAAGCTGTATTTACACATTAAGCCATAAACTGGTAAAAGGCTGCTATAAAGTGCCACAAAGCACAACAGTTCAGAGTTCAAATATCTGCAATTTAGGATACATGTGACATTGCAACATGACATTAAAAAACCCTAATCAAAACTGTTACTCTGCTGCAGATAAAAAACATTTTGAAATACTTCTTTTCTCCAACATTCTCTAAATACCACTAACTACAGTACCAGCCTGGCTCCAGAGTCAACATTGTAACGCCTCTTGGCTCTACATTCCTCAAAATCCAAATTTGGTTCCTCCAGCTCCTCCACGTTCATTAATAAATCTTTGTAGGATCCTTTCTTCTTCCTCTGTCTGCCTCCACTCACTGGGCTCGTTTCACTATCCATCTGCACAGTCAGGGATGAGAGGGACAGCCATTAAACAAAGATAATAAGACTGAAATGGAGTGAAGCCACAGTCCTACCTTCCTGAGCTCAATATTTTACTTAATCTGGCACATTAAGAAGAACTTTCCAAGGATTCGATGTAATTAGCAATCTTTCTGTCCATGGTCAAATGTTCAGCTTATGTTTCCTTGGGTTAGTATGTTGAAACCATCCACCTACAGCACCTTTGAAACTTGCGCCCTCAAATTTGCAGGCAGAACGGCTTTCTTGACTTTATGCACTGATATCTCTCACACTGGCTAAAAGGATTTTTACATTTCAAACTGCATTTGAGGTGTCAATCTCCCTTTGTTTTTGTTTGTTTTGCAAATTGAACTGCAGAGATAGCCCCGACCAGTCTCTTACAAAGCAGGTTTATGCTCAAAATTTAACAAGGCTAGACTGATAATGATGAGCCCTAATGGAGCAGGTTATGAGCTCCAGTTATGATAAAGTGTAACCTGAGCAATAATTCACTTACAGTATGAGATAAAGACCATTTCATTATAAGATGTGCTTTATTTTGATGCTGTGTCTGATGCTGTTTTAATTTGTTGTAAGGATTTATATCAAACCAAAAGGGAGGGATAACTAAATATGTTCTGCTAAGTCAAAATGTGTGACTTTACTAGAAGCAGGGTTGTGACATTTGGTAAGTGAATTAATTATCAACATTAAGTTTTATTTTCAGGGGACTTGAAAGCAGTAGTGAGCTAGTGCTGATGTAGAGCTATCTGTGGTACCAAACAAGCTATGGTGATGGTAAATGGTTTAGGTTACCTTGCAACAGGGCTTTAGTATTGGCTCTTTTACAAAATGGGTCTGCTCCAACCCAAATATATTATACAGCGGGTTGAGTCCGTTTTTATCTACGGCAATAAAAAAACAAAAAGATATGGCTGAGGACAGGCTGTGACTGCTGACTAGTCGCCATGTAACAAGTTCAAAGTCTGTCGTCGAGGTTTATAGACTGATTTACAGCGACAGAGTTAACGGTACCTTCATGGCTAAAAGCTACCGTTAATTTTGACTAACGTGTGTATGATACATCCGGTTTTGTCGACTAAACAGCGACTTAACATGTAGCCAACAACCTCAAATTCAAAAACATTGAATTCAGGCCATGTCTTCCGCCGACAGGCTCGGTAGACTCACTGTCTCAGCTTCACATCCGTCTGAAGCCTGGTCTGAACAGAGTGAGGGAAAATATGCTGTCTCACGTTTAGCACTTCCTCCGTCTCTCTGCTGATTCATGTTAAGACCGGAGCCAAGTCAGCAAACTGATTTAATAGATGACCAATTAGTGTCACGTGGCAGCTAGCCGAGCAGAGGCACGTTCGCCCCAGTCTGTTTGTCTGCACCTTTTTGTCAAACATAAATTATAAATATAAATAAATATAAATATAAATATAAATTATCCTCTTGAAAAATGTTTTTGATATTTGTAGGTTGTGCTCAAGCTCTTTAAAAAATATTGTAAGACTTCAGCAGAAATAGTTCATCTATACATATCAATAAATATCAAATAAAAAAAAATGCGTATCTTTACTTTATAGGCAATATTACACTTGATGGCCAAAAGTATGTAGACACCCCTGTCCATATACTTGTGTGTACTTTTGACGTGGGGTTTATTTGTGGTTTATTTTAGTCAAAGTAATCCCAAAAACACAATATTTAAGTATTAGTAAAGACTTTTAATCTGTTCCCTGTAGACTCACCTACTACACTATATCCAGGACTGCTCTATATACAATAGTCTCTGTCCCTGTTATATATTTCCTACTGTACAGTGAGGTGTTAAACATAATTTGTAAACATTTCTAGCCCAGAAATCACAAATTTACCTCAAGGGGTTTCGCTATCTGTGCAACGTTTCTTGAATTGTCGCCTGGGGACAAATAAAGTTTTTTGAATTTGAATCTCATGTCCTTAGACCCTTAACACTATTGTCAATATTGATTCTGATACTGTGCCTGCAGCAGCTCCCTTTCCTATCTCTTGAAATGCACCTGTGCTCAAAGGGAGAATTTGAGGTTGATGTGAACTTAAAAGACCTGGCACAGTGCTCTAATCTTAACCCCATCCAGCACCTATGGTATGAATTTTGGGGAACATCTACTGTGAGCCAGGCCTCATTATAACCCAGCAACATTGTTGGACCACACTGATGCTGTTATGGCTTAATGGGAGCGAATCCCTGCAGTTGGATTCAAAATCCTGTGAAAAGCTTTCCAAAAACAGTGGAAACAGCAAATAATTTTCAGGACAAGCTGTTCAATAATCACATCTGGATGTAATATTCAGGCATCCACATAATTTTGGCCATGTAGTGTGTGTTCTTTCAGCTGTATAAGAATGCTAGTATTTTATATCACTTGCACAAATCATGATTATGCCATACATAGTGCGCTATAAAACGTTATGAATTAAACCATGTGGATCTGTTTATAAAAAGGAACACTTAATGATGGACACATGCACAGATTACTGTAATTTAAAAAAAAAAAAGGCTGACCTACTGGCTTGATTTGTTTTGTGGCGGTCAAATACATATTATTTACAAAAAATAATATGAATTCAAGTTGTTAACTTAAATTTTTTTAATCAACAGTGTAACTTAAATCCCAACCAAAAACAAAAAGTATAGACAAAATCATAGAAAGCAGCATATATTTTAACAGAACTGCTTGACTTTACACTGCTCATGTCTGCTCGTCTTTCTCAGTACTGCCTCGTTCCACTGACATTTTTCTTTTCATGTGAATGTTGACAGACTTATCAGTGATCTGGTAATGTGGTTATACAGTGTCATGTTTCTGATGGACTGATAACCGCTGGCGTAATGGCTTGATACACTCATGTGATTGTTCTCCTCTAACATTAGTCACTGTTTCAACACTTCCTCTTTCTGGCATCAGAAACTCACACAGTCATGTTTAGAGTTAGCTCCTCCTCTCGTCTGATCCAACTTTGGAACTCCACAGCTGCACTGTCATGTTTAGCACTCAGCCCTCCCTCCCTCTGGTTTTCCAGGGCATTGCATAAACTTCCTTACTCATGCTAAGTCCCTTAGTCCCTCCCCTAGAACTTTTCCGAGTGGTTCTCAAAACTGCTGCATCATGTTAACTCCTGAGTCCCTCCTACCGCTTTCTGCTGAAGTTGCCAGATCATGTTTAGCTGTGGTTTTGTGACTCTGAGTTCCTGTTTTCATTCAGCTGCTGGAGGGAGGAGACAGAGGAGGATCGTATATAAGAGGGAGAGGACCGGAGCCACACAGAGCACAAACTGTACTGTACATCCAGAGGAGAAACAGTGAATCACTGTGGACACTACCAAACCTACAGCACTTCCTAACTGGTGAGTAAAACGCTGGATCTACATGGATGTTTTTGTCATACTTTTATGTTTTAAACCTCTTGAAACCTTATATAATGTTGGTGATCAGTTGGAAGATGGCCTGCAAAAGCACTTTTCTGACATGTCAACTTTCTCCAGGGCTACAATGGAGACAGAGAAGAAGACTCAGCCAGCAGCAGAGCAGATGACTGACATGTAAGAATGAGATGCTGTGATTTAGTGTAACTCTTAACTCTTTCATGCTTCTAGATGATTGTGTTCAAGCTGTACGTCTCTTAAAAAACATTGAACTTGCACTCCAAAAGTAGGTTTCTAGTGCAGTATGTGGTGACGTTCTGGTCATGCTTCTGTTTATCAGCTGCCCACATTAGATAAACATCCATACGTGCAGTTACACAATGTAGAACTTCTGTACTTTGGATCCCATATTTGTTCTTTATGTTTATCCCATGCCTTCTTCTCTTACCTCTTACCCATTTTTGTTTTTCAGGGATCTGTCAGAGCAAATCAAAAAGGTGACAAAGGATAGTCACGTCAGAGCAGAAAACACAGAACTGATGCTGAGCTTCCAGAAGGCACGAGTCACCCTGCCGCAGTACAAGGTAGCATTTTAAATCTAATTTTATCAGATGACATCACATTTATTCTTACCTTTTGGTACAGTAGGATATTCACTGTTGAGAGATTTTTTTTTGTCTGACACCACCTCTTCTCTTCCTTCTCAGCTCCTCCTGTGCTCACTGTATGAGATCTACCAGGCCTTGGAGGAAGAGATGGACAGGAATTCCGACCACCCTGGTGTTGCACCCATTTACTTCCCGACTGAACTGGCCAGACTGGAGGCTATCGAGAAAGACTTGGAATACTTCTACGGCCAGGACTGGAAAGAGAAGATTGTTGTCCCTGCAGCTACTAAACGATACTGCCACAGGCTCAGACAAGTATGTTTCATCATAACCTTCAAAGCATATCACACACACAATAATTCCTCTTCTGTTTGATCTTGAAATAACACTTCATCCCTGTTTTATTTTTAGATTGGTAAAGAAAACCCTGAATTTCTGGTTGCCCATGCTTACACTCGGTACCTGGGTGACCTGTCTGGGGGGCAGGTCCTGGGCCGAATCGCTCAGAAGTCCATGGGGCTGAAGGGCAGCGAGGGTCTATCGTTCTTTGCCTTCCCAGGTGTGTCCAGCCCCAACCTTTTCAAACAGCTGTATCGCAGCCGCATGAACAGCATCGAGTTGACAGAGGAGGAGAGGAATGGCGTGCTGGAGGAGGCTGTCAGAGCCTTTGAGTTCAACATTCAGGTATGTTGCGATGATAGTTGGACAGAGCAAGAAATTTTTCTATGAACTTCCAAAATTGAAATTTGCTGTTGCAATTGTTTGTCAAAGCAGAAGCAGCTTACTGACGTTTTTGCCTTTGCTTTACAGGTCTTTGACGGTTTGCAGAAGATGCTGAGTGTCACCGAAAACCAGCTGCAGACCTGCTCAACACACTCCACAGCAGTGAAGACACTCCAGATGCCTGAAGCCATCATCAAAACTACCCCACTGCTCAGGATGGTGCTGGGACTTTTTATGGTTCTGGCAACAGTCAGCGTGGGAGTCTACGCTTTTTAGAGAAGATACACAGCAAGAAATACTATGTATTGGTCTGTTGCTGTCACTGTAACTTTCAGATTATAATCTTGTAAGATTTTACTGTAAATAACTAAATACTGTATATTTTTGTAATTTATCTGCAAACCTCATTAACAATGTTTTCATGAAGTCATGTGTAATGATTTTTGAAGTCTACTATTTTTTGTATTGTTATCCAGTGTGAATTAAGATGTGCAATATATCAGCTTTTAATACTGTAAATATGTTACTTTTTAATAAAATCTTATGTTGAATGTGAAGTATCTCTTCCTTGTGCAACTTTGTGAAGTATAGTCTGTGCTTTAGTTGGCACTGCTTATGCATATTTTCTGGTAATGGGAATGACACTGCTGATGTTCAGCATCCAGCTGGTTGACATTTGCACTAATGTTTTGGCAGCAGACCATGAGCCTGCTGTTCATTTGGCCCTTGGTCTTATAATAGTTCCTGGTAAAACACTGGACAAATTTTCATAAGATTGTGCAGTTATTGAACACAAACGCTGATACACCATCTACTACACCTCTTCAGCTTCAACGGGACAGTTCACCCCTAAATCAAAAATACAGATTTTTCCTATTACCTGCAGTTCTATTTATCAGTCTAGATTATTTTGGTGTGAGTTGCAGAGTGTTGGGGATATCGGCCATAGAGGTGCGTGCCTTCTCTCCAATATAGTCAAAGTAGATGGCACTCAGCTTGTGTTGCTCAAAGTGCATTTAAAAAAACAACAACAAACATATGAATAACTCAACAGCAATGTCTCTCTCCAGAAATCATGACGCGGTTACTCAAGATAATCTCCAGACCTTGCCGAGAGCAGTTTCATGTAGGAACTATTCTCTTCACATCAAACTACATCCACCAACCATATCACCATGAAGGACAGTCTCTTATGGATGACAGGCCTGTGCTTGTGACTGACATTACAAAGGCGTCCTCCTCGGCTGAGCTGTAACATTAGCTAGCTCAGTGGTGCTAGGTGAGCTAGCAATAGATGCATGCCTCCTTCTGTGAAGTGATAAAGACGGCGAGTGTAGTTCGGCAGAAAGAAAGTAGTTCCTATATGAAACTGCTCACAACAAGGTCTGGAGATTATCTTGAGTAACCTGGTCATGATTTCTGGAAAGAGACATTGCTGTTGAGTTGTATAAATTTATTTTTGTTGCTTTGAGCACCATGAGCCAAGTGCCATCTAGTTCCATTATACTGGAGAGAAGACAGACATCTTCCAGACTTGGTAACAGAGCTGTACTCAACTCAGAATGATGTTAGACAAATTGGATTTGGTTGTTCAACACAAATACTTGACTATTCATTCCTTTTTTTTCAGATGTTGTTCCAACATTTGCTGACACTAGATATCAAACAAAAGCCACAGACTAAATCGCACTCCATCTCAATCCGGGTTCACACTGCACGTGGAGGTGCCATGAAGTGCGGCAATCTTCTGTGGAGTGAGACCTGCTTGTTTTGGCGCCCTGCCCGGGGACTACAGATGAAAATTAGCTTATAGCTAACTCTGGCACAGCTAAGTAGCTGTGCACTGTCCCTGTTAAATAAATAAATAAATGAATGACCAGTGCAGAGAAATGCGCTTCTGGTGTGAATGTCCAGGCGACTGCTGACAGGCGGCTGCGTGACAGTTAACAAATCAGGGTGCTTCCATGTCTAATGTGAACCTGGCCTCACTTAGATTCACTCTGGATCCGAGTCCGCAGCTGCCTGCACCAGAGAGCAGCTCACTCTGCAGCTACATGTGGGGACTGAAATGTCCCCAGAAGTACACTGCACACTGTCTAACAAAATAAAAAATAAATAAAGAAAAACAAAGAAAAAACAATCAAAATTGACAAACAGCACTAGAGTTAAGAGGACAAAATATGTATTTTTGATTATGGGACAAACTGCCCCTCTAGCGCATAATAAAGACACAACACATCACTTGTGTAAAATTTGGTATCCACTTTTATTGTGGTTTCATGACTTTCCTAAAATCTGCGCACCAGTGGCACACATTATAAATTAAAAACACAAACTGATTGTTAACAGCAGCCAGAGCAAATGTCTGGCTTCATTTCTGGCCTAATTTATAGTGACACAAATCAGTACAGTGCTGGTATCTGTTTCCCCCTAGAGGACAACTAAAAGAAAAACAAGTCATGTCAGAAATGATTGTACTTCACAGGAATTGGCTTACCTCAACCTTAAAAGGCACAGCAGCCTGAGTAAATCAGAAATGTCCTCTTACTGTCACGTAAACTGTCCGAATCTTTAAAAGCTGAAATAATTCTTTACATTCAAAATACATTCCTTTTTACTGCTGTAGCTTCGCCTTCAGCATTTTACTTGTTTGTGCTATACATTACTACACAGTCAGTATCAGAGAGTACACGCCTAATACCAAAACAGAGCAAATTTGTTTCACCAGACCATGGAGCTCTGAAAATGCATCACTTTCTATAACAAGGCCATCAACACAAAACAAAACTCAACGGCTTCAAACTAAAACAGAAGAAACGGCGAGGTTTACAACTGACAGGGTTAATTCACAATGTTACCTCAACATGCCAATCTCTACCCACCATCTCCTCAAAAAACACACACAGACACACATGTCAAAACACACAATCATCTACGAAGTCTACAAGCTACAGGGTGCCAGACGAGGGGTATCCCAAGGTGCTTTAAGGGGGATTGCACAGCGTATTTTGTTTGTAAATGTCACTGACAGTAAACAATGAAAAGGACAGACTAAGGACTGGTTTGTAAAACAAAACAGAGAGCACATACTCAAGGCAAAACAAAGGAAAAGATCCATATTGTGGGAAGGCAAAAATACCGATTCATATTTGTAAAAGCAGCTTCAAAGGAAAAACTACGGTACAGACAACAAGACCCTAGTCAAATAAAATAGATTCAATCTTCAAATATCTTCTATCTAAAATGACACCATCCTATCTCATGGCGCTGTAGACATGGGTGGTCATGGGACCTCATAACTTAACTTTGTTCAGTAAAACTTATTTTTCTGTGTTTTGATGATTGCATATAAGTAGAGAGGCCTGTGTTTTTGTGACATTCAAGGCCACAGGTTCATTTGAAAAACACAGTAACTTCACTTGACTAAGACAATTTCCTACATTTTCTCCATTTATACAAACATATTGCACATTACGTCTAGAAAGGGGGAGTCAATTACATTTGTGACATGCATCTAATTACCATAAAAAACACAAATTAAAATAGACATACAAAAGTGAAATTACTTTGCAGTAATATTTTTGCTACGTGTTCAGCTTTCCATATTCTTCATCTAGCTTTATTTGGCACGTTGTCCTACTGTAAAAGGCAAAGAGTTTCCAAAGCCCAAAATAGGTGCATAACAGACTTAAACAATGTACTGTGGGCACAGTTTTCAACACCTATCAGATTCCTAAAACACCCTCCAAAACATCTGCATAATGCCACATCACCTTGGCTACCTGTTTGAACAGCTAGGACAGTTTCGGCTAAAAAAGGTGCAGTTACTTTTAGGCAGAAGCGGCCGTCGCAGGGCTGCTCAGTTGGTTTCGTAAGTGGACAGCAGTGCTGCGTCTACCGGCTCCATGCAAGAGGGGCAGGTGAAGGAGCGCATCAGCCAGGGGTCAATGCAATCGACGTGGTAGATATGAAGGCAGGGCAAGAACCGGATGGGATCACCGTACTCAAAATCCATCATGCAGATCACACACCTGGTGGAGAGAAGAACAGTGGGTTTATAATCTTTAAATATGAAGATTATGTTTGTAAATTTAGCTTAGGTTAATTCAGGGTTCCCGCGGATCCTTAAAAAGTCTTAAAAGGTACTGAATTCATTAATCTAAAATTAAGGCCTTAATTGGTATTAAAATATTTTATTACAATCTTTCAAAACTGTTAAAAACGCTGAGACATGAGCTTTTTCTGAAGTTGCCTTTAAAATGTTAACATTTTTAAAAAATAATTTACACAGTGCCTCTCACATTAACATTACACAGATCAGGATAGTGAAACCAACAACACTGATGTCTTGTTTCCAGCTGGGATGCTCAGAGCAGTGGATCCACTGTCTGCTAACTAGCTGTCGCTGTCACTACCAGATCCATACTCAAAACCCAAATTGTTCAGGTCCTATCACCTGACAAATGTCCTGAACCTAAACTCTGCACATGCCTAAAACAAACTGCGTTTCCAGTACAGATCAGGAAGTGACAGTTACTGTACTCTGGACAACATGGGGAAGTGCAAAGTCAACAAAAAATGTCTATTTAACCAAGATTTCACAGCATGGCTGAAGCTGGTACAAGGCAATGCATTTGAGGCTATGAGCATTATATGCAAAAAGTTTTTCAAACTCAAATTAAGGCAATGGAATTCCACATGCATAGTAAAAAACACAAAATCACCAAGAAAACTTGCCAACAACAACAACAACAAATGTCACATATTTCAGTTCTGTTCTACCCTTTGTCTTCGCCATGAGACAAAAACATTATGTTTTATGTTACAACGGACATTTGAGCAAAACTACCTAACATAAAATAATCGATGTCAGTTCATGTTATTGTTCTTTCTTCAATTCTGGTAACTGTAACTGTGTAACTACAATTTGTGCCAAATAATGAATAAATAAATAAATAAATAAATAAACAACTCAGCAATCTTCAGTTGAGATTTTCTGAAAAGGGAACTTGCAGAGGA
Source organism: Cephalopholis sonnerati (assembly GCA_019142605.1). NCBI lineage: Eukaryota > Metazoa > Chordata > Actinopteri > Perciformes > Serranidae > Cephalopholis > Cephalopholis sonnerati. The sequence continues at coordinate 12,094,048 of JAGQAX010000003.1, forward strand.
TAAAAAATAAGTATCATTTAAGAATGACAAAAGAATTAACCCAAATTAACCAAATTTTAGACTCACTCTTTAACTTTCTTATCAGAGGGGTCGGAGCCCGGGTCGAAGATGCCTTTGGGCAGGTGATGGATGAGGCCGATTCGCTGAGCAATGCGGACCTGCTCCTCTTCGGTCAGTTGGTAAGCCAGACGGCTCTCCCCTGGGGTGGGATGGTACACTGGCACAGGCTGGGTGCGCTCCTGGAAAAGAATGAACAGACGACAACCTTAATGAAATAAGTCTTTTGGGAAGGAAGATTTTATATATGTCAGTGCTCCCTTTGCATTACAGCCTGACAGATATCATATTTCTGAGGCCAATACTAATATTTGTCAAACTGATCATAATAATTTGGGAGACATCAAACATTATAATGCTCCTGTGCTTCCAGCAACACCAGGAGAATGGCCATTTTGCAAGTAGAGATGGATGACATAAAAGCGCTGTTATTGAAGTCTTGGCATTGTCTGGGATTTTGGCGGTCATCAACCATGGATCCCATTCGCTTTCAGTCTGATGATAGCCTCTGGGGTCAACAACTAATATTTCAGGGGGCTCCAGATAGTGTGGCCAGCAAGCCCCAAGAATTCCTCTTTTGTGTGCCCCTCACTGTCCACAGTTCGATGAACAACTTAGAGACAGATCCAGACATAAATTTCAGCTCATCAGATATCTACATTAGAATTAAGAATGACTGAATGAATAAAAAACATCAGACAGGTCATGAGCCTATATTTTGACAAATGTGTTCTGCCTCTTTTGCTCTCCACATCTATTGCTTACCTGCAAACAACCAAAGTCCGTTGAGACTACAAATGGAAACCAGAATGCCTCCCTAAAGATTCTGCATACATATGCAGATATCAGTTTATAGAGATTAGGCATATTATAATATTTCCTATATAGCTTACATGATTTCTAATTGTACTGTTTTATGAATGTTACAACACAGTGTGACAATGCCTCTACCGGCTATACTACCAAAACCAACTCACCAATGATATTTTCTTCACCAACTTTCAAGTTAAAATGTTGTACATTGCATTATAGATACTGAAACTCTGTTTAAAAAAAACAAACAAGAACAAACAAAACAAAACAGAAAACACTATGTTGCTCAGATCTACCTACAAGTGCACCTGTAACATGGGAAACTCCAACTTCACTTTCATTATTGGACATTTTCGCAACTTATACATGAAAACTGAGAGCCAACAGTGTGCTGACAACGGGGGTGGAAGAAGAATTCAGTTCTCTACTTTACTTTATTTTTGGTGGAGTTTTCCACAATGTGGTATTGTTACTTTTACTACAGTCCTGCATTCAAAACTTTGCTTAAAGGAGAAGTCCAGTATTTTGCACTTTGAGCCCCATTCCTGAGTTGTTTATGATGACATAGAGTGGTTAAGACCAAAATCTTGACGATTGCTCCTTCTCTGAGAATTTGAGAGAATCTGGCTTTCCCGTGCCTGGCTTAACAAGGCTGTCTATGGCCATGTGTAAATCTGTCCTAAAACCACCTTAAACGTTCGTTTTCAAAGCCATGAAACTCACCGAGTGGTCAGTGGTGTTCGTTGATGTTCCGACATAAAAATCGTAGCAAACTGTGGTTTCCATCCGTGATGATTTATTTGACATTTTGTCCATGCATTGATTTTCTATAGGAAGCCTCATTGTCCGTTGGTAGTAATCCACCACTGGAAACAGAAAGGGGGTTGTTTACGACAAGGTTGTAGTCATTGTAGTTTTTTTAGCCAGCTTGACAGTGCTGTGTGCGCTCCTCCTCCTCTGCAGCCGCTGACCACACAAAACTTGCCCATTATTACTCTCTTGTAAACAACCTTCGCAATACGATGCCTTTGAACACAATGCTAACCTTCTTCTTCTGCTTCTTTCTGTGTCCCATTACATTACAATGATTTCCTGCCAGTTGGCAACACACACGTAAAGGAATATTATCGCCATCAAGTGGGCTGGAGTGTAATAACGCTTCAGGGTCAAACGAACGATCAAGCAGAAGTTTACACACGGGTGTGAGGCAGCTGAAAAAATAGTTCCACAATCGAGATGAATAGCGAAAACATGGATGGAAACCACAGTTTGCTACGATTTTTAAGTAGGAACATCAACGAACACCACTGACCACTCGGTGAGTTTCATGGCTTTGAAAACAAACGTTTAAGGTGGTTTTAGGACAGATTTACACATGGCCAAAGACAGCATTGTTAAGCCAGGCAGGGAAAAGCCAAATTCTCTCAAATTCTCAGAGAAGGAGCAATCGTCAAGATTTTGGTCTTAACCACTCTATTTCATCATAAACAACCAGGAATGGGGCTCAAAGTGCAAAATACTGGACTTCTTCTTCTTTAAGTTTAAGTGTGCAAGTAGTCTCAGCTAAATTTGCTTAAGCTATCAAAAGGAAAAGTGCTCATTCAGCATTAAAATTGTTCCTGCCGGTTTATAACTGATGATTCTGGATAAATATTAATGCTGTGTTAAAGTGTGTTGCATTTTACTGCTGTAGATGTTAATGTTCATGCAAATTTTAACTCATTAATATACGTTTTATTTGTTTAAACTACAGCAATGCATCATGCTCTGTAAGGTCATGTGAGGTCATGTGAGGTTATGTTTGGCGCATGGCTGTCCTGTGAGAACCACTTATCTCTGAAAAGTCAGCTTTCCATGAGCTCAGAAAATTGGCCCTGTGACGATGCATTTTCCAACTGATCAAAAAGGATTTAAACAGTTTTGTGTTAAGAAATATCAGAATTTTCTCAATCCATAAATAAACACTTCACTCTTATATTTCTACGAAAAATTCTAAATCACCATTTAAAATCACCAAATTTGGTGAAACATGGTTTTTACTGGACAGAGGAAGTATGAAAAAATGTAATCTGAAAAGTAACTTAAGCTGTCAGACAAAATTGTTGTAAAAAGCACAATGCATGCCTCTGAGATGTACTTAAGTAGAAGTACATGGTTGAATAAAATAAAAATACACTAGTAAAGTGCCTCAAATTTAAACTCCAGTACTTTAGTAAATGTACTCAATTACAACCCACCAATGGCTACAACTATAATAACAAAAAACTGGTAGGCTTTATTTAAGAGCATACCAAACTAACTTATAGGACATGCTCTTAGATCCCCGGGGTATACTAAAATTGAGCCCCAGCAGCTCACCTGGTAGGGCGGCGGAGGCTCTCCGGGCAGACTGCCCCCCTCAGACTCGTTCAGCAGCGACAGGTCATCCGCACCTTGTGAAAACAGACAGTTCCCCATTGAACTGAGACCACCATGAGAGAGTCCACTTCGCTCGGAGGGAGACAGATACTTAGCTTAGCAAGCGTCAACTGGAGCTAAGCTACCTAGCTACCGTGTGAACGAGTTGGCGTTAGCTTAGCTAGCTGTTAGCTGATAGTTTGTTGTCATTCCTTGTAGAGCTTGACGGAAAGTCGACGGGAGAGGCGACGTCGCTCTCTTGACGGGATAAACTTCTCACGCTGAGCTATACGGTGGCCGGTGAGACGACTGGTGACATATATTTTAACCGTCACGGCGAGGTGTTTTTGTGTGTCTGGTTATGTATTGCCGTCTTATGTTTATAAAAAACACAAACAGGAATATCGTCATCAGGAAGTTTGTAAAACACTATACTTCCGCCCTCACTCACCGACATTCAGAATAAAAGCGAACAATTTTAACATTGAAAATATGATTTTAAAATACTATAATTTGGTACTCAGTCGCCACACCCATGGACGGATTATTAGGTTATGGGTACATATATGTAGTGTTACTGTTCCGCAGTACTTGTACAACATACTATAGTAAGATGTAAGAAAAAAAAAAGTTAAGTAGTAAATCCTCATAGAAAGAGGGACAGGCCCTTTTTCTGCTATTCTGCTTTATTTATTTTTATATGTATTTTAATGATAATAATAGTAATGTTTCTGTAGTGATCATCTGTAGACATCTCTCCTCCCAACAAGAAGTGATAACAGTCACTTTTCTTATTCTCATTTATGTTCAATGTAAAAAAATAAATAATAAATAAAGATATGACTTACAATATAGCCAACATGGGCACTGTAAAATCTCTCTTTGAATATAAAAAAATAAAAATGAAATATCCCCCCTACCTGTATTTCACCCCAGGGGCTTATATATAAATATCTATATATACACCGATCAGGCATAACATTATGACCACTGACAGTTGAAGGGAATAACATCATTTCAATGCAATGTTCTGCAGGGACACCTTTGGTCCAGGCATTCATGTAGATGCCACACACCACCCTCCCAAACACTATTACACCCCCCCAATCCAATAGAACATCCATTGGGCATGTCGGTACCTTACCTCACAACCCACTGGACTTGAAGGATCTGTCAACAACACCTTGGTGCCAGACAGCACAGGACGCCCCCAGAGATCCTGTGTCCATGCCTCGACAGGTCAGAGGCTCCACCGTAGATCGGACTTGGCTTTGACCTCTGGGGTACCAGTTTGTCCCACAGATGCTGATCAGATTAGGATCTGGGGAATTCTAGATCAAAGCTCTTTGTCATGTTCCTTAGGCCATTCCTGAGCAGTGTTGGCGATGTGGCATGGTGCACTGCCTTGCTGGGTGGCTACTTCCATCAGGGGTACTGTTGCAATCAGTGGGAGTACTTGGTCTATAACAGCGTTTAGATGGATGGAGTGTGTAAAGGGGCATCTACATGAATGCCAGGACCAAAGGTGTCCCTGCAGAACATTGCACTGTAATGAAGCCATCAATGTTATTCACTTCAACTGTCAGTGGTCATAATGTTATTCCTGATCGGTGTATATACTGGGACCTGAGGGGTGGGGGGGGGGCATATAGAGACAGAACAGGCCCTTCCAACTGATTCAGATTGTCACCTCAGAAATACATCTCTGTGCAAAGACAAATTCTAACAGTGAGATAATGGTGCCATTTGCTATATACGCCCTCAAAAAGGTAAAGCTATCTCAGTCATGGTTTTCTTATTCCTTCTTTCTTTTCTTTTTTTTTTTTAATTGGTTAAAACAGTCAGTAGCAATCCATAACAAAAATATGTAGGTATTCTACATAATTTATATTTTAAAAACTATTTTAAAACTATTCAACCAAATGCGTGATTTCTTATGTATTTAGTTTTTTTTTTTCCCATATTTCCATTTTTTTCCTATTGACCTACATTATACAGTTTATGGCTTTATAAGAGTGCCTTTTCTCCATACATAGCTAAAAAACAAACAAACAAACAAGCAAACAAACAAACAAAAAACAGTCGTGGTGCTAATGCTTTTACTCTGAAGTCGACTTTTGCCGGATGTACTCATGTTGTTGCTGCTCGGAACGGAGCACATGTTATATGTGGTAACGGAACAGCAGGCAAAAACAGTATTACAGACCTTACGGAAGCACGTTGCGGTTATTTATTTATTTATTTATTTGTATGGTTAGTGGAGATAAACGTTTTGGATTTTTTTTACTGACAGTTCTTCTTTATCCTGCTGCACTTCCGTCCAGTGCTGTTTTTAACACGAGATTTTAAGGACTGGAAAATGGTAAGAGGGAGTCAACCTGTGATATGCTTAGCAAGAGCTAAAAGTAACAGTTTTGTATACATGTAATATTGTATGCACTGTAAAATACTGTTTATAATATATTTGACAGTAATGAATAAATGTATTTAGCGACATAAAAAAACATTTACTTATATTATAACGTTACTTTGATAGCTAACTTGCTAATTCCTGTATTGTTGCATGGATGTGGGTGGATGTGTCTTTTTTTTAAAACTCCTACACAGGCTGTGAAATGACTATAAAATGAAATGTTCATTAGAGAAGAAGCAGGGCCGTACAAATACTGAGGATATGACTCAACAACCCCCCCCCTCCCAGTGCAGCTGCATCCGCTAGACCAGTCACAAAACTCTTTTACACTTGATTGGTATTTAAAAGAATTTAAAGGAAAAATAATAATTAAATAACCAAATTAATATTTTTTTCAGTAGTTATTCTACATATTTCCTGTGAAATTTATCTCCCTCCATTAAGATAGATGCCAGCCAGTTACATAATTCTGAATTACTCAAAAGTTAATATATGTTCATTAGTCACCTTACATAGAAAAGTTTATTTCCATGTAAATACAGCACAGCAATCTATTCTATGTTTGGCATTTTGGCTCTGACCCCGTCACTCCCCAGAGCATACACACCTGAACAGAGAAAGACATCGGAGGGTGATGATAGCAGGTATCCTCTGACTAATATCAGAGCCTGCAGGTGGATGCCGGGATGCTCTATCTTTTTTTCAGGTTTTTATTGCCTACATGTTAACTATCTGTGTATTTGTAGAGGGTAAACTCTGCAGAGGAACAAAGCCTAGCCTCAATACAGAGTGGCACTTTTGCTTTACCTAATGTCAGTCTTCAAACATCTAGGCCACAGCAGCTCCGCCACCAACACCACCCCCTCCTCCATCCTCTGGAAAGCAGCCTCCTATCAGACCTCCGCCCTGTCCTCAGCATGCTGCAAAACCATTTAACTCTAATGATAACCATCCAGTCCAAGAGACAGTTCCTCCACAAGACGCTACACATGATGCAGAGGTAAGTGTCTCCTGCATAATCTAGTTATGCTGGTCTGAGACACCTAAAAGATCTTACTGTGAAATCTTCCAACATCCAGGATGCACCAGCTGCACCACTGCTACCAGTTCCAAATGGACCCCAGTCTCCTCCGACAGAAGGACAAGATGACAGTCCCTCTGATGATGAAGAGAAATGCCACCGAGTACCAGTACCAGAAACTGACCCCGCACCGCAGGTACACTAGTCTTTTACACTTTCCATATCACATAAAACTCAAGAAATAGCTGTTAACTTTGTTTCTGTCTCAAGACAACAGAGCAGCAAGATGAAGCACCCTCTCAGATGGATGAGGCTGGAGAGGACCAGCTGACCTGAAGCACTTTAGTTCCTTGAAAACAAAGATGTAATTTACCAGTACTTGAAAATGCTTTTCAGAACTGCACTGAAACTGTAACATGGTACAGCTGAGTAAGCACATTGCTTTATGTTTGGGCCAAAGATGTTTGAATATATTATTTCGGCCTTCAATTATCATCATTCTCATTACAGCTGAGTTTATAACATACTGCTTTGCCTTTTTGATGTAAATGCTCGCCATGCACTTTACAGAGCCTTTGAGAGACTCTTAAACTTAAACATAGATATTTTAGTGATATCCATAAAAATCTATCGCAAAGAGCGCCAAAGTTATAAACTACCGTTTTTTGTTATTTAAAGGAAAACTTTCTGCCTCCGGAGACCGCTCAGTTTTACAGCCTGAGTTATAAGCTGGTGACACGGAGTATAAAAGACATGGACATTTACTTTGGAAGGATATGTTTTGGTTGAATTTAGGGAATTGTGGAATCAAACTTTTTTGGAGCCTGACCCACATGTGAGAACTAAAGTCAGGATATCTCGACCTCTGCATCTTCAATTTTAAGCACACTATTTTAATCTGTCTCCTCTGAGTCCTCCAGTTTTATGGAATTATGTGCAATACTAAATTGCAGGAGTACCCTTTTTCTACAGTATATTCCCTGAAGTACTTGCATAGAAGGTACAGTTACATACATTGCTTGTTTTTTTAACAATCTCTTCTTTTTTTTGTTTATTTAAATGCACATTTGAAGCAAATTTAGTTTTTTGTCACTTTGTCACTAAAATTATTCTATGAATTAAATTCAAGCCTGCTTTGAACACCCAGTGTCTTTGCCTTACTGCTTTTGTGTAAATAAACAGTAGTATGTATCTTTTTGGACGCACTGTGTTGTAATAACCACGTCACTTCCTGAGAACCTCCTTGCCTGTTGGAGACACGTAACCATAGTAAACTGTGTCAGCCTCAGCTCTAACGGTAATTAGGGCCCAAGCACCAAACAGTGCGAAGACCCTGTTCTAGGGGAATTATTCTTCTCTTTCTTCCTCCTCCAAATTAATCTCATCATTGAGGGGCTAAATGTGCTTGGAAACTCATGAAACTTTGCATTCTTTTATTTGATATTTTATGGGTCTCATACTGTGGTGCAAAAAACATGGCTCAGTAACGCCCCCTACAAAATTTAAACAAAAGCATCCCCTGAAGCTGCTCTCACCTACATGTACAAAACTTGGTAGGCACATGTGACACCCCAAGACTTACAAAAAACTATTTGGTGCCATACCCTAAACCCAACAGGAAGTTAGCCATTTTGAATTAAATGTGTCATTTTTGTGCATTTTCGGCCATTTCCAGGGATCATACTTTAATGAACTCCTCCTACAGATTACATCCGATCAACGTCAAATTTTGTCCGTACCATCTAAAGACCTTTGACATTGAAATAAGTCAAAGCTTGAGTTTTCGTTGAACTATGTGACTGTGGCGCGGTGTCAAATTTCCATGTTTCACCACCAAATAGAGAGTGGTTTGTAAGTCCAGTATACGTGGTCCAATCTGCCCCAAACTTCACGTTTGATTAACCGTCCCACCTTGAACATATTTATATGCCGATAATTGGTTATAGCACCCCCTGCTGGCAACAGGAAATGCTTTGATGGACTTCCCCTAGGAGGTTGGCCAGATCCACCGCAAATTTGTTTGGAAAAGTCTCAAGACCTTGATGATGCTTTCTGATGAAAACTGTGTGTTTTTGATACACGGCGTCGCAGTGGCGGCATGGAGGCCATATGGCATGTTTTGCCACAAAACAGGAAGTTGTTGTAACTTGCCTAAAATTTCTCATGCATGATAAGAGTCCCAGCCTCATGGCATCTACGTGTTAAAATAAAGTTTTAGTCATGTTTTAAACTTTAACATACTCCTCCCACAGGAGTGCTCAGATCCACCTCAGATTTTGTCAGCATAGTGGCAACACCTTTATGATGCTTAATTGCGAATTTTGTGAGTTTACATTGAAGGACGTTGACATGGCAACACCTAATTTTCCACAAATTAGAAGTTGTAACTTCCACGTTCCTTATCCAATCTGTCCCAAATTTCACATGCTTTATAAGGCTTCAGGCCCAAAAGCATCAACATGCCAAGTAGGTGTCATAGTGACTGCACCACCTACTAGCAAGATGAAGAAAGCCGTGTCAGATAATTAACTTTTTATTTACATGAAATTTACATGGTGTAGTCTACAACTGATTTACAGCAACAGGATGTGGAATTAGTGTGTACCACACAGCAGGTGCTTCTCTAGTTTTGTGTTCTGCTAGTATCCTTGTCACTACTGGTAGCATGAGGCTGTACCTGCAGCCCAATCAGGTTGCACAGGTAGTCCAGCTCCTCCAGGATGACATATCCATATGTGTGCTCACAAGAAGGTTTGCTGTGTCTCCCAGCACAGTCTCAAGAGCATGGAGGAGATACCAGGAGTCCGGCCGTTACATGAGGAGAGCCGGACAGGGCCGTAGATGGGCATCAACCCAGCAGTAGGACCAGCACCTGCTGCTTTGTGTGAGGAGGATCAGCAGGAGCACTGCCAGAACCCTACAAAATGACCTCCAGCAGGAGGTCAGGAGCATGCCCATTGTTTGGAGTGCATACAGGCACACAGGGGCCATACACACCACAGAGTCACAGTCGCCTGTGATTTCAAATTTTTACTTAGACTTCTGGTGTGATTTTGAATCCAGCCTTCAGTGGGTTGATGATTTTGGTTTCCACTGACCATTGTCATGTCATTTTGTTCTTAACAAATTATACAATGTACATCTGTAAAGATTTTCAACTTGAATATTTCATTCATCAAGATCTGATGTGTGATTTGAGGTTTCCTTTAATTTTTCTTACATGAATACAAGTATAATGGCATTAGCTTATTAGAGTAACTTAACTCTACTTTATCATGTGAATGCTGCAGGACATTACACAGCTCAAGAGCTGATCCCTTATTTAGTCACCAGTGCACAGAAAGAAAGACATGGCACAGCAAGAGGGTACAGTCAAGAACATCCTTTTTATTCAATCAGGTGCTGCTCTTCTCAAACTGTGTTTTTCTTCTTATGGAAAAGAAACTGTAATTAACACATGCATTTCACCTAGAGCTCTGGGGGTGTTCTCACAAAGAAGTGGTGCTGCACTGAGGGCGTAGACAGAGGCGTAGAAGAGCTGGGAGTCAGGGGGCCTAGGGTGCTGCCTATTACACCAATAACCATACACGCTTAAGAAGATAAAGAACAAAATAGACAACAGAACAAAGACACGGAGCAGTCCAGCATGAGGTGGTCAGAGGAGAAAAATGGAGGGGCTTCCCTGAATCCTCAAAAAATCTGAGCAATCAGGTTCATGCTGGCCTTTTATCTATCTGGTTGGTGTGTTGTAAATGGCTAATACTGCTGAGGGTTTCATTGTGTGAAACCCACCGTGAACAATAATACTTCACTTTAAAAGATTGGTGTGAATGGATGTGGGTTATGTCCTGGAAATGCAACCCCCCTCTTTCAGCCTCGTGCAGGACAAGTCCGGTTATAAGGTGCTTGTAGCTTTCATTTACAGTCCAAAGGCATTCTCCAAGAAGGCCTAAACGACAGCATACCCTGATAGCAAATATTAAAAAGAAATCCAAATTAAAAAGAAACAAAAAAAGGGGGGGAATAAAACAAAGCCAAAAATAAATAGCTAAAACAAAAGAGCAAACTCTTATTCTAGTCAAAGCAGCCCCTTTTTTAACATCCCAAAGCAGTTCATCAAGCCCTCTCGACCCCGTTAATCTTCTCCGTAAACCTCTTCAACCCAAACCCCTGAACCCCTGTCGTCCCTTTCCTAACCCACCCAAGGACACCCCCAAAAGCCCGTCAGCGTAATTTGTTCACTTACATTAGCTGTTGAATGGAGAAGCTGAAGAAGATGGGTATGGTAATACAATGTGAAGCATACAGACAAGAATAACATGTGAGCTAACTGCATTCTGCTCAGACAAAAGTTTTTCGGCAATATTTTTTTTTCACCCTCCCAACAGCAGAGAGGGCAGGAGAGAGAGAGAGAGAGAGAGAGAGAGAGAGAGAGTAAGAGAGAGAGAGAGAGAGAGAGAGACAGAGAGTGACGGACACACAGTTACAGACTACTCCAGTGTCTAAGAGAAAACAGACAGTGGAGACAGAGGGGAAGAAAAAAGCAAGAGCTGAACGAGAACAAGTTTTTTTGCCTTTTCAAAAAACGTTTTTTTTTTTGTCATCATTTATCAATAAAAAGTAAAGAACTAATTCACACCAGTTTCCTTTTGTACTATATATATATATATGTATATATATACGGCTTTGAAAAGGAAGAGAGGATATAGGGGAGGTACAATGGAGGGGATTCATTTCGAAGGCGGGAGGGAAAAAAGTTGCCCCGTAGCGCTAAATAGGCGACAACCTTTTGCCTCCTCATGGCACTCAGGGGCAACCTGCTACCTCGAGCCGTTTCGAAAAAAAGGGGCGATCTGGATTACAAAATGGAGTCTGTGAACAAAAGGCACTTTTAAGGGACAACCTTTAACTGCTGGGAAACTATACACTACAGCACAAGCACTATAAGAGTCATTTACAGAGGAGGGGGTGGAACAGGGGAGAGGCTCACCTTGCTGCCTGTTTTCATAAATAGTTTAGACCTCTTTTTTTTTTCTCCTGATTTTAAGCTACTTTTTTTTCGCCCCTTTTCTGTTTCTGTTATCTGTGCAGGATACAAAAGGTCTAACCTATTACTCCTTCCATTGCATGTGCGTCTCAACACAACCTGCTGAATGTTATCCAACTCTAGATTCAGAAACATATCAATATGATCATGGGAATAAAAGATTTCTGGATGTGAAGCATCTCCCGCAGTACAGGGAGGAACTTGTCGTGTATTTATGCCAATGTATGAGAGAAAAACAAGTTAATTGGGAGGGTTATTTCTGTTTTTTTTTGCTGGTGAGTTTCAGGCAGTGCACGGGTTAAGTTATCTGAAGTGTTTTTTTGACAGTATGGGTTTGTTTTGTTTTTTTCTAAAGGTTGAACCAAAATGCCTTTTGTGTCACAACCTTAAGGAATAGGAACCTCTCCCCCCGCTCAATACAAATAGAAGAAGAATAAAAATAGAGAGAGGAATAATGCTGTTTCCTAAATGGTCTGTTATTTTTGTTCATTACCATTCATTTACAATAGTTCTGAATGTACTTTATAGTGTTAAAGCACCAGTTTTCATCTGATGATAGAGAATTTTTTTTCTCAAGTTGTGTAGAATTTTTTTTTCCTTCAGCCCTCCCACATTTTTATAAACAACTGATTACACATAAAACATTAAAAAAGAGACAAAAGGAAATAAAAACAAATACCCCCAACTTACAAAGACTAGGATTTTTCATGGCCCTCTAGTTTAGAGTCCCGGAGCGTACGGACTTGAAACAAATACATTTTTTTTCTCTTTTCTCTTAGCTTTCTTAAAAATCTCTAACAGACAAACACAATGATCTACCCAATGCATTGCACGTGGCTCAATCGACACATATTTTTCAATAATAATACTTTCCATCAAAAAAACAAACACTTTTTTTTCTTCAAACCTACTGTCGATTTTTGACATGTTCATCTAGGTATTATAATGCTGCGCTGCAGATGGCGATGGCGTGTGTCGTTTGATTCGTACTGGTAACAGTAAGGTGATGTTACTGAAACGGGTTGTGGGGGGGGTACGGTGAGAGTTCAGAAAATAACTAGACTGCCAACCAGCTCATGTAGTAAAAGTTAAAAAGGAGCATATATCATAAATATATATGTATAAGATCTCTCTCTCTCTGTCTTTACAAAAAAAAAGTTTGCAGTCCTCTATAAAGATCTGTCCTAGGCCAATGGTTTCCACATGCACCAACGCTACCATTCCCTGTAGCTTTAGCTTATATGTGGGAAGAGAACCTGAAGTCAAGTTTATTACTAATTGCATGAAGGGAATACAGAGGCACTTTCATATATTGTTATAGTCTTGATATATGGTTTTAGTACATAGAGCTAATGTTACTAGAGAGGCTGAGAACAGGGTCTCAGCCCTGTTTACTATCCCTGCAAAACAGAACCAACAGCTAGGCAGTCCAGTTATTTTGTGAGGTCGGCTTTCGTTGGATTGTGTCATGATGAAAATAATACCAATAGCAAATTTCAATGTGAACATTTACATAGAAAAAATATCTCAAATTAAAAAGACAAATCTTAAGTGAATGAAAAACCATTAACAAAGGCAGTTTGGAGAACCAAATATAAAGGCTTCCCTTTATCATTTAATGTCTGGTTGTTGGTGGTGTGAGTGTGCATTTTATATGTGCGTCTGTGTGTGTGTGTGTGTGTGTGTGTGTGTGTGTGTGTGTGTGTGTGCGCGTGTGTGTGTGTGTGTAGTCCTCTAGGTTTTCCTGTGACTGGACTAAGGGATACAGGGTGAAGCAATGCAAGGGATGCATGTGATGAGCTGTTGTTACTGTGCTGTCCATACGTGAGAGATTTGAGAAACTGCTGTTACTGTTTCGTTGAAATCTGTTTTGCTGAAATCCGAGCGTTAACGTGTTACTGCAAACTACAGAAAAAGTGTTATGACATGCAAGAGAAGGTTAAAACAATCCAAGTGAGACAAAAACAAAACCAAATCTGGCAAAAAAAAGGAAATCGCAAGAAAACACCTACAAACAAAATGAAAACTAATAATATGAAGCTGATGCTGCTGCGTGTGCATTACTGTAAATTAAATCCCATGTCTATGAATAATAACAAGGTGATATTATGAGTGGTTGTAAGACAGACTGTTCTGGAGAAGATGGTCTGTTTGTGCTGTCTGCAAGCGTGCATGTTTGTTTGTGTGTGTGTGTGTGTGTGTGTGTGTGTGTGTGTGTGTTTGTGTGTGCGTATGTATGTTGCGTGTTTCAGGGCCTAGACTTCAATGTCAGCACAGCCACATCCCTGCAGTGGCAGCCAGCCTCGACTCACTTCTCTAATCGCTCATCTGACCATCGATGTGCAATACTGTTCATCCCTTATTAAAAATTAATAGTGCATAGGTGAGGGGACGAAAGAGCACATGTAGAGTTAGTGTTATGACTGTCTGTCGTGTGTTCACTCGCTCGCACTCGCCTCATGGCTATCACTTCTCCCACAGCAGGACGCCCTGATACTTTGACAGGTAAACAAAGACCAGCCACTTAGTGCATATATGTCACACCATTGGATGGTGTCACCATGATTGGCCAATCGGAAATGAAAAGAGGCTCAGGGCTGAGCGAATGGAGCGGCAGAGTGTGGCGACACACAGGCATGTGGCTGCGGTTAACAATCTGGACCCTGGACAACGCTGAGCTCCAGATGGGGCGGTGGTGTTGGGATGGGGGTCAGGTGGGACCATGCACCTGGAGGAGAGGTGTGTGGCGAAATACACAGATATGGAGGCGTGCAAATTTGGGTGGCAATCTTTTCAACTTGCACATCCAACTTCACCAGTTACCACTACTTTTTTGGATCTCCCAGCCAATGCATGGAGTTTCATTGTGGAGACAACAAAATAAAAAAAATCATAAAAAAAGGAACAACAAATGTATAATTGGTCGTTTGTCAGGTTGCCATATTGTGTTTCCTTTGACGTTTCATGGTGTGTGTGTGAGACAGTTCATCTTCCTTTTCCTTGCATTCTGAGTCTGTCCACTCAATCTCATTGGAGCCTCCTGCATAAAGGGGGACGAACGTTCCTGTTCAAATTGTGTTGGATTGGGAGTCCTCTTGGGGTGGTGTGGGGTTTTTTGGAGTTCTGTAGTAGTACTTTGAATAGTGTTGGCTAGAGAGAAAGACCTTTTAGTGTCAGCAGTCTGTTCTTAATCAGCGGTGATGTGTTTGTTTTTCAAATTTCCAATTTTCATGACACAATTTTAGCTCTTGATTCAGAGAGGCCTTGTCAGAGGAACCAGGAC
The DNA here is from genome assembly GCA_019142605.1 of Cephalopholis sonnerati. NCBI lineage: Eukaryota > Metazoa > Chordata > Actinopteri > Perciformes > Serranidae > Cephalopholis > Cephalopholis sonnerati. The sequence goes on from JAGQAX010000003.1 coordinate 12,109,079, forward strand.
TGTGGGGGGAAAAAAAGAAGAATTAGTCTTTAAACAAAATCAGCAGATTTACTTTTAAATTTAGTTTTGATTCTCATCAAAGCAAAACAAAAGAAAAAATGCAGAACATTACCTACCAACACACACACACACACACACACACACACACACACACACACACACACACACACACACACACACACAGTTACTGATATGAATAAAGGAGGAAGAGGAGGGGGGCATAACAGAGTATGAAAAGGTGTGAAGTATAAACACAGAACAGCATCTTGCAAAGTGAACTTTAAAGCATGGTGTAAATCACTGTCTCCCAAAAGGAGTCACAAGATGAATCTGAGGGGTACAAAAAGGACAGAAAACAGAAAAGAACAAACATATTTCTGCGGCACAAAACAATGCCTGTGTTGAGACATTCTTCAAATCTTTGCCCTTTTCTTTAGTAACTAGTTCTTTAATAACTAGATGATAGATGATTTCACCTCCTCAGACCTTTGAAAACAAAATAAAAATAATGTTCTGTCTGGCTGAACTGCTCACAACTAGTAGGCATATGCCATGTAAAGAGGGGTCGCAAGTCGAGGTTGCTTTGTTTTACAGAGTATAACAGTGCTTGGGAAACACTTGTATGAATAATCCTTTATCCACTAGGTGGCCACCTTCTACTCCTTTTCTCCCACACATTCAGTACTTGCTGAGCTCAGCTGTCCCATGCGGTGTCGAAAAAGTTACTACCTCAACTTCACCGCTTGCTGTTTTTAAGAGGGCTGACTCTGGTGTTTTACTCATTAAAAACACTTGTGCTATTTCAGAGCTACAAATAGCATTAGGGCAGCAGTTTTTTTGTTTCGGCCTGAATGACTTTCCAATGAGCAAACACAGGACTATAACTGCTCTGTCATGCGCTACCAGTTTACATGTAAGGCGATCCTCCTAATATGTCTCTACTCTGTGGGCCCGAGTGGTCTCAGGCTACACTGTAAAGCTATTGAGGGCAGCTACTCCAGGGATCCGGTTTCTCAGTTTGATAAGAGGGCAGAGTGGAGGCTTTGGCACAGGCCGAGCTGTTCTGGCTGCCGCTGACATTCCACAGGCCTCGGCCCGGGGAGAGCAGCGGATCACCCCACCTTTAACAGCAAACTCTCTGTTGTCCCCCATTCTAGCAAATCCAGAGAGTGTTTTAACCCCCCCTCAACCTCCATCTATCCTCCACCACCTCTGCCTCCCTCCTTCCTACCCATGATTCTTTGGTGTTTGTAGATAACTCCTCCTCCTGGCTCCGACTTCCCTTAACCCCCTTCTCTTTTCCTCTCCCTCTCGTACTCCGGCTCTCCCAGTGTAATCCTTGGCAGCGGAAAGTGACCCCCTCTCTCTAACCCCCCTTCAAGTCCAAGTTCAACTGCCTATGACATCATGTCTGGTTGCTGCGGGCAACCAGACAGCCGGGACGTGACTGTGGAGTGCAGCGAGCTTCAACTAACTCCCTCTCTCTTTTTTCCCTCCGTTTCGCTCAGTCCCTCCTATTTTTTTCATACACGTCCCTCTATCTCTCTCTCTTGTCCTGCATGGCTGAGGTCTCGCCACCAGAGAGCTCCTCAGACCAGCTTTTCTCTGCTTCTCGCCCTGACAGCAGTGAGAAGACTCTCTCCTTCTGTCTTGGCTAGTTGGCTAGAAGGCAGCGAGGCGGGCTGGCAGGGCCGTCGTCTGAACCTCTCCATATGCCAGAGAACAGCAGGATAGGCAGAGACCTCTGTTACTCACTCTGGCTGGGGTTGTTACTGACCTACTAGGCTCAGCTAACTGGGAGCAGTTGATACCAGTGCCCAGGTTCTCGCTGTGCGTGCCGTAAACTCGGAAGAGTGGCCACTTTTCAATGATGTTTGATAAGCAATAGCAGGGGATAATAAGCGTTCTGAACAGATGTAAGCTGTTGTAAAAGCCCTGTTGTTTTTTAGGGGAGAAAATGAGGGGCAAGAGTTTTGGCACAGAGTTGAAGTGTATGTGCGTGTGAGTGTACGCACTCACACACACACACACACACACACACACACACACACACACACACACACACACACACACACACACACACACACACACACACACACACACACACACACATTTGGATGGTGTTTGGATGTCCCCTCAGTGCCAGGTCTACATCTGTGGGAGAGTGGTGCAGGTGGGGATCTCGAAAGTACTAGAGGGAGCAGCAGGAGGAGAGAGAGAAAGAGAGAGAAAGAGAGGGAGGGTGGGCTGCTGATGCACGAGGGGAGGGCGGGGGGAAGCGGAGCAGCCGAGCAGAGCTGTGCAGAGGAGGAATGCAGATTGTTTCCATGTGTGGGGAGGACAGGAGAGCCGAGTTGGCTGCAGGCAGGTGCGGTTAGCCCCTAATGAGAAAAGTTGTGTTGGTGATGGAGGAGGCCCAAGACACTGCAGCCCAGTGGCAGAGCGCAGCCAAAGCTGAAACCACAATGTAGTTCACTACTGGCCTCACACGCTGCACTAATACACACTGTGGGGCCGAGCAGAGATAAATCAACACGGCTGGAGCTGAAACTAACTGGCACTGCTTACATTCACTGTGGGGAAACTACTGTGGTACAGACACTGTAAACCAATACTGAAACTCAAGGCCTTGGTGCATGGGCAACACTTTGTCAATGTAGGTGGGCAAGTTTGCAAACAATTGATGAAAATATCTTGTCTATGAGACATATCTGCTTACCCTGGTCCATTATAATTTTCCTCTGCAAGCATTATATTATTGAAACTATTATTAATATTGTAGTGTGGAAGACGTGGACAAGTAAAATGTTAACTAAAAAAGCATATTTTCACAAAAGATTTTTAGCATGAGAAGCTTTAAAACTGGATTTAACTTGTGTAAAAACAGTCAGGGTTTAACGTTCATTCTAGACCTCAAACACAGTTTGACAAAACAATCCCAACTCAAGGTCCACTTGCTATATTTTTTTTCAACCATATCACAAAGTGTTCATTAACGGGTGGCGCTCGCTTAGTTTTCACGGACATGACTCTGTTGACATGCAAGCTTAGCATTTCCTCTTTATGACAGCTGCTGAGCTTGCACATCAGCCGATCCATCTCCATTCAAAACTGAGCTAACTCTATCCAGTGACAAAGACGGTGTGATGTGGTTGAAAGCTCTGTAAAAATCTTGTGAGTGGACTTTGAGTTGAGATCGTTTTGCCAAAATAAGGGCTTGATTAAGCAAAATCATGCAGGCAACAGTTAGGAATGACTAGTGATGAGTGGTAAAACATTCAAACTGTTGATCATCACTGGTACCATGGGCTGAATCACTGAGTGTAGCAGGTTGCCAATGCAGAGCCATTGTCTGAGTACTGCCTCTGTATCACGGCCTTCGCTCTGAATGACATGCTTGTCCCTTTAAACCCGAGGATGCCTACAGTAATGGAGCACTGTAACGTACAGCACTGTGCAGAGTCACGCTTGCAGCAGGTGATGAGTGAAAAAGGAAGAAAAAGACATAAAAACAGAGGAGGGAGAAGAGGAGGGAGAGGATGATGGGTGGATGTTAATTAAATGAGGGAGGTTGGCGGGGTACCTGAGTCTGCTGGGGGATATTCAGAAAGTTGTCCCGTGTTCCGATGCCGACAAACCGGTTGGGAGCTGTGGAGCCTGGCGTGGAGTATGCTATAAACAGAGAGAGACAAGTGTGTACATGCTTTTTACACACACACATACACACCGAGCTCATCGTAGAGTTTGATGCTCTCATTATCATTATCTATATGTTTTAATGCAATATCTGTCTGCTAAGACTATGACTACAATTCACTGTCAAATGCATTACTGGAAAAAGACAGTAAGGGTCAGGGATACTGATGCCCTATTAGTCACATGAATGATTTATTCATTTTGCGGTCAGGTTCATTGTTATTTTCCTTCACTTAACCGTTTAATCTGTGGTAAACAAGGGGATGTACAGTCTGTAATGATTAGCACTACCATGAAGAAGCTATTTCCCCCAAAATATGGCTGCACTGTTGGTCAGAGATGCTCCTCAGCAGCCCCTGGCCTCAGTAATCATAGAAAACCACTGAGGATTCAATGTGGACTTAATAATAGGGTGACCGGTGGAGGAACTGTATTCATCACCAGTGGTAACCGATGCTCCATTTACTTTTAATAGGTTAAGAGGAGCATCTTGCCTCCAAAGTGACACCATTCAGGGATGCCACAGGATCAAATTTAGGGCAGTTGTGCTCACTGGACTCCAACATGGCGGCCGAGTAGAACTTTCGCTGTGCATGACTTGATTGAGGTTGAGGGGATGGGAATGTGTGGGGGTGACAGTGACAGGGCTGGAAACTGATGCATGAGTGAGGGTGAGAGTATACCATATGCATGTGTGTGTGAGTGTGTGTGTATGTGTGTGTGTGTGTGTGTGTGTGCATGTGTGTGTTTTTATGACTGTAATTACGATATCTTAAGAATCAGAGACAAGATTAGAGGGGGTAAAAAAAACAAAAAAAAAACAGTGATAACAGTCATCGGAATGAGAAAAGAGAGACGAAAAGTACTATATTTATTTATATAGATGTTCATATAAATAAATAATAAAGTGACACGTTAATCTGAGAGAGCTGGAAGGGAGGGGAGGGGAGGAAAGGTTGATAGGACAGGAAGAGGAGAAAAAGTCAAAACAAAAGGAGGAGAAGGTGCCCCGGTTGCTCCGTCCAGTGCCCCCTCTCGGTGTGCCTCTCCCATGGCCCGACTCTCGCACTGCACCTGTCTGGGTGGAACCAACCAAAGCCTCACCGCTCCCTGATGACACTCCTCTCTCCCGCTCCCCCAGTATAGCACTAATTAGACAGGTTTGATTAGATTTTTATCATTCGTGTTAAGAGAGATTGGGTTGTTCTTGTTATACTGTGATTTCCATGTTTTTTGTTGTTCTCAATTTTTAATTGTTGTGAGATTTGTGTGAAAGTGGCGAGGGGATTGGGTGGGTAAAGTGGGGCATGATGTTTTTTTGGAGTCCACGCCAACTGCCCTAATTTTGTTCCCTTTAAAAGAAAAAAGAGAGAAATAAAGGAAAAAAAAGAAACAAAGAAAGGAGGATATGAGAATATATCAAATAAAGAAAAGAAGGCAAAAAAAGAAATGAGAGAAGGGGGTAGATTGTATTGCCGCTGTCACAGACAGACATGCAAAGTCTGTGTTGATCAAAGGATTGCGGCTACAGAGGCAACGTGCACAGGGCCCTGCTCTGCTCTGCTCCCCCCAAACTACAAAACACATCAAAAAGAAGGGAGAGAGACTACACTGCCTCTTGCGGTGCTTGCAGGAAACCGAACACCAGAGAGAGAGAAAAAGAGAGAATAAAAAGATTTTGAGGAAAGAGAAAGGGTGGAGGAAAGAAGCTGGGGAGACATGAGCTGTAAGACATGAAGAGAGAAAAGAACTTCAGAGCAAGAGATACAGAAGAGCTTGAAAGAGGATCTCTGGTTTGGCAAAGGCGTGGCTTGTGCCTTGACAGAATTGGATCTCGCTAATGGCGTACAGTCCGTAAGGTGATGGATGAAACAGGAGTGAAGCTCCTGGGGCTGCTGAGTGTTTGACTGACCTTACTGGAAACAGACGGTCAGCTAAACTATAGAAAACTACAGCAGCAGCCATTGTAGAAGACCCAGACTTGTGCTTTGTCAGTAGTTTTACTACAAGATTCCAGAGAAAAGGCCCAATGCAGCTGCACTGCATATCAATGCTGGGACTTCTATGATGGCTACATTTGTTCTAGTCTAACAAACTTGATGGACTATTTCTTGTACCGGAGGACAAATTAGCTGCCAGCTAAGAGCTAACCAACCTACTGGAGTCTAAAATCGGTTTGGACTGGCCTATGTGAGAAGTCTGTGGGGAGACTGGGGCAGTAATGGGGGTTTGTGGAGGGGAGTAGGAGTGGGGGGTGACTTACACGGAGATGCGGGTGAGCTGAGTCCGCCGTCAGTGGGCGTGCTGATGATTTTAGAGTCGGGCATGGGGAGGGGCACAGGGCGCGCCACTGGGGGTGGCGGGGGCAGCAGGAAGGAGCCCGGCATTTTGCTCTGGCCACCTCCATTAGGCTGCAGACGGACCATACAGACAGGGTGAGCATGACACACCCCGAGAATACACAGTGCACAGGGAGTCAGACACACACACACACAACATAATGTCATACACACAAAGTCTCACTGTAAGGGTAAGATACTCATATATAGACAGATGCCAACAGAATCCGCACAAGAATTCTTAAGCACACTCAGACAAACTAAAACACACATGACTGCTCACACGCAGGGACGAGAGATCACCAAACTCACACCATCTTTAAATAAAACAAACAAAAATATCAGACAGTCTGGCCGAAAATAGTGAGGTAAATAAGACTAGGAAAAGTGATGAAAACAAGGGGAAAAGAAAAATGGCGCTGTCCACAAGAAAAGTTATTATACTGCAATGTCAGAATAAAAAAAAAAGGAAATCAGCAATGAGAAAAGGGTGTCTGTGTGTGCGGTGTGCACAGTGTATGTTTGTGTGCAATTTCACAAATTATACTGTGTGTCAAGTCATGAGAACAAAGGATAACGGGACATGAAAAGGGCATGATGTGCGGTTTCAAAGTTGCTCAGAAGGCCAAGTTTACAGTAGAGGTTTACAGTACTACCAGCATCCTGCACTTTAGCCAATGTGTGTCAAGATAATTCTGAAATATCATTAAATAGCCAGTTAAGCGTCAGCTGTATACTGTGCCTATCTTTTGATGTTTGGAAACTCTAACATTCCAGGATGAGTGAGTGAATGTGGGCATACCACTGGGGTTATCAAGGGGGCGCCTGCCTTCACTGATGTTTCACTGCATTTCCCACGACACCTCAAAAAGGCCCAACTGTGCCACAAGAAACATCCCCTCTTCTCTGTGCCCCAGTTAGCTTCCGCAGTTAGTTTCCTCTTCATCCACAACCACTCACCAGCTTCCTCAGCTTCAACTGACACATGGTATTTTATTATTATTCTTCAATTCTCCTCTGCACGTTTGTTATAGTATATTACTTTCATATACACTCTGCATTAATAAATACTTTTTGGCTACTTTGTTACATATGGCTTGATCTTCCACCATGCGTTATGCAGAGAAGGGATTACAGATCACAATGCAGACTGAGAAACGTGCCCCTTGAGAGAGCAGCATTTTTAGAGTAAAGGAACATCAGTTACAATGGCAGCGGGTCAATGAGGGCTTGTTAAATGACTACTGGAATGCACCAGGAGTCTTAAATGTCTGCTTCAGTTTCCTTCCCTGGATATCCAACTCTCCAAACAGTGCTAATCTAGATCTGTCTACACAACCTCTACTAGTCTCTTCAAGGTTTGCAGCTTTGGCTCCTTGTAATAAATCCAATGCCAGTCTTGCCCAGGCCTCACCTGCCTTATAACCTGTCTGCCTAAAAGGAATTTTTCCTGATATTTTCTTCCTCCCTCAACCTGAACATAACTGACAGGCAAGATCTTCTCCTACCTAACTGTGGCAGTAGGTGTTGCATGATTCATTGATCCCATCATGAGTCAAATGCGGTTTGGCTCCGTCCCCCTGTGCTTTTTTTTGGTTCAAGCACATCTGGCTGCCTCCTCCTCTTGACGGATTTGCCCTAAAACCATATACCTCTTCCATGCTAAAGTTGCTTCACTTTATATCGCTTTATTCCCAAGTTTAGGCTCACATGACTTTGTTGCACCTGTGTGTCTAACAAATATGATATGAAAAGATGGAGCAGTCATTCTGTATATAATTACGATGCTGACGTTTTCTTGTAGTCTTGCTCTTTCATTCTGCATCTTCAGTAAATTCCACAAAAATAAACTTCACATAAGTGCCAACGTTTGCACTGCAGACCGTCCCACTATTCCCACACCTCCCTTTGCGAACCCACAGAGCACTTACCTGTGCGCTGGGCTGTCCTGTGCCGTCAGTGCACACAAACTGCACAAACTCCTTAAGCGGGTCCTGGTGGTGATGGTAGCGTATGGTGGGGTGGGTGAAGTACGGGCTGGACTGCTGGATGATAGAGGAGGAGGGGAAGTGCAGGGCTGAGGCTGAGGCACGGGGACTCCCTGGGGAGAAAAGTGAACACGGGGAGAGGAAACAGGAACGGGAAAGGAGAGGAGGAAGAGGAACCGTGAGGAGAAGATAGACGAGAGACCAAAAGTGGGAAAAATATAATGAGGCTCAGGTCATTCTATTGTTGTCCTACTAAAACACAGAGCAGATGTTAAGCAAACGTAACACTCTACACACTGTGATACTACATTAACATGCACACCTATGACAGTCTATAAGACATGCATATGTTTTAACTAAGCACCAACACAGCTGGCATCAAAGACCAGGTTGTCGCTTAGGCCTATTACTGTCATAACACAGAAAATAGCTGTGACATTCTCTTGTGGTTGACTGACTGAAGCTGTTTCTGCTTACAAATGACTGGCATTATCCCTGGCTATTGGGCAACATCTGGTCCCATTCATTTTATAAATCAGCCCACTAGATTTCTCTGTACCTCTGGTAAGCCTGGCATCACTGCACATGCACACACACTTTCACAGTCCCATACACACTAGAGTGTGTTACAGTATTTTTTTGCCTTCTGCTCCCTCTTCATTTGTCTCTCAAACACACATATACACACAAGCGCACACACACAAACCACTGGGGTATGACAGAGCCACACACACACACACACACACACACTGGGTTTTTCCACTTTTGTTTTATTGCTTGTCGGTGATGTGTAATCAATCAGCAGCATATCCTTGCTGTGCGGTTCTGCCCAGTAGTTTGAAGCTTGAGAGAGAATCTCCCCTCCGCTCCCAACCGACCACAAAACGCCTCCCGGAGACATTAGTCAGCCAGCCAGCCAGCCAACCACACGCACACGCACACGCACACGCACACACACACACACACACACACACACACACACACACACACTCATACACACACTCAGGCTCCACTGTCTGTCTTGTCTGCTGAGATTCTATGGCTTTGGCAATTTGGCACACCAAACTAAAGAGGCAAGCTGCTAGGTGAGGGGAGCCTGGCGAACAAGCATCTGTGATTATGTCTGTCACCTAGTATCTCTTGTGAATGCTGTACTCACAAAGTGTGTAAGTGTCTGTTTGTTCAAACTTTCTGTGTTTTGGTGTATTGGTGTTCCCATCTTCTTGTGTCTGCACATGAATTTTATGCGTCTCTGTGTCTGTATCTTAGTTTGCATGTATTTCTATAGTCTGTCTGTCTGTCTGTCTGTATGAATGTGTTGCTCTGTCTGTTGCAGCTTTCATGTGTCTTTGTACGTATATTGGTGTGTGTGTAATCACTGTCACAATGGCGGACTCTCCAGACTAGTATAATCAGACAACAGTCAATCTGGCAGCTCTCCATGTCAGTCTGGAGCCAAAAATGGGACATAAACCATCCCGTCCTTACCCCTGAACACCCACACTCAGTAGACCTATACAACAAGAGCTAACAGCTCCAGTCCATCCAAGGCAAGCCATGATTGCTAACTGCTTCTTCCCCCTCTCTGTCTACCCCCATTTCTCTTTTCATCGCTCTCTCCTTCCCTCCCTCCCATCATCCTCCAGTCTCTTTATAGAACCAAGGCCTCCGAGGGACATTCCATTTGGATGGCAGCCATTTTAGCACAGAGAGTCCTCCACAAGAGTGTAAATTTACACATGCACGCATGTGTATCTGTGTGTACGTGCACAAATGCACCCATCCACAATCTCTAAACACTGTCTCATTACAGCCTCTCTATTACATGAAAACCTCTTAGCCAACAGTCTACACACACAGTTTGGAGAGTGTGAGAAGTTAGTCAGGGAACAAAGAAACCTGAGCCAGTCCCTCGCACCGGCTCTTCAACTTGTGCACAAAACAGAGGAGCAAATTTTAGAAATCAATTTAAACGCAGAATTCAATCTGGTGTTGTGGATTCTCCAGAGGGTATAGGACTGCTCTGCGCAGATAAACAACACGGCTTAATGGTGCGAGATCAGGCCTGCGCTATATTTTCTAAATATACTATGGGGAGCTCCGCAAGTAAAATTCAATACGTTTCAACATGGAGGGCAATGAGTCCAAATGACCTTTACATGGTAGGTCTGGTTTGGCTGTAGACCAAACCATCCCTTTGAGAGACAAATGGAATGAGAGGGAGAGATAGAGCGAGGAGGACACATTTATTCCTTTGAAAAGTGAGACCGGCCTACAGGGACTTGTTGGCAAACTTGAGATCCCAGAGACTTTGGGAATTCTCTGACTGGAGATGGAGAAACCACACTGGTTATCCTATAGGACCGAAAAGCTCTTTTGAGGACAACTTGCCCTTAGCGCCTCTAATGAAACAAGACCTTGGAAACACTGGATGATACTTTAAGAATTCAATCCACTACAGTTGACTGTACATCTGTGCAGCTTAGTGGCTTCAAATACTGTATCAATCTCTGTTACATCTTCCTACTCCTTTTCAAATCTGTATTTGTTCTATACCCCCTTGGAAATCTAAACAAGATAAACCTACCAAGCACATCTTTTGAAGAACAAAAATACAACTGTAATGATGCATCTGAATGTACACACACACACACACACACACACACACACACACACACACACACACACACACACACACACACACACACACACACACACAAAGAAGCACTGGTCCATTGTTGTCTTCTTCTTATGAATATAAAAAATAGTTTTTCTATCTTCATTTCAAACAGTGTGTCTTAGAGATTGTCTTCCATAGCACTGCAGCTGTTCAGACCATACAGAGGTAGATATTTCAAAGGTTTCTGATCATATGTACTGTACATAGACATGTTTGGTCTACTTACAACATAAATTACACCATTAAGTGTGCTGACAGCTCCATTTAGCAAGTTAACACACCCAGTCAAGTTCATTGTGTGAGAATAAACAGCTTTGTCAGTTTAAATGCAAGAACTGACTTCCGAAAACATTACAATGGATGCATGAAGCAGTAAGATGTGAGTCAAATCAGTCACAACGGCATGGATGCAGCAATGGTACCATGCAATGACAATATTAAAACACAAAGGCACAAAGATGATGGTAAAAAAATGGATGGATGGAGAGAGGCTGAAAGAGAGAGAGAGAAATTTATGCCAAGCCATGATGATAGCAGTAACACTGAACAGGTGAAACTCGGCGGGCATATTGCTTCTCAGCAGTTGCAACTGTAGGATTTTAGTTTTGTTTTTGCTTTCTCAGCAAGTACGTTTAGGATTTTAATTTTCAGGCACACGACTGTAGAATTTATTTGGTTTCCAGAGGAGTTTGGGGCTGTAAATATGGCAATCTAGGATCACGTTTGACACTCCCTTTCCTTCTCTCTCTTTTTCAGATTATAAAAGCGGGGGTTGGGGTTGTTGGGTTCATGGCAGGGCTCTCACCTGGTCTCACTCCTGCCAGCACAGGCAGCGGGTGGTGTGTGAACGCCATGCGGGGGGACCTCGTCTGGGAAGTCAGGGCGTTGAAATCAAACTTCCCCGGCTTCTTAAGTGAACCAGGCGAGGACAGTCCTGGCGAAAAAAAAATGGGATCAACAAAAAAAGTGGGGGGGAAGAGGGAGGAAAAGAGAGAGGTGGTTTTAATCAACAAAATGTTGCTTCTTTAATTGGCTACACTAAAAAAAATCAATTTGATTTTAAATTGAAGGGGACTTGAGCAATCATGATTTTCTGATTAGATCGTTTCATTTCCTCATTGGTTGATGGCAGTGCATTGCTCCCTGTCCTTTTGGCTGTTGGCCATTCACTCCTATTAGTTTCAATGAGTCAATCAGACGACTCTTGGCTGTCATAAGTCATTCAGAGATATACTGTAGGATTTCCAACTCCCAGCTTTATATTCATATATTGTGGGCTGAGCAATACTTCATAGGCTAAGTGCATGTCTTCAAAGGAAAAAGGGAAAAAATAGCAAAAGCCAATCTGAATCTGGTCTTTGTTTAGGAGCCAAAGCACATCTGTAGCTATAATAACCTCTACTGTGCCACTGTATGTTTTTCTATCTCATCTCTTTCTCGCTGTTTCTCTCTCTCTGTCAGGTGCCAACTCCAGGCTTTCTCTGTGTATGAGCATGGCCACCATACAGCCACAGTCAGCTAGTTGTGGTCTGGCTTCAGTGAAGCTCACAGGCTGGCTGCACGAGAAGAAGGCTTCATTCAGAAATAGCACACACTGTACAGTATGGACACGGCAGCTGCTGAGTGCGAAAGACAAGCAGACGGACAGAGAGAGGAGACAGAGGGAGAGAGAGAAAGAGAGAGGCGAGAAGAACGTGGGAGACATGAAAATATGCGAGGGAGCAAGGGAGCGAGAGAGCAAAGCAGAACCTGTGAAAAATGCAGCAGCGTCTTGTTTTTCAATGCGTTGCTCTGACGACATGTATGAAATTGGAATGTCATAAGATGTTAAATATGGTTATTATCTCTCGCTCGCACACACTCGCTCACACACTCGACGTCTGAACACACTCGAAAAGCACGAGCACGCGGCCAATCACAAAAAACAAAGACCCTTAACAACACAGCCACATTTAACTGATGAAACAACATACACGTTTCTTTGCCATTAAGTTTTCCTCTAATCTTCCTAACAAGTGAGTGATGTGATAATGTTCTTCTTTTTAAACTTTTTTTAGACTGTTGTTTTGTAGTCTATTTCTGTGGCCCCTCCGCATCAAACAAGGCATTAAATACGATTCCTCCACAGTTCTCCAGCTGGAGACGTGTGAAAGTCTATGGGAGTGTGGGGGCGTGTAAAACCTTCCCTCCCTGTGTGAAAGAGTTAAGTCTCAAGCAGGTGGGAGTGAATATGTGTGAACCATTTATGTCTTTAGCAGACATATTTCCTTTTTTTTCCCCCCACTGTAGCGGGAGTCTGGGGGCGTATTGTACTGTCAGACAGATTCCAAGCATGAAGACAACCCCGATCCCACTTCTGACACCAATAGTTAGCAGTGATTGCTATGACACTGTCACACTGGTGGGAGCAAACTGGAAATAAGAGCAGTCTGCAGAGACTTAAGCAAGAAAAGGCACTGGAGGGGAGAGAGCAGGGAAAGACTGAGATTTGGAAGAAAGTGTAAAAACCACAACCATATAGATTAAACAGTCATGGTTTCAGAGAGGTAGCTATGTGCTTTTATTTTGGAAGTGTAAAATGAAAGAGAAGTATAGAAATCAGAGCCGGGAAACACACAGAAGATCAGATGAAGATTGACATCTGTATATATGGGACGTTATAGCACTGTCAGTATCACCAGGGGAATGTGAAAGAGTATTCCAGTGCTTCAGAGACTGTGCGATGGTCTGATCTGGTTTGTGTGTGTGTTTGTGTGTGTCTGTGCCACAACTGCACTGTTTCCTCTCCTGGCAAGCCTTAGTATTTCACTGGCAACCAATCAAGCGCTCCCATGATGACCCTTCTGTCTCTGTGCACTAACAGGCCTGCCACCAGATGCGCCTCTGAAGCACACATAGACGCACACACACACACACACACACACACAGTTGGAAAAGACAGGAGATAGTGGCTTAAACAAGTGAAGGAAAGTCAGGGAATTCTCCTCTCCCCGGTGATTTAAACCACATATGTACGTCCAGCCGTATCCCTCCACGGGCCTGTAACATTTAACTCAAAGCACCAAGAAAGGCCCCCACCACCACAAGTCTCTGGTGTCTCAGGAAAATTTCACAATCATTTGGAACTAATATGAAATCACGGTTGTTTCGTTTGCCTCCACTAACCTCCCCCACCCCTCTTCGAGCCCCTGTGGAGCAGATGTCTGCAGCATCCTCACGGATCCCAAGGCTACACACACACGGAAACACCATCTGGGACCGTGCTTCAGCTGTGCGTGTGTACGTGTCTGTGTGGGCTGTGTGATATGTGCGCACAAATCTATCGTGTGTATTTCTGAATGTAACTGTGTTTGTGTGATTTATATGTATGAATGCATCTTCATACATCTGTGTGTGCGTGTTGCTGGATGTGTGTGTTCTGTTGGTTATGGAGGGAGTCGGGGAGTAGATGGTGCTGTGGACAGACGGCGAGGCACACCTGTGTGCGAGTGTGATTTCTATTTTTTTTTAGAAGCCCCTTGGTTTGTTTGTGTGTGTGTGTGTGTGTGTGTGTGTGTGTGTGTGTGTGTGTGTGTGCAAGTATGTGTGCTTGCTTGTTTACATACCCCCCACCTGGACAGGAATTCCCAGATGAGCTTTGCCTGTGGCAGGTGGGATCCTTTGGAAAATCGGATATGCACCATACCAAAAACACACATTCTCTACTGGCTCCGTTCTTGCTCTCCCATACCTCTGTCTCTCTTTATTGCCTTGGTTTGTCTCGATTGTGGAACACGTTAAGTGCTAGCTACTGTTAGAAAACTATTTCCGAACCCACACAAAATAAAAGAATAAATTAAAAACGGCTGATAATTACAGAAGCTTTTGACTTCCTAATTTTTCACTTGGATTTGTAAATTAATTGGGGTCCAGATTTGCACACTATTCCACACCTCTATTTGCCAAACTCATTAGGAGGTGTACACGGCTGTGTGTGGTGCACTTTGGAGAGTAAGGCGGTGGTACGCATACACAGAGAGGGAGAGAGAGGGAGAGACGGGAAAAAGATGGGAGGTGAGGCTCTGGTGCGCTAAGGCGCGCAGCAGCCTCTGTTGTGGCTCTGATGAGCAGCCTCTTAATTACATTTACAGCTAAGTGGAGCGGGAGCAGGAGAGCAGCCGCTGAGGCTCGAGTGAGAGTAGACTGGGGCAAAACCTAACCAGGGCTTTTGGCTCCTCTAGTTCACATCCTGATAACCCTTCTCTCTCATTAGCTATCACCATTTGAGTACACCAAAGTCATCTTCTCTCCTCTCTTCCCTCTCTCACCTCCCACTTGCCTGCTTTCTGTTTCTCTCTCCTCCTTCTCTCCTCTGACATGTTTTCTCCCTCCCAAGGGTCCCTCCTGCTGTACACGTTTTCAATTAGACAGAAGGGAGACAGGGATGGAAGGTTGAAGGGAGAGCTAGGGAGCAGGAGGAAGGGTTTTACACCTCTGATCCACAGACGGTAAGCGTCTTAATGAGGGATTTGAAGCAAGGGAGGGATGGAACGACAGAGGGATGGAGGCAAGGCAGGCACCTGAACACCTGCAGGGGTGGGGAGCTTGATAAGCATGTGTTTCAATGTGTGAACGTCTGCATATGAGGGGGATTGTAAGTGTGTAAGTCACCATGTGTATGTGGGGGGCCTCTGTGCATGTACAGTATACGTATGTGTATATGTGGGGGTCTGTAGGTATATGAGCGCACGTGGGACAGCATATTCCTGTCAGTGTTAGCCTGGTGACATCTGTCAATTAGACTGCCGCTGGGAGGACCGACATGACTTCAGAGAGATAGAGCCAAAGATCTTAGGTGAGCTAAGTGCAGCCTCATGTTTCACACAGAAAGTAAAGCCTGGATGAGATGATCCTTGACAATCCTGCTACTGTACGTCACAGGAATGTGATGTGAACAAATTAACTTTTGATCAGCAATTAAATCAATCTGATAGCAACTAAACATTACTGAAATTATGACAAAATATACTGTAGTTTCATTTTTGGGTACACTAATCCATAGTCCCTACCACAGACAGTATACAACTCACATATAAACACACACACACACACACACACACACACGCACACACACACACACACACACACACACACAGTATATATTCTATACATCTGTACATACATTGTATGTACATTTATATACACACATATACAGAGGAATGACTGAGCTACATAAAGGCTGAGAAATAGCAAATATATGAGTGTAATCAATGTTGTTCTAACCATGGTAAGGAAACTGCACGCCATCGTTTTCATGTTTTATCTTCCTCTCCTGCACACTCGCCAAATGGTGCTGCACTGAAAGTGGAGAAGGGTATTGTTAACAATGAGATAGGGGAAGAGTGAGAGAGAGAGAGAGACAGAGAGAGAATGAGGGAAAGGGAGAGAGTTAAGAGTGAGCATTTGTGTATGATGGAGGTAGTGAATGACTGATAAGTGACACAACATCAGGTAAACTGTATGTGAGATTATGGCTTTAAGGTGAGGATGAGTAAATATGAAGCCTTGAGATTTGGGGAAGGAGGTAGTGAACAAGAGAGGGTTTTTTTCTTGGAGTTGTCGGGTTGTTTGGGGGATGAGGTAGGATTACTGAGGAGGTAGAATAAAGAGGTTGATGTCCAAAGCTGAATCACAGAGGTAGTGGTTACTGCCAAAACAATGGAAACACCGACTAAAAGCCTTAATATAGGCCACTGTAAGCTGTTGTTTCATCCTTGATGCATCTTGGCATTTATATTCCCGATGTCTGGAGCTATTTGCTGGATAGCATTTAGCACCATTTATCCATGATAAATTCAATTTTCTGGGGTTATAGTGATGGTGTTGAAAACACTGGTGACCAAAAAATGGCCCAGACTATAATTTAAAACATGCTGATGCTTTTAAACCCATTTACTGAACAATAAAGGAAGAGACAATTTCAGTCAGTGTAAAATAGCTGTACTACATAGTGAAGGTGATGACTGTGTAATGATTTTATTGCCATTATATCTTTTCTTGACTGGACAAAACCGTGGCCGTTCATTGTTTGTCTTAGTTTCCTTTATTTTGGCAGGTATTTGTATGTCTTTTCCATAGATTGAGACAAATCTGGGAAAAGCATGTGACTTCAAACATTTCTATGTCAAGTTAACATTTTATATGCTTAAAAATATGGCAGGGTATTACATGTTTACACTACCTTAAGTGTTTCTGCATTATATTAACAGTGTAACCAATAGTGGTAGGTCAATCCCAGTCACATCTTTAAATATTAAATAAATAAATAAATCACTCCTCATGTTTTTTTTTTTTCTAAAATGATAACTTTGTCAGTCTGTCTTTGGTATTTAGGAGCTGCAGTCTTGGGTGTTGTTGTTGTTCTCTAAGGTGTAGAATGGTCAGACTGAAGTAAAAGGGCCCTAAAGGAACACTTTACACCCAAATGGCCATTTGTATATCAGTTACTTACTCCGTGTTCTGTTAAGTTCGTTTAGAAAACTTTCTCTCGCATGCCTCTACAGTGAACGAAGAATTAAAAAATGGAGCAAATTCTTGATGAATATTAGTCATAGGGGTCTGTGTTTAACAACAGCAAAAGGATTAAAACATCCATTTACAAACTCTCAAGGTATTAACTTGTTTATACTCTCTTCAAAGCCAGATTCCACAAACATAAACAGTAATATTATTGCAGTGAACATGGAAGCAGCTGGTCTACCACTGCCTCGTTCAGTACTTTGTTTGTGTGATTTTGGTGTGTTGAAGGGTTAGTTTAGACTCACCAAACTCATACAATAACACAAACAAGGCAGTGGTAGACCAGCAGCTCTCATGTTTAATGATAGTTTCCATTAATAGTCTGGCTATGAAGAAAGCATACATAGGTTTTTCTTTCAATTCAGTTTTCCATAGGAAAGTGTTGTCTGTTCGGGAAGTGCTGAGCATACAACTAGATAAATAGGACTTGAATTATACTGCACAAGTTGTGTGAGAGTCTGGAAATGGGTGTTTTGCTATAGTTTTGCTGCTGTTGAATGCAACTCCTCTGTGACTTTAACTCATCAAGAGCCGTTTAGGGATTCGTCATTCACCGTAGAGCCATGCGTAAAACACAAAGTTTTCTTCATGAATTCAACGTAACAAGGCGAATGGTTCTGTTGAATTTGTAACCAAGTGGTCATTTGGGGAGTGAAGTCTTCCCTTAAAGAAGGTGGTTGGTGGGTGAGTTGGAGGTTGTAAGGGATGTTCAGGGATGTGTTAATCACCAGAGTGAAGGCAGGTGGTTGAGGTAGGGAGTGTGGAGAAGAGACAAAATCAGATGAAGGCATCAGTGTGGACTTTGGTGGTGGTGGGGGTAAGGGGTCGGGCAGGAGTGTGAAAAAAAGTTTCATGATGCTTGCTTAGTGGGTGACAGGTGTGGGGTGGGACGGGGGGTACCTGCATCCATGTCGTTGGGCCACGCACTGGACTGGGAGGAGCTGGCAGCAGGCGAGCGTCCAGGGTAGAAAACATCATCTGTGGGGCTCTCCAGCTCACTGTCGTCTAATGACTTCCTCTTGGTGGAGCTGAGACCATAAGGAGGATGTTTGGAGGGTGGAGGAAAAGTGGGAGGCAGAAAGAGAGGGGGAGAGGATGCATGATTTTTTTGAAACACATAATGGCAGGAAATGATTGGATAAAGGATAACATACCTTGCAGAACTGATAACTTAAAAGTAATCGTATAAACAGGCTCTTTAACGTTTAAGAGGCTTCAAGTTTTGGATATTACTATCGCAAAGTCTTGGTGCAGAACAGACAAAGCACAAGAAATGTCAAAACTACGATGAAAAAGGAGGAAACAGAAAGAAAAGTTAGGAAACAGAGACAGCCACACAGTAAGACTCTCTCTCTATGTGTGTGTGTCTGTGTGGTTTTCTGTGTGTGTGTCCCATTAGTTTGTGTCTTTGTGGGTGTATATAACTACCTCCGTGGAAGGTTTGCGTACAACTCCACCTCAGACCTAAAGTGACAGCAGATGACAGGTAAGAAGAGAGAAAGAGACAAAAGTTAAGAAAGACATAAATGAGGAAATAGCAGAAAGAGCCATCACATTCATAAAGAGGACAGCAGCTAACAGGGAGACACACACACATATATATATGAAGAGGTTCAGGACAGATTCCAAGACTGGGAATGGACTGTAGTACTAAATGCCGTTTATAGCAAGAAACCTCAATGAAACGGGGTACTTAACTTGCCAGTAAAGTCACCCTTGCGATACGAAGCGATATACGGTTGGCAGATATTACTGTGATTTCACACTTCCCTCCAGTCTGCCCTTGGCTTCACAGCGAATCGCATACCAAGGTAGCACTGCTACTGCCACATGGTGGCTTCACCCACAAGAGACTCTACTAATGGCGGACAGCTGGACTTGTATAATGGTCACTGGTGTTTCCTGAGCAACATACATCTCCTAACACCTGCAAACTGATACTGTTGTCTGTGTGGAATCATAGTGTACCTGGTGGAAGGAGGGGAGGTGAGGGAGCGTCGCCCCAGAGCCACCTGGTTGATGTTGTAGTAGCTGGGACTGCTGTCCAGGTCAGCCAGTGAGAAGTTGGGACCCGACGCCGTGGCTACAGGTGCTGACAGAGATGAAAATAAAAGAAAGAGGAGACAGGGAAATTAGTTATATGGATATCCTGAGGAACATAATCTTCCATAAGCCCCTTTTACACAGAGATACTGCTGTACAGAAGATCCACCATTACGCCAGCTTTGCTTTTTTACATTAAACTAAACAACGCTGGCATAATGCTGCCCCTGTGTGTGATTTGAGTTAGCATGCCAGCGTTCCAGAAGCAAAGGAGGTGTAGCACAACAGCATTGGTGTCTAGTGTCTGTGTAGTCCCACCATGTCAGCTATGCTTTTTAAAGACATCTATTTGGCTCTTTGCTCCCACCCTAATGGCGAAACAACTCTGTCCCTCCATTCTTAGTGTTTGTACCTTTCATACAAAATGGGGAGGTGGAATAATGGTGCCAACATTACCACCTTCGACAGGCTATGTAAAAGGGGCTATAAAGTTACACTGTCTTTCAGTAGTACATGCACTTAAAAGCTACACACTAGATTTTAATGGTATTCATCAGAATAAGAATATCATCAAAATTATGCTTTTTTTTTTGTATTTTTATGCCCAACCACTAAACAAAGGCTTTAAGCCAAAAATCAAACTGTGGGTATTTTAATTGTTTTTCTGCTATTTTTGGGGGGTTCCTGAGCCTCTCTCCTTAGCGATTTTACTACTTACTCTGTGACACTCTGACCAGCTCTGCCACGTTCCACACCCCTGAGGTGACGAAGCAGTCCTGGAAACTCAGGTGCCCTGTGCAGAAAATGATGCAATCAGAATATACATACACACACAAAAGCTTTAGAGAAAAACCATCAGAAATTCATGGAATTGTGTTTCAAACAAAGAAAAAAAAACTGGAAGAAACCCTGAAAATCATATCCCTTTGAGAGGGCCACCATCTGCAACTATGTTTGTGGATCAACATCTGTGCGAGTGTGTTTGCTAATTGGATCCATAATTGGAATATGTTAAGACTGATAAGCATGATGGAATCAATTCTAGTATGCTGATTTGACAGTGTTTGGACATGGATCTGTGTGTGTGTGTGTGTGTGTGTGTGTGTGTACCTACCATTGGGCGGTGGTTTGATGTCTGTGTCCCCCTGTTGGCTGGAGCTTTCTGATTGTCCGGATTCTGCACAGAAACAGATAGAGGGAGGGGAGAGTGAAGAAAGATAAATGGTTAGGAGCTGGGTTTTTATGCTATAAAAAACTAATCAAAAACATACTGGTAAGTGTACAATGTCACAGTGAATCATAGCTATGTATATGTATCCATGCTGCCAAGACTGTGATATTTAAGGTGTGAGAGGGAATAAGAGGGACTTGCAGTATGTGCTGGGGGTATGGTATACATCTTGTGAGTGTATGTGTGTGTGTGTGAATTCACACATTTTTGTGTGACAGTCTTGTATCTAAGAATGTTCTCTCTCGTCTCCCTCTGTCCCTCCTGACTTAAGGTGCAATGATTTACAGTGTGCTGCTATGCCATTTAGTATCTAACCACGCAATCATATCCCTCGCACTAATCCTATTTAATACCTTCTTGCTGGTAGGGATTTAGTCTGCGTAAACAGAGCACCTTGCACATACACACAAACACACACACCCGTATGAACACACACCTACACAACCCTCTCTCTCAATCTGTTTCTTTCTTTAATTTTTGTTTCATACTTTAATACATGTAGTAATCCATGCATGGACACTCACACATGAATACATAAAGATACATACGCAGACCCTGTGAAAAGGCTGACCATGCCAGTCTGGCTGGAGGGGTGTTAAAGTTTAGTTGAGGCAAAACTCTTCCTCTTGGGATCAAATGACAGCAGAGCAACACAACACATGCACACATATTATACACATCTGCACAAACACACACCTGTTATGACTGGTCTACGAAAGCACTCACATGTGCAGACATAAACATGCCAAGTCTTGGCAACAAAGGGCCACAATTAGACCTGGAGGACCTGCAGGCTGAAATAGGTGGGTGCAAGATGAGATTTTGTAACATGAGCACTGAGAAATGTTGGTCCAAAGATGGTGCATTCTTGTCCAAGCTGTGACAAAAGATGTCCAACAACTGTATCCACGTATTTTTATGAATATGTAATACGGGCTGGGGCAGCTGTATGTATTTCCTCTATATTTGTGACCACGTGTCTGAGTCAGAGCTCCATATCCAGGACTGGTCTGGTGTGTGGGCCTAATGCTATTGGCCATCCATTCAGGCCTAGCTAGGCTGTAGCTAGCTAGCAAGCTAGCTAAAGGAGGTGTTTATCTGCAGGCTGTAGGTGATAACAGAGCACACAGACTCCTGCCAGCAGCACTTGCCTTGCAGCCACACTAAGCCACAGATTACTGAGCAGAAACAATAACAGACCTGTCTCGCTGCCTACGAAGCACTGCTTATCCACAGAGAGAGGGGCGAGACAGACGAGAGCAAGAATGAAAGAAAGAAAGAGCAGAGAAATGAAAGAGAGCTTCTTTTTCCCCTCTCTTCTCATGCAGAATCTCTCGCTCTTCTCTGTCTCTCACTGGCTGGGTGTAATCCTGGCAGCCATCTTAGAGCTTGGCAGCCATCTTAGCATTGGCGGTAGCGCCACATTCCAGCTAACTGACGGCACTCACTCCAAACATACGAGGCTGCGCCCCCGTCGCGCACGCACCCAGACACTTTCAAACACACACACTCATACGTGGACAAACATTGAGGTACACACTCAAGAGTAAACATATATGATGGCCAATGAAAGCTGTTGAAAAAACAACCTGACTTCACTGGACTTTATGCCGTCGTGTAGTATTTCACCACAGGGCTCTACAATATTGTAAACACTCTATTTCTCACACCATACATGCATTGGGTAGATACACAGCCACTTCACTGTATGTACAGTATGCTCAAGAGATATCTGGTTGCAGGGTTTGCTTTGCTGCCACAAACCTTTACAAGACTTCAAAGGAACATACCCTCACAGATGGAAGTTCAACGTACACATATCACAAATGAGTAAAGAAGTGAAAAATGACTTTAGCATAGCCTGTCTTTATTAGGTTTTATTACGTTTATTACGTTATTTTATTATGTTTCAAGTAGGGAGGGGCATGAGTACTTGAGCACTCGATTTGGATGTCAGTATTTGTTCAGCGTATAGAATGGTCGCTGTTCAACCTCCCACGTACAATCACGACTTTTCTGTTTTGTTTTTTTTAACTATTTAAAATGGATAAAACCATATTTCACTACAGAGCTGCGAGCAGTGTACTGCTTTACTTAACACCTCTTTGCCCCGCTGTTGCTCTCTCACTGCTTATCATGAGACACTAGGAGACTACTGCTGCTGGAGTGTGAGCTCCGTGCCAGGGACAGTCGGTTAGAGTCTGTCCGCACATGTACACACACACGCACACACGGTAAGAGGGGTAACTGTTAGCATCACATAGGCAATCCTACCTAACAGTTATTAATGTGTTCAATAACAGATTCAAGCACTCTCAGTGTCTGTGTGAGTTTGTTGGGGCCAATTTACGGCTGGGTGTCAGAATTTTGCTGCTGCTACTGCTGTATTAGCTTGTGCTAACTGGGCTGGGAAGGGAGTGGCTCCAGAGATGGTCCCTCTAAGCTATGTAACAGCAGTAACAGAAAGTTTGCTGGTTTTTCTCATGTTAACTTTGAATTTATGGTTTAATAGGCTAATTGAGGCCTGGTTGTTCAATACATGAATTTCGAATTACACTTGTTTTCCAATGCAAACAAATTTACATTCTATATCTCACAGTTTTGTTTTTTATTTTCTTTTTTTTTGGTGTGTACTTCAATACTCTACAATAATTTAATGCAAGTACTTGGTTATGGAAATTACTTAAAATGCCCAGCCCTAATTTCAAGGCTTTCTTAATGTTTTGCACCTATGATGTGAATTGTGTTTGTCTGACTGCATCTGTCTGCTGACAAAACCAATGCCAAGGCCATCTAACTTTGTCATGTTGGTATTGCTATTTTTACATTCATGTAATACCATCAGTTGATTTTTTTAAATGCATACCAATGGCATTAAAAGGAATACTTAGCACCCACCAATGGTCAACAAAGAATCCCAATACTGATTTTAAGTCATAGGGATTCGTGTTTAATAATTGCAAAACTATATCAAAACATCTGTTTACAAACTTTCACACAACTCGCACAGTATCATCCAAATCTCATTTATCCAGTTGTATGCTCTGCACTTCTTAAACACAAGTATTTTTGCTAAAACATTACTATTTAAAACACATGTGCCTACGACTGAATAAGTGAGACTTGGATTATACTGCACAAGTTGTGTGAGAGTTTGTTGATAAATTTGACTTGAGTCAATCAAGAATTTTCTCAGTTTTTGGATTCTTCCTTCACCTCAGAGGCATGCAAGAAGAGTAACGTTTTCTTCTCTATTCAATGTAACATGGACTGAGTAATTGATATACAAATGGTCATTTGGGAGGTGAAGTTTAAGATAAAATGTCTTTAAATGTCTTTAAATGTCTGGCACTTGATGCTCAGTCATGTATTTATTGAAATTGGAGAAAGTCACACATTTTGTTCCTGTTACCTGCTAAATGTTGCAAAGTTCTGAAATACAAAGGACAGCAAATTGAACCCAGGATCGTTTTACACTACATGAACAAGTTTAGGCCTTCTCACAATACCAGGCAGACACCATAGAGAACCATGTCATTGACACCATGGAGCTGCTATCTCAGTGATATCTTTATGTGTAGACCTTTCTTTACAACGCTATAATATCCCCTACCTTGGAATTGTACAGTGTATATCTTACTGAGTAACAGGGAACAATTGTTTTTCAATATAGACATATCACATTTTGGAAAAACCCTGCACTTGGAAACCCTGCACTTAATGACGTATTGCTGGTCTGTCATGACCCTAACTTGTTCTGCTGTTGCAGGAGTGTGAAACACCAAGGAGTGAAAACGAAGGCTCATGGCAGATAAGAGGCAGTCAGACAGATATGTGCAGTAGCAATGACACTGATAGCCGTCCTCAACATCACCCTGAGGCTGTGACTGGTCAAACCACATCAGCTCTCACAGTACACAAGACAGAGGGATATACGTTGGTTTACAGAGGACACCATGACTCCTGTTTAATTCTAAATTAAAGCCTTTTTAATTCAGCGAGAAAAAGTTTTCATAATCTGTTCTGTGCTGTCTACAGAGTGAGAGCGCTATCCTGTACAATGAGACGACCTAGCTAGATATTGGAGCTTTCGACAATTCTGGCTCTAGTTTTCTGAGGTCAGGCTCCTTAGTCAACTAACACTGTATTTAAACGCAGCACTACATAATTCATTGGAAATCAGTGACACTATGGAGTCCAACAGTTCATCATATAGCCGGGTAGAGAAGTGAGGAGGACAGGGGGAGAGGGAGGTAAGACAGAGGAGGTCTGGTTGCTGGTTATCACCGCTCTGCCAGCTGCAGCCTACAACAGCAGCCTCAACCCCCTCTACCCCCTCCCTAGCCTCCTAACCACACATCCAGCCCCTTATCTTCCCACCGCAGCCCCCCAAAGCCCTCCCGTCAGCAACCCCAATCATAGTCCTGCAGTCCCCCCTAGATGCCCCTCCACCTCCACCGCCAGCAACCCCATCTCTAACCTCAAACCTTTCAGCCTACCCCGCAGCCCCTTCACACCAGTGAATTTAAAAAAACTACACACAGATGAAAAAAAAAAAAGAGTGCACGCAGTTTGACCTGATAATGTACACATACAAACAAGATGCACGTGTGGGGCTGTACTTACTTTTCAATAACCAACTGTGTTTTGTGTTTTTTAGGTTTTTCTGCCCAAAAGCTTTTGTACTTTTGGCCTGATTTGACATGTATGTTGTCTACAACTGTTTCACCTGGTTTTAACCACAGACACTGAATTGACAAGATTGACTCAACATGTTTGAGTATATGAGTCAATCTGGATGTAACAGTTGGAGCAATGGAGTGCCACAATTAAGAGCAGAAACTGGGCTTTCCCCTTCAACTTGGTTAAAAATATAATTCAAGTCAGATGAAGATTTAAAGAGAAATCATTGACTAAAAATTTTGCTTAGTGCTCAATTACTCACTTGATTTCACTAATGTGAAAATAGCATGAAAAATCCTGCAGAGATAATTCTGAGGTCAAAAGTAAGTATCACTTTCAACAAATGATCAGAAAGAAAATCTGAGAAGTCATGCTTTTGCACAACCAAATCGTCTGCATTGTAGAGCCAAAGTAAATGAGTGGCTGGTAAGAGTAAGATCCAGTTCCAGTAAGATGAAAAGATTGCACTATTGTTGAGTTGGCAAACCAAACCTGTGCTGATACTGGACCCTACATTTGACATGTAACAAAAAATATGACTAAATGTTTGCTAACACATTCGCCCTAAAGCACATGATAAGTTGATACACTGAGGCTTGCTGTGGTGGGTTTGTGTCTGCTTTCTAACTGTAGTGGTTCTTTGTGGCTGCAGCTTCATGATGGCTGTTGTCATTGGTTGTTGATTACAGAATTTCCCTGCAGGCTCCAGGGCGAATCTCATGACCCTCGCCACAATCAACATAACCCCTGTCATCATGGCCTTGACATACAGTGCACTACCCATCCAGTGTGGTTTGCCCTCTTCCTCTCCCAATCTCTTACCATCTCTAACATCCTGCACATATGTCCTGCACATATGTGTGCTTTCTTCTGCATCAATCCAATCTGTACTGCACTCTTCTCAACATCATTTTTTTGTCTTATGAGACAGTCTCATCTGGTTTTCTGTTAGCCCCTCCAATCCTGTTCTCTACCTAATCGTTCTCAGGAAGCCCCAACACATCTTCTATTCATTCTCTTTAGTACTCTACTCCTTCCCCTGTGATTACCTGCTGCAACGTTTCATCTCCAGGGTCGAAAACAACAAACTGCTCCGTCTACCCTGTCTATCAAACCACTCATCCCACCAAGCAACCAACCAAGCCACCCTCCATCTACCAGTTGTGGATTAGGTTTTGGCTCAGTGACCTGTTAGATTGTGCTGTTGACCGACTGGTGATAGGGGTCAGACAGAGTTGCCAGTCTGTCACATCTTGTGGCGAGCAGAGAGCCAGCGGAGCAGAGCAAAGCAGTGAACTAAAGCTCTTTTGAAAAAAAAAAAAAAAAGAAAGCCCAGATTAAAACACATTCAAACATGCCCTAAAAGCAATGTACACCCTAAAGCAACAGACAAAACTGAAAACGCACAAATTACATTTCTCCAAGTGTGGAAATGTATGAGCTGATGATTACAAACATGGGATAAAACCAAAGTAAAAGTCAAGGTCAAAAATGAAAAGAAGTGACAAGTGGGCTCGGCAGTGGCACACCACTGTTTGACAGATTTATAAACAGTGCTGGTCATTTGTGAGTCTGTGCAGTACAAGCATGCACACCCCTAACATCAACATACAAACCAACAAGTGAGCTGATGTACTCTGTAGCCACATCAAACCAGTGTGTGTCCATATCTGCGTGCATGTATGTGTGTAACTACACGTATGTGCACAGATTGTTGGTTCACAGAGATTTCCCCTCCTTGTTGGAACAAATGTCAACTCGACTCTCCCCCTCTCCTCTCTTCTCCTCCCCAAAACACAGGATAACGCGGTACAGCCTCCCAATTGGGTTTCGCTTAAGAGGTTTATCGGTATGTTGCTAAACATTCTGACCTTTTTTTAATCCTTAATGCGCTTAAAATGTTCCAAACCCTCCTAATCCCCCCGGCTATCCCACACAGATGTTCACTCAGCTCTTTTATTGGACGTTATTTTATTTTTTTTTCTTTTTTATTTATATATATATATATGTATATATATTTATATATATATATTTTTTTTTTTTCTGGTTTTATTCTTTAATTATTTAAGACTGTGTCATATGAGGGTATATTTGTGTTTTAGTGTTAAGAAGTCTTTATCATTGCTACTGTGTAGAGTTTGAATATGTGTGTGTGTGTGTGTGTGTGTGTATGCGTGCAATGCGCTTTTGTCCTAAAAGTGTTAACCAACCAGATCCCCTTGTGGTGAACCAGAAGTGCGAATGTGACCTTTTCAAATGTTTACTCTGTTGGAAGCAAAAACTTATAAGTTACTTAGAAGTGAAACTTGAAATCTTAAAGAGTCATAAGAGAATAAAAATGTCAGCGGAAACAGAATAATTCTATGGTGAAATAAGGTATTATGTGTGTTTAGAAAACACTTTGCATAGTATATAAACTATGTACAAATCTGTGTATGCTATGTATGTATAGATGTACACATGAATGTATGTAAGTATGTATGTATGCACGTGAGTCTGTGTGTATTTGAGTTTGTGTCCCTGTATCACTGTGCCAGGCAGGCAGGCTGTGTGGCGAGGTGGCAGAGTAGGGCTCTGTATGTGTGTGTTTGTGTGTGTGTGTGTGGAGCAGGTGTGCCTGGCCGCCCTGCGCAGCTTGCTGCCCATCTGTGCTCCCGTCTGTGTGCCGCCTGCGCCCACGCTCTGCCAACAGCACCACACCACGGCAAGAAGACCCAGGAGAGAGGGATGCTGAGAGACAAGGGGAGGGATGGAAAGAAAGCGAGAGATGGAGGGGAGGAGGAGAGGGGTGAGGGGGATGGATGGAGGGAGGAGCAGAGAGAGGAGGGAGAAGGGGATTACAAGGATGGGAGAATGGAGGATAGGAAAGGGAGCAAAGGAAAAGTGGGAGGGGGGGTATGGGTCTAGAGAGTATGCATGAACTTGCAGGGAATGGGTGGACTGGGTGATAGTGAGAGGGTGGGGTGCTGAGTGGAGGTTTTTTGTGGGGGGGTATGTGGCTGGCTGGATGCCCATACATACCCCCCTCCTTCTTTATCCCCTTCACTCCTTCCCGTTGTTCCTCCCTCTCTCCATTCATCCTCTTATCCTCACCCCACCATCACCTCTTGGCTCCTCTAGAGGAGATTACTGTGAACCTGTGTGACACAGCTACAAAGTATTCTGTAACGCTTCTCCATCACTGGGTTGGGACCCAACAGTGTGTTATAAGGGTCTCCTAAAAATGGGTCCCTAACTGTTTCTCAAGACATGTTTTATCCAAAGATATTGGCTTTGTAAAGTCACCAGGGTATTCCCAAGCTGCTACAATATAAGCTAGGCTAATTATTAGGCTGTAGGCCCAGAGGTAGAATCCCCAAAACGGAGTAGATTATATTAAATTAGCCTACCCAATGGCCTATAAAAATCAATTTTGGGAAATTCCAAGAGTGAGAGCATGAAAACCCAAGGTATACCAATTACTTTTAAATCCTTCATTACTGTAAGTGGTAGAAAATGACAAAAGCAATTCAGATTTTTGTTAAAAGGGTTAAAAGTAAACACATCATATTCAGCATATCAAGGGTGAGCTCATTCACTTGTGGCATTTACAGAAAGCCAAATGCTGTAAAATGCTGTAAAATGACTTCCCATGGGAGTGATGAAGTTAAGTAGAGGATGTATGAATCTACTGTTATGTGTGTGTATGAATCAGGTCTGGTTACACAAGTTTGTGTAAAACTCTTACGTACGCTGGATTTGCCATCGGGTCCTTCTAACTAAAGGCCAATTTATACTTTCTGCATCCACATGTTTACTTTGGTCCGCCAGAAGCAAATTTCATCATCCGCCCATGTCCGCCAGATTCCGCTCAGACCCCTCTGTGGACGTCCGTTTGCAGCCCATAATTTGTGACCATGCATACTATACGCATAGCAAGCGTGCCTACTTTGCAAGCTCCATTTCTTGTTCTTATTGATGCCTCTCATCTATTGCACCAATGTACTGTATTCCCCATCCCTGGTTCTATTCTCATTAAGCGATCGCACATTATATTGTCTGTTTTTTTTTTTTTTTTTTTTGATCATGAAATGCGCGTAAGTGGAACGCCATACTGACGTGGACCCTCAATTTAAAATGAACAGAACAGTGTGCGAGTGCGCCACTGCATTACTGGCACAAGTCTGCTGCTGTCCCCAGAAGCAGAACCTGTGTCTGAGGCTTTGGCCTGTTTGACCCCTTTGACTTAAACACTGGTAAAGGTTTGATAGTAAACTCCCACCATTAGATCAATTTCAATCCACACATCCACACACGTGCCATTACTTGTTTCCTTAAATCAGAGCATGTGAAACAATGCATTATGTTAACATTGCCAGTATTTAGGAGCTTGTGAGCTTGGTCTAGGTTAGGCATACTGAAAGAAAAATGAATGCAGATGAAGTGAAGAATAAATTAGCATCAGAAGAATATTTTTTGTCCTCACAAAGGGGAAAGTCTGATGAAGTAATAACTCTGTAATTGCCAGCAGTCACAAGATATCAGGGTGATGTACTGTTAATGTTAACGATGCAAAAATCTGCCAAATTATAAAAGACACTATTGACTGCGCAACAATTTATGCCACTCTTGCCTCATGATAAAAATCTGGGTTTTAGTTAAGTTTGACATAATTGAGGGCTGCAGTGGTTAAGAGTTCTGTTAAAACAGAACTGATGTCAGTCTGAAACAGGTCAGACCTGATTAAAACTCTTGGTTAAAGTAAGCATATCCATGTATTTTACTATCAAGATCTTAACTTGAATATAAACTTGAAACAGGACATTTTAATAAAGAATGAAGAATTATGGTTAGCCTAAATTTCTGCAAAGATTTTGGTGTATGACTAAACTTGAAACCATACGTCTGACACACTTTGTGTTAGTGGTCCATGTTCTGGTGGCAGTCAGTCAATTTATGCATGACAGTTGTACGTGTTAGAACTCAACAAGCTTAAGTGGATCCAAAGACAAAATATGAAATAAAAGCAAACCTGGAATTCAGTCAGAGGCCTTTTAAAGCAAAACAAAATAAGACCCTACATTATATTCTATATGTTGTAGTTTCTTCAGGTAGCTAAAAAACACTTAGTGCCGCATAAGTAACATTTGTGAGGCACGCAACCCTGTTAGCATCCCATTTGGTTACTGTGATCATTGCTATGCAATGCGGTAACAGAGGCCTCCATCAGAACTCTGATTCATAATTAATATGGATAGTCGTGTGTAAATGGAATTCTGTGCTTTGGAGTCATGCTGACAAGACTTGCTTTTGGACAGCCGCTCAAAGTCCTGAAGGACCGCTAGGGCTCAAGGAGCAAAAATCCTACTTAAACAGACACAAGAAGACACACACAGCCTCACACACCCACAAACATGCAAACACACACTTATACAAATGTACTCCACCAGCTGACACGAGTCAGGGAGAGAAAGCACACAAGGCTCTGATATGAAGTGTGTCTGACTTAGTTGATTAAATTTGAATATATAAATCTCTTGAACACGAAAAGAATTTGCTTAGAAAGTAACACTTACATGTAATGATATGAATGTGATTATATTAAAAAGAAAATGTGTACCTGTGCTGAATTTATGTGTTCAGCATACGTGTAGAAATTTGTGTTTACTGTTTATGAGTATGATCATTTTCTATTCATGTATGTCTAAGCTGATTCATTAGCAGAGGCTTGAGAATACTGCGTGTGTGTGTGTGTGTGGGGCTGAGGATGGGGGCCCCCAGCACGGTTCACGACCCAGCCTAACAGAGTGTGAACGTCCCCCCGCTGAGCTGATACTGATATAACTGTCCTGTAAGTGGTGTTGACACCAGCATTATTACCCTGTCAACCTCCATCTCTACTCAGCTTAAAGGCGTCAACCGGTGTGGGGGCCCAAGCGTGTTAAGGACCAGTGTCTCTGCATAGCTCTGCTCCAGCCCAAATAAATACAGCTGCACAAAGGCCGGAAAGGGAAAGAGAAGGGGAACACTGGGGAGGGAGAAGGAAGGAGGAAGAAGGGGGGGCAGTGGGGGTACACTTACTCTCACCACTACTTACGCGGCTCTCACAAGATACAAACATCAGAGAGACACACACACTGAATGGCAGGCTGCAGTAGGAGGTTATCACCACCAGGTGGCATTTTCCTGGCACATAGGGAGCATGGTGAAATGCAAATAAAGCAACAAGGCCTTGGGCCAGGCTTCTCAGCTAGCTCAGACTTCACTCTCTAGACTGTAGAGAGAAGCAGGCCAGAAACGGAGAGAAAGGGAGACAAAGAGATGAAAAGAGAGAGAGATGTGATGTGAATAAAATCAAAGTGAAATATGGAGCCGTGAATATTATTGAGATGTGAGTAGGAGCTTATCCCTTCTGCATTTTGCCCTTAGATAGCAAGATCCAACACAGCGTGCACACTATCGTGTTCAAATAAAGTGTTTCAAATCAAAATGCCTTACACTTTCCAACATCAGGAGCTGAGTGCTGTAAGACAAAGAGGCAGCTAGAGAGGGGCAAACCTACCAGAAAGTATAGAGACAGAAAGATATGTGAGACAGGGGGAATGTAGATTTGGAGGAGCACGGTTAGAGAATGAAAAAAAAAATACATAGCACTGTGACAGAATGCATACTTGCGGCAGGAGGGAAGAGCAATAAGAGAATGAGAAAACTCTGCAGAGAGAAAGCAGGGAGAAAAAAGTACAAGGGAGTCTGGGAGAATGTGTAGGGGTCAGCAGAGTATAAAAATAAGCAATGACAAAACTGTGCAGCATTGTTTTACTTTGGGTTAAGAAAATTAAAGTAAGACAGTATACTTCAGTGCAGTTAAGTGCAGCTTTGCAGAAAGAAAGCTGGATATGTTGCAGAGAAAGTATAGTGTGGAGCTGAATATAGAGCTGGTGAGCGAGGGAAGGCCTGTGTTGAGACTTGGATTTCTCCTCCCTCGGTCCCTCTTCCTGCTGGCCCAGATACACACTGTGGGTCTTTGTGCTGAGGCTGTTACATACACTTCCTGTCTGGCCAGTAGAGGGGTGCTTTAAGGTAAGCCTCTTCCATGTTCTAGTGCTGAAACTGTCTTTCTCTCTATTCTCTGTGTTCCTGTATCATACTTCATATGTCCTTTTATCAGTATTCATCTGTTCAGTTACAACACATCATTCATATTGAGTTCTTAAATGAATGACGCTCTGACCACCTGCTTTCTGTCACACCCCTCTCTATTTAACATTATATTTGTTTGGAGTGTTATTTTTTTCAGGCCTCTTAGACTGGTTCTCTTTTCCTCACTTATTATCTCCCAAGTTCTTTGCATTTCTTCACAAGATACATAAAAGAAAATGAATTACACTAATAGAAGGCTGGTGCACTTGCACAGCCAAGGACACGTCGATAAGAGTGCAAAAACATCCTCAACACAGACACACATGCACGCACACCCACAAAGTGATACTGAGCAAGGTTGCCAACTCCTCCAAAAGCACCACTGAGATAACAGTGATAACAAACATTGTTGCTGCAGCCAAGTCTTTTTCTCCCGAGGAACACTTCAATGAAAATTCAGAGCAAATGTGCCACTTTATGAACATAACAATACGTCAATAAGTCAGCTGGGTGAATATGCTGCTCTGAAAAGCAAGAGACCCAATTACAGAGGATCTCTTAAGTTCTTTGCTCATGAGAAATGCGATGAAAGTAAAGAGAGAATCCATCTGTTTGAATGCATTTGAAAATAATGATTGTTCTGTTGGGAATGGATAAAAGTCATAATCTAAATTATTTTCTGTTGGAAAAAAACTTTTCAATATACTAAAAATTAAGTCATACATTTAAAAAATTGCGGCAGTGTAATTTCAATAAAGTATACACGGTGACACACGCTGTTATATACAGTCGGTGTTGGACATAGTTGCTCCCTTCTGGGTTGTACACATACAGTGCAGCACTCAGTGGGCTGGACACTGACACAATATGTGTCTCACTGGGAAGTGCGAACAATCCAAGTGACTCAATCCTGTCAATCTGTGCCAAAAGGACAGAGGGAGGGTGGGAGGCAGAAAGTAAGAGGGCTGTGGGAGGTGAGTGGGGGGAAATCAAAAGAAAAGGAGGAGCAGGGATGCTAGCAGGAGAGGAGGAAAGGAGCTGTTGGCAAGTCTAGGAGTAGAGTGAAAACAGTGAAGGATATAAAAGCTGTGTATATTATATTGTATATATACATGGAGGAAAACTCCAGGAGGGCACACATGATCAAAGAGGTCACGCTGTCACGTTGACAGCACCCACACACACACACACACACACACACACACACACACAACCACAGAAGAGCGGAAGGACATGGAGCTAGTGCTGCCAAGCGGTGGTCACCTTTGACCCTTTGGCACTGTAGCTGGAGATGATGCCAGCCAGACAGCTCAACGCAGGAAGTAGAGCAAACAGTGTGTTTGAATGTGCTTATGTGTGTGTGTGTGTGTGTGTGTGTGTGCACACAGGGGTGTGGGCACACACTGGCCAATCACAGCCATAGAGTCAGATCGTATGAGCCAATGAAAGCAAAGTTTGACAGGGTTGACAAGGGTTGATGTTCGCTCATTTTGTGCCATGTCAATATGCGTTCGTGTTAGCGGTTGTGCGCATTTGTACCAGTGTGTTGGTGTGTGTGCTGGCATGTCTGAGTGTTGCTACGCAGACTGAGGATTAAAGACCATGTAGGAAGAATGTGGGAGGGCGGCGGAAGAGAGGAAGCAAGGGAGAGGAGAGGAGTTGGCAGGAAAATGGCAGAGGAGACAGTGAACTTGTGCCCTTGAGTGCCAGGTCTCAGGAGCTGAATTGCCATCTTATCAAGTCTGGCTTATGGTCCATACACTTCAACCAGACAAACACACAATATATGTAAGAGGCGAAAGAGCGCTGAAGAAGACATGACATGTCGCTTGGTAATGTCGACACGCTTTCGCATAATTACACACAGACACACACACACACACACACACACACACACGCTCACACACTCTTGAGGCACTCTTTGTCCATTGTGCGGCCTGGTGAGGGCAGATGGAGAGAGTGGTGAGGGGCAAAGGGTGAGGTCATGTGAGGGAGCTGGAGCCAGGCGCGACGGCCAGCCCGAATTCAACCCAGTAGTCGGCATCACCAATGGGTGACCCTGTGAGGATGTGCTTTTGTCTCTTTGATGACGGTCACGAGCACAGACAAAACGGGTGAACATTGATGGTGCATAGATGTAGAGAAAATGAATGAAACAGGGCTGTGGTGCTACAGCTCATGAATGAACAGCTGGCCTGAGGAATCTCAGCAAAAATTTCAACCAGTAAATTCCTCTTAGCTGTATCACCCAAACACAGGTGAGCCTATAAATACCATTAAAAAACATGGCAAACGATAAAACACTTACAGACAAAATCATTCAAAAGCATGTGTGTGTTTGTGTGTGTGCGCATGAAATGAATACTAATCCCGATCTTAAAAACGCTTACACACACATGTATGAACATGTTCAATGCACATCTTATGTACAAACATCACACAAGCCAGGTAGTAATAAAATAAAAGATAACTGCTTAAAGAGAGGAAAGATGGCAAAAAACGTAATACACACAAGAAAAAGTCACTCTACAGGAAAAAGTAAAAAACAATGTGCCGACAATGTCAACAACTTAATCCAACACCAGCGACAGGTGGTAACCCTCGCAGCTAGGACAGCTCCAAACAGCTTGGAGTCTGGACAATAAAGCGATGGCACAAACACAGACAAGTGGATAAACCAATCAGGACGTAGATGCATGGTAAAGCAGACCACCATCTGTCTGGTGGTATAGGCACTCACTGGGGAGCGGCATCGCTGCCACACAGGGTCACTGCATGTGTGTGTGAGTCAGAGAGAGAGAGCGAGATGAAGAATACTTGAGGTGTGTGCTTATGATCAGAAAATCTACACACACACACGTCATCTTCACATCAACTTTTGCCATCCCTACTCTCTGTCCCTAGAAAAGAGCACTTAGTCTGGGCAGAGGACAGCAGGCGAGTCCAAGGCTTCTGCCAGAAAACAGAGGCCTACAGTCTTTTCAGAGTTTGGATCATGGACAAAGCATGTGTGTACCCACAGAGTCACTAAAACACCACATACACTGAACATTTGGGTGTCTGTCCTCGCTTGTCTGACCTATTCAGCTATTTCTTTCTCCACCCTCCCATTGCTTTTGTTGTCTAACGTCACCTCAGTCTTTTTATGCAAAGGCCAGATAGGCATTCATATATTGATTGATCCTGCTTTGCATATGTGTTTCTGTGTGTATGAGCGTTTATATAAGGATCACACCCCCCCCACCACCTCGCAGCGCTTAGCCTGTAAGCCCATCCCGCTTAACGTCTCCTCCTCACTAATTCTAATTCTAAATCTAATTCACCTCCTTACCACAATCACCCCACACATCATCCCTGTACCCGACCCCAGCTAAGCTACACACACAAAAACACAAACACACACACACACACACACACACACACACACACAAACACAATATCTGATTGGCAATTGCACCATGGTATTTTACTGTGCTGTATAGTTAATCCATATTAATAGTGTTTTGCTTAGCTTCAGCCTGTGACTCTAATCAATTAAAGTCAGTGTAACCCCATCTTTAAAGGCAGGTAGGGCCTTCCCAAAAACACAACTGATACTCCTTTTTGTATTCTGACACAAGAACAGAAACATAAATAAAACATTAATGCCACTGTATATTATTCTCTTCCCAAATGAGCAGAATTCATTAAACAGATGTGAGATTTTATCCACACTGTATGGAGCTATAAAATGGGATGCAAAATGTGTGTGTATGCTGGGGCAGAGGTTGTGTGTGAGCAGACCTGATCCCCTGTAATCTAACCAGTGATGTAATGCCTGGTGCAGCCACCATAATATGTTACATAACCTTATAACAGGCTTACGTACCCTGGGGTTCACAGGGTTCATTCTGAGTATGAATGGCTGTTTTGTGAGGACCAGATGTATGATGATCAAAACATTAAAATAATTCAATAATCAATAATAGGCTATTCAAAATAACAAGGCATATAATTACATTGCTGAAGCCACTGAAGGTTTCCCACTTTGCACTGTTGAAATTTTTGATTATGTAAAAATCAAGTACCTGCAATGAGCCTAGAGTATTTTCAAAAAGTGTCAAGAGTCATCATGCAGCTCCGCTCTGAGGAGAACCTGTTTGAAAAAGCTAGCTTTGCTAAGGTCGAGTAGATGCAGAGCAGCAGCACTTACACAAATGCCTACATTCAGCCCCCAAAATGGCTATAGTCAAATCAGTATTAACATACCCACTCACAGCATACCTCCTTGGCCCCCAACTGTTCTTAGCTCAGAGGGAAAAGCTTTTGATTTGGTTGTGACTGGCAGCTCATGTAAACACTGCATCAGCTAGTGAGCGATAGTGGAGACCGGGAGAGAGTTGAACGCCTGCCAAAAGCTGCAAAGCCAAGTTTGGCCATATAGCACTCTGTGTGTGTGTGTGTGTGTGTGTGTGTGTGTGTGTGTGTGTGTGTGTGTGTGTGTGTGTGTGCGCATGTGCAGTGAAAAGAGGGTTTGTATGTGCAGGCATGAGTGTGTACATACAGTATGTGAGCACATGTGTGTCTGTGTTTAACCCATTTACGTAACAGGCGGGGTCCCTGGGTTCAAGCGAATTTAAAGACTGAGCAAGCAAGCAAGAAAGACAGAGAGAAAAAAAGTAGAGGAAGGAGCTATACGGGGAGGGTGAAAGAGGGGGGCAGGCTAGCAAGTTCTGCCAAAATTAAAAAAAAGTAGGGATGAGGTGGGTCGAGAATTGTAAGGAAAGACAGCAAGAAGGCAGGAAGGAAAATGTAGGAGTATAGACTTCAGGGTGGATAAAGAATAGAAGAAAGAGGAAAGTAAGACAGAGAGAGAAAGAAACCCCCCATTTTTCCACTGCTTCCCTTGTTTCCAAGCACATGGCCTTTGCTCAAAAGTGGAGGCACAAAGCGACAGGCACCTGACAAAGGGATTTTGATGGAGGAAGTTAGACAGCGCAGAAGCTGAGCAGACTTTCGAGGCCAGACACCGGGCTGCTTGGACGACACTTTGCAAAGTGATTAGGACACTAAGATGTTGCCCTTGACAGAGAGGAGAGGAGAGAGTCAGACAGAGGAGAGGTTGTGAGAAAGTGTTGGGAGAATGAGAGACAAGGAAGAAAGACCGGGAACCGAGGACAGAAAAGGGAGAGAAGAGACAAAAAGCATGAAAGTGAGAGAGAGAGAGAGAGAGAGTGAGAGAGAGAGAGAGAGAGAGAGTGAGAGAAAGAGAGAAAAAGAGAGAAGCATGAAGGCTTGTTTCTGGTGGGACTCCAAGAGCCAGCATCTGTTTGGCTGGGGCTCAGAAAAGTCTAGTGTTTCACCCTGCAGCGCCCGGGGGAATGCTATTCCAGGCTGCATGGGCTTCTATGAAAAACAGCTTTATGTGGAAAAGGGGAGATGGAGGGAACCGGAGAAAGAGAGGCAACAAGGGAAGGAAGGACAGCAGGAGTGAGAGGAAGGAGGGAAGGAGAAGGAAAGAGAGGAAGAAGAAGAGAGAAAGTAGAGAGAAGAAAGGAATGGCATACGGGAGAGAGTTGAAGTTATGAAGAGTGAAGACTGACTAAGAGGAAGAAGATGAATGACAAAGTGCAGTGCCTTATGAGGTATTTAGGAAATGACAAAAAGTAAAAATGTGAGAAAGGACAGATACAAAGCACGGAGGAAATGAGGACCATGCTTTCGCCTGTCAATTTCACCTGCTCACAATACT
Source organism: Cephalopholis sonnerati (assembly GCA_019142605.1). NCBI lineage: Eukaryota > Metazoa > Chordata > Actinopteri > Perciformes > Serranidae > Cephalopholis > Cephalopholis sonnerati. The sequence continues at coordinate 12,147,147 of JAGQAX010000003.1, forward strand.
TACTCAAAACTCAAAAAAGCAGAGAATTACAAAAACACACACACACACACACACACACACACACAGGATTTTTGTCCCTCCTCGGCATCTGGGCCAGGCCAGCTGTGTTGTGGCTCTCAGCCCCGGGCCTCCTCACCTGTCAGTCAGACGGCTGAAACCCCCCAAGGGACAACAAACAGCTGGCAGACAGGTGCCGCTGCTGTCCACCTCCCAAACGAGCACCTGTGTGTGTCTCTGTGTGTCTTTGTACGTAGATGCATACTTGTACACTGATACGTAGGTATTCATTCATCCCTCCGAGTGCATATATACAGTATGGACAGGCACAAACAAACACATCACAGCACATCCAAGGTGGCTTCTTTTTAAAGAGAGACATAGAGGCAGTCAATCAGTATCTGGTTGCAAAAGCCAAACCACTCTACTGCTCAACAGCAAGCAAGATATGATGTATGATGTTGGTACAGTGTGTGTGTGTGTGTGTGTGTGTGTGTGTGTGTGTGCGCGCTGAGGAGGGGGGTTATGGTATTAAAGCGGGGCTCTGGGCTTAATCAAAAGCAGAGGCACTTTCCCCTGCAAAAACAATGAGGGAAAGCAAAGTTTACATGAGCTAACTGACAGAGAGAGGGAGGGAGGAGAGGAAGGAGAGATGGATGGACGAGTGAGGGAAGTTGGAAGGCAAGAAAATAAACATACAGGGGAGTTAGAGCATGGAGACAGATGGAAGGAACAAGGGAGAAAGAGAGAAAGATTGGTGCTTCTAGTGATGGAATAATGAAAATGTGCTTTTCATTTCTTGATACCTCACCACCACCCTCTCTCTGTCTCTAACCCCATCTTATTCTTTCCTGTCCTTTTCCCCCTCCTGTCTCTCCGGCCTCCGTTATTACCTCCACCAAGGAGGTTATGTTTTTGGTTTGGTTTGTTTGTTTGTCTGTCAGTCAGCAGGATCGTGGAAAAACTACTGGCCTGATTTTTATGAAACTTGGTGGAAGGTTGTGGCATGGGCCAAGGAAGAACACATTCAATTCTGGAGCGGATTCGAACCCAAGGCAAGTTATTTTTCACTTTCATTACCTTTGAGAGATAGGGCATTTGGTCTTGGTGAAACAGATGCTGTACATCTTGAAATTCAGTAAATGGTAGTGAAGTTCAACAGCGACAAAAACATAGCTGATTGCAAAAATACAATGAGTCCATACAGGTGCCAGTAATCCTCTGCGTAGCCTTCACATGTAGTTGCTCAAACATCATACAGAAAGCAGTCGGGGAGCACTTGGGGACACTGGTTTAATAGGAGAACCGGTACAACCATTACACCACCAAAACTGTAACAACCCTTTTTCTCAAACTAAGGTGTGGCTATGGAAACATCAATACACACCTATCATATTATTTCAGTCTAAGCATTTGATATTTGTACATATGCCCATGATAAAAAGGTGTTTTCTGGTTTTCACAAATCTATGTTAAGTTTGTGAAGTGGTTGCAGTTTAGAAGTATATAATAAATGCAAAGCTGAGATGATGAGGTTCAACCATATTTTGACATCATGATAAACAGTTTTGGAAAAAAATCCAGACATAAATAGTGGCTGTTCTTTCAAATGTGTATATCATAGAAGACTGAACTGTTGGCCTTGGTGGAAGTCTGCACTCTCTGAGTGCCCTTCTAGTATGTCTCTGAGACTTTTTTTGTTACATGATTCTTCTATGTTGATTTCCATTTAATTCTCTAGTGGAACAACCCCCACCCCCTCTCCCCCACCCCTCTCCTGCTCTCTATGTAACTCCCTCTGGATCCCACTGGAACACATAAGCCTGTACTATCCCTGTACTATCAGATTTGAGGGGGGATTTCAGTCATTTTAAGGCATTTCACTTGTCCGGCTTGGATAGATGTTGAGCAAAGCAGCTCCCAAAACCACCAAACCCGCACATAAAGCTGTTCAGGGTTGGCTGAGGACAGACCGGGCAGAGAGATAGACAGACAGACAGGAGAGACAGACAGAGAGAGATGGTTGTGGTGAGGTGAGAGATGACAAGCCTTGAAAGTGTTGTGACTAAAATGAATGTGTAAAAGTTGCCAGATTTATGCTAGCAGTTTTTTTCTTCTGGATGTAGTGTTGCGGTTTTACTGTGAGCAGGGTGGGCTGGTATAAAACATTTACCAGTAGCTGATTTGGGAAATAATACTTAATCATGTTCTTTATCCGCTAATTATGATGATGATTACAGTACATCTAGTGCTCTGTAATAAATGATGCCTTGATGCGTCTTGTCTTTTTTCAGGTGCAAAAATAACAAAACAAACTTTGACTAGATTGTGAAACGCTGTGTTCGAGATGCAGTTGTATTTGTGTTTTCTAGATTACTATTTTGGTTTAATCAAGAAGACCCTGTCATAAAAGCTCCCTTAAAACTTACCACTGCCATTATTCTATATTTTTCTAACTGTCAACTCAATCGCCACACTGCTCCACACATTAATCAGCAGTAGAAGTAAGTGGTTGTACAGAACAGCTCTCAGGTGTGTTAAATGCTCCCTCCTCTTGTACATACTCCCCCAGGTCACTGCCCTAAATTCACATTACACACATTATCAGTCAACCTGCCTGGTTGAATAAGAGTTGAGTTAAGGAATACAGATACAGCATTCTGCATCACCTCAAAGGCTGGGACTCTTCATGCTATCTCTAACAAACACATCATTACTCTTGTCCATTCAGCTCTTTCTGTTTTTGAAGTGTCTCCCTCAGGCGAGGCTTTCTCTAGAAAACTGTAAATATCCCATCTAAGTGACTGGTTTGAGCTTACATGTGCATTAGCGTTATCTTTGGTTGTGCAGCTCTCCTGGCGATTTATAACCTTCACAGTGAGTGAAGAGGAGGCGATCACAGACAGCGATAAAGAAAAGACTTCACAAGAGCCCACAGCTGGAGGTTACCCCTGAACAAACAGTATGCTATATTTTCTGTACATTTCATTCATCTGTCAACACCAAGATGAAACCCTTCCAAGACAAGGCTGATCTAGTTATTCTTTTGTAGTTTTTTTCTGTGTTACTCCATTATTTACTGTTATCTTGACTGCAAGTTCTTCCTGTACCAAACCAGGGTGAAACTTTATACCAAGTTAGGATGAACCTCCACATATATCATGCTCATCTCATCTGTAACTGGTTGTGTGGGGTGTATTTTTTTCATCATTTGGTCACAAAACATTAAAAAAAAAACAAAAAAAGCAAAAAAAAAAACCTTTATACTGTATCACTTTTTAGTACAATATCAAATTCAGTACACTGACGTTAGTATATTGTGAAACTGTGTCTCAAATTTAAAGATATGTTTCTTCTTACAAGTTAAATTGTGTGTAAAACCCGTACGTTTATAAAAACCCAACAAAATTCACCAAATAAACTCAAAATAGATTTGATATAAAATAAAAATACATTTATTTATTTATTTATTTAGAGAAAAAAACTACTGGCCTTCAACAGTTATAGGTCCAATAAAAGCTTTTCTGACCCACTTGCCCAACTGTGCAAGTGAAAAAAAAAACATTAATGTCTAATAATGCATATTTTTAATATTACTCTGAGCAGTCAAACTTCACATAACAGTATATTGAAAATTAACTATCAATGTGATCTGTTAATCTATGAAAATCTGGTCACAAAGTCTACAGGTCATCACTCGCCACATGCTATTTTCTATAATCAGTACATTTAGAAAAAGTCATCTGATCCTTCCTTGACAGTTAGAGACACCTAATGAAAGAGAACTGATGAAATGGAACCGAAATCATATTTACACTGACAGGTTTGTAGAAATGCATCCTTCCATGAAGGAATGAATGTCCTATTAATCTCATGGATTTCTTTCATTGTTACCATTTTCATGTTTGTTTTTCCACACCCAAAATCCTGACTAAAACGGTAACCGCGCTACACGATCGGCTTGCATTTTTGCACGCAAGTTCAATGTACTGTAAAGTCATGTGTTGGGGCAGGTTTAAAAGTGTAATCCTTTTATATTGGGTTTTTAATGTTTTTAAGCTCACTGTCCTAAACAGGCTAGTGAGCTTGTATTTACTGTACTGATGTGGCTTTCTTGGCTCTGTGCCACTGTGCAAACTTTATTGTTCAACCCTGATACCAATTATTTTATGGACGCATTACTGTATAGTGCGACTGCTTCACACACTGCTACATACTCACTTGATTGCACTTGAGCTCAACAATAAAACAAATGAGTGTGGAAAATCTGCAGATAAAGGATATGCATCAGAGGGAAGTAAAGACACACACACTCACAGAGCCATATGGGCCATAGCATAAATGAGTTGGCTGTTTTAATGAGCGCTGTTGAATGAATGTTTACTGCTACATTGAAACCGTCTCCACTCATCAACACTCTCTCTCTCTGTTCTGTGATGAGACAGCCATATGATTTCACTTATCCACGGCCTTGGTCTGAGAGCCTCCAGGATGGGGATAGTGACGAACTAATAATCCCCCTTTCCTGCAATTATCCTCCTCCCCCCTCTCCATCATTCTCTCTCTCTCTCTTAATTCTTCTATTTCCCTCTCAATCACTGCTCAGCTTTGTCTGTTCCTCTCCTCTTCTCACTCAATTTCTCTTTATTTATGTTTCACAAGTTAACCTCTCCCCATCTCTCCCTACACATGCAAGCTTATTTCTCTCCACGCCATCGTTCCACTATATGCAAACATTTATGATTACACCTAATTTTGGATATCAATACTCTTTCTTCTTTGTATATATCAAACCTGCTCACCCTCTTTCTTCCGGTCTGTAGAGGAAATTCTGGCAGACAGAGGGAATGAGAATACAGTATGTGAGTCCCATGGTTTATATAGATAGGTTACTAAAATTCACATCCTGTTACACAATCCTGCAGATGTGTCCTGTATGGGAATGTTTACCTCCTGAGACACTGCTCATTTTTTATATCGTAGAGAAAAGAAAGAAAAAAAAAACCTGCCAATAATCAAAATCCAATGTATCTCAATGAGAGGAAGGTCTTGATATAACAGGTCATGCCTGTGGCTTGCTATGACTGGTTACAACTGGTTCCAATATAACAATAAAGTTGAGTAGAGGACTGTATGAAGTCAACAACATGCTGATGGCTTGTGACAGACAGAGTCGTTAACAGAGGCGGTGATGTAATCCACTTGGGGGCTTTGTGGCGAAACTACTGACGCCCTCACTGATTGTCTCTCTCATGGGAGACAGCCAGCAGAAAGAGAGACAGAAGGAGAAAGAGGAGGAGGAGGAGGAGGAGGAGGAAGGAGGTATGGTTAATCAAAAGTTTATGACATACTGTGTTAGAGTTCGCTCTGACATCGAGTTTATGCGTTTTAGTACTCCCTTACACACTCTAATCAATGTGCGTGATCAATAAGCCAGTGTCAGACTGTTTTAGCTCAGGCTGGCTGGTGGTCAGTGCTCAGCCAGAAATCATACAGCTCAATCTGGGGCCCAGCAAGGCCTTATCATTAGCTTTCGGGTTGGGCGAACAGCCACAGATCCTCCTGCTTTGGCTCCTTAATAACTGATAGTGATTATTTGGGCTTATTGACAAGCTAATGGTGAATCAGGGCTATGAGGGATTGTTTAGAGAGGATTACTGATGGAACTAGTGGGGATATAGGGACCATGACGGCGGCAGTGGTAGTGCTGTTGATGGAGCCAAGCTGATCATCACTGGGATAGAAAGAGCAAAGAGGCAAGAGATTAACACTGCAGGATAGAGACAAACACAGAGAGGTGAAAGAGGAGTAAATGGAAGGGGGGAAAGCAAAGGAAACGACATTAGGTACAATGCATTTGGTCTTCTTTCTAATGGGCTACGAATCACAAGGCAACCAAAAGTACAATACTATGATGACATTTTGGCCACAATAATGATGGTAACACAATTCAAGCAATTCTGAATTACATGATTTACTTAGCGCTAGGTGTTGAACTCCAGTAGTTTACTACGTTATGAAGCCTGACATTACATTATTTAAAAAACTAGGGCTGTACCCAACCCAGAAATGTCAGATGAATCAGAGTTTTCTGTTTAACACAAATATTCGACTGTTCATTACTCTTTATCTGTACAGAGTTTGACCAGGGTTTGAATGGATGTTCGGGGTGACAGTGACCAAGCCATGTTAGCTCTCCAAGCTTATGTGGGCTAACTATGCTAACGACAGAACAGAAATGTGCAACATTTGTTTTGCCAACACTAGATATCAAACAAAAGCCAGAAAATGAATCGTATTAAGTTGCTCTGAGCTGTAAATTCACCACTTCTAGGCAGACAGGCAGAAGATCTCGGAGCCTGACCAGGCAAAGCCTCTCTTCCTCCAAGCAGCTGCCTCTGTCTCCCCCTGGGTCTGGGTCCACAGCTGTCTGTATCGCAGAGCAGAGCAGTGCGGAAGCAAGGTGCGCTCACTCTTCAGCTAAACCTAGGAGCCATAAAGTGACTGACAAAAAGAAAAAAGAACGATAAAAGGAAAGACTGCTTGACTTGAAGGGATCTCAGTTGACTAAAGGGCCTCCAACTGATGATTCGAATCTTTGACCATAAGGAAGCAGTCCTAGAAAAAAATTGCAATTTTCTTAAGGCTGAGATACTGCCCTGGATTGTTTAACCAGTTACTGCCAGAGAGCAGAACAGTTCATATGTCTCATGCAAGGGAAAAAACCACCTGCCTCAATATTTCTTACTCAATATTGATGCCAGCGTATTCCTTACTAATCACAAGACTGTTTTACAATTTATTGCAGTAAGGATTATTTGTCTCACGACCACTTTCAGCTGTAAGCA